>JABJVT010000007.1:3227958-3827958 GCA_014170255.2 Drosophila triauraria
TATGCATTTTTTTCGCAGAGCGATCAAAAGCAGAATTGCCAGTTGATATGGAATGTCCCATATGTACACACATGCGGAGTGGTCCATGAACAACAAGGACTGATTCCTGAACAATAAAGAGAATCAAATTGGTTTTATTTATAACGTTGCGACAAATTCGCTGCAAAACATTTTTCTATTTTCAGGACGAAGCTACATACATATCACCAATTCGCCGTGATCTTTCTAGAACACACATTTACGAATTCGCCGAGAAATCTTTCTTGAACACACACACAAACGCTTTGACAAATTCGCCGCAAATCTCCACGTTGCGACGGGACAGTGTTGCCAGACAGTGCTGCAGCTGAAAGACATTATTGCTGGACAGTGTTGAGCGACGTTAATGCTGTTGGTTGCTGGCCGCTGTTGCTAAATATTGCTGTGAAAAGTTGTTGTTGCAGAATTATTGCTGGGGAAGGTTGCTATTCGGTGTTGCTGAGGAGAGTTGCCAGGTAGTTGTTGCGGTACTGTTTTTGATAGAGAACTATACAATGGATAAAGGAAAAGAAATTTCAAACCGTTTGACGGAGAAAAATTAGCAATATGGAAGTGAGAGCGCTGTTAGAGGACCACGATCTTTTGATGGTTATAGATGGAAACTCTTGCAGAAGTGACCGATGAGATAAAAAGGCAGAACGAAATGAAAAAGTTTAATGATTGAATATTTAAGTGATGTTTTCTTATCTTACGCTAACAGTGAAAGCACTGCTAAGCAGATTTTGCAAATTTAGATGCAATTTACGAAAAAAGAGAAAGCTTGGCATCGCAGCTATCTCTGCGAAAGAAACTTTTAGCCATGAAATTAAAGGTGACACTTCACTCCTCAATCATTTTAATTTCTTCGATGATCTCATTACTGAACTATCGCGTCAGGAGCAAAGTTAGATGATATGGAGAAAATTTCTCATTTTCTCCTAACGGTTCCACCAGTTATGATGGAGTTATATCCGTAATAGAGACTCTATCTGAAAGTAACTTAACATTAGCTTTTGAAAAACACGACTCCTTGACCAAGAGCTTAAGCTTAGGAATATTAGTAAGGATACAAGTGTTAAAGTCTTGCAAGCAGTTAGTAAATAAGAGTTAAAAGATACAAAATTTAAAAGTAATCCAATGCAGAAGTTCAAGAAGAATCCGTTTAAGCCCAGTTTTAAACCGAAACTAAAATGCTTTCATTGCGGTAAGCTAGGTCATTTAAAGAAAGATTGTTTCTGGAGACTCTGGAGCATCGGCCCACCTTATAAATGACACAGCTTTGTTCTCCGAATATGAGCGTTTGCAATTAAATGTGGCCATCGAGATTGGTCAGTCTTACAAGCTGCGGAAACCAAATCACCTTGCAAAACGTTTTGTATTGTAAAGATATTCCACAAACTTATATCGGTAAAGAAGATGCAGGATGCAGGCATGACCATTGAATTTAACCCTGGAGGTGTAAAAGTATCTAAAATGGTAAATTTGCCTTTAATGGAATATGTGAGTACTATTATAAAATTGTAATTAAACAGTAAAATATTTACGTCTAAAATTTCGAATAGTGCTGAGTATCAATTATGGCATGAAAGATTAGGCCACATAAGTGTAGGAAAATTTTTAGAAATAAAACGAAATAGTCTTTTGAAGATACTAATATTTTATACAATATTGATTTAAACCATTTAGCCTCGCAGGCTTGTATAAATGGCAAGCAATCTAGATTAAAGTTTAAAAATTTAAAAATAAAGAAAATATTACATTGCTTGTTGTCCATTCCGATTTCTGTGGTCCAATAACACCCTCTACCATTGATAACACTAGTTTCCACTCAAAATGCTCCAAGCCTGTTGATGTGAAATTCTGGTAGAAGTGAGTCTCTATATGACGAAAATGGCGCTAATTTTTTTTTCTATGGATACGTTTTTTTAAGATTTTTAAAGTTTTACACAAAAAATTCGGCTCATTTTACGTTTCTCATTTCATAGCTCGAGTTGTAGACAACCAATTTAGCCGTCGAATGTTTTATTTTACAGGTAATGAACTAACCTTTCGATTTTTATACACTGTATGTATATTGGATAAGTACTTTGTGTGCTGGAGGTCGATAAACTTGAAAAAGTGGGAATTTCAATCCGTTAACTCAAATGTTAACATGCTGCTAGCATCCTAAAACTCGAAAAAATCCGTTGGAAAATCAAAACCTGTTTTTCTAAAGTTGGAAAGGCTCGATCTATGATTTGTTGTGCTAAACTCAATAAGCATTTTGGTGTGAGGCTGTTTTAACAGCAACTATTTAATTAACAGATCCCCAAGTAGAGCATTGCATAAGATAAATAACACACCATTTGAGATGTGGCATAACAAAAGCCAAAGTTAAAATATCCTAAGATATTAGGTTCGACGATATATGCTTTAAATAAAGTACGAAAAATAAAGTTTGACGAAAAGTCAATTAAAGCTATACTTGTTGGATATGAACCAAATGGTTATAAATTGTGAAATGAGGAATCGAGGTAATATATGACAGCAAGAGATGTTGTGGTCGATGAAATAAACATGTTAAAATCAAGAGTTTTACATGGAAAAGATTCTGAGGCTCGAAGTAATACTGTTGAAAAAATAATGAATCTCTAAGTAGAGAAAATGAAGAGTTGAATTTTCCTATGTTGGAAAATAATGAATCTGTTGATTCTGAGTTAAGTGAACAACTCAATGAAAATTCCACATGTCTAGAGAATGCCGATCCAGTCGTTGAAACTGGTGATAAATTAAAAGAAAATAAAATGAAGAAGAAATCAGACGCAGTGGAAGAATTAAAAGTAAGCCCAAATTATCATATCGATTTTTAGAAAGATGTCTCATGAATACTCAAATATGCTTAAATGATATTCCTAATACCTTTGATGAAATTAAGTTTCATGAGGACAGATCTTTCTGGAAAGCTTATACAAGATGAACTTAATTCTCATTTTCAAAATAATATTTGGTCCTTAGTGCATAAGCCAGATAATAAAAACATAGTTGATTGCAGATGGGTATTCAGTATAAAACAAGATGAGTTTGGGAACTTAGTAAAGTACAAAGCAAGACTTGCAGCGCGGGGCTTCATTTAAGAATATATGACTGATTACGATGATACATTTGCACCAGTTGCACGCATTTCCAGTTTTAGATTTTGTTGGCACTTTCAAATCAATACGATTTAATGATTCATCATATGAACGTAAAACTGCATTTTAAACGGAACTCTAAAGGATGAAATCTACATGAGTGTTCCAAAGGGCTAAATCACTCTTATGACAATATAGAATGTAAACTTAATAAAGCTATATATGGTCTTAAGCAAGCTGCTAGATGTTGGTTCGAAGTTTTTGAAAGTGTGTTGAAGGATGTTGGATTTAAAAACTTAGGAGTTGATCGGTGTATTTATATTTTGGATAAGGGAGATATTTCTTGTTATATGTGGATAATGTAGTAATTGCTACAAACAAATCGGATACAATGACCAATTTTAAATCTTACATTCGTGACAAGTTTCAAATGATCGATCTACATGAAATTAGATACTTTATCGGCAAAAATTGAAAGAACTGATAGAGATTTGTCTTAGGGCAGGTTCCTACCCTGCCTGTTAAACTGCCTGACAACTACCTGTCCGGAAAACTTAGTCACCAGATAAAAACAATATGATTACCTGCCCTTAAAAATTTATCCGACTGTGAAAGAATAACATAGCACTGTTAACTTTACTGTTATGTATCGATTAGTGCTGTAAAGCACTAAACGGTCACTTTGTGAAAAATGTACAAATTGGAAAAATATTGGGACACAAAATTGAGGAAAACACTTTCAAGTAGAATCCTGGAAAGTTTTGCTCTTAAGTTTATTGCTCAGTCAGGAGAACAACGGCCGTGGAAGATCATCTTAAAAGAAAAGCAGACCAGAGTTTTCTGCAGAGAAGCGGGAAAGGTATCGGCACTGGTGGAGGAGTGGCAACCTAAATCTCTGTTTCAGCCATCGCCGAAAAGATAGGTAGAATCATTCAGACAAATGCAAGCATTCAAAACTGCTGTCCGTCTCTTTGTTGTTATCGGTTATCGGAAATAATTTTGTTTCCGGGCCGGAAAGTACTTTACAGGAGTCTGGGTCTCGGCTAAGTTAGCTCTAACATTAGGAATAGCTCTAATAATAGGAAATAACATTTTCTAAGCCGGAACTTTATCTGGCCTCAAAATTTAACATGGAGGGTAGGAACCGGCCCTTAGTCAGTCAGCATAATTAAAATGTATTGAGAAAATTTAATATGGAAGATTGTAATTCAGTTAGTACTCCCTCCCAAGCAAGTTAGACAATACAGCTTTGCAATCAGAAGAATTATGTGATGCACCGTGTAGAAATTTAATTGGTTGTGTGATGTACATTATGTTATGTACACGGCCCGACAAGTACTTCAATAAGTATTTTTAGCAGATATACAAAAACAACAATAAGGAACTATGGCAATGCCTGAAAAGAGTTCTTAGATATCTGAAGGGAACTGTTAATATCAAGCTTAGATTCAAGAAAGTAGCTAATTTTAATAATATTTTTACAGATTCCGGTTAGGCTGGAAATGAAACTGACAGAAGAAGTACCACTGGGTATGTTTTTAAAATGTTTGAAAAATGTTTGCTTTCATGGATTACCATGGAGGCTAAGGCTCTGGTAGTGAAGCGTGTGTGCCTGTCGCCGCGCCAAGCTAACTCAGCCAGTGGGAGTTGGCAGCCACATGCCGACTACTGAAGACCGACCATACGTGGTGAAGAACCACATCCTGCTCGAGGTGCCTCTGCTCTAGACTAAATATGGCGGATCTAGAGAGGAAAACTCGAAAAACCGTAATCACCGGTGTTACCGTACCGTGCCTCTGTGATGAATGGCACTACGTTAGTGTCTTCTAACGGTGGCTTCCGGATACCTGGCACCTCCGGTCGTATAGTGCCCGATCCGGGGTATGAGGCTCTACCCGGGGGATACTTCCTTCCTCATTACTCGTGGGACCAATTTATGGAATCAATTGTAAATAAACCTCAAGAAACAGGGTGCTCTAGCAGCCCCAAATCGATTGAAATCGAACCCATCCGGGAGCCCGAAGATGCTATGGACATATGTTCACAAAGCTCTGGCACCGACAGCATCACCAAGGAAGAGGAAGAAACTCTGCTCGCCTCCCTAAGGATGACAAACCAAGGCGGATCGCACTATCGGGCGCCGCAAGGAAGAGGTTGCGCAGACACCTTGCGAACGGCGTACCCATGGAGGAGGCCAAAAGGCTCGCCCAGAAGCCTATGGACCCTCCAAGGAAATGCCCAGCAGGAGTGGCGCTACCACCAGTAAAAGAGGTAGATCGGCCAACACGACCCCAGAAGAGGCGTCGAAAAGAGGGCCATGTACAAAACCGCGGCACCTAGTGCCCAGACGAAGGCGATCCTGCAAATGTTTTGCCGGCCACGGAGGCTCCAGCAGCCACCACAACCGCAGCAGCGGATGGGCAGGCAACACAGGCGCAGTCGCCCCAAGTCGGTGTCATGGCCTCTTACAGGGACGTTGCCAGCTCGGTGAAGATGGCGATACTCCTGCCGACTACCCTGAGCATCTCCTCACGACCGAACAGCTGAACACTATTCAGTCCGCCATCCTATCGAGAGTGATGGCCCTGAGACACGGCTCTGTGAAGCCGTTGTTCTCTGGCTGCACCTTTCGACCAGGGTGGATGGCCGTGACATGTGGGAATGCGGAGACAGCCGAGTGGCTATGCACAGAGGTGCCAAAGCTACGGCTGTGGAAGACGCCCACATCAAGGTGGTCCCAGAGGCAGAGGCTCCACGTGCCGCTGTCTTCATTGGGTACTTTCCGCTTCCAAACGCGGAAATGAAGACGGACGAGATCCTCAAGCTCGTCGAGGGCCAGAACAGCGGCCTGCGAGTGGGAGACTGGCGTGTCTTCCACCGTGAAATGAGGCAAAGCATGGCCATCATCACGATTGCGCTGGATCCTGTTTCGGCCAATCGCTTGAAGTCGCTGGCATACCAGCTGTCCTTCGCGTGGGGCACGGCTACTCTTAAGCCAAAAGCCAGCGCGCAGCCGAAGACGCAGGCGGTGGCTCCTGCTCTCGCAGCGGAGAAGCCCACCTGCTCCAAGGCAACAAAGGCACGGCTGCGACAAAGAATGCCGCTGATGGCACAGCTCGCGCAGGCACAGAGGCTAGCGGCACCATAGTTGCCCAAGAGCCCATGCCACCGAGGAAAATTATGCGCCCTCCCTGTACGGGCGCATCACGCGCGGAACAGGGCGCGTAAACAAGGGTGTGAGGCGCACACCTGAGGAGGAGGCCCTTCTGCGCACCAACCGAGGCCGGAAGATGGCGGCTAGGGGCCGCAAGAGGGCGGACTAATGTCCCGTCCTCCTTCCCCACCTCCCCAACACCCGGAGACACCTCAGATGTCTCCAAGCGAACCTCCACCATGCAAAGGCCGCGTCTGACGTCCTTTGCGAGAGGTTTGCTACGATGGACATAGCATTTATCCAGGAGCCATGGATAAATGCCGGACGTGTCCTGGGGCTTAGCACCCCATCTGGTAAGCTGCTATATGCAAACGGCCAACCTCGCCCAAGAGCGGCCTTGTTAATAAACAAAAATCTAACGTTTGTTCCCCTCTCACAGTTCATAACTGAGGACCTGGTGGCGGTCTGGGTTAAAATACCCACTGCCCATGGCGAGCAGGAGGCAGTGCTGGCCTCTGCCTATCTACCCGGCGACACTGATGATGTACCTCCGGCGGCTACCTGTGCCCTGGTAGAGTACTGCCAGAGAAACCGGCTCCGGTGGATAATTGCTTGCGATGCCAATGCGCATCACACGGTCTGGGGAGCAGCAACATCAACAAAGAGGTGAGTACCTTCTTGAGTACATAATTAGTAATAACATAGGTTTACTAAATCAGGGCAGCGAGCCCATTTATCAATGCAATTAGAGAGGAAGTCCTCGACCTAACTCTCTGTAGTCTGAATATGTTGTCCGCTGTCTCAAACTGGCACGTTGCGAATGAGATCACTATGTCAGATCACCAGCACATCAGATTTGATATAGGAGGTGCCTTGCAATGTAGCCTAGTTACTAGAAATCCCAAAACACAAACTGGGATCTTTTCTGTTTTGAACTTGAGCAATTCAGAGACTGCTCCACCCGTCCGATACTAACAATAGACGAGTTAGAGCGTGAGGCTACTGTGCTTCATACAAATATTGAATCAGCATATCACGTCAGCTGCGAACAAAAGTTCGTAAGATCAGTCGGGCTGTTCCTGGTGGAACAAGAGCCTTGACGATCTAAAACAAGCTGCGCGAAGGCTCTTCAATAAGGCGAGAAAAGGGAAGGTCACTTGGGATTCCTACAAATCCGCCTTAACGCTGTATAACAAAGAGCTGAGAAGGTCAAAACGGGCTACGTGGCGCCAACACTGCGGGCAGATTTCAACTCTCCCGGAAGCTGTCAGGCTACAAAAGCCTCTAAAGACCACTCAAACGGCATCTGTACGCTGAAAAGCCAGATGGAACCCACACAAACAACCCAAAGGAAACGAGTAGTCTACTCCTATCTACTCACTTTCCTGGGTGCGTGGCCATGGAGCAACCCATCTCAGAAAGTGAGGCACCAACCTACCTCTGAGATTGGAGAGTGCCCACACCTGCGCGTGGCTATTGTGGCAGACTCCAATGGGGCTGAAAGAAGGAACCCCCTATCTATCAGAACGTATTGGAAACATGCCCTTTAGACTGTTTCATCAAAATAGCGTACAATGGGCCATACAAAGTTTTAGCCCATACAAATCCCTGGACCAGATGGAATTTATCCATGCCTATTGCAGCGGGGACTGCACCAATTTGCACTCCCCTTGGTCCGTCTATTCCGAGCTAGTCTCGTGCTTGGACACATACCAAGCAAATGGGCTAAAGTAAAAGTTGTGTTTATTCCAAGGTAGGGAAGAAAGATTCCCAACTGCCTAAATCGTATAGACCAATTAGTCTTAGCTCCTTCCTTCTTAAAACTATGGAAAGATAATTGACCAGCACATCAGGAAGTGAACCTCAAGCACCTTCCCTACATAAGTACCAATATGCGTACCAAACTGGTAAATCAACTGAGACTGCCATCCATTGCCTTACAACAGTCATTGAAAAGGCCATTGGCTCTCAACAAATAGCACTAGGTGCCTTTCTAGACATCTCAGGAGCTTTTGACAACACGTCATACGAGGCAATCCGTGCCTCTCTTGTACGTAAAATGTCGCCACACCCATTATTAGGTGGATTCTGGAAATGCTCAAATCCAGAATCATAACTGTAGACCTAGGAGGAACCATGACCTCAATCACAGCCACAAGGGATGCCCTCAAGGGGAGTACTCTCCTCTCCTGTGGACTCTGGTCATAGACGAGCTACTGTTTGAGCTCAACAACCTAGGGTTCCCCACTCAGGGCTACGCTGACGATCTAGTCATCTATATAGTGGGCTGGCATGAGCAAACCATCTCGGACCGCATGCAGCAAGCCCTCAATATAGCCAATAGATGGTGTCAGGATAAAGGACTATCCATAAACCCGTCTAAAACTGTTCTAGTTCCATTTACCAGGAAAAGGTCTCTCTCCTGACAAGACCATCCTAAATGGATCAACCATTGACTTTTCGGTTGAAGCTAACTGCCTGGGAGTTATACTTGACTCCAAGCTCAACTGGAACTCACACCTTGAAAAGACCATTAACAAAGCCACTCGAGCATACTTTGCGTGCAATAGGCTTTTCGGTAGAACATGGGGCCTGAGTCCCAAAATGATCTACTGGTCTTATAACACTGTGGTAAAACCGATCATAACCTATGCATCTCTTGCTTGGTGGACGAAATCTACCCAAAAGACAGCTGCGGCTGCTCTTGCAAAATACAACGACTGGTCTGCATAGGCATCACTGGAGCCATCCGGACATGCCCCACTGCAGCACTTGGAGTTATAACTGGCATTCCCCTCTACCCATCGCCCTGAAAGGAGGCCTGCCTGGGGCACTTACCTCCAAAACATCACCGATATAAAAATGGTGATCTAACTGGGCATCTACGGGTACTCGAACCCTAATAAACGAACCCATTCTGCGTATAACTGACGAGCAGAAACCAAAACTTGTTTTCCACAGAAACTTCTCTGTAGTCCTGTACACCAGACACGACTGGACAACAAAATCAATATCTCTGCCCAGTGGATCACAAACGTGGTACACTGACGGATCGAATTGGAAAACGGCGACACCGGGCTGGTATTTTCGGACCAAGGTTCAACAAATCCATAGCCATGGGAAAGTCCCCAACCATCTTCCAAGCAGAGATACACGCCATAGAAATCTGTGCTCGCGAATGCCTTCGCAGGAATATGCAAGGCGCACGGATTTACATCTTCTCTGACAGTCAGGCGGCGCTCATGGCGCTGAGATCTTTACGATCACCTCCAGACTAGTAGAAAACTGTTTCCAGCAGCTGAACGCCCTTGCCTCCAAAACACCTTAACGGTGGGCTGGGTGCCAGGGCATGAAGGCCATATAGGAAACGAGGTGGCAGACTCCTAGCAAAACGCGGGGCGATGACACCATTAATCGGCCCTGAACCATTCTGTGGACTTTCGAAAGGACACAAAGGAACTGGTCAGGAAATGGGAGGAAAAGGAGATAAGTCGTCACTGGACCGACAGTGCAGGGCTGAGACAAGCCAAACAATTCCTCGTCCCCAGATGTCGCGATCAAACGCATCATCAATCTAAAAAGAGTGAGATTCGCACTCTAACAGGCTACCTAACAGGTCACTGCAACCTAAGGTAGCACCTTAAGAAATTAAAACTTTCAGAAATCGACACATGTAGATTCTGTGAGCTGGAGCCAGAAACATCAGAACATGTTCTATGTGAATGCCCCTCACTAATCAGACGTCGACTTCAACAACTAGGAGGTGAACTTATCCCCTACAGGATTTGGGAAGAGATAGACCTCGCCAAAGTGCTCTCCTTTATCAGAAGCCTAGGAATAGAGGCTCTACCTTAATCCTACAGGCCGGCACAAAAGACCTAACATCTGGTCGCGGTGCAATAAGGCCATAGTAATAATAATAATAATGGATTACCATGAAGCAAAAGTTGGTTGCTGCTTCATCTACTGAAGCAGAATACATGGCCTTGTTTGAAGGTGTAAGAGAAGCTCTTTGGCTAAAATCACTAATAAATGAGATTAATCTAGAATTAAGTGGTCCTATAGATATTTTTGAAGACAACCAAGGTTGTATAAGTATTGCAAATAATCCTACTTGCCATAAGAGAACAAAGCACATAGATATTAAATATCACTTTACAAGAGAGCAAATTGAAAAGAAACTATTTGTGTAAAGTATATTCCCATAGATCTGCAACTAGCCGACATGTTGACGAAGCCATTACCATCTGCACGGTTTATTTCCGTGAAGCCAGCTGGAACTGTCTGAATAAACCAACGACGAACCGTATAAACTGTTGCTGAAAATCCATCGCCTTTAGAAGCCAAACATGAAATGGATCTCATGTAGTTTTGAGATTAATTTCAATTTCCATATTACTAAGTCTTAAGTAATTGAATTGAATTCATATTCTTGTTTATTTTTCAAATGGATCCCATGAAGTCCTTGTAATTAATTTAAAGTTTCATATTTACTAATAATCTTAAGTAATTGAATCGAGTTTATATTCCTGTTTAATTTCATTTGTCTAAGCTTTTACTTATGTATGTTATTTTTTGTATGGATCTAGTTGGGTTTATTGGGTTTCCCCAACTCTTGCAGCAAATGCTGGATCTAATGTATCCCCAGAATTGAAATCAAAAAATGAAATTAAGAAACAAATTAAAGCTAAATAACAAACTCATGTCAAGAATTGAAGTAATAATCAATGTAACTTTTGAGGCAGCGTGTTGAAATTTCACATGTACAAAAGTCACATGGATAATTGTGCACGCATACATTCATATTTGCATGAATGTATGTGTACGAGAAGTAGACGCACATTCCGATGGTCTGCCCAGTCGGACCTTGTAGAACGGGTTGTAAAAAAAAAACGGTTCTGAAACGCTTCTATATGCCGCCAATTCTAGCTCAAACATTGCCAGAACTATAATATAATACATATTAGATGTACGCAATAACATGTGTTCTTTTGTTGGTTTATTAGAAGCGAAGAAATGAGTTATAAAATAAATATTGTGTGCAACTTTCGCTTCTCTAAGAATGCATAAATATACGTTTTTTTTTGAAGTAAATTACCAGAGCGCTTCCCGAACAGTCGGCTTTTTTTTCTATAGCTTCGTTTCCGTGCAATCGTCGCTTCTCTTAAAACGCATAAATATGCGTTCTATCCGAAACCAGCATTTTTTTATTGTTTTTTATTTTCTTCCTCTTTCATGTAAGTGCAAACGTCGCTTCTTTTAGAACGTATAAAGATGCATAATTTCGGAAACCAGCATTTGAAACGTAAATAAGAGAGTAAAAATAAAAGAAACAAAAAAATAAGAAGAAAAGAGGATGAAAAAACACGCGGTTCGTTTTTGCGTTTTCTTTTGTTACTTGCTTTAGTTGCATTAAGAAGTTTGCTTGACGCAGTTGTGAAAATCATGTTTTGCAAGGTAAGAAAACATATTATATCTATTATTAAATAAGATAATTCATTTCAGTTTCAGATATTTAACAACATAAGGTAAGCCACTGCCATAATAAAAAAAATAATATATTACTTTTATTTCAGATCTGGTATGTATACGTAAATATAAAAACTATTATATTTATCATTTCAGATTTCGTCTTTTTATAGGTCATAATATTATAATTTTTTATTTCAGATAATGTTTGCGTTTTATGGTGAGTGTATATAATTTTAGTTTCCTTTTATTATTTTATCAAACAAAAACACCTCTTAACGAGGTGAGATAAAAGTGACGATGGCACATTCAACTCAAAAATTTCTGATACCAAATTTTGTGACGATTAATAGTTATTTAAACAAAATATTAAAACATTGTTTAATTAGTTTCAAAATCGGCACTTAGCTAACAAATTTAAAAAGGCAAAACAGGCAGCGTGCCGATTTGAAACTAATTAAACATATTTTAATCAATACCATGTCCAGAGGTCGTTCCTATATACCTTAGCTAATATTAAAAATTATAGCACATAGGTATGACATCAGACATTAGCTGAACGCCGGTTACCGTCACAAAATTTAGTATCTCGTTAAGTGGTGTTTTGATATCAGAAGTATTTGTTTCAAATGTGGAAAACTAACAAAAAAACATATATGAAGAAGTTATCTATATGGGATCATTGGTACTAATTTTTATGAAAAAGCAAATTTCGGAAATATGAGTAGAACCCCAAAAGGTGAACAGTAATCTCAATGGTTATACGGCCTGAAGTGAGGATCAAAATCGTAAGAGCCATTTTTTAAACATATTAAGAAAATCCTAAAAAAAATTAATTTTAATTCTAAATTCTTAATTATAATTATTATATAATTATCATTTATGAAATACCTTTCCAACGACATATAGCACGTTTCGGTAACTTTAGTCGTTCAGATGTTATGGGCGCGAGAAATCGATATTTTTCCTATTTTCCCGCCAAAGAAGCGGGAAAGCAAAAAGTGGATCAAATTAAAAACAAACATTTTAAAAGGTTTTTCAAATTTACGTTTTGTTTGATGGTTTTAAAGTTTATTGCAATTGTGCACGTCTCTATATGACTCTACATGTATTTTTACATAAATGTAAGTAAAGTGCATGTAAAAGGTTAGGTATGTATATGGGATCTTTGCTACTAATTTTAATGAGTAATATCTCGAGAAAGCGAATTTTCCTAGATATGTGATATATACAAAAGTTGAGCCATCTCAAGGGCTGTATGGCCTTAGTGACTATAAAATCGAGCCACTTTTGAAAAATTACAAAACTTATAAAAAAATTAATTTTAATTATAAATTCTTAAATATAATATTTAGGTAAATTATGTCCAGGGAAGCTACTATCATTTCAAAATACCTTTCTAACGACTTATAGCACGTTTCTGTAGCTTTAGTCTTTTAGAAGTTATGGGCGCGGGAAATCTATGTAAATTTTAGCTGTTTTCTTGCCAAACTAGCAGGAAACCCAAAAGTCGTAGAACAAAAATGTTTAGCTCGAGCTGTTTAATAAATAAAAGTAGTTCCAGGAGTCTAAAACAAGAAAATCGACACACAGACAAACAGACAGACAGACAGACAAACAACAACAAACGTTTTCATTTCGGAAAGGCCGTTAAAATCTTGTTTATTGAATATCTTTTGAACGGAGTATCGGATCAGGATGATCGAAGTGTCATTCGACGCGTATTTAAAGCTAGATCACAACAACATTCAAAATTTTGGGATTTTTGCTTCACCGGCACCAATAGCTTTAATTTTCAAAATTTTCAATTTTGCACTTTCACTCACATTTCTCCTAAACTAATCCGTGTTTGAAAAATCTTAGTATGCAGTTTCAAAAGGTTTACAATACCTTTCGATCAAGATATAAATGGTTCTGATCGGACTACCGTAGCAGATTTTCAATTCTACGGCTGTATATAGTAGTCTCCTTGCGCACCACAGTCTCGGTGCTCATCGTCACTACGTGGACTGCCGTCCACAGTGATAACGTTATTTAGTTTTTGCATCAAAAACAATATTATTATCTATATATAAAAAATGAAACCCGTTTTGCGTTGTCATGGCAACACGTGTTAACAGCTGAACCGATTTCGATAATTCTTTTTTAAATGTTCGTTGGAGTTCAAGGATGGTTTTACGGCGAGAAACATTCGAATAATTGCCGGAAAACCCTTTAAACAGCCATGTTAGAGTTGAGCCAGGCGTAGAGCTGAATTTTGCAAAATCTTAGTAGGCTACATTTAAAATTCAGTAGGAAAATAATTATATTCAACGTATAAATGAAATTATTTAGTTATCCGGCGCGCGTTGCTACGATAGCAACTAAAATACATTAACATAAAGTCGGAATGTCCATGAAAGTCAAACGCAAGACGAACGTGCAGAAAGAAATGAATCGAGACGAACCCGTTTAGCACAGATTCGCTCTACACAAAGAGTACCAAGAACAGACTTGAATCGCGCTGCATTTGCATACAACTTCTCAGCGTCCTACAAAGACCATAGCTGCGTTGTTATCGGTTCATTGTCTGTGGTATGTCAGCACTGCAATGCACTGAAGTTTCGATTGAAGCTCCCGGCTTATGCTGCGCAGGTGGCAAGGTAAAATTGCCGGTTTTGACTCATCCACCAGAGCCATTCTATTCGCTTCTATATGGAAATACAAGCAAATCAAACCATATAACGGATGTTTTCAAATGACGTCATTTGGAGCAGAGGTTGTTCAACAACCAGGCTACAATCCGAGTTATAAGGTAATAGCGTCATTCTTTTATCAACATGAACAACTATAATTTTTCACGAAATTGCATCACAAAATTCAGCTTCAAGGGCAAATTCACCATCGAGCGGGCGCTTTGTTACCACCACCAAACAAAGATGAATTGGTCAGATTGTTCAAAACAGCTTTGGATACAATGCATTCTGACGACCACAAAATCATTATCAGAGCAGATAAAAGCCCAGCAGGAAGCCATTCAAGACAATTCAATGCGCCCACTATCAATGAAGTCGCAGTGGTGATTGTTGGCGAGAATGTGGAATCACGCGATATTGTTCTCAAGCGTCAAGATGATGGACAATTGCAACGCGTTTATGAGACTCATCGTTCATATGATGCACTTCAATATCCGTTGATGTTCTGTCGTGGAGAAGATGGCTATCACTTCAACATAAAGATGGTCAATACAATGACAGGTTTGTTAAATTACTTCTTTCATTCTGCACGTAAATTCGAATTCATATTACAGGAGAAGAAACGAATAAGAAAGTCAGCTCAATGAATTTTTATGCATATCGATTGATGATTCGACTAGATGTTGACAATCATCTGTCGAGATACCGCCGTTTGTTTCAGCAGTACTGTGTCGACATTTATGTAAAAGTAGAAACGGAGCGTCTCAATTTCATTCGTTTCAATCAGTCAAAGTTATGATCTGACGAGTACATCCACTTGCGTGACGCCATCGCTACTGATGGTTGTTTGACCATTCTGCCAGCTACTTATGTTGGAAGCCCGCGCCATATGCATGAGTACGCTCAAGATGCTATGACGTACGTGCGGAATTACGGACGACCTGATTTATTTATCACGTTTACATGCAATCCGAAATGGCCCGAAATTACGAATTTGTTGCACCAAGGACAAACATCCTGCGATCGACATGACATCACTGCACGAGTATTCAAGCTAAAGGTAAAATTCTTATGGATTACATCGTTAAGCAGAAGGTTTTGGCGTAGTTCGTTGTTGGATGTACTCAGTTGAATGGCAGAAGCGTGGCTTACCACATGCGCACATTTTGCTTTGGATGTTCGACAAGATCCGACCAGAACATATTGATTCGATTATTTCTGCCGAAATACCAGATCCAGAAACTGATCCGGAGCTGCATTCCGTTGTGAAAACGAGTATGATCCATGGCCCTTGCGGAGTCCACAACCCAGAATCACCATGCATATAACGGAAATTGCACAAAACGATTTCCCCGTCCGTTGGTGGCTGAAACAATCAGTGGAAACGATGGATATCCATTGTATAGGCGTCGTTCTCCAGATGACAACGGCAGATGGATCGAAATGATGGTAAAAATAACAAAGTCACCGTCGATACCCGGAGAGGTAGTCCTTATACCACGAATTCCGATTATTCCAACTGATCTACCATTCCAATTCAAGAGGATTCAGTTCCCCGTCCGATTGGCATTTGCGATGACAATCAACAAATCGCAAGGCCAATCGTTAGAAGTCTGCGGGATAAATCTAGAATTTCCTGTTTTCGCACGGCCAGCTGTACGTTGCATGTTCGCGTGTTGGTAGGCCGTCTTCATTGTTTGTTTTGCGTCGGAAAATAAAACAAAAACATAGTATATCATATCGCTCTATACTAAATAAAGAAATGCAGTGTTTGACTATTACCCTGGGGTTATATAATGGCGTCGAATTAGGGCGAGACAAAGTTCGCCGGGTCCGCTAGTTTTCAATATAATTGCAGGCTTTCTTCATTAATCACATAAAAGAATGTATTGTGCGATTTATTTAACCTACATATATATTATATACACATGTCAAAAGCAATTAATACATTAATACATTCTCACCGAACGTTATAACAGTTATATAACTGTTATCAATGGGTTATTTTGAAGCGGTATTTTGCATGAAAGGTACATTGCTACAAAACCGTTATTGATGACATATTGTAGAAACTAAAGTTGGAAGCGAAACCCGAAGATTGCCGAAGTGTAATATACGTTATTGCACCCTGTAGAAATTTAATTGGTTGTGTGATGTACATTATGTTATGAACACGGCCCGACTTAAGTACTTCAATAAGTATTTTTAGCAGATATACAAAAACAACAACAAGGAACTATGGCAATGCCTGAAAAGAGTTCTTAGATATCTGAAGGGAACTGTTAATATCAAGCTTAGATTCAAGAAAGTAGCTAATTTTAATAATATTTTTACAGGATATGTAGATTCCGGTTAGGCTGGAAATGAAACTGACAGAAGAAGTACCACTGGGTATGTTTTTAAAATGTTTGAAAAATGTTTGCTTTCATGGATTACCATGAAGCAAAAGTTGGTTGCTGCTTCATCTACTGAAGCAGAATACATGGCCTTGCTTGAAGGTGTAAGAGAAGCTCTTTGGCTAAAATCACTAATAAATGAGATTAATCTAGAATTAAGTGGTCCTATAGATATTTTTGAAGACATCCAAGGTTGTATAAGTATTGCAAATAATCCTACTTGCCATAAGAGAACAAAGCACATAGATATTAAATATCACTTTACAAGAGAGCAAATTGAAAAGAAACTATTTGTGTAAAGTATATTCCCATAGATCTGCAACTAGCCGACATGTTGACGAAGCCATTACCATCTGCACGGTTTATTTCCGTGAAGCCAGCTGGAACTGTCTGAATAAACCAACGACGAACCGTATAAACTGTTGCTGAAAATCCATCGCCTTTAGAAGCCAAACATGAAATGGATCTCATGTAGTTTTTTGAGATTAATTTCAATTTCCATATTTACTAAGTCTTAAGTAATTGAATTGAATTCATATTCTTGTTTATTTTTCAAATGGATCCCTTGAAGTCCTTGTAATTAATTTAAAGTTTCATATTTACTAATAATCTTAAGTAATTGAATCGAGTTTATATTCCTGTTTAATTTCATTGGTCTAAGCTTTTACTAATGTATGTTATTTTTTGTATGGATCTAGTTGGGTTTTACTGGGTTTCCCCAACTCTTGCAGCAAATGCTGGATCTAATGTATCCCCAGAATTGAAATCAAAAAATTGTAGCAGGCCAGTTAATATAAGGATGATCTGGGCACACTATTCGATGAGGTACGCTCTCTTGAGAAAGATGTTACTCTCTCAAGAGAGCGCCTCTCTAGCTAAAAACGGGGGTTGAAAGCGCGCTGCCTGCGAGCAGCAGTTCAGTTTGGTAACGAGAGCGGAACGAGATAAGTTTAAGGAACGAGAACAAGAACGAGTGATAAACTAAGTCTAAACTATATCTAAACTAAGTTACACCATGATATAATTATACAAGGTAATCTCATCAGGTTTGACAAGGACGATAAATTGACAGCTCTCTCGATCCGCTCTCAGAGAGACGTGCTAGAAGGAGAAAGAGAGTGTTACGTAGAGTGCTACGATTACATTTTTTTTACTGGCGAGAAATTATTTTCTGTCATAAATAAAATTAGTTATTTAAAGAAAAGATTTCAGTTTTAATACATTTTTCGGAATGATTTTAATTAAAAAACTATAAAATAAGAAATTTACAAATGAAACGTGTATTATTATTACAACATTATTTTTAAGAATTTTTCTGGCCAATCAATCTTTGTTTTGTTTTTGTATTTTTAATTTTTATTTAAACTTTTAATTCTAATATTTAAACGAGTTTTAAAAATTCTTTTGTTTTAGAATCTAATTCGATGTTTGTTGAACTTTTTAGCATTGGCCAGCAAAAATCGTTGATTACAAATTTTGTTCCATTATATGTTTAAATACAATTTCGAGTAATTTAATTTTGCAATGAATTCTTCTGGTGGCTTCGCCCACCCGCTGATACCATGTCCACATATGTAAATGTTTGTGTATTTTGGTCATCGAAGTTCAGCCCAAGTCGTTTTATTAGATAGCCACAGATGTATTCCATTGAGTCATCTGCAAGCTCGCTCTACCTCGGCCTCTTCCATGCCTGATCTTCATAGGCTATTTTTTAGATGAAAATGACAAAAATCAAGCACAACCCTTTCCGACAACGTTTGACGAACGACTGTCAAAATAACGTCCCCAACTGAGGGAAGCTTTCTCGATGAGATTACCTTGTATAATTATATCATGAGTTACACTACACTAAACTAAACTAAAGACACAATAAAAGAAAAGACATAAAATAAAAACATCCTGATACAATCTCAGAAGTGGGATCGAGAAAAAATTTTGCGCAGTAATTCTAAGAAAATGGATCTGGACATTAATAAAGTTACGGTGGTTCAACTAAAAGATGGCTGGAAAGTCTGAGTTTGTCAACGAGGGGACAAAAGCCGATCTGTTTTCTCGACTATGTGCTGTTCCATCTGAAAGCCGCGGAAGTGCTCAATGGTCAACCAGTTGGAGGAGGAACAAGACAGGCGGGACGCAGATGCGCGGAGAGGCAGAGTTGGAGAGGCGAACGCAGTTGAACCGGACAGAACTGGATCGTGGCATGAAAACCATGGAGGAACTGAATCGGGAAATCGAGATGGCCAGGAAGGTTCTCGAAAATCTTCAGCAGCAGATCGACAGCGTTGAGAATAACGGCGACATGTTCGAACAAATCGGCGAGCGTGGGAACGGTGCGGTTGGCGATGCACAGAGGAGCGAGAGAGATGGCGAGCGTGACAACGGTGCGGTTGGCGATGCACAGAGGAGCGAGAGAGATGGCGAGCGTGGCAACGGTGCGATTGGCGATGCACAGAGGCGAAAGAGTCGGTGAGCATAGCAACGGTTTGCCGAACGGTGCAAACGGCAGCGAGTTCTGGAAATTTCCAAGAACAACTGTACGATGGGCGAAACGGCGCAATTGGTGGCAGAGGCATTCGAGACGATTTTTCATCAGCGGGATTTAGTTTGGCGAAGGAAATCCTAATGGATTTTCGGGGAATATTTCCGTGCGCGCCTGGGTCTCCCAATGGGAAAATATAGCTAAACTATACAAGCTATCGGACATACAGAACAGAGTGTTGCTGATGGGAAAGCTGAAAGGCAGCGCACTGCAGTGGCTGCACGCGGACGCAACCCGTTTCGGAGAACCAACGAGTGAGCTAGTGGACCAGTTAATTCTTGCTTTTGGCGGCAACGAGTCGAAAGCCGAGTTGAGACGCAAGTTCGAAGCGCGGCTATGGAAGCCAACTGAGAAGTTTGCAGTATACTTTGAAGAAGCGCAGGCTGGCCGAGATGTCAACATAGACGATGACGAGCTGATGGATGGACTGATTGACGGAATTCCAGTGATGAATTTGCGTACTCAGGCCAAGTTGCAGTGTTTCGACAACCCTGGAAGAATGCTCAGAGCGTTTGCCGACATCATGTTGCCGGCAAGGGCTACTAAGGAAGAAGATGCAGACAACGAAAAGTGAACCAGCAGGCAAGGAGACGCGTTGCTACAATTGCAACGGAAAAGGGCACTGGGCAAGAGAGTGCACCAAACCGAAGAGGACCCTGGATCTTGCTATGGATGCGGGGCGATGGATCATTTCATCAGCGGATGTCCCCAAAATAAGAAGGAGATTACGAATAACTATGTAAGATTGTTGAACATTTTTGTTTATGAACACTCTAACCAGCCAATTATTACAGAATGCGTGATCGATTCAGGAAGCCCTGTATCGTTTATAAAATATTCATATGTACCCAGAAACGTTAAATTGGAGCCTCAAGAAAAACTTTATTATGGATTAAATAAAAGCAGATTGAAAAGCTATGGAAAAATTTTATGTTTCGTTATGAAGAAAGAAATAAAGATTTTGTTTAATTTAATTGTTGTGGCTGACGATTCAATGATCTGTAATATTGTGCTGGGCAGAGATTTTATGGTAGCTTGTGATTTGAAAATTAATTTAGAAACTTTGAAAATGATAACTGTTGAAAATGTTGAAACCAAGTCGGAAAAATACGAATATTAGTTTGTTGGATAATAATGCGAAGGAACCTGAAGAATTGGATACAGAGTCTGAGTGCGAAAGTTTAGGAAGTGAAATATTAGAAAAGAAAGTTTAGAAGGTGAAATGTTAGAAAAAAGGCTAGGAAGTGAAATGTTAGAAAAAGTTTAGAAGTGAAATTTTAGGAAAAGAGCTTAGGAGAAGAAATTTTAGGAAAAGAGAGGTTAGAAAGTAACATTTTAGGAAAAGAAAGTTTAGGAACGGAAATTATTGGAAGAGAAAGTTTGGAAAATATAATTTTGGAACACAAAATATAGAAAATAATTTTAAAAGGCGAAACGTTGAAAAAAATGGTCAGAAGGAAGATTTTTAAGCAAAATGAATAGAACGGTGGATATGGATGATTTTGAAAAGAGAATGATGAATATAAACATTTTAGAAGATTTGGAGGAAGAAAAATTTATAATATAGGTGAGCAAATAAGTTATGAGGATCGAGTGAAGTTCATTAAGTTAAGAAACACTATGTTCAAGTGAAGAGACCGGAAGTTCCGAAAATAAAATGTGAAATGAGCATAGTGTTAGAAAACTCAAAACCATTTAGCTGCGTTCCAAGGAGACTATCATACTGTGAAAAGGAATCGTTGTCAAGAATGTTAGAAGAATATATTAGAGAGGAATTATCCAACCTAGTAAATCAGAGTACGCTTCTCCCGTTGTTTTTGTAAAAAAGAAGTCTGGGGAACTTAGGTTTTGTATCGATTTTAGAAGGCTGAACAAAATCATGGTGAAGGATAATTATCCGATACCATTAATTGATGACCTTTAGATAGTTTAGTGGAAAATCTGTGTTTACGAAATTGGATCTTAAGAATGGTTATTTTCATGTATATGTTAACAAAGATTCAGTGAAATATACATCGTTTACTACCCCTTTGGGGCAATTTGAGTTTTGCGGATGCCTATGGGTCTAAAACAGCTCCACAGGTATTCCAAAGATTTGTTATTGACATATTTTCGGACATGGTAAAACAAAATAAGGTGATTATTTATATTTACGATATTTTAATTGCCAGCAAAAGCTTAGAAGAGCATTTAGAAGTTTTAGTAGAATATTTAGAAGGTTAGTGGAAAATAGGTTAGAGTTGAGAATGGATAAGTGCAAATTTTACAAGACAAGGTTAAGTATTTAGGTTTTCTGATTTCAAAAATGGAATTAAAGCTGACAGTAAGGGTTTGGAAGCTATACAAAGTTTTCCGATTCAGACAAGGTGGAAGCAGTTCAGAGTTTTTGGTCTTTGCTCGTATTTCCGACGATTCATTAAGGATTTTCGATTTTAGCGAAACCTTTGTATGATTTAGTTAGAAAGGACAAGCTATTTAAGTTTGAAGAAGAAGAATTAAGTTGTTTTCGCTGTTAAAAGCTAAATTAATGGAAGCACCAGTTTTGGCGATATACGATTACAGAGATGATGTCGAGCTTCACTGTGACGCAAGTGCGTTAGGGTTTGGAGCGGTGCTTCTTCAGAAAAAGAGGACAACAAGTTGCATCCTATTTTTTATTTTCAAAAGATCGACGACAACGGAAGCGAAATATCACAGTTTTGAATTAGAGACTTTAGCAATAATTTACGCGTTAAGGAGATTTAGAATATATTTACTGGGCAAACGATTTAGAATTGTAACAGACTGCAACTCTCTTTAACGCTAAACTCTTTAACGCTAAATAAGATCGAGCTGAATCCTAGAATAGCAAGGTGGGCTTTGGAGTTGCGGGAAGACAGATGCAGCATGTGGATGCATTAAGCAGATGCAACAACATAATGATAGTGGAGGCAAATACATTCGAAACAAATTTAGTAATTTGTCAATCAAAAGATGTAAAGGTTCAGGAAATTAGGAAAATGTTAGAAAGTAGCGAGCATAAGTTATATGAAATGAGAAACGGAGTGATTTATAGGAAAAGTAATGACAACCGATTATTATTTTACGTACCGAGTCGAATGGAAGATCATGTGTTATACAAATACCATGACGAGATGGGTCATATTGGGAGAGATAAAATGTTAGATGTCATTGGAAAAAGTTACTGGTTTCCAAACATGAAGAATAAAGTCTTAGAGCATATTCAAAACTGTTTGAAGTGCATAGCTTATTCTCCAAAAGTAGGTAAAGGAGAGGACATTTACATTGTATACCGAAGGAAATAAGCCTTTTGAGATTATTCACATAGATCATTATGGGCCAGTGGATAATAGCAGATCGAAAAAGCATATATCTGAAATAGTAGATGCTTTTACAAAGTTTGTTAGGCTTTACACGACGAAAACGACGAATACAAAAGAAGTGATAAGTGCATTGACAGATTACTTTCGAGCTTATAGCAGACCCAAGTGTGTAATATCAGATCGGGAAGTTGTTTTACTTCTTCTGAATTTGCCGAGTTTATGGAGATTAGTAAAAATTGCACATAAAAATTGCAACGGGCTCGCCACAGGCGAATGGCCAAGTTGAACGAATCAATAGAAGTTTAGGACCTATGTTAGCCAAGTTAACGGAACCGAAAAGGGGTTTGCACTGGGACAGAGTTATTGATAAAATAGAGTATTCATTGAATAACACGATTCATAGTAGCATCAAACAGCGTCCTAGTGAAACATTATTTGGAATAACACAAAGAGGAGAAATATGTGAAGAATTACTCTCTCCCTGACAAGACCATCCCTAAATGGATCAACCATTGACTTTTCGGTTGAAGCTAACTACCTGGGAGTTATACTTGACTCCAAGCTCAACTGGAACTCACACCTTGAAAAGACCGTTAACAAAGCCACTCGAGCATACTTTGCGTGCAATAGGCTTTTCGGTAGAACATGGGGCCTGAGTCCCAAAATGATCTACTGGTCTTATAACACTGTGGTAAAACCGATCATAACCTATGCATCTCTTGCTTGGTGGACGAAATCTACCCAGAAGACAGCTGCGGCTGCACCAAAATACAACGACTGGTCTGCATAGGCATCACTGGAGCCATCCGGACATGCCCCACTGCAGCACTTGGAGTTATAACTGGCATTCCCCCTCTACCCATCGCCCTGAAAAAGGAGGCCTGCCTGGGGCACTTCGCCTCAAAACATCACCGACATAAAAGTGGTGATTTAACTGGGCACCTACGGGTACTCGAACCCCTAATAAACGAACCCATTCTGCGTATAACTGACGAGCAGAAACCAAAACTTGTTTCCACAGAAACTTCTCTGTAGTCCTGTACACCAGACACGACTGGACAACAAAATCAATATCTCTGCCAGTGGATCACAAACGAAATTGGAAAACGACACCGGGGCTGGTATTTTCGGACCAAGGTTCAACAAATCCATAGCCATGGGAAAGTCCCCAACCATCTTCCAAGCAGAGATACACGCCATAGAAATCTGTGCTCGTGAATGCCTTCAGGAATATGCAAGGCGCACGGATTTACATCTTCTCTGACAGTCAGGCGGCGCTCATAGCGCTGAGATCTTTACGATCACCTCCAGACTAGTAGAAAACTGTTTCCAGCAGCTGAACGCCCTTGCCTCCAAAACACCATAACGGTGGGCTGGGTGCCAGGGCATGAAGGCCATATAGGAAACGAGGTGGCAGACTCCCTAGCAAACGCGAGGCGATGACACCACTAATCGGCCCTGAACCATTCTGTGGACTTTCGAAAGGACACAAAAGGGAACTGGTCAGGAAATGGGAGGAAAAGGAGATAAGTCGTCACTGGACCGACAGTGCAGGGCTGAGACAAGCCAAACAATTCCTCGTCCCCAGATGTCGATCCAAACGCATCATCAATCTAAAAAAGTGAGATTCGCACTCTAACAGGCTACCCTAACAGGTCATTGCAACCTAAGGTATCACCTTAAGAAATTAAAACTTTCAGAAATCGACATGTAGATTCTGTGAGCTGGAGCCAGAAACATCAGTGTTCTATGTGAATGCCTCACTAATCAGACGTCGACTTCAACAACTAGGAGGTGAACTTATCCCCTACAGGATTTGGGAAGAGATAGACCTCGCCAAAGTGCTCTCCTTTATCAGAAGCCTAGGAATGAGGCTCTACCTTAATCCTACAGGCCGGCACAAAGACCTAACATCTGGTCGCTTGGTGCAATAAGGCCATAGTAATAATAATAATAATAATGTGAAGAATTAAAGGAGAGATTAGAAGACGAAAAGAGATAGGAAATGTTAGGAAAACTTTAGAAGATGTTAGAAGAGCAGAAGAAAGCGCAGAAAAAGGCTCAGAGAAAAATGAAGGTTACTACAATGCGAAAAAAAAGGTGCGACGGAGTACAGGGAAGGGGATTATGTTATGGTTAGAACTTTGATAGTACTGTAGGTGCCTCGAAACTCATTCTAAAAACAAAGGTTCTTTTGTGATTGAAAAAGTTTTGAAAATGACAGATTTTACTTAAAGATATTGACGGGTTTCAATTGACTCGCAATCCATACCAAAGGTGTTTGGAGTGTAAATAATATTAGACATTGGATAAAACATAATTAATATATATATAATGTGAATAACAGACTGAAAAAAAGAAAACAAATTGTAAATGGCGTATAAATATTGTAGAAAAATTGTAAAAGCTGTAAACACTTGTAAATATTGTACAAATGATAATTTAAGTTGTAATAAGAAGACAGAGATGAGGGCTATCTTAAAGTCAGGACAGCCGAGTTGTAGCAGGCCAGTTAATATAAGTATGATCTGGGCACACTATTCGATGAGGTACGCTCTCTTGAAAAATAACATCTTTCTCAAGCTAAAAACGGGGCTGAAAGCGCGCTGCCTGCGAGCAGCAGTTCAGTTTAGTAACGAGAGCGGAACGAGATAAGTTTAAGAGAACGAGAACAAGAACGAGTGATAAACTAAGTCTAAACTATATCTAAACTAAGTTAAACTACACTAAACTAAACTAAAGACACAATAAAAGAAAAGACATAAAATAAAAACATCCTGATACGAAATGAAATGAAGAAACAAATTAAAGCTAAATAACAAACTCATGTCAAGAATTGAAGTGAGAATTAATTTAACTTTGCGGCAGTGTTGAAATTTCACATGTACAAAAGTCACATGGATAATTGTGCATACATTCATATTGCATGAATGTATGTGTACGAGAAGTAGACGCACATTCCGATGGTCTGCCCAGTCGGACCTTGTAGAACGGGTTGTAAAAAAAACGGTTCTGAAACGCTTCTATATGCCGCCAATTCTAGCTCAAACATTGCCAGAACTATAATATAATACATATTAGATGTACGCAATAACATGTGTTCTTTGTTGGTTTATTAGAAGCGAAGAAATGAGTTATAAAATAAATATTATGTGCAACTTTCGCTTCTCTAAGAATGCATAAATATACGTTTTTGAAGTAAATTACCAGAGCGCTTCCCGAACAGTCGGCTTTTTTTTCTATAGCTTCGGTTCCGTGCAATCGTCGCTTCTCTTAAAACATAAATATGCGTTCTATCCGAAACCAGCATTTTTTATTGTTTTATTTTTTCCTCTTTCATGTAAGTGCAAACGTCGCTTCTTTTAGAACGTATAAAGATGCATAATTTCGAAACCAGCATTTGAAACGTAAATAAGAGAGTAAAATAAAAGAAACAAAAAAAATAAGAAGAAAGAGGATGAAAAAAACACGGTTCGTTTTTGCGTTTTCTTTTGTTACTTGCTTTAGTTGCATTAAGAAGTTTGCTTGACGCAGTTGTGAAAATCATGTTTTGCAAGGTAAGAAAACATATTATATCTATTATTAAATAAGATAATTCATTTCAGTTTCAGATATTTAACAACATAAGGTAAGCCACTGCCATAATAAAAAAATAATATATTACTTTTATTTCAGATCTGGTATGTATACGTAAATATAAAACTATTATATTTATCATTTCAGATTTCGTCTTTTATAGGTCATAATATTATAATTTTTATTTCAGATAATGTTTGCGTTTATGGTGAGTGTATATAATTTTAGTTTCCCTTTTATTATTTTTATCAAACAAAAACACCTCTTAACGAGGTGAGATAAAAGTGACGATGGCACATTCAACTCAAAAAATTTCTGATACCAAATTTTGTGACGATTAATAGTTATTTAAACAAAAATATTAAAACATTGTTTAATTAGTTTCAAAATCGGCACTTAGCTAACAAATTTAAAAAGGCAAAACAGGCAGCGTGCCGATTTTGAAACTAATTAAACATATTTTAATCAATACCATGTCCAGAGGTCGTTCCTATATACCTTAGCTAATATTAAAAAATTATAGCACATAGGTATGACATCAGACATTAGCTGAACGCCGGTTACCGTCACAAAATTTAGTATCTCGTTAAGTGGTGTTTTTGATATCAGAAGTATTTGTTTCAAATGTGGAAAACTAACAAAAAGCGAATTTCGGAAATATGAGTAGAACCCCAAAAGGTGAACAGTAATCTCAATGGTTATACGGCCTGAAGTGAGGATCAAAATCGTAAGAGCCATTTTTTAAACATATTAAGAAAATCCTAAAAAAAATTAATTTTAATTCTAAATTCTTAATTATAATTATTATATAATTATCATTTATGAAATACCTTTCAACTACATATAGCACGTTTCGGTAACTTTAGTCGTTCAGAAGTTATGGGCGCGAGAAATCGATATTTTTCCTTATTTCCCGCCAAAGAAGCGGAAAAGCAAAAGTGGATCAAATTAAAACAAACATTTTAAAAGGTTTTTCAAATTTAAAATATTTTACGTTTTGTTTGATGGTTTTAAAGTTTATTGCAATTGTGCACGTCTCTATATGACTCTACATGTATTTTACATAAATGTAAGTAAAGTGCATGTAAAAGGTTAGGTATGTATATGGGATCTTTGCTACTAATTTTAATGAGTAATATTTCGGGAAGCGAATTTTCCTAGATATGTGATATATATCAAAGTTGAGCCATCTCAAGGGCTATATGGCCTTGAGTGACTACCAAAATCGTTAGAGCCACTTTTGAAAAATTACAAAACTTAAAAAAAATTAATTTTAATTAAAAATTCTTAAATATTATATTTAGGTAAATTATGTCCAGGGAAAGCTACTATCATTTCAAAATACCTCTAACGACATATAGCACGTTTCTGTAGCTTTAGTCGTTTATAAGTTATGGGCGCGGGAAATCTAGCAAATTTTAGCTGTTTTCTTGCCAAACTAGCGGGAAACCAAAAGTCGTAAAACAAAAATGTTTAATAAAATAAAAGTAGTTTCAGGAGTCTAAAACAAGAAAATCGACACACAGACAGACAGACAGACAAAGAGGTTTACAATACCTTTCGATCAAGATATAAATGGTTCTGATCGGACTATCGTAGCAGATTTTCAATTCTACAGCTGTATATAGTAGTCTCCTTGCGAACCACAGTCTCGGTGCTCATCGTCACTACGTGGACTGCCGTCCACATGGATAACGTTATTTAATTATTGCATCAAAAACAATATTATTATTTTCAATATAATTGCAGGCTTTCTTTATTAATCACATAAAAGAATGTATTGTGCGATTTAACCTACATATATATTATATACACATGTCAAAAGCAAGAAAATATACGTTTTAAATAACTTTGTATTGTTGTTTTAATGGTTATTAATACATTCTCACCGAACGATATAACAGTTATATAGCTGTTATCAATGGGTTATTTTGAAGCGGTATTTTGCATGAAAGGTACATTGCTACAAAACCGTTATTGATGTGTGCTGCAAATGGGTTATATAACGCATATTGTAGAAACTAAAGTTGGAAGCGAAACCCGAAGATTGCCGAAGTTTAATATACGTTATTTGTATGTTGCGAAAGAACTGTTGCAGCATACAAAAAAAAGAACAGTTGTTTTCTTGTTTCACCCCATATTAATCTGAAAGGAAGACTGCAAGTATTGAGAATGCATTCCTTACTGTCAAAGAACGCATAGAAATGTGCTTGCTGGAAGCGACCAGGTCCGACTGGGTGGAGGAAACCGCTAAAAGTAACGGGACCATTGTTCTTCTTCTTCTCATCTTCTCGTCGTTCTTTTGCTCTCTCGATATTCTCGTTCACTTCTATTCTGGCGTTGAGAGTGTGCGGTTCATACAATCTATGTGTGCATTATTATTTGTTCATTGGAAGGTTGCCTGTTTAATACTTAATTGTATTATATCTATTTATTAACAAAACCATATTTATTTTTGACTAGCTGACCCGGTGAACTCCGTTTCGCCACCAGATGGCTTCGTTTTATGGATCATTTGGTTTGGTGACTAAAAGATGAAGAAACATTTTTTTATTTGTTTTATATTTGAAAAGGAAAAGTTTTATTTCTTTTCACAACAGTAATGAATTCATTTTGATTACAAAGGTGAAGTGTTATTTAGTTGAACTTCTCTAAGTGAATGAAAGTGAATCCAAAGTAAATACTGAATCGAAGCGTTATACGTGTCCGCAAATTATCAGTTTCATTGAAGTTCTCTTTGGTAAACCACATTTTTGTTTTGGTCTGACGTTAACACAAACATATCGGATGGTTTCCCAACTCGTAAGTACGCAACATATAACTGCCCATGTGAGAAACAATGATTTTCTAAATTTATCCCGCAAACACTAAGCGATTTGTCTTGCGACTTGTTAACGCAAGGCGAACTGGAAATTGTAATCGTTTGCAGTCAAACGGTAGATCAGTCGCAATCATTGGTATTCGAGGAATACATACATTTTAATATGCGTACTTTCCGTTAATAATGGATGCCTAAATTAAATTCCTGCGATCCGATGGCATTCGTTCTAATGCTGTTTTGAACATATTAACCACAGCATTATAAGCGTGAAAAAATGCTTGCAACTGTTCAATAATTCGTCTGTTTAACTGTTTGTTCCTGTATATTGCACCGCACATTTAGCTGATCCACCATTTACGAAATGAAATATATTTGCAGAAATTGATTGCGGTTCATCTGGTGTTAGCACCATTGAACCATGTAAATGATATATTTTGTTGTTGTATCTTTAGCCTTGCAAGTCGGCATGAAGCCGCCTTCTCAAAGATATTAGCTCAAAGGAAGTCATGCGAAAGCAGTTATTGTATTCAAGGATATGTTGAAGATAATGGATGGAATCGGGATCACTTCCATCAAACAATGGTTTTAGTGGCTGTGGTGGTGTAAGTAATGGATCCAGTTTGACTTTTCCACTTGCGCAGCACAATCCAGCCGTTTCTCTTTGAACTTTAACGCATTGCAATATCGGCATATAGTCGTCATTGGCCCATTATCTAAATTTGCATTATCACTGTAGTTCGCAGTGGGATCATATTGGAATTCCAAGTGATTGTATGATGCCAATGAACTTCGTGTCCTCACGCGTTGTCCCAATAGGACATTTTCTCTTATTATATTTTGCCTTTTTCGCCTAAGTTCTGTGAACACAATTGTTGCTGTCTTGCATGTCTTGTGCGGCGGCCTATGATCGCACGTCGTCCTCTAGGTATTTTGGGCTATGGACAGAGTGGTGAGTTTAACCTCAAATGCACGGTCCACATTATTTACACAGTTACTTACCACCTTACAGACAAATGCCTGCTGTTGGTTTGAAATTTAATAAAAATTTGGACAATTCACGTGATTGATTTGATGGTTTCCAATTGAAATGTTAGAAAAGAAATATCTTATTTTTAAATTATTTTTTCACAATTTCACGGTGAACACAATACAGGTTTGTCACATAATATTAACTGAGCAGAGAACAATGAGTAGATGTCAATGTAACACGCACCACATGCTATGTATCAGAGATGGCACTATATGTAAAAATATTTTCCCCTCGAGTCGCGGAGGTATCACGGAAGAATTGCGGAAGAGTAGCGGAAGTATCGCGGAAGAATCACGGAAGAGTCGCGGCAGAGTCGCGGAAGAATCTCGGAAGACTCGCGGAAGAGTCGCGGCAGAGTCGCGGAAGAGTCGAGAAGTATCGCGAAAGTATCGCGGAAAAGTCGGGGAAGTATCGCGGAAGTATCGCGGAAGAATCGCGGAAGAGTCGTGCAAGTATCACGAAAGTATTGCGGAAGTATCGCGGAAGTATCGCGAAAGTATCGCGGAAGTATTGCGGAAGAGTACCGGAATAATCGCGGAAGAGTCGTGGAAGTATCGTGGAAGAATCCCGGAAGAATCGCGGAAGTATCACGGAGGAGCGCGGAAGTATCGCGGAAGAGTCGCAGAAGTATCGCGGAAAGAGTCGTGGAAGTATCGCGGAAGAATCCCGGAAGTATCGCGGAAGATACGCGGAAGTATCGGTGAAATACGCGGAAGTATCGCGGAAGAATCGCGGAAGTATCGCGGAAGAGTCGGGAAAGTATCGCGGAAGTATCGCGAAAGTATCGCGAAAGTATTGCGGAAGAGTCGGGAAGTATCGCGAAAGTATCGCGGAAATATCGCGGAAGTATCGCGGAAGAGTCGGGAAGTATCGCGGAAATATCGCGAAAGTATCGCGAAAGTATTGCGGAAGAGTCGGGGAAGTATCGCGGAAGTATCACGAAAGTATTGCGGAAGTATCGCTGAAGTATAGCGAAAGTATCGCGAAAGAGTCGCGGAAGTATCGCGGAAGAGTCTCGGGCATATTGCGTCCATCATTTCAATGTATCCGTACATTTATCATTTCAGCCATAACAGCACGACGTATTCGTGATTCACTACAGGTACGGGGTCATCAGATCTATTTCGTGCATTACCTTCATCTGCACTCCGTGATCGTCTTTGTCATACCCCATTTGTACTACGCGTTCGCCTTCCTATATTTGCTCGTATTGGTCTTGAGAAAATGAGGAAAGTACACGCACATATAGTAGTAAACTTTAACAGTTTTAGACTCACCATTTATACAAACGACAGAAAATGTTTGACGAAAATTACCTGACAATAATATCAAAGCAGCCGTTTTAGTTATGTATGTGAAAAGAAAATGGCTGTTGAAATGGCTATTGGCTGCATACTCATATTTTTTACTTTTAAACCTTCCTGGACTTCCACGAATAATTCAAGACCAAAATTAGCCAAATCGGTCGAGCCGTTCTCGAGCTTTAGCGAGACTAACGAACAGCAATCCATTTTTATATATATAGAAGATAGAAGATAAAATATTTGAAATCCGTTATATTTCTAATGAAGATCGGCCAAAAATGTTAATTTATTGTGAAATGGCTTGAAATGGCTGCACTATGGGGAATTTGACTACTTTTTCTGGCCAAAATAAATAACTCAAGAACGGAGCAAGATATTTGACTTCTGTTTTTTGCATCGGGTTAAATTGACCAATATCTTTTATCAATAGAAAAATAGAGGGCGTGGCACCGCCCATTTTTTTTTTTTTAGCTAATGTAAATTTCTGCTGATTTTTATAGTACAGTCTAAGGTTATATTTATTGGAAAATAGTGGGTGTGGCATGCCTTTAACAAGGTAAAAGTAATATAAAGCCCATCTAAGGCATCTTGTGGCCCTGTAAAGAAAGACAATTAATAAAGTATATTAAGACATATATTTTCTACACACATCTTAGAAAAGTCCTGCTCTTCGTTCTCCAACTCAATATTATATTGATTTTCTAATTCCACAACATTATAAGGGCTTTCATCCTCACCCGGTGTCATCGGGATTTGATAAGCATTCTAATAGGCCCAAAACCTCTAATGGAAGACACATTCTTCTCTGTCGCTGTATTTTTCTATACAAATTTACTGTAGAAATGATCGGATACCCTACCACATTTCCTAGCGTGATGCAGACGATCAGATTTGTAAAATTTATTCCGAGATTCCGCTCAATGATTATTTCGGCAGTTCTATAACAAAAGGCTTGGAATTTTGAAACAGCAATTGGCAGCTGGCATGAAAGGTTATGTCCTGAAAATTAAAAATTCTCGCAAAATCGGAAAAAGTTGTATTTAAAATTACATTCATTTGAACAAGAATTTAACCCTCCGTTGTATACCTTTTCTAAAACCTTCGGTTGTACACCCGGGTCTGGCCAGACCAACCGAAGGTGTAACTTTTTAACCCTCCGTTGTACACCCGGGTCTGGCCAGACCTTTTTGTCTTTGAACGTAAATTTAACACATTTTTATTATAAGTAGCGACTTGGCCGTCCAGGTAGCTTCCTAAAATTTTATTTATGCATATGAGGATTTAAAAAGGATCCTAGAACAGGACGAAAAAAGGATTTAAAAAAATGAAGACGATTTAACCCTCCCGGGTCTGGCCAGACCCGGGTGTACAACCGAAGGTGTAACTTTCTAAATCTTTTTTCGTCCTGTTCTAGGATCCTTTTTAAATCCTCATATGCATAAATCGATAGAGAATTAAATTTTAGGAAGCTACCTGGACGGCCAAGTCGCTACCTATAATAAAAATGTGTTAAATTTACGTTCAAAGACAAAAAAGGTCTGGCCAGACCCGGGTGTACAACGGAGGGTTAATACTCTACAACATGCAATACATCTCGTGGATGGACTCTTCTGGACTCACTTTAAATCCCTTATGAAACATGAGACTTTATTTCAAATATGCATTTGCAAGGCGACTTGCATTTTTGCTCTATTAAGGGGACAACACTATTTTGTCCTACAAATGACGTTCACAAACATATAATACAAACCCCACAGATTCGAATTCATTTCAAAAATTTGAGTTAGATTGTTTAGTTTTTCACTTCTGATTACTTAAACTTTGCAAACAAAATTAATATTTCAGTCGCCTGGTGCTTTGCAAATGCAACGCTGTGTTTATCAGCCGATTCCTTTGTTGTGGCGCCCTCTATCAAAGTTTCTGTTATGCAACACTGAAGATTGGTGTATTGTGAATGCGTTACACTGAACTTTGTTTTAATTTTTCGACTTTCAGAAAATGGGGTTTGGCCAGAAAAGTAGTCAAATTCCCCATAGTGGGCTGGTGAAAAGCTTGAAAAAGCTTGTTAAATGTCAACTTCTTCCGACATTAAGTTGAATTTCGGGAGTTGAAGTGACAGAATATCTTCAGTGTCCCTGACAGCTATCAATTTTAATATATGGGTGCTACATAAGGGCCTTAAAAATGAAAATGCCACGAATTTTCCATGGAGACTCAACTCTTGGACGAAGTTCTTATTGATTCTTGAGGAAAATATTTTGAAAGCAACTAGACATTTCAACAGGACAATGCTCCGATTCATGTATCCAAGTACTCTGAACAATTTTTTAAAGACTGGTTTTGATGTGGGCAGCAAAAGTCCGGACCTAAATCCAATAGAGAATCTTTGGAGCATTCTTTCCAGTAAGGGGTAAGGTCATGAAAACAACTCCACACACTAAAAGAACTAAAATAAAGGAAGCTATTATATATATATTTTTTAAGGACTTTAAACATTTTATTGCATACTTTTGGACGCATTTTCAAATGATTTGAAGTCCCTGGCGATTTGTACAGGGACAAACCAAAGGAAACTGTACCAAAATCAAAATTATACAAAATCAAATTTTTTCTCAGAAACCAAATATAAAAATTGCCTTTTATTAAAAGGGGAAATTATATAAAATACTATATAACATAGAAAACGTTACCAAAATCAAAAATATACTAAATCAACTTTTTTCAAAAAAAACAAAATGCTTTTCATTAAAGGAACACTATATCCTTCCGGAAACTTTTTATAACTAAGAACTAAAGCTAGAGATTTCAAATCCTCAAAGTTGTCCAAAAGAATGCTAAAAAGTCTTTGGATTCCAAATGAACTATGAAATCAAGCAGATATGCCACAGAAATCGCGGGAGACTTGAAATTCATATAAAGGTGTCCGAAAGTATGCCACTAAAGGAAATATCGCTTAAAACTAAGTATTTTAGACATTAAGTCACCCATAGCATACTTTTGGACACCTTTTTCGAGATTTAAGAACCCCAGCGATTTCTGTGGTAACCCTGAGGCTATAGGATATCGGGAAACAGAGACGGAAAGACAATAACTATTTACAACGCAAGAATTTGGAAATTAAGGCTACCGACCGACCCACTACTTATCCTCAGAGGAAGCCGACGAGGTGGATATGGACAGTTTGTGGCAGTGGCGCAGCAGTGTGGGACAGCGCTTGATGGGCGTGCGCCTCTCCACAGAGTGGGCGCCCTCGTCCGAATCCGAATGCTCGTCGTCGCTCTCGCTCGCTGCTGGCATGACAGGCATCTGTTTCGTACAGATCCTCCACGCCCAAGTAGCGCATGCAGCGCTTTCAGTACAGGTGATCGTCGCGGTTCAGGATGCTGGGATTTTGGTCACGATTAATGCTCACCATCACATAGTTGAGGCCGTAGAAGAAGTCCGTGGGTGCTGGCCCTAGAATTGGAGGCGTGGGCGCCTTGGCCTCGCTCCGCATCCAGTCCCGCCGTGGTTGTGGCAAAGAACTCGCTGGGATCGACCACGCAGCTGGGGAACTCGCGCAGTCGTCGGTATGTGCGCTCCTCCACCAGCTCCGCACGGCAGTCGCGGCAGGTCAGCCGTATGGCTTTGTTCTCGCGGCATGAGGAGCAGGGCGCCATGGGCACCTGTACAGCACTGCCGTCCAAGGCGTCCAGATCGATTTGGGTGTTGTCGAAGCGGAAGCTGATATGGTTGCCGGTGACCACGAAGATGGAAATGCAGCCGATGTCCATGCCGAAGCAGTCGTGCCGGATGACCAGCGATTCCACCTCCGCATCATCGTCCTCCTCCTCATCCTCATCCGTCTCACTGTCGCTATCACTGGAGGTACTCTGGGTGCTGACGTTGCTGGCGGCGCCGTCCGGCGATTTCTCGGCTATGTAAACATTGTGCTCCCGGATGACGAGGCGGGTTTCGTTGCGATCGGCGATATTGTGGTCGAACTGGAGGAAGACCACGCCGCTGCGCAAGTTTGGACGCAGCTCAATGCACAGCTCGGTCAGCGACATCCTGGCTAGTCAGCAGGTCCGGGAACAAGCCGGTCGGGTCCAGCAGGCGCAGATCTCCAAGTCAAGACCAGAAATCGGCTTCGGCATAGAGATAGCAAACCATTATCAAGAAGCGCGCGAAAATGAATATACATTCTTGCTTCAAAATCAATTCAGTGCCAGGACGTATAATAAAGACTATAAACAGTAAGGCAGGTCATATTTAAGGAAACACAATTATATAAGATACTTGATTTAAGATAAAATAAATAGATTTGTGAAATTGTCAGTTCACTTACATATTTCGTTCCGAAACATATTAATTTACTTGGATTACAAAACTTTCTTCAATCTTTTTAAATGGTTGTTTTGATAAGTTTAGGAACAAATTGTGATGAAATAAAAAACTAATAAATATAATAAACTAAGTATTTATCAAATTATATATGTATGTAAGTTAAATTATTTCGTACACCATGCCCAGCAAGAAAATAACAAAATAGATAGCACTGTCTTTTATATTGCACAACAATTGACTAAAACTGAATTATAAGTATCTAATAATAATAATCTAAATAAATAATAAATAAATAAATAATAAGTATCTAAGACTTAAAAGACTAGAATTGTCGACAAAATTACCAATTGTAAGATTTGGTAAAACTTTAACTTTGGAAGTTTACTCCGCATGTTCCGCGAGATAGTTTTGTGGGCAATATTGCTTTTTTTGATAGGAAGTGACTAAATCACTGCATTGAAAACTTCAAACTTAAACTATAGTATAGATATAGTAAAAAATTAAAATTAAATTTGACACCTGTGGAAAAATCCTTTAAGTATAGAAAAGTGGCTAACAACTCAATTATTTTAGATAGTAACTAAACTTTAAATTAAAATGTTTACTTTTAGCTCTTTGATAACTGTTTAGCGGCAAACACTATGGGTGATGGAACTAGTTGTGACAACATGACTGCCGTGATTGTACGGTTTCAAAAACCCCTCTAAGATCTACAAGCTACAATTAATCCAACAGAAACAGAAGATGTAAGAACCAACAAATACGAGAACTATGTAAAGGTTACAGATGCAGGTATCGATCGATGCGTGCTTAAACGGTCCGTTTCGCCAGATACAGTTCCTGATGGCTGAAGAAAGCAAAATGGAGGAAGGGAAGTCTGGTACCGAGGACAAAGCCCTCTATCAACAATCGAAAAGAAAGAAAGCGCTAGCATGAACGCTGGTAACGAAGTTTCAGTTGTTTCCTCTTCATTATGTATTTGGCTTCAAATCTGTACTCGTCATATTCAACATTACCGTAAACTGCATTTTAATCTTACATTTTAAGCTCTTAGAGTCCATTGCAGAAAACACAATCCAATATTAATTTCCTCACCATATTTTAGTTATATTATAAAGTTTTCGTTCAAATTCGTCATTTTATAACTAAACTGCTATTTCAAGTAAATGATAAATCATAATATATTGATACACTAGAATATAAAATCCTATACATTTAATTTATTTTAAAGCTTCATTTACACAATACTATATAAAAAGGACTAAAGCGAATTATTGTCATACAAAGTAAATTAATAAATGCCATTAAAATTAGATATTTTATTTATTGCTACTTAGTAGTATGGGGTTTCTTATACTCTTTAAAAGCTGTTAAGCTTCGATTAGGTTATGTCCATATAATATGTAATCACTGATGGATGGTAGGTAGTCAGCCAGATTACCTTCGCAACAACAAGTAGGAAAGCTACAGTCGAGTGTGACCGGCTGTGAGATACCCGGTAACCATAGCATTGTGGGTGAAATTAAGTTGCATATGGACATGGAAAAAGAAAATGTTGACTAATGAAGAAATCGTACTTCCGTAAAGAGCTGAAGTGTTTCGCGCGAGCTCCGGGAAAATAAAATACTGGAGTATTCCAAGATCAGCGAAAAGACGTTAAAACAGAAAAATAAATAGTTTTCGACACACAAAATTAGTGATATGATTACAAGTGCATAATAATTTTATAAATATAAGTGCCACGCGAAATAGCTCAATGAGCGACGAACCAAATAAAGAGCGTAGCAGCTCCGTGTGCCCAAGTAACGGTTATTTCTTGTATTTCTAAACGCGCGACAACAACGAAACGGCGACAAAGAGCAACCGATTGGCGGTCGATAGCCAAAGATCAAGGTCTTGCTCACCCGCTCTACTCACTCCTACACCCACATCATGGAGTTCTCAGTGCAGAACCCCAACAACAAGCACTGATAAAATTTCTGAACCTGCAGTGACGGCAGCAACAGCAACAACTACAGTAACGGCGGCAAAAGCCACAGAAACAACTACAGCAACGGCCAGTATCGCGGAAACGACTGCAAATATAATGACAACCAAAACTGCAAGCTCCAAAGCCAATATCGGCAATGTTCAACAAGCGGCCCCGGCCATACAGACCGGCATGGATCGCTACATCCAAATTAAGCGTAAGCTTAGCCCGCAGAATAACGCGGTCGGTAATAAGAAAATAAACCGTGTCCAACGGTCATCGGGGGAGATCTAATAACAACAGATTTACCTTTTTAGCGGATGACAACCGGAACTGGGTCAATAAAATTTTGCGCTGGTCGGGGATGGAAATTTTCACGTTGTTCCGCTTGTTGAGGAACGAATAATCATATTTGAGTTTAACTACCGTTTGTTCATTTTGAATTTGTAACGTGCCATTTGTTTGGTTTCGAACCTTTAGTATTTTTGTGAATCTCTGGTATTGTTAAGAATCTCTTATTTTTATGTATCTCTAACCAAATGACAGTTCGAAGTACCAGCACCGTGCGTGTAAAATAAAGTTTTATAATTAGAACGCAAACTCACTTGTTTCTAATTATAAATGGTTCTTCGAGCCGGATCTGTCGCTGATCGGTTTACTCTCCGTGTGAAATGGACAAACTAAAGTTAGTAAGGGAGCAAACAAAAGTCCAGCCTGTCGCGGCTGCTTTCGTTTGTCGAGAATCCCACATCGGGGTGTAATGCGCAGATTGCTGAAATTATGATGGCAGGACTCGATGCTGTTTGGGCAGAGTTCGACCGATCCACGGATGACATGTTCGAGTTTGCAGAATCTCGAGGCTATGTTGATCCCATGAGCGACTACGAGGTGTATGAAGGAAAGTACGTACGAGCCCAACAGCTCTATAAGCAGATAAAAGAGCAAGCAGGGGCAACAAGAACAACAACAAAGATGGATGAGCGTGGTGAAATAGCTGGCGACGCCATTTCGCAGGCATTACAGCAACAACTACAAATACAGAGAGAGTTTTATGAGCGTTTTCCGACAAGTACGAACGCGGTGGCGCCAGGCAGAGAAGTACAGTTGCCCAAGCTTCAAATCAAACCAATCGGAGGCGATTATAAGGAGTGGCCAGCCTTTAAGGATTTGTATACAAAAGCAATCCATTGCAAAGAGTATTTGGGAAAAGGCCAAAGTTTCAATTACTCAAATCTTTTCTAGAGGGCGATGCGCAGCGTTTGATTAGTCATTTGCCTATCGCGGAGGCGGCATATAACCCAGCATGGGAACGCTTAGTCGAGCGCTACGATCGGCCCCGCCACGTCGTCAACTCGCTTCTGGAATCATTCATCAGATTGCCCATGACCAAGACGCCTAACGTGGGCATTCTTCGCAAGATTTCCGACGGTGCAAATGAAATTGTGCGTGGCTTGGATGCAGTCGGACAAACTGGCCGCGACTGCTGGGTTATCCATCTCCTTTTGGCCAAAATTGATTCGGTGTCCAGACGCAAGTGGGTTGACTTCAGTCGAGATGTCACGTCCCCAAAATTGAGGATTTGTTCAAAATTCTTGACGCTCGCTGTGTGGAGTTCGAGCTCAGCCAACCTGAAGGTACAACAACAACTGCTACGCTTGGTCAAAACACAAGAGGATCGGCACGTTCATTTTATCAGCTGGACATAGCTTCAAAAGTGTTCAATGCAAGTCAGATGAGCACACATTATATGATTGCGCGCACTTCCTTGGACTTTCGGTAGAGCAGCGCCATGCCCTCGTGAAAGAGAAACGATTATGTTTTAACTGTCTGAAACCCGATCACGTATTTGCAAGATGCGAGTCAAGATATCGCTGCAGACAATTTCACGGCAAGCATTATTCGCTTATTCATTTGCAAGTCACTCCTGATCCGCTTGCTGCAAATCAAAGTCAGCCAAGCGTCGCCATGATAGTACAGGGTCCGAAGGATCAACAAGACCCGAATGTTTCCATGGTGTCTATGAGTCACATTGCCCGAGCGCCATCTGAACGGATTGTCAGTATTCCTTTAGGACAAATGAAAGGAACGCTACACACTGCGATGGTGTATGTACTCAATTCCAAAGGGTCATATATAACTTGCCGAGTGCTGTTAGACACTGGCTCCGAATTATCCTATCTTTCGGAGCGATGCTTCAAGGAACTAGGCATTACGCGCTCGCCATCCCGAATTCTGGTCTCTGGTTTCGCATCGGTAAAGGCTGAAACAACAAGAGGCTTCAGCACACTCAGCATGAAATCAAGGGTCTCACAGAATAAACTAGAAGTAACTGCTCACGTGCTCAATAAGATAACGTCATCGATGCAGGAGCCCTGAAGATCTTCGAGAACACTATCAACACTATCTCTGAGGTGGACATCCTGCTTGGAAGTTACTATGTATGGGCTGCGCTTTCCGGACAAAAGAAGCTGGACGAGCAGGGCAACATAATTGCGGTGTCAACAATTTTCGGCTGGGTAATCACGTCAACTGCGCTTGCAGCCCCAGCTGCGACATCTCTACTGTCAACACTAGATGTCGATGCCTCTCTTCAAAGGTTTTGGGAAATCGAGAACGTATGTGCCAATATTCCACCTGACCCAGAGGATGCAAAAGTTGAAGCACATTTTGCAAAACTCACACCCGAGATGTACATGGGCGGTACTGTGTAGAGCTGCCATTCAAGGACCAATCAACCGAATTCGCTGACACACTTCAGGGAGCAAGGTCACGTTTTAATTCTTTGGAAAGACGCCTGCAGAAGGATTCCAGTCTAAAAGCATAGTACGTAAAATTCATGCACGATTACGAGGCATTGGGCCACACGCGAAAGCTGAAACCAAGTGAAGTACACACAGCAGATGGGCGCGTATTCTATATGCCACACCACCCAGTATCTGGTGTTAAACTACGAGTGGTGTTCGACGGTTCGTATAAAGATAGAAGCGGTCGGTCCTTGAATGAGGCTTTGCATGTGGGTCCGTGCATTTAGAGGGATCTGTTTGCAGTTTGCCTCCAAATTCGTCTTCACCAGTATGTATTTTCGGCAGACATTGTCAAAATGTATCGGCAGGTTTGGGTGGCCGCTGAACATCGTAATTATCAAAGAATTTTGTGGAGGGAGGATCCTAATGAAGAATTATTCCATTATCAATTGTGTACCGTTACATATGGCACGGCATGTGCTCCATTTTGGCTGTGAGAGTGCTGGAACAACTTGCAAATGACTACAAGCAAACCTATCCGGAAGCAGCAAGAATCGTTTTAGAAGACTTTATGTGGACGATGTCCTAACAGGAGCAAGCACAAAAGATGAGCTAGTACGACCCACCCACAACTAGAGCTTGGCAAATGGGTTTCTAATAGCCAACATATTGGAGACCCGAAGGCAAGCCCATTCCCAGATGTTATGTGCATGTCAAAAGACGAGACGACCAAGGTCCTTGGCATTCACTGGCAGCCTAGCTCCGATACTTTAATGTACAAAGTCGGCCTGATTAAATCCGCAGAGAGTACGAAGCGTCAGGTGTTGTCCGACGTTTCGAGAATCTTCGATCCACTGGGCCTGCTCGCGCCAGTAGTTGTTCAATTCAAGATATTATTCCAAGAGTTGTGGCTGCTTGATTTGGATTGGGACTCCCCTGCCCGCTAATTTGGCGTATTTGTGGCAGTGTTATCGATCAGATCTAACCAAATTGACAGACCTGCAAGTGAAGAGGCATATGGGCTATTCCTCCGGCGCGATTGAACTGCATGCATTTTCAGATGCGTCGATAAATGCCTACGCCGCGGTTGTTTATAGCCGTATAAACATCCGGATGGGAGTATTGAAGTGTCCAATCAATTGCCCCGCTTGGAACTTTGTGGAGCCTTGTTATAATGCCGAATAATTGCTTCTATCAAGACTGCTTTAAAGCATATGACTATCACAGTTCATGCTTGGACTGATTCTACGATCGTCTTGGAAAGGCTTTCCTTAATTCCGTCCAAATTAAAAACATTTGTTGCTAATCGCACTGCAGAGATTTTGGAAATTATGCCGCGACATGCTTGGCACCATGTCAGCACAAAGCAGAATCCAGTTGATTGTGCTTCCAGAGGCATGATGGCTGCAGATCTTCTTAACTTTACTCTTTGGTGGAAGGGTCCACAATGGCTGCACAAAGAAGACCTGAGCTTGGTAAATCAACATAATCCTCAAACATCTATTCCCATTGCAGATAATCGAGTCACTGACGAAATTAAGACTGTTGCTCTGGTGGCCGTAGCAGAGGCAATTCCTGTACCATCCATAATAGACGAACTGGTTGCTCGCGTCTCGTCCTGGTGGAAGCTCGTTCGCATCATGGCGTATGTTTTGAGGTTTGGTCGTTACAAAGAACCGATGATACACAAACGAGACATGTGCCGGCAGCATTCGAAGAGGATCGCCGAAGACTAAGAAATGGAGTTCCTCTTAAAAGGATTCAAAACTGTGCACACTCACCAATTTTGGACGACGATGGACTCCTACGCGTAGGTGGACATTTAAGCAACTCGGAATTGTCTTTCTCAACCAAGCACCCAGTCATCATACCCAAAACACATCGCATCACGAGCCTTATTGTGGAAAATGAGCATTGGAGATACCTGCATCCGGGCGTGTCTGCACTTTTCGCCATTATTCGTCAGAAATATTGGATCTTAGGCGCACGAAATTTAATTCGTAAGATCACCCACAACTGCTTAAAGTGTTTTAAGCAGCGTATGCATACTGCTCATCAGTTCATGGCAGATCTGCCGGCAGCCAGAGTTCGTCAAGCCTTTCCGTTCCAAAACATGACCATGATCTTTAAAGTGTGCAAGGCGTAATCCACGCAAAGAAAAGGGGTACATATGCCTTTTCATTTGCATGGCTACCTCAGCGCTACATCTGGAATTGGCAACCGATTTAAGTACTGAGACCTTTCTTGCAGCCCTACGCCGTTTCATTTCACGCCGTGGAAAGTGTACCCAAATGTTCAGCGATAATGGCCGCAACTTTGTCGGTGCTAAACGTCAACTTAGTGAAATGGAACAGCTTCTTCGATCACAGCTGCACAACGACACCGTCACTCAGGCACTCTCGACAGAAGGCATAAAATGGAACTTCATTCCGCCGCATGCTCCTCATTGGGGTGGTAAATGGGAGTCAGCCGTACGATCGGTCAAGCTGCACCTCCATCGAGTACTGGATAACACAACTCTTACATTCGAACAGATGCATACTTTATTAGCACAAGTGGAAGCCGTGGATAATTCACGACCATTGTATACGACTTCCGACACCGACATTGGCTATTTGTCTCCAGCACACCTGTTGATCGGTCGTCCGTACACTTTGATACCAAAAGGAGACCTGGAAGCAGTGCCTGCCAACCGATTAGACTACTGGCAGCAATCTCAAGCTCTTCTTCACGGCTTTTGGAAACGTTGGCGTCAAGAGTACCTGACCACCTTACAACAGCGTCCTAAATGGACAACTAGACCCCTAAACCTAAAGTGTGGAGACATGGTTATAATCAAGGACTCGAATTCACCACCTGCAGCATGGGTTTTGGCAAGAATTCTTGAGGCCTATCCTGGGCCTGATGGCATTGTTCGGTCAGTAAAATTGAAAACTACAACCGGAGAGATGACCCGTCCTATTACGAAAATCGCGCCGCTACCGAATTCTGAAACCGAGTTTCAGGGCCGGGCGGTATATTGAGGAACGAATACTCATATTTGAATTTAACTGCAGTTTGTTCATTTTGAATTTGTAACGAGCCATTTGTTTGGTTTCGAACCTTTAGTATTTTTGTGAATCTCTGGTATTGTTAAGAATCTCTTATTTTTTATGTATCTCTAACCAAATGACAGTTCGAATCAGCTGACAACGAGAAGAAGACGTACCAGCAGCGTGCGAGTAAAATAAAGTTTTATAATTAGAACGCAAACTCAATTGTTTCTAATTACCGCTTACTAAAGGGAATATACACGAAACCAAACTTTAAACCAAATCTGAAGAACATTTCCGAGCCGTGTCCAAATACCTGGATGAAGCCCCAACGTAACCCTACTGATGATCTTGAAGACGTACTCACTGCAGCAGCCACTATTTCAACACCACAAGGACAAAACGTACAACCCAACAAATTTAAAACTAATCAACAAATTAAACAGCTTGTCCTGGAAAAGAGGCGTCTGCGACGCGCTTGGCAAACCAACAGATCGCCATCTTCAAAGCAACGTTTAAAGGAAGCCACTCGCTTACTAAATCGAGCTCTGAAACAAGACGCTGAAAATGCGGTTCATCAAAAAACTTTCGCCAACCAGTACAAGGCATCCTTTGTGGAGGACCCACCCAAACTTAAGCTCTCCAATCGAAACAGTCACCCCAATAAAAAATCATCAGGTTACTGGACCCGCAGCGACGAAGATAGAGCCGAAACATTTGCTTTACATTTCCGAAGCGTCTTCCAGCCGAACCCGGCCACTTGTCCACTTGTCCAACCAGAAATTCAAACTAATACTTGCGAGATTGCAAAAGTCATTGGGAACCTGAAACCAAAATAGGCTCCGGGCGATGACTTAATAACTTAAAAAATGATAATTGAAACTCTGCTATAGAGGTTATTTGTAAAATCTTCAATAGGATTATATGTCTCGGCTACTACCCAAGGAAATGGAAAAAATCTGTCATCATAATGATACCGAAGCTCGGAAAAGACCACACAGTCCCGTCATCCTACAGACCAATAAGTCTATTATCGCATAATACCATATCTGGAAGCACACAATGTTATCCCGGCTCATCAATTATGCTTCCGTCAAAACCATGGAACCATCGAACAAGTCAACCGAATGACATCAGAGATACGCACAGCCTTCGAGCATCGGGAATACTGCAGCGCAATATTCCTCGATGTATCTCAAGCTTTCGATCGAGTCTGGCTAAATGGCCTCATGCATAAAACCAAAACACACTTGCCTACATACACTCATAAGCTACTTGAGTCGTGTTTTACAACAGAGTCTTCGCAGTAAGGTGCAAGGCAACAACATCTGGCAACTACACTATCGCAGCTGGAGTTCCACAAGTAAGTGGGAACTTGGGCCTACCCTGTTTGTCCTTTATACAGCGGATGTCCTAACGAACGAGCGGCTAAAATTAACGTTCGCTGACGACCCTGCGATCTTAAGCCGCTTGAGGTGCGCAGCCCGAGCCACAACAAAACTAGCAAATCATGGTAGTTAAGAAGTGGCTATCAGACTGGCGTATTAAAATTAACGAACAAAAATGTAAACGCATAACTTTTACTCTCAACAGGCAAAACATGCTCTCCAATATTCTTGAATAGTACGCAGATTCCCAAGTCAACGAAGTAACGTAAGTCGGCGTTCACCTCGACAGACGACTAACTTGGCGAAGACACATCGTATGCAAGAAACTCCATCTAAAACTAAAAGCCAGCAGCCTCCACTGGATTTTAAATTCCGATCGCCACTGCGTCTGGACTACAAGGTCCTGCTTTACAACTCCACTCTCAAGCCTATCTGGACATATGGCTCCCAACTGTGGGGGAACGCGAGCAGCAGCAACATAGACATCATACAGCGCGCACAATTGAAAATCCTGAGAACTATCACTGGGGCACCGTGGTATATTCGCAACCTAAACATCCACAGGGATCTCGGCATTCTTGCAGTAAAAGATGAAATAGACAAACGAAAGGCGACCTACAATGAAAAACTTACTGTGCACCCAAATCATCTGGCAAGAGGCTTGACTCGGGATTCCAGCATAACCCGCCTGCATCGAAACGACCATCGAACTCAGCAATAATTATCAGAGACATCTACTTCTGTGCCAGTCATATGACTGTTAGTTAGGTTATTAATATAAGATCTGACACACATATTGTAAGTCTCGTAAAGGAGAAGATTCAATAAACAACAGCAAAGTAAAAAACAAAGGTTGCTAGGGACATGTTGAGCAACACGCACTTTCTATCTCAGTATAGAAGAAAAAGAAGGATCCACAGAAACTTTATTGTTTAATAACATCCATTTTTAAAATCCGATTTTACTCAAAATTTAGAAAACGCCCGCGACTGTCTACTAATTAAGTCTATCTATTTACTTTAAGCCGAAAATCACAACTATAGCTTAAATAACGTTTTGTATGATTTTCGGGGACAGAAGTGGGCGTGGCCAAATTTTAATACAAACTTTATCTGCGTGCAACAGATTCCAGTGTTGTCACCAAATTTGGTATCTCTAGCTGTTATAGTCTCTGAGATCTTATGTTTTACACGGACAGACAGACGGACATGGTTAAATAGACTCTGCTGGTGACGCTGGTCTAGAATATATATACTTATATATACGGGGTCGGTGATTCCTCCTTCTGCCCGTTACATACATTCTCGGTTGGCACTAACTTATAATACCTTTGTACAATATGGGTACCGGGTATAAAAACACACAGGTCCCAGTATCCAAAAACGACGATATTTGGTTAGTGGTTTGCATTTATTTCCTGTCGTTCAACACTTTTGTCTCTTAGGCTTATTCTTCCGATTTGATTTATACGTACTATCTTCATGCAAAACGAAATGAAAAATACCTCTCAGTTTTGTGATTCTTCTATTTTAGCAGAAGTCATCATGGGCCAAATATGCCGTGAGATACGACAATATATAGATTTCTTTAATTGAGCAGGCAAGTGGTTATGGGCATACCTATGTTCCTCCTATCCGGGAGGAGAGGACTGGCAGTGCCCTGTCTGGCCAACTCGTCAGCTCGTCCCTATGTCAGGGAACCCATATTAGTTTGAACTGGTTTGCCATCTGAACTGGTTTGCCATCTCGTAAAGAGACCTATGGCAATACGCCTATGGTACGCGAGTTCATGTTTATCGAACAGGTTGATTTGATGGCAGCTTGGCTTTCACAATAAATATAGATTTGTCTGGTCTGAATGTCGCCATTTAGACAAGTTAATGCTTTCTTGATTTAGTATACTTCCACTTGGAAGACGCTGTAGTCATCTGGCGGCCGAAAATATTTGTATATGTTTGTTTGGTTGTAGTATATGCCCCGCCGACTTTATCTCCTATGGATCGAGTTGTCATGCTAGACAACTAGACAATTCCTTAGTCACACAGTCTGGATGTCACCATTCTGCTCGTAAGCAGGGTGTGGCTCAGTTCCACGATTTGTGTTCGATTCCCAGTGTCGTAAGGGATTCGGTTATAGCTATTGACAGTACATTGTTGATTGCACCTTCTATGTCAAGGAATGCAACTAGTTTCCATGTCTGATTTTTTCATGTGATATAATAACTATTGAACCATTCAGATAATCGCATAATTTAAAAAGCATATGACAGATAATTTTTCAACCTATTAAAAATATGTTCAAACAAGGTGCTACTTTTTTTAGATGGTTAGTTATAATTTATCAAAGTCAAAATTTATAAATATAATAGAAAAATACCGTTAATTTTACAAAGAAAAATTATTTTGTTCCCATTTTGAGATTTTTTTTGTGAATTTTTTAATGCTTTTAATTTTAAAAAAAAAGTTTGACAAAGAAAAATAAATAAAAATTATTTTGTAATTTTTTGTTTAGTTCCAGCAGGCGTACGTTTATCAGGGATTTTAAACACTTTCTGGAACCGTGACTTTCTTACGTTTTCTGCCTAGAGGTGTACGGGCGCTGCAGAAAGCTGCAGCAAGACTCTATAGAATTCGATTAAGAAATATTCAAAGAACATTTTACAAAAATATGGAAAATGTACAAAAATGTACAATTTTGTTATTTTCCATCAAAGTTAAAAAACAGGTAAAATATGGACCCTTTGTATATAATTAATTACCTAAAGAAAAAAGAAGCAAAACAGCAAATGTTTGTTCCTTATCAATAAGTAAATTTATAAATAAAAACAAAAAAAATTTAAAATCCATTAACTCGTTCTCTGGAAATTCCACTTGAAACTTTGTCGATCTTGCTTCGATCGTGCAGCTTGCTTTCAGGGCCAATGCACTGTTAAGCGAATATTGAAGAAGTTCTATCACTTTTTGTAGAGACCAATTTATCAAAACACCAATATTTGTTCATTCGTAAATTTATTAACTCTAGTATCATTTGATGTATTGCCAAGTAACGAGAAGGTGTTGAATGCAAAAAAAAAACGTAGCTACCCAGGTGAAATTATCGTTACTGAAGTAAAAGCTGAAGTTCAACTACAAAGTTTGGTTTAAACGGCGTTCCGTCTTTTAGAACTTTAAAATAAAGTTATTCAGAACATTACGGACGGTTCGGTGAAAAACTTAATTTTGATAGGAAAATGGGGATTTGAACGACTCTTCTTTCTTTGTTACGTCATACGTACCATTGCAGCTGATAACCAATTTAAGTGATCCTAAAGACCATCAAATAACTTGGAAAATCCCCGACTTACACCTACACGCTTCTACAGACCGATGAGGTTCAATTTCAAAAAGAAACGGCTAAATTGGCTTAAAACGAAGAAAGGCATTTCAAGGAATAAATTGATGAATTAAAGCAGACACTATGTGATGTCGGCAATAAAAGGATCGAAGTTAAACACAGCTTGCAGTTGACCATGTAATGCCCTTACCGACACATCTGCAACCAGATGTTACATTTGTCAAGCAAAGCCAACGGATATGAATGATTTAGAAAAGTGCTTGCAAAACAATGTTAAGGGGTTATTTACAATCACGATTCTCAAAAAATCGATTTTGTTTTTGTTTGCTTATTTGATAGTTTATACTTTCAATAGTATTATGTTAAATCGGCAATGATATGCATTTATATTGAATAGTTTTGGAATGGCAACGTTTTAAGGAGCGACCGCTCGCAGAAGGAATACGGCATTAGGAAACTTTAAACTCGTTTTTCTCAAAACTATGTTTTTCAAGTCGGTGAAAACGATTTCTCAAAAACCGCTGAACCGATTTCGCTCTAATTTTCACACAAGCTCAACAACTACTATTTGCTGACCTTGATCGAAGCTGTAAAAAAAAAACTAAAATTAAAAAAAAAAATTATAATTTTAGTCAACAATTAAAAACGATTTGTTTTCCATTTTTCCATTTTGTCAAAAAGTTATATTTTTTCAATTCCTTTGATCAAAGACAAGACTTTCACATACACTAACAGAATCTATTTCACTTTTTGATATAAGATGATTCTATCGATTGGTATCGTGTTCACCGCGGGACACTTTTTTTCAAGGACCTTTGGTAGATTAGAGCCAAAAAAAATATTTTTAAAATAAATTTTTTTTTAACTTTATAAAATGTGAAAAAGTATAGCAAAACATTGACTCCAATGAATAAATATTCCTCTTTAAAAAAAAATTCCAATGGCACAATTAATGCGAGAAGTCAAATCTATGGACCTTTTTTTCTGCCCCCATTATTGTTTGTCGGACTCTGCAATAGCATTATGTTGGATAAAGGCTGTGCCCTGCAGGTTTTAAGATTTTATTGATAACCGAACTTCTTTGATTCAAGCTGCAACCTATGGAATGGAGGGCATTATGTCCCTACAAAATTGAATCCTGTTAATATAGTGTCAAGGGGAGTAATGCCCAGCGAACTTTGAGTCTGTCTTGTGGGCCTCCTATCTTAGGAAGGAAAGGGAGAATGGCCAGAATCGTGCCTCACAGTAGAGCCACTGCCTGAGTTGAGGGTGAAATTAGCTTGGATGTCTCGCTTGTGGGCAAGTCCTTTTGACTATGTTTACAAATTTCTTTCTGTTGAACATATTCTTGGCGGAACAAAAATGCTATTATGTTCTATTCAGATGGCACACATGGAGCTATACAATCGCTCAGTTAATGCTTCAAGTGCTTTACTTTCCCTGGCTCCTTTTATTGACCATGAAGGACTGATGCGTGTAGGCAGTCGCTTTAAGAATTCCACGTTAGCATTCGAAGCTCAACACCCAATTATTTTACCACACCAGCACTCAGTGACCCGAGCTATCATTGGACATTTTTAAGGCCGCCATCTACATTCCGAAACCCGTGAGCTGTTGGCCCAGTATCGGCTGGAGTATTTTTCAATTGGTTGACGGAAGACAGTATCAAGTGCGGTCGGCAATGTACTATTTGCTTTCGGGAAAAGCCACGGCTTGATGAGCACATTATGGCGGAACTTCCCAAGGATTGACAAGATCGATCACATTTAATGTTACAAGATTGGATTTCTGCGTACCTTTCTTTTACAAAAGTGGCTTTGCTACAAGTGCAGTGCACCTAAAGCTGGTGTCAGACCTAACGACGCCGTCATTTCTCAGCACCTTTAAGAGATTCATTTTAACTAAAGGAAAGCCGTCTCGCATGTAGTCAACCAATGCTAACTCCGTTAGCGCCTAAAACGAATTCGCTAAACTTAAAAGACTTTTCTGGATTATTTGTCGATAGGAGGCGGTGCTAGATTTTTGGATAATCAACGATATAGAATGATATTCCGCCGTCCGCACTTTGGAGGACTCGCAGCGGTCAAGACTGCGAAGTTCCCCCTTTATCGAACTGTTGGGTCTTCACTTTGCCTTTTGACGATCTTCGTACCTTATTCTTTCAAGTCGCGGCAATTAATTCACGCCCGTTAGTTTCACTTTCAGAAAGCATTGAAGACCTTGAAGCTTTAACGCCGGTACATTTGTTGGGCACTGATCCATTGGCACTATTCCCTGAGCCTGATGTCACAGAGCTCAATTTCAAATGTCTGGATCGCTGGCAAAGGATAAGCTTCTATAATTAAATCTTCTGGTCCCGTTGGCGTGAGGAATGTGTTCCGATGATGCAGCGGCGTGGCAAGTGGCGCACTCCCGAACCTTGCGTTAAGGTCAATGATGTCGTGCTGCCAAAGGACAAGACGATTTTTTGCTAGATTTTTTGATAATCAACGATATAGAATGATATTCCGCCCCCCGCACTTTGGAGGACTCGCAGCGGTCAAGACTGCGAAGTTCCCCCTTTATCGAACTGTTGGGTCTTCACTTTGCCTTTTGACGATCTTCGTACCTTAATCTTTCAAGTCGCGGCAATTAATTCACGCCCGTTAGTTTCACTTTCAGAAAGCATTGAAGACCTTGAAGCTTTAACGCCGGTACATTTGTTGGGCACTGCTCCATTGGCACTATACCCTGAGCCTGATGTCACAGAGCTCAATTTCAAATGTCTGGATCGCTGGCAGAGGATAAGCTTCTATAATTAAATCTTCTGGTCCCGTTGGCGTGAGGAATGTGTTCCGATGACGCAGCGGCGGGGCAAGTGGCGCATTCCCGAACCTTGCGTTAAGGTCAATGATGTCGTGCTGCCAAAGGACAAGAAGTTGCCCCCTTTAAAGGCCATTGGCTCGAGTATTAGAGTTGGTGTGTGGAGCGGATGGCATTGCGAGCGTAGTATCAAAGAGTATCTAATCATATAGGGAAAGCATCTTCAATACTTTGCTTATCATACGCTTGTTGGCGTGGGGAAAGACGAAACGTTTGCTTGTTCTATTTATAGATTTCGTTATAAGTGTAAGTGGGTTTTGTTTGTGATTTCGTTTTGTGATTTCGTTTGGCGAGGGCCAAACAACTCTGAAATTCGAAAAGGTTTTTCTATACTGCATTTTTAACTAGGTCTATGGTTTTGCTAGTTAAAGCCTTGGTCAGCGATGCTAAAATATAACGAAAACTTTTTCATAAAGGTAGACATCATTTTACTTAAAAAAATATATATAAAAAATTTTAAAAAAATAAATCAAAAATGTAAAAATTTAAGCAACTTATTCCTCAAATTAATCTTTTTTTTTGTTTTTTTTTCGTTTTTTTTTCGTTTTTTTAAATACAATGAACATGTTTTTCCAAATTTTATTTATAAGAATTAAACACACAAAAAACTTGGGAACAAATAAAACACAAAAAAAAAGGGGGAAAAAATTAAAAACCAACAGGGAAATAATAATAAGTGAACGAACAAACAATAAAACAGAAAAACAACTTAAACAAGTGGGAAAGCTACAGTCGAGTGTGATCGACTGTAAGATACCCGGTACCCAAAGCATTGTGGGTGAAACTGATCGCACATGAGCATGGAAAAAAGAAAATGTTGACAAATGAAGACAAATGTTCCTAGAAACATGTTGAGCAACACTCAAAAGAGACAAATGTTGCTAGGAACATGTTAAGCAACACGTACGTGCATTCACAAGGTCTCTCTCTCTCTCTCTCTCTCTCTCTTAAGAAGAAGAAGTATACACAGAAATTTGATTGCTTAATAACTTCTATGTTTATCATTCGATTTTACTCAAATTTTCAGCAGGGGTCGGCACCCAGCCACACACAGTTTTTTAGTGCGTATGTGTGCGAAGCTAACAGACCCGAATAATATTAACAGACCCGAATGATACTAACAGACCCGAACGAGATGCTTCTCTGCTGCTGCGAGAACCGAGCAATTGTGTACAGGCTACTCGGTAGCTTCTAAACATATGTTGAGCAACGTTCAAAAAAGACTAATTCTGCAGCTGTACGCACCTGTATTACGAATTAATACTGCGCTCGAAAGCACGCAACACTTTTTTTCGCTACTGCCACCTAAAAGCTAAGTGCTCACACACGCGAAATTATTCCTAAGCAGTGCGCTCTCTCTCTCTCTCTCTCTTTCTCTCAGAAACTTTATTGTTTAATAACTTCTATTTTTATCATCCGATTTTACTTAAATTTTCAGAACACGTCCAAGATTGCCTACTTATTACGCATATCTATTTACTTTACGCCGAAAATCACGCATTTGGTTTTATACCGTTTTTTATGTTTTTTGGGGGCGGAAGTGGGCGTGGCCAAATTTTAAAACAAACTCGATCTGCGTGCAACAGATTCCAATGTTGTCACCAAATTTGGTAACTCTAGCTCTTATAGTCTCTGAGATCTGTTGTTTCACACGGACGGACGGACGGACAGACGGACAGACGGACAGACGGACATGGCTAGATCGACTCGGCTAGTGACGCTGATCAAGAATATATATACTTTATAGGGTCGGAGATTTCTCCTTCTGCCTGTTACATACATTCTCGGTTGGCACTAACTTACAATACCCTTGTACCCTATGGGTACCGGGTATAAAAAGTAGAAGCCGTATCTACATACAAAACGTGTAGTTGTGTGGGTGAGCGTCGATCGAATACAGACAAGAAAAGACAAAAAGAAAAAGCGCAAGTTGCAGTTTAATTATAAAAGCCGTAAATATGATGGTGCGGTCCGCGAAAAAGAACAAGAATAATAACCAAAATAACCAAAATAAAAAATCGAAGTGGCCAGCAGAATGAGCTAAAGTCAAAGAGATGGATTTGAATAGCGAGAGTCAAGCGAGATGGAAGATCAACTCCAAAAGGAATAAAGAAACGAGGAAGAGGACCACGAAAACATTAGAAGCGACGCAGCTGAAGAATATGAATTTTATCACACTCTGAAATTTGCGGCTGGCCACGAAGAAGTGCATAGCAACAACGAATTGAGCGAGGTGCTTAAACTACTTGCAACGAAAATTGGACAAAGCGATTCCGCCAGGAATGTTGTTCCAATTGAGAGTTTCTCTAAGGTGGTGCCAAAGTTTGATGGAGCTTCTATCTCAATTAGACAGTGGCTGAAATGTTTTGACGAGAACGCAGATGCCTACGAGCTGACCACCAAGCAGAAATATGTCAACGCTCGTATGAAAATGAAGTTATTTCTAGAGTCCACCACCGTATCAACGTATGAATTCTTAACTGCTGTGTTATTGGAGGAATTCGACAAAACGCTTAGCAGTGCTGAGGTGCATAAACAGCTGGGAGATCGTAAGAAAAATGAGAACGAGAATTTTCACGAATACGTATTGCATATGCGTAAGATAGCAGCTCAGGGTGCAGTTGAAGATGAATCGGTTATCCGTTATATAGCAGATGGGTTAAAGCTGAATAATGATCTTAAATATCCCCTTAACAGTGCGCCAACTTTCAAAAAGCTACGAAGCAGATACGAGACGATCGAAATGATGACAAAATCAACAATGCGTCGAAAGCAAGCAGTGCAGAAGACTGAATTCAGCAAAGCAGTAAAACCAGGAAGGCGATTCGATCAGCAGCAAATTCAGAATAAAAAGGCATTGTTTAAACTGCGGCTCACCTGAGCATATGAGAGCCGAATGCAAAGACGAGACCAAATGATTAAAGTGCAACGGCAGTGGGCACACATCACGAAATTGTCCGGGAGAAAATCCAAGCATCGGATTGATCAGCGAATTAAGGAAAAAGATTATTTTAATCAACAACAAAAGCGTGTCCTGTCTTATGAGGAAATATAAGAAGAAGTTTGCTGAAAAAATGCTGATTGGGTGCGCCTATCGGCCTAATTGTCGGACCAACTATGATAATATTTCATGAATCCTAGCTGATTTATCAACAAAATATGCAGATGTTATTCTTGCAGGAGACTTTAACAGTGATTTAATAAGGGAATCACATCTTACAAACAATATGGAGTCGCTAGGGTTAAATGTAAAGAACAGTTCTTCCCCTACGCATTTTTGCAACACTCGCAGCTCATTACTAGACGTGTTTTTGTGACTAATACTGACAGAGTAGTTTTATATGACCAGCTAATCGTCCCGTCTTTTCGAAACATGACCTCATCTATCTGACATACGCAATTGACCTTCTATATCATGACAATACCATAGTTTTAGGGACTTTAGAAACATAAATTATGAGCATTTAAATTTAACGTTTAATTGCTGTAATTGGGATGGACTATATTTACTCACAGAAGTTGATGATCAAGTAAAATACTTTCAGGATAACATATTTAACTTGTATAACAGCTGCGTTCCGCTTCGTAGTAAAATAGTACGTGCAACTGAGAAACCATGGTTTCATAATGGCATTCGGACTGCGATCAATGAACGCGATAAAGCTTACAAAAAGTGGAAGAGGTATAGAACATCACATGAGTATAAAAAATTTAGTTTGTTGAGACAATCTGTGACTAAGCTCATTGACATTGCTAAAAGCAGCTACTATTCCCGTAAGTTTAAAAGAACTTTCTACTCAAGAAACATGGAAAAGAATAAAAAGTTTGGGAATAGGAAAATCCAAAGGGAGGGTGGAACAGGACATAGATGTAATGAACTAAATAAAAAATTTATAAAATGCTCAGTACCTGAAGTTCTTGACAATCAATACTCACAACTTGCACCTGAAATCGTCTGTGATAATAGGTTTAGGTTTGTGACCGTTAATCAATGTGATATTCTGGAGACTATACTTAACATTAAGAGTGATGCGACTGGACTTGACGACATTAATCCAAAATTTATCAAAATTCTGTTACCTAAGATTCTGCCTTATTTAACTTATATATTTAATAAAGCATTAACCACTCCGACTTTTCCAGACTGCTGGAAAATGGCAAAGATTATTCCGATTCCGAAATCAAATAGTGACTACAGACCTATATCGATCCTGCCTTACCTTTCCAAAATATTAGAAAATATAATGGCAAAACAAATAAATAAATTTCTTATTGACAATGAAATGCTAAGTAATAATCAGTCTGGATTTAGGAAAGGTCGAAGCTGTACTACAGCTATTTTAAAATTACTGACGACATAAGGAAACAAATGGACGATAACAATGTTACATTTTTAGTTTTACTGTACTATAGCAAGGCTTTTGACACTGTAAACCATAATATTCTATGTTCAAAGTTACGAAATATGTTCCATTTTTCAAAAACATCTGTTAAGCTTGTGTCTTCGTACTTAAATAATCGTCGTCAATCTGTTGTTCTGTCTAATGTATCGTCGGAATTTGGAAATGTTACTCGTGGTGTCCCCAAGGTTCAGTGCTTGGTCCATTGTTGTTTACACTATATGCTAATGACCTTCCATCTGTGTTATCGGATTGTAATGTTCATCTGTATGCCGATGATGTCCAAATGTATGTGAGTCGTCCCTTAAATAGAATAAGCGAATGTGTTGATGTATGTATCCGTGAACTTCCACGAGTAAATGAATGGGCAATCAAAAATGGATTAAGCATTAACCCAAACAAATCTAAGTGCCTCGTAATAAGCAGAAGAAAATCAAGCTAGACAATATCGAACTTCTTCATATTAATAACAGTCCATTAGAGTATGTCGAAAAGCCGTAAATCTTGGATTTACATTCAGCAGGACTCTTACATGGAACGATCACATTGCAAAGGCAATAGGAAAAATATTTGAAATGCTGAGATCATTGTCTGTGACTAAGGGATGTCTGCCTATAAATGTTCGTATGTTAATAGCAAAAACATGTTTAGTTCCGTGTTTGTTTTATGGATTAGAAGTTTTTTCAAATTGTGATTCGATCAGCCAAAATAAAATAAAGATAGTCTATAATAGCATCGCAAGATATATATTTAATTTGCCACGAATGGAACATGTGTCGGGTTATGCCTATAAAATTTTTGACGTAGAACTTAGTGGATGGATATAGATGAAAATATTGACATTTCTTCACAAATTAATATATAAGAAAGAACCAGCATACCTATTTGAACGAGAAAGAAAGCTAACTTCGGTAAACCGAAGTTTATATACCCTTGCAGTCAGCAATTGGATCATTGAAAATCGATCCAATTTGGTAATGTAAAAAAAAATTTCAAATTATGTAAATTTTACATTCTACATGTAGAATTTTACATTTTCATATAAATCGACCGATCCCTTCTATGGCAGCTATATGATATAGTTGTCCGATCTTAATGAAATTAAAACCGTAATTCTAGAACTATAAAAAACGACTATATCTCAAAATTTATAGAAATTCGTTGAAAAACAGAGAAATTAAAATTTTGTACATTAATTTCGCCATCATTCCTATGGCAGCTATAGGATATAGTGGTCCGATTTCGGCCGTTCCGACATATATCCTGCGTGCTAAAGAAATAAGACTATGCTGAAAATTTCAGCCCGATAGCTCAAAAACTGAGAGACTAGTTCGCGTAGAAACCGACAGACGGACAGACAGACGGACAGACAGACGGACAGACAGACGGACAGACAGACGGACAGACAGACAGACGGACATGGCTAGATCGACTCGGCTGGTGATGCTGATCAAGAATATATATACTTTATGGGGTCTGAGATGCCTCCTTCACTGCGTTGCAAATATCATGGCAAAATTATAATACCCTCTGCAAGGGTATAAAAATTAACTTTTACTGCGTCTAAAAGACTAAACAATCTAATTTGTATAAGGCCCAGATCTCTGACATCCGAAAGACAATTTTTCATTAATGCTATTAGATTATGGAATCAGCTACCAAACAACATTAAAAATATTAGCAATGCTACGCAATTTAAAGAAAAGGTACTCTCACAAATTAAAATAGCCCCATAAATTAAATCAATTACAGCGACTTAGGATTAGGACTAGGATTAAATTTAATTAATTACATTAATATACAAATAATAATAATAAAATTTAAATTGTTAAATTAAGAATATATTATGCACAAATTTTGTTTAAGTTTAAGTTTTATGACCGAATTTATTGGAACACATTGTGACTAGCGCACTAATTTATAAGTTTTTTAAACTTGTAGCGTTAGGAAGGCTAATAAAAATCAAATCAAATATGAAAGTACACTGCAAAAAAGTTTTGCAAGATTGTACGGACTCGGAAACGTCGCGACGTCTGTGCTGGGCGCGTTAGATGCGAAAGTGGAGGTGGATGGAATGTCTACGCAAACATAAGATTCTCATCTTTCCCGATTCCAAAGTCATTGTCAACATAATTATTGGTTTTGACTTTCTGAAGAAACTTACAGTTGTGCTGGAGAACGGAAAATATGCTTTTACAGGAGACGACGTCGTTAAACCCGAGATAAATCATAACGTCTACAATGTGGTAAGTCAGGAAGCAGAGCTAGATGTCCCACACAAATACAAAGCAGTTGTCAAGCAGTTAATTGATAACTACAAGCCGTTAAGGTAGCTAAGCTGTCCTGTTAAGATGACAATAATTCCAAATTGTAACAATATAGCATTCAGGGAGCAGCCAAGCCGATCATCAGCAGCAGAACGAGAAATAATTCGCAAACAGGTAGATGAGTGGTTACAGCAGGGCATTGTACGTGAATCCTGCTCTGATGTCGCAAGTAAAGTTGTTCTAGCTAAAAAGAAGGCTAAAACATATAGGCTATGTATAGACTACCGTGTTTTGAATACAATGGTACTGAAAGATCGATTCCCAGTTCCACTTATTGACGAAGTACTCGATAAGATTCAAGGTGCGAAATATTTTTCTGTCTTTGATCTCAAGAATGGATTTTTCCACGTCGAAATCGAGGAACCCAGCCGCAAATATACAGCGTTCGTGACAAAAGAAGGACTTTTCGAATTTAACAGAGCACCATTTGGGTATTGTAATTCGCCGGCAGTATTCGTAAGGTATGTCACATATATTTTCTAACAGCTGATCAATGAAGGTGTTATGGAGATGTACATAGACGACATTGTTGTTTTTGGGCGAACAGCCGAAGAATGTGTAAGCAACATGCAGCGGGTCCTAAAGCGGGCACAGCAGTACGGTCTCGACATAAAATGGTCAAAATGTCACTTTTTAAAGGAGCGTATCAATTTCCTTGGCTACGAGGTGGAGAATGGGCAAATATGGCCTGAGTAAGAAAAAGCCGTCAAAAATTTTCCAATGCCGGTAAATATCAGGGGTATTCAAGCATTTCTGGGGCTAACAGGCTACTTTCGTAAATTTATTAAAGATTACGCCTTTATTGCTAAACCCGTAACGCAACTGCTGAAAAAAGATGCCGTTTTTAAGATAGAAGGATCACAGAAGCAAGCAGTAGAGCAACTAAAAGCAGCCCTAATAGAAGAACCTGTCCTAAAGATTTGGAGTCAAAGCGCTAAGACACAGTTGCACGTAGATGCATCTAAGCATGGATTCGGTGGCACACTGCTGCAGCAACATGATGGTAAATGGCACCCCGTCTTTTACTGGAGTAAGAAAACAACGCCGCAAGAGGAAAAGCTCACCAGTTACGTACTTGAGGTAAAAGCAGCGTACCTGGCAACGAAGAGACTTCGACATTACCTGTTGGGTATCCAGTTCGACTTGGTAACAGACTGTTCAGCTTTTAAACAAACGATTTCCAAAAAAGATGTGCCTCGAGAAGTTTCGCCATGCTTAATGTATTTACAGGATTTTACATTTAATGCTGAGCACCGCGCAGGAAATAGAATGCAACACGTCGACAGCCTGAGTCGTTTTCCGGTAATGATTGTAACAACAGAGGTGCACACACAAATCAAAGGAGCACAGCAGAATGACGAGCACCTAACGGCTGTTAGGGAAATCTTAAAGCAGAAGCCGTATGCAGATTATGTGGTCAAAAACAACATCATATTTAAGCAAGTAGGTGGGCAAGATCTTTTGGCAGAACCAAAATGCATGGAGAAGGAGATAATAATAAACTTACATAACTTTGGCCACATGGGAACGCAGAAGACTATACATGCAGTCCAGCAAGACTTCCACATACCACACTTGGAGAAGAAAGTAAAGCAGGTAATTTCCAACTGTATTGAATGCATCACACATAATCAAAAACTTGGAAAGCAAAAAGACTATCTACACTCTATAGATAAAGGCGACACACCCCTTTCAACGTTGCATATTGATCATTTAGGATCACTGGACATGACGTCAAAAAGTTACAAGTATATCTTCGCTGTAGTAGATGGCTTTTCTAAATATACTTGGATATGTCCTACCAAGTCCACAAATGCAGAAGAAGTTATCAGACATTTAGAATCTTGGATTTCAATATTCGGCAGTCCACAGAAAATCATCAGCGACAAGGGAGCTGCGTTTACATCACATGCTTTTAAAGAATTCTGCAGTAACAACAAGATTGATCATATTGAGACTACAGCAGGTGCACCAAGAGGCAATGGGCAGATCGAAAGTACTCTCAAAGATGTCAGCAGCGGAACCAGCAAAGTGGTATAAGTACACATCCCAAGTGCAGCAGGCTATAAACGCACACGTACACGCATCAACTAGTTTCACACCGTTTGAAGTTATGTTTGGCAAACGAATGAGAAATAACTCCAGTCCTGAGCTCTTGAAGATCCTACAAGATGAGATGCTGTTTAACCTGCAAAACGAACGCAGTCGAATTTGGCAGGAAACTAGAATACAAATCGAGAAAGCACAAGACAATTACAAGAAAAACTACGACAAGAAAAGGAAGGGACATAATGGTTACCAGTTGGGCGATCTAGTAGCCATCAAAGTGACTCAGTTCATAACCGGAAGAAAGTTGGTCAAGTACATCGGCCCATGAAGTTGTTTAAAAAAGAAACAGCAGATACGACGTGAAGAAAGCAGCAGAATTTGAGGCCCACTACAAACTTCTACTAGCGCTGATTTTATGTATCTGTGGCACTATGCCTATTACGAAGAAGACGACGAAGACCTGAGCGCAGAGGAGGATAATGGGACAGATGTATTGCAGGATGGCCGAATGTAAGGTGGTAACGTGGGTATAAGTTGGCAGCCCATACTACTATCGATATGAGCTGTATATTCAGGAGTCAGCAACGATAGTCCAGAACAAAAAAGTAAAAGCCGTATCTAACAAGTTGCAGAAGCGAGAGCGTTTATCAATCAGCCGAAAAAGTCGTACCTAGAGATGTAAAGTCGCGCAAAATCAGTTGTTAAGCGTTCTCTATATTCTATTCTAATCAATTTATTTATTTATTTATTGCATAACAAATATCTGTTAGCACAGCTATACTTAAATTCTAAACAATAAGGCTTTAAACTATAAACTTAAGGGGGTACGAGGGTCTGGCAACTTGAAAAAATCGTTTTTTTTTTTATTTTTTTATTCGATTGTACAACTCATTAGGAATATTCTCTGAAAATTTCAAGTCGATCCGAGCAAAACTGTAGAAATGAGAGAAATTTAAAGCCCAGCGCGTCGAACGTGTCATAACCGGCAATTCGGTCTTTAAACGCGTTTTTCTCAAAACCACTTTTTTGAAGTCGGTAGTCAAGATTTCTCAGCGACTATTGCACCGATCAACTTCAAATTTTGCACACTTCTTTTAGACATGTTTTGTTGTCGTTGAACGAAGGATTTTAATTTTGTTCAATTACAACGCATTTTATAAGCCAAAATGTGGCCAAAAATTATGCCAAAAATAACACTTTTATAAAAACGCTATAAAAATTCAATTTTTAATGAAAAAAAATCCTTCGTTCAAAGACAAGCTAAACACATACACTAACAGAAAAATTTTGTTTTTGATTTCAGATAAAAATTGACCGAGATTTTCTGGCTACCGTGAGGACACGATTTTTGGTGTGGTGCAATTCAAACCTGCCTTAACAACTCAGTTTCAAATATTTTATCTTCAAATTTTGACAAAATGTTGTTCAAGTAATGTTCAATCAAGTACAATAAACAATATTGGTAAAATTGTTGTGGGCTCTTTTAAAAAAATTCACGAAAATAGGGCTTTTTTTGTGCTTCCAGACCCTCGTACCCCCTTAACAAAATTACAGTTCGGACGACTCAAGAAACATGTAAATCTTATTTGTAATGACTTCGATTGACTCGTTAGAAATTATATAGTTCACAGCATTGAAATTTTTACATAAAACATTAAATGGGTCGTGCTGTGCATAATTAGATTTACATATAGGCAAACGTAAAGGACGGAAAGAACGAGTAAATCTTGAAGGGACAGCAATATTAACATTATTTAATAAAAATTGCGAGTCGATAAGACCAAGAAGGAGCTTGTGGACGAAGATCGCTCTACTGCAAACTCGGCGATGATGTAGGGACGGAAGGTCGATTAATTTAAGCCTATGCCGGTAACTCGGTAAGAATCTTTCAGAATCCCAGTTTAAATTTCGAAGGGCAAAGATAAGAAATTGCTTTTGAACAGATTCAATAAGATCTTGCTGTTCCTTATACTGCGGGCTCTACACACAGGAACAATACTCTAAGATTGGACGGGCTAAGGATACATAGAGAGTCTTTGTAGTATAAGGGTCATTAAATTCTTTGGACCATCGCTTGATAAATGCTAAGACACCTTTAGCTTTATTTACCATGGCAGTAATGTGGCTCTTAAAACTTAATTTGTGATCGAAAAGAACTCCTAGGTCATTCGATGATTCTATCCGATCAAGTGAATGATTCCCCAAGGTGTAGGACACAAGATGAGGAGAATAGCGATAAAAGGTCATGAGCTTACATTTAGAGTAGTTATAGCATTATGACACTGTATTAAAAACTTCATTAATTGGCGCATTAATTAGAGGCTTGACAGCAACCATAGGGTTTTGCCTAAGTGCGAGCAAGACGACTATACGGCACTTTTAATGAGAGATTAATACATTAATTGCTCATTAATTGAAAAACTTATCGGTTTATCGAAAAAATACCAGACAAAAAATAAGTTCGATAGAATATACCGTCTCTAATTCATGAAATTGTATCTAAAAAGTATATTGATTGCTCATTAGACAAAACGGTCTCACAAAATATATTGGTTTTTGCTGAAGGCTTGTCATAATTTTCAGCAACTATTCTGCACAAAAGCAAAATAAATAAACAAAATAAATAAGTTTTCGGTGGCATGGTTTTTTCGTCGTGAAATCTTGCAATTATTATGAATTAACTAAATCTATGTACAAGAAAAGCTGTAAAATCAGTTTAATGGTTTTCATATTAATTTCTGCAGAAGTATTTGCATGAGGATTCCAGAAATGAATAAATTGTGCACTGCGAATTCTGGCCATTGTTATTGTTTACCTTTTAAGTCAGTGTGACCGTAGTCGCATTACGAAAAAAATCCGAACCAAAAAAGACATATAGTTGTCTCTTTCAAGGTTCTAATGAAGTAGCTAATTAATGAAAACTTGTGCCCTGTATCATAGCCGTATTAAGAAATAGAAGATTTATCGAACACCAACTGAGAAGAGAATTAAGGTCATGTTGAAGGTCATTATGTGAGAGTCGATTTGAGTATGGTAGGCAGATCTTGACGTCATCGGCATACATTAGAACAGATGAGTAGAATATCACTTTTGGAAGGTCGTTAATAAACAAGATAAAAAGAAGTGGACCAAGGTGACTGCCTTGTGGGACACCGGAAGTTACATTAATAACATTAGACAGTACATTATTGAACAGCACACGTTGAGTACGGTTTGACAAATAAGAAGCGATCCATTTCAGAATAGAAGGGGAAAATCCTAAAAGAGATAGTTTTTGAAGAAGGAGTGAGTGATTTACAGAATCAAACGCTTTACTGAAGTCTGTAAAGATAACATCGACTTGCATACGACTTTGAAAACTTCGGTTGATCAGATTAGAGAATTCCAATAGATTCGTAGTTGTGGATCGCTGTTTAAAAAAACCATGTTGCGATGATGACACCAGGCTTCTACATAGGTGTTGCAGTTGACGAGTTATCAAGTTGACGAGTTATCAATATCAATATCTTTGTAAACCTAAAACTATAAACTATTCAAATAAAATACAGATAATATTAAATTATCTTACATATATGTGTCGTCAGCGCTACCTGACAATTTTTCCTATGCACAGTGTATACGACGCTGCCGACCCCTGCTTTATAGGGTCGGAGATATCTCTTTCTGCTGTTACATACATTCTCGGTTGGCACTAACTTATTATACCCTTGTACCCTATGGGTACCGGGTATAAAAACGAATAAAAGGGAAATCTGAAGTCTAAGCAGGTTTCGATCCCATGCACCTTAGATTGGCAGTCCGATGCCTTATCCACTAGGCCAAGTGGCAAGCAGACCTCGGACGACCAGATTCAAAGTAGAATCGAGCACAGCGAGTTCCGTTCGAAACTGCCTTATGACAAATTGACAGATATGACAGATGCTCAAGCCCTTGTCGCATTTGGACATTTCATTTAGTAAGTGAAAAAGCTCACTAGCTCAACAGTCAGCTTTATGATAAAGTGGTCCGAACTTGCCCGTTACGACTTATATACAAATGGGAATAGAAAGAAGACTATCTGCAAAGTTTCATACAGACGAACAGATGGACAGACGAACGGACAGCCGGTCTCGGCTAGACCGACTTGTCTGGTGACGCTGACCAAGAATATATATACTTTATGGGGTTGGAAATACTTCTTTCACCCCGTTGCAAACTTCAGGCCCGACCGTTCCTATGGCAGCTATAAGATAAAGTGGTCCGTTCTGGTCAACTGGAAAGAGAAAAAAGACTATCTACAAAGTTTCATACAGATATCTCAAAAACTGAGACTAGTTTGCGTAAAACCTTTTCTTTTTGTAGCTCTCATTTGACCCATAAATTCTTAAGAATATATTTCAGAATATATGACGGATTGAGCCAAATCGGTTTAGTAGCTCTTGAAAAATCGTGTACACCAGTTTGAAACAAGTGAGAAAGCTACAGTCGAGTGTGACCGAATGTGAGATACCCGGTACCCAAACTGTTGCGCGCGAAATTAAATAGCACACGGACATGGAAAAACAAAATGTTGACAAATTAAGACAAATGTTGCTAAAAACATGTTGAGCAACGTTTAAAAAAGACAAATTCTGCAGCTGTACGCAGCTGCATTACGAATTAAAACTGCGCCCGAAAGCGCGCAACACTTTTTTATTTCGCTACTGCCTTTGTGGCTCAGAAGAAGAAGAAGCAGCATTCACAGAAACCTTATTATTTAATAACTTCCATGTTTATCATCCTACTTATTTAATTTATCTATTTACTTTAAGCCGAAAATTACGACTATAGCTTATATAAAGTTTTTTTACGATTGACGGGGGCGGAAGTGGGCGTGGCTAAATTCTAAATCAAACTTGATCTGCGTGCAAACAGATTCCAATGTTGTCACCAAATTTGGTAACTCTAGCTCTTATAGTCTCTGAGATCTGTTGTTTCACACGGACAGACAGACGGACAGACGGACATGGCTAAATCGACTCGGCTGGTGATGCTGATTAAGAATATATATACTTTATGGGGTCGGAGACGCCTCCTTCTGCCTGTTACATACATTCTCGATTGGCACTAGCTTATAATACCCTTGTACCCTATGGGTACCGGGTATAAAAAGTCGTATCGAGGGTGGCATATCCCCTTGATACAAACAATTAATCTTGATACAAACAATCTCTGATTGGTTTATTTAGCGCACAAAGGGTAACTCACAGTCGAAAGCACTCTACTGCAACTTTCTTGTTTATATTCCTTTTGCTCGTCTTTCTGAATGCGTTAAAATAAACAAATCAAGTACATTAATGTTTACATGGATATCTTATTTTATTCATTATTTTTTTTTTTAGATTAGTTTACTTAATTTTTAATATCTTTTACAATTTGTATTGGGTAATGCTGTAAAAATCGTTATACTAAAGAAATAGGTATGATCTTTTCGGAATAATTTAAAAGTGTAAATACTTTTTATGTAGATACTAATAAAATAATTAACAAGCAAAAACACATTTTATAACTGCTTTCTAACCATTTCCGAAAGCAAAGCTGACTCATTATTAGACATGACGGAACCGCTTGAATCCTTACTTCTGTATGAGTTACTCGTTGCTCGCTGAATGGTTCTATCTTCATACCGAGTACGTCCCTGCGAGGCCATTGGTCTGTTTAGAGTATTGTTTGCGTTATTTGGAGAACTTGGCGGAGTGCTATGTGCGGCAAAGTTTTTGCTAACAAAATCTTGTTCTTTCCATCCGTTTTTTTTATAAACCTCTCGTAGCTCGTTATGTTGCCACATCGTGTATAAAACTTGACTAGCAAATTTTAATACACAAGGTGTATACTTTTCTTTTCGTCTAGTTATATTCATGAGTCGATCAATCCCGCCCGCATCTAAAAGAGAACGTGAAAACTCTGGATTTTTTTTAATAACTTCATTAATTGTAGCCAATACAGCTGTTATTGTATCGTCCGACGTATTTTGGTCATGTTGTACATTTCCAGACGGAAGTTTTTGAACTAAGTCCCGCATTGCATACTTTCCAATAAGTTCTTTGTTGCGTTGATCAATAGCCAGATTACGTAAAGCTGTGGCAACTGCACAGACTACGCGATCTACTTCCATACGAAGAAGCTCTACAAGTATCGGTAGACCTTTCTCTTTCCGCACTGTGGCACGAATATCAATGCTGGGTTGCCAATAACATGCAGATAAATTTTGAATCGCACCTGCAGCGGCCTCGAGTGTTTCTGGATTAGAACAACTTTGCAATATTGATAAATAATATTGAATTACTTCTGGTTGCCATAATTGTTCATATCCCTTATTCAGTTGGTTTGTAGTCTTAGTGTACTCTGTGGTACTGTTGTATTCCTGTAAAGCATTAGCGTGCGAAGTTTCTTTTTTTTTTTTACTTGTTCCAAAACAGCCCAAATGTTCTCCTGTAAATAAAATATAAAAAATTTATTTTTTTTAAATATCGCAGTATTCAAATAAAAGTTTGAGAAAAATGCAGTGTAAGTAATGTAACTTATAACTATAAGAACCGGATGCTTTAAATTCCAAATCCGCCCTTTCAAATGTTAACTAGTAAGAAAGCTACAGTCAAGTAAGCTCGACTGTGAGAGACATGGTACCAAAAGCTTTGTGTGTTAAATAAAAGACGACTAATTCAATACTATTTTCTTATGCTGTCCCCTTCTTCTGTGTTTTGTTGCCAAAATTGAGCACTATTTAGTAAGACAATCGCCGCGAAAGCATCAGCTATAAGTAGCCTAGTGCTCTGCGTGGACGCAGAACTCTGCTTATGTAATATCGAACAAATAAATTTATTTATATTTTATGTTTATATATATTATGTTTATTTATTTATTTATAAAGAGCTAAGAAATAATACAAATTATGAGCTATCAAAGATGTTGAGCATTGGCGACTTGGGCCTCCAGCTTCTTATAGGTATTTATTTCTATGGTTTGAAATTTAGAATAATCTTATATGCTGTGGTATAAATTTGTGTTTTTCAGGTTTTGTAGAATTATTGATATGTTTTGTGATGTGGGGTTGGAAAGTGATTCTAGTTGGTTAGTTTTTTTAATTATTTGTTGCCTTTGGGTGTTAAGAGCGTTGCAAGTAGATAGTAAGTGTCATATTGAAACAATGTCGTTGAAGAACGGACAGGTTTTGGTGTTGTTTGGATCGATGTAATGTGTGCGGGTTATTTTAGTGTTGATGAAAAAAGAAAATTTTTGTTGATAAATCATCAATGAAATGTTCCTGAATTATCGATGAAATGTTGTCGAACAATCGATGAAATTGGTGAAGAATCATCGATGAAATGTCGATGAAGTTTTGATCTAAACTGTTGATGAAAATACCAGTTTTAGTCGATGAAAAGTTGATGAATCATCGATGAATTTTTCACTGATTACGCCCTAGGACATGCCGATGTTAATATCATCAGTAATTTGTATGGAATTTCATCGATGATTCATTAACATCGAAGTTTTTGATAACTTGTTGATGAATTGCTGATGACTGGTAATGTAGGGTATTTTTATCTGATATATACGTAAGATGGATAAGTGGTTGTTTTTCGTGATGTGGTAGCTGTTGTGTTGGAGTTGGTTAATTGATTGGTACCAGACTGAGGTCTTTGTTTTGTGTGATAGTGTTTTTGCTTGGTGTGTTTTTTTATATATTTTAGTATGTCTTTTGTGTTAAGACTTTCAATAGTTATGTGTTTGTTTTAATGCGTTTTTTGCTTTGGTGTCCGCCATTTTTTTTCCTGGTATTCGGTATTCGGTGGTATTCGTGGCCCATATCCAAAGTATTTTAAATTTGTTAGGGATTTCTTGTAGCATGTTGCGGGCGTGTGAGGTGTAACATTCCCATATGGTTGGTTTTTATACCCTTGCTGAGGGTATTATAATTTTGCCATGATATTTGCAACGCAGTAAAGGAGGCATCTCCGACCCCATAAAGTATATATATTCTTGATCAGCATTACCAGCCGAGTCGATTTAGCCATGTCCGTCTGTCTGTCTGTCCGTCTGTCTGTCTGTCTGTCGGTTTCTACGCGAACTAGTCTCTCACTTTTTGAGCTATCGGGCTGAAATTTTCAGCATAGCCTTATTTCTTTAGCACGCAGTGTATATGTCGGAACGGCCGAAATCGGAGCACTATATCCAATAGCTGCCATAGGAATAATGGTAAAATTAATGTAAAATTTGTTTTAACTTTTTTGTTTTTCAACGTAAATCAATCAATTTCAAGATATAGCAGTTTCTTACGGTTATAGAATTACGGTTTTAATTTCTTCAAGATCGGACAATTAAATCATATAGCTGCTATAGAAACGATCGGTCAATTTTAATGAAAATGTAAAATTCTGCATGTAAAATGTAATATTCTACATGAAAAATGTAAAATTCTACATGTAAGATGTAAAATGTTTACAAACTTCGATATTTTTTCAACTGTAACCAAAATGAATCGATTTTAAATGGTATAATTGCAGACTGCAAGGGTATACAAATTTCGGTTTACCGAAGATAGCTTTCATTCTTGTTCTTTATTGCGTAGCTCAGCGGAAATCACTGAGGAGTAGTGTAGTAGGAGGCATAGTTTTATGCATTCTGTTCCGTTAGTGATTGCGAGACTGGTCATTGTGTTTGTTTGAGATCCATCTGTGTAAATGTAGTTGAGTTTGAGTTTGTCTTTTGTCTTAATTTTAGTGAATTGTGTTTAAGAAATTTGTGGTGTATTTTTCTTGCTGTGAGTACTTAGCGTTGTGTCGATATTAAACTTATCAGTGTTCCAGGGTGGTGTGGCCTGTGTACGTTGAGTAACTTGTTTAAGGGTGAATTTGTGAGCTTTGGAGTTTTATATTTATATCAACATTTCATCAACGTTTCATCAACATTTCATCAACGTTTCATCAACATTTCATCAACGTTTCATCAACATAATTTTTGAAGAGAGAAATTGAGCGAGAGAGAACTGAGAGCGAGAGAGTCGGTTTTTACACGATTAAACGTGAGCGTCGGCTCGGCCGCAGTCAAAGTCGGCGCGTTGATGAAACGTTGATGACAACGGCCTATTGATGACAACTGGTACTGCAGGGAAGATGCAATTACAAAAATGTGCGAAAGTGAGGAATTATCTGACGAAGGTCAGAGGCAGTTGGCTACAAACTTAGCTGACAAAGGTCAGAGGCAGTAATAATATAATAATAATAAAATGAGGAAGAAGTGATCTGAAAACAAGTTTTTCAAAGGCAGTTAGCCACATACTAAGCTGACAAAGGTCGGAGGCAGTAACAACAAAAAAAAAAGTAGAAGAAGTAAACTGAAAATAAGTTTTTTCAGAGACACACATTAAACTGACAAAAGTCAGTGACAGAACGAAGTGAAGCTCAATTCTATTAAATAAATTATATATATATTCATTTATAGAAATATCCAAATTTATTACAGAACGCGGAATTACAAATTAAACCATTCTTGTGCGAAAGCATTGATAAATCACTGCTTCGTTGTGAGTGGGATAAATGTTTTAAAGCATTTCAGATCTATGCTGAATCAGAGGAGATCACTAAGTGCAAGCAAAAGAAGACGAAGCTACCCCATCTAGGTGGAACGCAGCTACAAGCAGTAGCGTATTCACTACCCGGCGCCCTGGTCGAAAGGCACATGTTTAGGAATTTGATTCCATCTGGTGACGAGTTTTGCCAAATTCATACTGCGCCTTGGACAGCAAATTAAGAGGTGCGATTTTGGATCGACGAAAACTGAGGTGGAAGAGATTTGTCTCAAAGATAAAAAAAATCGACGCATGGGCGTCGGGAGACTTAAAAAGGAAACTGTTGGGAAAGGAACACTCACTAGATGAATTAATCGAAGCCTGTCAAGTTGATGAGGAAATAAAGATGGAATCAGCGATGATGACACAGAATACAGCGGAGCCGGTAAGTAAAGTCTCGACAAGTTAACCGAAAGGAAACTGTCAGAATTCCGAATGTGGGAGATGTAAACGTACTGGCCACAAAGATGACTGCCCTACCTGTCCAGCTCGACAGTCAAAATGCAAGCGTTGCGGTCGTCTTGGCCATTTTGAACGCAAATGTAAAATGAATTTAAAAAGACAACATTTCCAGTAGAGATTTAAAAACCAAGATGAAACGTTTTCCTCCACTAAAGACCAAAAACGGAGGGTTGTTTCAAAATAGATAGCGAAGATCAAGAAGAATGGATTAAATGCCGAACCGATTCTGGTTCTCCGTATAATCTCATCTGTCAAGACGACTGGTCCATCCTGAAAAGGAACGAAGCCACAGTTTTCAACGTTCGCCCTAACTTTCAGAACCAGTTCAAAGGTTATGCTTCGGACCAAATATTAAATGTAATTTGCGTATTTGAGGCACCAATCTCTATGGGTAAACACACTGAAATGATTGCATCCTTTTTCGTCAACGAAAGAGGAAAGCAGTCATTACTGGGACGAGAAACGGCAATTAAGTTGAACGTACTACGGCTCGGACTGCAGGTCAACCATATCACGGAGGTATCAGACTTTCCGAAATGTAAGGGGAACAGTGTCAAATTGGCGATAAATCATGACATAAAGCCAGTACAACAGCCAATCGCACACGAAGACAAGGTGCGCAGTAAAATTCAGAATGCAGTAAAGCAAGATATTATTGAGCCATTAAATGGACCCCGCGCCTAGATTTCACCAATGGTTCTGGTTTTTAAAGAGAATGGGAGACATCCAAATATGCCTGGAAATGCGGCGAGCAATCAAGCCATTTTGAGGGAAAATTACACTCCAACATTCGAAGCGTTCATGACTCCTCAACTGAGAGATTCTAGATATTTCTCCAGGTTACACCTCAAGGACGCATACCACCAACTCGAGCTAGACGAGCAAAGCCGAGAAATAACAACGTTTATAACTCCTCTAGGATTATTTCGTTGTAAACGTTTGATGTTTGGAGTCAACGCGGCGCCAGAGATATTCCAAAGGAGACTGGAGCAATTACTGTCGGTATCCATAAATGGGCTAAATTACATAGATGACATCAACGTTTTTGGCAAAACTGAGGATGAACACGATGCGGCGTTGAAAAGAGTGCGGCAATCTAAAAGAAAACAACGCGTTATTAAATGAAAAGAAATGTGTCTATAAAGCCTCTAAACTAAATTTTGTCGGACACATATTATCAAGTCGTGGCATTGAAGCTGATCCAGAGAAGATTAACACCATCAAATCCTTTCGCCCTCCAAGGAACAAGAAGACTCGCAGTTTTCTAGGGATTGTAACATATGTAGATAAATTTATCCCAGAGTTAGCCAATAAAACTGACGACTGTTAAGAAAGGATGAAAAGTTCATATAGGGTGCTGAGGAACAGGATGCGTTTGACAGACTGAAATCATGTCTGGCGGATACCCCAAACCTGCAGTACTTCGATCCAAAGCACAAAACGCAGTTAATCGCAGACGCCAGTTCGGTTGCATTAGGAGCTGTATTGCTACAATTTCATGGAGACGATGAGCCGAAAATAATATCTTTCGCTAGTCGAAGTCTGACAGATTTCGAAAAGCGTTATTCACAGACCGAGAAGGAGAGCCTATCATTGGTGTGGGCAGTAGAAAAAGAGTTTGAATTGGTAACTGATCAAAAGCCACTAGGGACCATCTTAAAACTATCTTCGAAGCCGCCAGCAAGGATTGAAGACGGCTCCTCCGCCTCCAAGCTTTCAAATTCGTAGTCAAGTAAAAAACCGGAAAAGGGAACATTGCGGATACCTTTTCTTGACTGTGTAAATTAAGCCGTAACGTAGTTGAAAACGCGACTCCGTCGTCTATGACCATCACTGAAATTGCAGACAAAAGCAATCACGACGAGGAGATCGTAGATGCAATGTCGTGCCTGCATGACAAATCGGGGAACGCATCATCTTCAAACAGTCTGTTTCCGTTCAGACCTGAACTCTCGTTGATTGGATCTACTATGATGCGAGGAGTCATTCCATCGATTACGATTACGATCCAAGGTATGGTGGCCACAAATAGATCGAGACGCAGAGAAATTCGTAAAATCCTGCAGAGATTGCATAATGGTTTCGCAAGCATTAAACCCCACGCCTATGAAGCGAACCACATTTCCAGAAGGAACATGGATCTTGGTAGCTACCGACCTTTTGGGACTGTTACCCAACCACGAACACGTTCTGGCTTTCATCGACTATTATTCATCCACTATCTCATCAACTTCGTTAATCGAAGCCATGAAAGAAATCTTCACCAGAATTAATGTTTAATCGAGTGATAACAGACAAATTTCCGTGTGTTCAGGATTTGATGTGAATACAGTGATTCAGTAGAAACCGTGTACGGAGCATAGCGGAAAATATATGTGTAAAACTATAATTAATTATTGTATTATTGATACAACTACCGGGTTAATACACGGTCTATTGTTGACGTGTATTGTGGTCGCTTTGGTGGTCGGTATGATTTTAAAATTTGTATTATTGGGGAGTTTTTGGCGTTAATAAGAGATATATAATTTTAGTTGTTATGAGATCACGTCTATCTTCTAGCGGGTCTGCGCATGCTTCGTACTGAATGCTGTCGAATGTTTGTTCTGAATGCGCCAAGAGCAGTTCTGAAAGCAGTGTTTATTGTTGCTTTTATTTATCGTAGTGTTGTTTGAGGGCAATATCCTTAGATAGGGAGGAGAGTCTGCTTTTGCGGTAATGGTTGCTTTTGTGACGTTTTGAAGTGAAGATGTGTTGCAGTTGAATTTTGGGCTTCAGATGCTTTTTATTATGTTAATTGATTATTTGAGGCTGTGAAATGTATGCCGAGTATTTTTAGTGATGTTTCGTTTTGTCTTTGTATGTTACCCGTGGATAGGATGCAGTTGTCGTTGTGTTTCTGCAAACGTGTAGTAGTATACTTTGTGTGGCCGAGAGTATTCGGCCCAATCAAGTATGGTAGTGATGATGGGATTAAGGTTTATTTTGATATTTTTCCTGTTTTTTAGTTTTAGGATCAAATTAAAGTCATCCCCATATGAGCTTAGGCTAATATTGGGATGAAGGGTGAGTTTTTCTGTAAGTTGGTTAAATGCAGGTATGTCGTTTTGGATGGGTTGAAAGGAGGAGAAGTCGGAGGTTATACGAAGTAGTATCTTTCTGTTAATTTTTTATGTAGTTTGTTATTTTTGGTCCTGTTTTCCAACTGGCGAGTTGGTTGAGTATAGACTGGATTCAGATTCTGTGGAAAGACTGCGAAATCTTGGGATATGATGGATGCGTGGTTTCTTCTTGAAATAGCTCTTGCTAATAGATGGTCTACAAGTCAGTCTGAAATAGAAATAGGACAGTCTACTATTCATAGCTGAATTACCTATTCTGAAACCAGTTTGACTGTTTTGAATAAATTTGTCGTTTAGTACAAGCCACCGTCGTTTTGGTTTTATTTTATCCAGAATTTTGTTTAGTGAGATGGGCCGCTATGAATTTAGGTTGGTTTTATCTGTGTTTGGTTTATAATTGGTATTAGCAAGTGTACGCGAATATTTTAAAGAATCCCACTTGTTAGGGTCTTTCAACAGGACCCAAAAAGACCAAAAGACCCAAAAATAAGCAGGATAAAAGCAAAGGAACGGCTGTGTTAGTTTTAAAGCGCCCTTGACCTTAATTTTATGTAAGTAACGAAAGTACGTTGCCCGCGAAATTTGAAAAGTCACCTTACTTTATGGGGTCGGAGATGGCTCCTTCTGCACTAAGTATAATACCCTTGGGCACCGGGTAAAGAAAGCTACCACTTCTATTTTCAATCTAACGGTGACTCCAACTTGCGTCAGATGGCTAGTCGAGACTCAAACAGTGCTTTCTAAAAAGGACTCCCCTTTTTCCTTCGAATTTCTCTGCCCAGGCTTAGTCGGCTCACGGACATTATAGTATCCGTCAATCTCAAATAAGCCACCCGAAGATCCATACCGTGCTACTTTCGATGTGACTATCGATATTGGGACTGCTATGGAGTATTGATCAGCCAACTAAGAATGTCCACTGCTTTTATGAGCCGGATTTTCGACGATTGAATAATTTTATATCTGACCTCAATTGGTCCGATTCCTACATGTGCACTGACACGGATTCCATAAATTCCTTTTTTACAGAATGTGTTCCGTTATACTATCCGTCAATCTCCCATAAGCCTCCATGGTTTAGTAAAGAGTTGACTCGCCTTAAAAATGTCAAGTCCAATCTCTATTCTAAATTTAAACGTAACGGTTCTCAAGCTGTTCATTCTCGCTATTTAGCGGCTCGGTCAAAGTTTACCGTGCTTAACGCGCAGTGTTACAAAAACTATTTGACTCGTTGTAGGGTTCAGTTTGCGCAGGACCCAAAACAGTTTTATAATTTGGTCAACACTAAACGTAAGTCTATTACACATCCTTCCTCGCTTTCATTTGAAAATACGACAGCAAACAATGATCAGGCAATTGCTGATCTTTTTGCTCAGTTTTTTCAAACTACTTATTCTCCGTCATCCGATTCAAACTAGAGGTCTGCATGAATGCACTCAAAGCAGCATTTGGTACTCTCACTCAAAGTTCTGACTGACTGAGTGAGACATTGAGTAAAACGGATTCGGCAAATGTGGTGAAGGCATGAGTAGAAAATTTACCATATCCGAACGGCGAAGCAATGCACGAATGAGTTTCGCGACCGAGTACTCGGTTAGTTGTGCGCCGCAGTGGCGAAGTCAAATTTATTGCGTGTTTGTTTTTTCGTTTTTGTTTTTGTTTTGCTTTTCAATACAAGACATAGACAAATAGAAAGACATGGATTAATTATTATATATATGTAATTTATTTATTTTATTGCTAGCCATGAACGACGAGAATGCCAAAATTTCACTCGAGTACTCGAAACATTTACTCTGTATTCACTCATTCTATCCATTCCGCTTTGGTTTAAATTTCACTCATTTCGCACACAACGAATACAACGCTAACCAATGCGCAATTCACTTTGTTGAAACCGTTTTGGCACGCCGAATTGCGACTCAAGCTGGTTGTACTCAAATAACCGAAAATTTTGAGTGCATTCGTGCAGACCTCTAATTCAAACCAAACCTATTCTTATAGCATGCAAAAATCAAACCTAATCTTCAGTCCTAGCTTAAACGAAAGCTCCCTTCTTTTGGATCTTCAACGTGTCAAGCCGGTTTATTCGCCAGGTCCCGACGGAATACCAGGCTGTGTGCTTAGGTATTGTGCCGAGTCCCTATGCATTCCCCTTCTAAAATTGTTTCCCTTATCCTTAGAAACATCCCAATTTCCCCTTATTTGGAAGGAACCATTCGTGATTCCTCTCCATAAAAAAGGTAGCAAAGTGGATGCTAACAACTATAGAGGAATTTCCAAGTTGTCAGCCATCCCAAAACTTTTCGAAAACGTAATTACTCCCCATTTGCAGCACCTGTGTAGATCAGCAATCTCTATGCCAACATGGATTTATTAAACGAAGATCAAAGATCGAAGATGTGATCTAAACTGATTTCAGTAAAGCATTTGACTCCGTTAATCATTCCCTTCGTGTAAGGAATCTCGACTTAATGGGTTTTCCTGTCGATTTTCTTAATTGAATCTCCAGTTATCTAAATGGCAGGACGCAAACAACTTGTCAAATGTTCTCCGGGTAACCTCTGGTGTACCGCAAGGAAGCTACCTGGGTCCCTTACTAGTTACATTATCAATTAACGACCTACCCAAAGTTTTGACTAACTCAAAAGTACTCATGTACGCTGACAACGTAAAACTTTGCGTGCGATAGAAGGATGGGGGTAGTCAATCGGATTTACAAACAGATCTTAATAACTTTCAAAAATGGTGGACATGGCAATTGAAAAAAACAGTGAGCAAAACTTTGACGATGCTCATGCGATATACCAACATCCTCAGAAACTTTTTTGATAGTGATTCGACGATTTTCCAAAATAATTTTCTTCACTGCTTGAACGTTTTCATCAGTTGTTGACGTGCTTGGGCGTCCAGAGCGAGGCGCATCATTGACATCTTTCCGGCCATCTTGGAAGAGTTTGTGCCACTTGCAAACATTTTTTTTACTCAAAACAGTTTCACCATTCATTTCAAGTGTTTCGGAGAACTTTATTTTATTTTTTACATAAAATTTAATGCAAATCTTTTGATCCATATTTTTCGATAGAATGAAATCGCCGAGCACGCAAAACACTCATAACTTTTACGCCTCTCACAGCCAAACAAAAAATGCCATTCACTTGAAATTTGGTACAGATGTTCGGAAAATCAATAATCAAAAGTACGTTGCCCGCTAAATTCAATAAGTTAACTTACTCTTTTATTATTTTAATTTTCTATACATAAATATATATTCTTCTTTATTTTATTTGTTGTTTGTTTTTACATATCCAGTGTCTAATGTTCTCTGCACTCCAACCACCCCTGTACGGATTTCGCAAAACTTGAAATCCCTCAACATCTTGCAATAAGAATCTGTCATTTCGTAATAACTTAGCTATCACGAATGGCCCTTTGCTTTTAGGTATTAAATTTCTGGAGATTCCCGCCGTGCAATCAACGTTTTTGACCATAACATAATCCCCTTGTCCTTTGGCTGAATTTTTGATTTGTCATACTATACATACATACATACATAATAATACAATTATTATTATTTCCTCTTCTAATTCTTCTCTAAGCTCATCTATAACTATCCCTGTATCATCTATAACTATCCCTATATGCCATATAAAAAATTGCTGGGAGTTTGTTTGACGCTGCGATGTAAAGTGTTGTTAAGTGAAAACTCTACCTTTTAGATTACCGAACCATAATGAATTCCCATTTCTGGCTCTGACTGCTTTGAACGCATTGGTTCTTAATTCCTGTTTATTCGCTCCACCTGCCTGTTTCCTTGTGGAGAGCCAGTAGCGATTTTAATGTGGTTAATATTTGACTCCAGAAACTATGCTTTTTGGTCTGCCATATACTCTGAAATAATCACTGAGTGCCTTTATGACTTCTCTAGTGTTGGTAGTTTTTGTTAATTACGAATTTCGTGAATTCATGGACAACCAAAAAAATGTACCTATTTGCTGTCCCTGCAGAAACCGGATTATAGTGAATAATGTGTAGCATTTCAAATGGCTGGTCCCCTTTTGGTATGCTATGTAAAACCCATTCTATTTTTTCAACCTTTGCACTGTGGTCCAGAATCCCAAATTGGTGGCAGAAATTAAGTTTTTTTTTTCAAGATTTCAGCAAAAACCATATTAGATTCCAGTAGAGTATTCCCAAGGGCAGTCTAAAAGCATAATTTTACAATTGAAATTGAAGCCCTCGCGATTTAGCCAGCCCTGGAAGTCAGCTGTTCATTTGCATTAAACTTTGCCTTTGCTAGCGTTGAAAGTTTTTACTAATTTCAAAGTGCTATAATTCAGTTATTTCTATGACTATAAATATAAAAAAACATGGAAAACATAGATAAAGGTATTTATAATAAGGGTGTATTCACACAATTATAATTTAATGTGTTTCGTCCTTGTTTATGTGTGCTTATGTAATGTGATATTTTCAGCAATTCTAACCTCAAACTCGTTGTGTTTCATGGAATAAAAGTATGTTGTATTTGTGCGTATTAGTTGAACTAACAACGTAATGTTGTTGCTTAATGTGTGAACAATGCGACGGTACTAATCTTTTTGCCCGTTTTTGCCCCTTTTCCTTAAAATTGAATTTTTGTATGCAACATTAATTTCAATTCCGCTGAATTACGTGAGCTTTGGCTCGAAACGGAAAACGGTAATGAAGATGATTTGAGCACCTATGAATGTTTCGATGACTATTCCCATGATTTAGATGTGGAAAATGATTAATTAGTTCATTAAATGTATTAAAGTTTAATTCAATAGCAGAAAAACAAAAAGTTATGAATTTTAGTACAGGTTTGTATGGGGGCTATACCATCCAGTAATTCTAGGTTGTTGAAATTCACATGGTATGTGCATACTGGTCAAAAACTTATAGTGTCCACATTTCAACTTGATAACACACAAAAAAAAAAGTTTTTCTAACAAAAACATTAATTTTAATATGGGGCTTCTATGGGGGCTACCACTCCTAGCGGTCCGATTTGGCTGATTCTGACATATGTGCTTTGTGTGTGGAAAAGAAACCAATGTGCAAAATTTTAGCTCGCTAACTTACAAATTAGAATTTCTGCCACTTATTTGGGATTCTGGACCACAGTGCTTTGGGGAAAACGCTATTCCCTTCAAAGAGTCATCAATATGTGTGTTTTCAATATGTATCTTTAATGTTGAGAAACCAATAACTTCTTGAAATAGCGTCTACCATTTTGTCTCTGCCTAACATATGTGTCCTAAATCATTGTGATATTTTTGCAACACATGGCTTTCCATGTCCTCTGGGACGTAAACAACAGTCTGGCATCGTTTGTTTTTCTGTAGACAATACCGCTTCTCATCTCGAACACTTTGTGTTCACTTTTTCACAGTTCTTTTGTTTGTTTAATTTTTAAATCCTTTGACTGACAAATAATTAGATTGTGCTTACTATGAGGACATTGGTACATCTACTTACAGCGTCTAAATGTTGCATTTTATTACCGGACATGTGAACGAGGTCATAGTCGTAGTTTTGTAACTCAAGTGCCCAATGGGAAATTCTTGGATTGAGCTAAAATCTGTTTAATGTCAGGGTTAGTGAGTTGCAGTCAGTCAAAATCCTAAACCGTTTGCCTTGTAAGTAGATGCGAAATCTGCGCAGTGCGCAGTGCGTCTACAATTGCCAGTGTTTCTAGTTCAAAGCTATGATATCGAGATTCTATTTTAGTTGTACGTTTTGAGAAACAAAAAATTGGATGCAATTGGCCATCATTTTTCTTTTGTAGCAAAACTGCTCCAAAACCAAATGAAGAAATGAAATGAAAAAATTAAGTTCTATCTCGTCTTTATAATTGTATATAGCAAGTACAGATGAATCTATTAATTTTTGTTTAAGGGTAAGAAAACATTTTAATTCGTTTTCACCGATTGCAAAACTCTCATCTTTTTTTTAACAGATTGTATAGAGGCTTAGCCATAAATGGAAAAATCTTTGATGAAACGCCTAAAGTAGGAACATAACTCTAAACAGCTTTGAGCTGTGTGAACTGTATTGGGGGTGTAAAAATTCTTCTTTTAACTCTTGATTGCAGGAATTCGCACTTGTCCATTCGTAATTCGATTTTATTCTTTACCAACCTATTAAAGTATATTAATGTTCTTCCGGATTTGAACTTGCAACCATTATGTCGTCCATATATACTATAACTTTGTTTTCTCTTCTCTTTCACAAAACGTTGAAATACAGCTGAGGCATTCCTAATACCCATTGGATACTGGATAGTTGTCTTTAAATAACACTTTATGCAGCTTTCGGTAGTCGATGCACTAACGGAACATCGGGTCGAACTGCCTGAATATATGCAGTTTCTATAATCCTGTTAAATCTACCTTTGATTTCATAGCTTACATCTTCCTCACAGTTGTTCTCTATCTGCTGACCATCTACAATGCTTATGTTAAACATATCTTTGGCAAAGCTCTTCTTAGGAATCTCAACTGTTCCGCATCCTTTATCTCGTTCGACATCTAAGTTTCATTTCCTAATAGTTATTCCTAGTTGCTTTGTTACACAATAGTTGATCCATTACAGTTTCTCTACTCAACACACAGTGGTCGAGCTTGTGTGGAGCCGCGGCTATAAATACTTCTAGATGTGCTATCAGCATGAAACTTTCACCAAAAATCTATAAAAATATTATAAACATATTGTAAAAAAATTTACCGAATCGTACCACTATATCTTGTCGCTTCCATAGTAACGATTGCCTCAGTAATTTTGCTTACTTGAGAAAACAGTCATAAATTCGGTAAATTCACAAATTCAGTCTGATAGTTTTATTTTAAGTTATTTAACAACCTAGATCTATAATACATACATGTGTGGGTGTGATTGCTCATTTCCACCCCCACGCACACCCCCTCAGATAACAGACAGGAATTTCGTCCTATTTGAAACCTCTGTGAAATCCTTTTTTGGACATCCATAATGTGAATTAGATGCTTTTGGTTACAAACGGCATTTTAGAATTATAATTTCCATGCACTCTAGCCAATCAGAATATTAAAAGAAAATGGCAGTTATTTCCGCCTAAAGATTTGCAAAAACAATGCATTCTTTTTACAAATTAAGTTTATTCGTTTTTGGAATCCTTCCAAATCCGGCTAATAATCCTAACTTTTTTAATAAGGGGAATCAATCACATATTCAATTCTTTGTGCAATTGTACCGCATTCATTAAGCTTAATGTTGAAAACATGATTACGAGAATTCTCGCATTGATTATGGGTACCTGAGAAAATAATTCAACAATAAAACGAAAAAAAAATTCTAAAAACATAAAACACTAAACAAATATCGCAAAAACAACAATAAACTACAACAGCAACAAAAATATAACAGACACAGCACGAAAAAACAGCGTCCCTTCTAGGTAGAGCTGCTGGAAAATAAATGAGGTTATGTTGCATTTTGCAATGGCAAATGTGCAGACGCAGGCTGTCGCAGCTGAAGTAAACAATTTTATAATCTAGAAATATTAATAAATATTAGAATGTGTACTTCATTGGGGGCAACGGGGGGAAAACACTTAAAACTTTACCTAAACTTTGTAATGGACAACAAATACAAACTTAAAAAGACGCACTTTTTTACAAAACAAGACAAGACGCACCACAAATTATTTATATATTTATCTGTATAAATAAAGTATATACCACTATGAACAATTTTCATTTGAGTTGTATTTGTTTTACGGGTGTTTTATATTAAATTTGCCTTTTTTAAATTCGGGTTGTTGCACTTCACTGCTGACAAATTGTAAATACGTAAATACGTTCTCGCTCTTTTCGTTCTATTTTTAGAGAGTCCTTGTGTCCTTAAGTTTGGACAATCAGCTGTTCGAAAAAGTGGTTTTCGTTTGAATAGCTCAAAATCAATTTTTTGATTTATGGCCTATGGCAGCGACCACTGTGCAACAGTTTGTTCAAAAATAACTCGCTCCATAACAGTTGACTCATAAGAGTTTCATTCCCTAGCAGTTGATTCTTAACATTTAGGGAGCAAGGAGCTCAACAGCTCGTTTGCAAATATCTCACTACCTAACAGCTGCTCCATAACAGTTTCATTCCCTAATAGTTTATTTGTAACATTCTTCTGGTTTAACAACTCTTTCATAAATAACTCATTACCTAACAGCTGCATAACAGTATAATTTTCTAACCTAATTGTTAATAAATTTACATAATTGTGGTTAGTGTTCGCGCTCTTCCTTTGTTGGCACTGGCCCACGAAATGCCCCATCTCGCCGCAGGCAAAACAGGACCCTGGTTCCCGTTTGGGCTGGCGACAGTCCATTGCGAAGTGCCCCTTTGAGTTGCAGTTCCGACAGCGAAGATTAGCTGTTCCTGTTAGAGCAGGACTTTTCCTGCTTTCTCCGTCCACTCCTGCTTTGGGAAGGCGTATGTTGGCGAAAGCCTGCCGCACCTTCTCTGGACCTCTGAAGCGTTGAATGCGAGCCTGGTCTCTCAAATTCGCTTATGGTCCTAATTGTTGTCCTAATTTATGCTATGAGCACGCATCAATTTCTGTTCCAAGTACATGGCGAATCTCTTTTGGCCGTAAAACGCCTGTCCTCGCCTCCTTTACTCACAGCGTTTTTTGTTGTTTGTGTTGCTGTGCGTGAGTTGTCATCAGTTGCGTTCCCGACGTTGACATCTCGCTTCAATGCATCTTCAACATTGCCACCTCGTTCAAATGCATCTCCAGCGTTGCCACCTCGCTCAACTGTATCCCCGACGTTGCCACCTTGTTCTGCGACATCTTGAGTTGTGTCGCTTCGTGGCATCAAATCTCGCTGCGCAATTAACTTAGCTTGCCACTGCGCAATAGTTTCCAGAAGCTCATGAGTTCTTGGACAATTACCGGCTTTTGATGGCTGTAGCTGATCGATCGTGATCATGTCGGCATGACTTCCTTCTCCGATTCGAGGTGATGAAACCGCGTTGTCGTCGTCCAGATTGCCGCTTTCTGGGGCGTTGCGTCGTTGGTCAGCCGGGACCTGCTCCAAGCGAGACATTAGCTCTAATTTGGTGACGGGAGACAATCCTAGTGATGATAACCACCTTTTTAGCTGAACGACGGACGAACTGTTTAAATCAGTGATGTCCACGGCGTTAAATTCTACTACTTCTGATTTGTAATAAGCACTTCGGAAGTAACAATTAACACATTGACAAAACTTAAGACTTAAGGAATCCCGCCGAAAAAAATCTGCAGAAAAAAAGGTTTGTTTTTATACCACGTTTTAAGGCCGCGAGGCCGCATAACTCCTTAATGGTACCAATGGCCCAAATCAAATTAATACATTGTCTATGTATGTATATAAAGGCGATTATTTAATTTTTATCTTACTTCAACTTAATTTTGTAAATTTTTTTTTATTTAACAAAACTTAGTTTTTTTTTATAGCAAAATCCGACTGTTTATCACATCTCGTAAAGTTAACAGGCCATCTAAAGGCGTTGTCCAACACTGTACAGTTAATCTAGTAGACAACCAGCAGAAAATTAAAAAATGTCTCATTTTACTTAACTTTAAAAAACCACGATAAATCTATTTTTCAACGGATTTCTGGAGTCTGTTTGATACTTTGGGCGATCAACTTTAGAAAAAAACACGCTTTGATTTTCCAACGCGTTTTTTCGAGTTTTTAGGATGCTAACAGCATGTTAACATTTGAGTTAACGGATTGAAATTTCCCCTTTATTTTAAGTTTATCGAGCTCCAGAACACAAAGTACTTATCCAAAAGATCATTATCTGTAAAATAAAATATTCGACAGCTAAATTGGTTGTCTATTATAAACGTAAAATGAGCAGATTTTTTTTATGAATGCCCAAAATTTTAAGAATATGAAGTCCAAATTTAAAATCGATCGGAGCAAATATAACGAAGTAATGGGCAGTTAAACGGAGGTCATTCTATGATCGATGTATGTATGTATTAAAGCGCTCTCCTGAAAAGTGTAATTTTCAAAGTCGGTGTACACGATTACTCAAAATCTACTTAACCAATCGTTTTGAAATTTTACACACAGAAAACAAAATGTAAAAAGAAAAACTCCCTGGTGATACCTCGGAACAATTATCCTTTAACTAATAAATTTTCTTTTTTTCATATCGGACGATTCTGCGGACAATTAGGATGTACACCCAAATCAACTTTTTTTGGAGGTGCCACGGGAGATTCCCTATAACTCCTATACCTGCACATATTATTCAAATAAACATTTTTAAAAAAATTGTCTAAATGTAATATTATATATTATATGTCATTTAAATTAATAAACTAGCTCAAGCCGTTTCGCCACAACAAATTTTTTAAAAGTGGCCCGTTTTGCACCAAATTTTTGGAATTTTAAAAATTTTTCAAAATTTTTAAAGTTTTATATTTTTGAAACTATACGTGGGCAAAAAAAAAGTTAATTGGTGGGCAAACATGGACAAATGATCGGGAAAAATATGCACCTTTCAGAATTCGAAAAAAAAAATTTCGCAACCCAGCTTTGAACCTCAATAACTAAACAAAAAAATTAGTTTCGTTAAAAAAAAAACAAAACATTTAAATTTCAAAATCACATCATATTCTACAAATGATAAACTACTTTTTAAAACAAAAAAGAAATTTTGATCAAAAAATTTCGGTCTACATCTATGTATATGTGTCCCCTCTAATTATGTTTTATTATGATATGGGCTATTCCCAGCGTCGCAAACACACGTTCGCACGCTTAAAAATATTTTTTTTTCTTTGTTTTTTTTTTTTATTTTTACGTAAATATATTAGCTCTATGCTTGGTGCAAAAAGTAGCCTTGGTGGATATCAGTTTTATTTTTTATTGGCAAAAAACATGACCTCGCGAACACACAAAAAACAGAAGTGGGATCTCGACTGCATGTAAAGAAATGCCTAACTCCGCGAATTTGAAAGAAATAGTCAAGTAAAAAGGAATAATGAAGCTTTAATTTAAGACCCCTCCTTCAAAATTTAACAAAGTAGTTTTTTTTTTCGATAATTGAAAAGGCAATATCTTACACTTTTCCGTCATGATTTTACCTCACGTTTTCGTATGAATAACTTCATATTTTCTTCAAAAACAACTTATTCTGTAGTTAACAGATATAAAAAATAAGATTTGGTGGAAAAAAAATAAACATTTCGAATGTTTTGTATGCGAAAAATTAACTATAAAAAGGGTCTTAAAAATACCAAAAAAATGCCAACAATTTAGTTTTTTCAGTTTTCTAACCGATTTTCACATGAAAACACTAAGATATGATATGTAACCATTGTATTATGAACATTTTGATTTGAATTTGAATATTTTTATTATATATACACACAAAAATAAGATGATAATGAACATTTTAGTTTTCGGGCCTGGTAGACCTTTTGCAGGAAATGCCCATATATGATATGTAGTCAATTAAAATGGTTAATGTCGTGAATTTTTTGTAACAATGCCATGAATTTACTATATTTTTACTATTTAGGACCCGCCTCCCTGTGAAATCTTTTCCAGCTCCGCCAAAAAACAGCTGAATTTTGATAGTCAAGTTAAGAAAATGTGACTTATGTACATCTACATGCGCTTTACAGCACAATTCGGTACTTTTCAGCAATAATCGATAGTTAACAACACATTTACCACCATTATGTTATTCTTCTTGTTCGGATAAACTAAATAGGTAAGGTATCCGATTTTCTTTAAAATAGGGATATCTGGTGATTACATTTCTCGGAAAGATTGCTGTCAGGCACTTTGAAAGTGAGGGCAGAAATCGGCCCTAAGCTGTCAGCCTTACCAAAACCTTATTGAAAATGGATTACATAGTTATCCTTATTTACAGCATATTTATAGATCAATTATGCTAACAATGATTTATTAGACGAATTCAAAGAAAAAATAGCATTTTAGAGCTCACTTCCTTTAATCTAAAGGGCTTCGCAAATTATTTGCATACATATGTGATTTATACTGATTTAAGTAAAGCATATATGTAGAAAAATTAGTTTTTGTATACAAAGTCAAAGTTTTTTCGGTTTTGACTAGATTGTTGGTACTTAAGTTCAAAAGGAAAAAAATAAATAAAGAATCCATACTATGTGCATTAAGTTTAAATTAGTGTAATACATCTGAAGGTTCAAATTAAGACCACGAAACAAAATTAATCCAAAATCGCATCATGTGAATTTAGGTAATATTAAATGAAATTAAAGGTACTTATTGAATACCTTATTGAATTACCTTTGGATGAAGATGGAAGTATCCGTTCTGTCGTTATAAATGGATGCTTGTCATAATTGGGATCTTCAACTTCTTGACATCGGTATGACAGATTACGAAGTATGCATACACTATTTTCTACTGTTTTGTTTCCAATATTGTTTTTCTCAATCGCTGTTCGCACCACATAAAGCAGACATTCAACTAAATGTTCGCAATTCCGAAGACAGCCTCTTGCATGCTCTCCTGCTGAACTAACATTACGCAATACTCCTGAGGCATTTCGAAATACTGTTGAAAAACAAGTGTCTCCACAACAAACAGCATCCCAGCCAGAATGTGGCTTTATAACGCTGCATACTATAGCAGCAAGAGCTTCATCAATAATTGACCGTTTAAGGTCTTCACAAGAAGACATATTCCATAAAACTCCAGTTACCAACTCTTTAACTTCTGTTTCTTGGGACCGACACAGAAGATGAACCAAAGCTTCTATTCCACCAGCATTTTTTATTCCACGTTTGTTTTCATCGTTTTGTCTGCCGTATGATAAATTTCGAAGAGCTCCACAGGCATTTCTAAAAAAATAAATGAAACCATGTACTAAAAATCTGATGATGTTTGCACTTAATTTATTGTTTTCACAAAATACCCTTAGACCTCGTATAATACGGAGGATTCATTTCGTGTAAGTTTTCAACGTGTTGAAAGGGTGTGTTAGACTAAATTCCTTTTGCGTATCCTCCTCAGGCATATCAAGCTTTATTTAATGTAACAAAAGCGTAGGTGTTTACAAAAAAATAAATGTATTAAACGGAGTTCCGTTTCTTTTATACACATATAATGTTTGACGTCTAAAAACTGCATCATTATACCCTTGCAGAGGGTATTATAATTTTGCCATGATATTTGCAACGCAGTGAAGGAGGCATCTCCGACCCCATAAAGTATATATATTCTTGATCAGCATCACCAGCCGAGTCGATCTAGCCATGTCCGTCTGTCTGTCCGTCTGTCCGTCTGTCGGTTTCTACGCGAACTAGTCTCTCAGTTTTTGAGCTATCGGACTGAAATATTCAGCATAGTCTTATTTCTTTAGCACGCAGTATATATGTCGGAACGGCTAAAATCGGACCACTATATCCTATAGCTGCCATAGGAATGATGGCGAAATTAATGTAAAAAAATTTTCAACCTATTTTGTTTTTCAACGCATATCAATCAATTTCAAGATATAGCAGTTTCTTATGGTTATAGAAATACGGTTTTAATTTCATTAAGATCAGACAATTATATCATATAGCTGCCATAGAAACGATCGGTCGATTTAAATGAAAATGTAAAATTCTACATGTAAAATGAAAAATTCTACATGTAAAAGATGTAAAATGTTTACAAACTAAAATATTTTTTCAACTGTAAAATGAATCGATTTTCAATAATCCAATTGCAGACTGCAAGGGTATACAAATTTCGGTTGACCGAAGATAGCTTTCTTTCTTGTTTTTGTATTGATATTTGTATACCCTTGCAGAGGGTATAATAATTTTGCCATGATATTTGAAGGAGGCATCTCCGACCGCATAGAGTATATATAAGTCTTCTTGAGCATCCCCAGCCGAGTCGATCTAGCCATGTCCGTCTGTCGGTTTCTACGCAAACTAGTCTTTCAGTTAGCTATCGGGTTGGAGTATTCAGCTGTGTCTTATTTCTTTTGCAAGCAGTAATATGTCGGAACGAAAAAAATCAGACCACTATAGCTTAAAGATGCAATAGAAATGATAGCGAAATTGGTATAAAAAAATTGGTTGTCTGTAAAGTCGGTTTACTGACGATAGTTGAACGTGACGTCTTAAGAAAATACCGATGGAATGGTAGCATTTTTCAAAAGAAAATTTTAATTTAATTTGTTTAATAGATTTGTATGTATATAGAGAAGGAGGTAATTGGAAATCATAATGAAATTGATCAAGTTAGATTTATTTGTACGCATAAATACAATTATGTCAATGTTTTTTTTTTACAATTTAATAGTTTTTACAAGTATAAATGTGCGTTGAGCAATTGTTTTAAAACTTTTAAACATGTGTAATATTTAATTTCTTACAATCTGTGTTATTCTGTTGAGAATAAATAAATAATAGGAAATGAAAGGGAGTGTTTCGAGTTTAATGTGTCTTGAAATAGTCAAATCTATGGTGGTGCCTCCTAGTGTTGTTGAGTTGTTAACGTCTGATGCACAATCGACATTAAACATGTCTTTATGAATTTGATGAATGTTTCGTCATTTTACACATTTGTGTTGAAGTCGCCACAAACAAGAATTGGTATATCGGTATCAACTTCCATGATGGGATGTACATACTGGCTGTAATAAACATACGGAAATAGTGCTTGATGTAGCAGAACACTGATGCTAGAAATACTTGCTCCAGGATGAATATAAACTGCGCCAAGAACCATTTTGAACGTGGTATCAGCGGTGAAGCATGTAACTTCTGCTAAGCAAACGTCACCAATGTTTCCTATAAGGCGGGTTGTATCCGAAAGTTCAACGTTGAGAATTTCGGCTGTGGATGTCGACGATAAGTTTGTATAAATTGCCACTCCACCTGCTGCACTTGTTTCATCGGCAAAGGCCGATTGTGCATTTGTGTCCAATTTTGTTAGTTAAGAAGAAAGATGGCAGTGATCGTTTGTGCATAGATTATAGAGAGCTAAATGCAAATACAGTGACTGACAAATATCCTTTGCCTCTAATATCAGATCAAGTAAACAGACTGCGTGGGGGTAAATACTTCTCTTGCTTAGATATGGCTAGTGGGTTTTATCAGATTCCAATAGATGCAGGATCTATAGAGCGAACCCCTTTTGTAACCCCTAAAGGCCAGTACGAGTTTCTATCTATGCCATTTGGGCTGAAGAACGCCTCTTCGATTTTTCAGCGAGCTATAGCGCGAGCACTAGGTGATCTGGCGTACTCCTATGCAATTGTTTACATTGATGATGTAGTGATAGTAGCGAGGTCAAAAGAGAAAGCATTTAAAAGACTGACAGTCGTGCTAAAGGCTCTATCGGAAGCAGGATTTTCATTTAATATAAAAAAATGCTCTTTTCTGAAAACTGAAATAGAATATCTTGGCTACTTGGTCAAGGACGGTAGTATTGAACCAAATCCGCGAAAAATAGAAGCTCTGGCTGGGCTACCTCAACCAAAGAATGTTTCACAATTGAGACAATTTATAGGATTAGCGTCGTACTTTCGTAAATTTGTCCCACAGTTCTCTGAACAGATGAAACCGTTATATCAGTTGACTTCCATAATTGCTAGTTTCGTTTGGAGAGCTGAGCATGAAATCATCATGAAATACGTCAAAAGATCATCTCAGTACTAACTCATGATCCAGTTTTAATTATCTTTGATCCACAATATCCCATAGAGTTGCATACAGATGCAAGTGCAAGTGGCTATGGTGCAATTCTCATGCACAAAATAGACGGTAAGCCTAGAGTGGTCGAGTATTTTAGCAAGTGTACATCGCCCCCAGAATCGAGGTATCATTCTTAATATTTACAGATTGTAATTCACTGAAAGCAAGTCGTACTAAAGTAGACCTAACGCCGAGAGTACACCGTTGGTGGGCATATTTACAATCATTTGATTTCACTGTAGAGTACCGCAATGGAAACCGCATGGCGCACGTAACTTTTTATCCAAAAATCCGATTGTCACTGAATGTGGAAAACAAATAGGGTACCCGAAGTTCGCATCGATCTGACAGAGGTGACAGACAACTGGCTTGTAGATGAGCAGCAGCGTGATTTGTGCTTAAGGGAAATTATAGCCCAGTTGAATGGTGGAGAGTTGCAGGAGAGTTTAGCGAAGACGTATGAGTTAAGAGCAGGAATTCTATATCGGAAAATTCAGAGAAATAGAAAAACACGCTGTCTACCTGTAATCCCAAGAGCCTTTAGGTGGTCTGTAGTAAATCATGTCCATGAAGCAATCATGCATTTGGGGCAGAAAACGTTAGGCAAGGTTTATGAGCAGTATTGGTTCGAGCACATGTCCAAGTATGTACGAAAATTTGTAGAGAACTGCATTGCGTGCAGGACAAAGAATATATTGAAATTAATGCGAAATATGAAAAGAATCGAGTTGATAAGAATAAGGCCAAGATTGTATAACACAGGGTTGGGGATCTTGTCTTGCTTAGAAGTGAAGAGCGGCATCAGACCAAATTGGATCCTAAGTTCAAAGGACCTTTTGTGGTTGCCGAGTTGTTGGAAGGTGATCGATACCTGTTAAAATCGTTAACTAGCAAGCGAACTTATAAGTATTCACACGAGAGTTTGAGAAGAGACTATTGAGAAAAGTGACAGTGGTGAAAAAGACACTCGTCCTGTAACTGTGGTTTGAAAACGAGGACAGCCAAATGGGCGGGTTTGCGCAGAAGAGTACGAGCTACTGAGAGAGTTATACCAGGTCAAGTCGAAGGCACAAGTGTAGAACCAGGTGTTCTGTCATGGCGTGTGGCGCGGTTGACTGGTATGGCAAGTTTGATATGACTTACTGTATGATGTGAAAAAGCGAGATAGCCTGCGAAACCGACATTTGATGACGCAATTTATAAGTTGTGTTTGTAGACTATTTGTTTTGCTAAGAATGATGTTGAGAGATAAAAAAGATGAAAAGAGAAATAAAGCAAGAATGATACCAACCTAGTGTTACAGTACGCACACGAGGACGTGTGAAAGTCAGAATGGCCGTGTCGGAGATGTATAAGGAGAAACAAAATGTAAATGAAACTGTAAATGTAAGAAAGAGAAACAATATAGAACAAAAGAAACTAAGCATTAGGTTATCTGTGGTTCCATTTACATGCATAATTGCTGAAAGCGAGGATTGAGAACGAGAGAGTGTCGTCTCAGCCAAGTGTGGCGCGGTCAAGTGTTGGTTGCCTCTGAGAGAGAGAGAGGACCAAAAGGGAATTGCAAATGAGAGAGCGAAAGAGGAAAAGAGATGGGCAATTGGACAAGGCAGACATCATGGCGCGTGCCGTGAGAAGCGGGCAGAAGGAAGCCAAGTTCAGTTTGCTCTGGGATCTGAAACAGAGAATTGCTCGTAGTTGACCGCGAATCACTGCGCATCAGCATCAAAATGCAAGAAGAAGAGCAGCAAACGTCTCAGCACGTGACATATGTATATGGACATTTCCTGCAAAAGGTCTACCAGGCCCGAAAACTAAAATGTTCATTATCATACAATTACCTTTTGTTATTTATCTTTATATCCTTATACTCTGCTTATATATATTCTTTATTTTAGGCTACATTAATGGCCTAAATTCTAACGACTGAAAAAATGACGCGCACGGTAAGAGACGTGTTAGGGGACGATATTTTGTTGAACCCTAACATAGACGGGAGCAAAAACAAAATGAGGGTCAAGGACTATGAATCTTTTTATCGTGCGCTGTTAGGTAATATTTTATTTTCACTTAAGTTTTTACTAATTTTATATTTTATTAATGTTTATCCATTGTAGATGCTATTGGTAGAACAGACACAACGGAACCCGCGCAGAAATTGTTAACGAAGTGCCTGAGGTGCACCAAAAACCGGTGCACAAAAGAAGGGATGATGCGGAGAGGTCGAAGGAGTTCGAATTTAATGTAAAATTTAAAATGTTAAAAATATATTAAAAAAAAACAATTTTATGTTGTTGAATTTATAATAAATGTTGCAATGTTGATGAAATTGTTGATGAATCATCGATGAAATGTTGATGAATCATCGATAAAATGTTGATGAATCATCGTAAAGCATTTGACTCCGTTAATCATCCCCTTCTTGTTAGGAAACTCGACTTAATGGGTTTTCCTGTGGATCTCAAGTTATCTGAATGGTAGGACGCAAAAGGTTCTATTTAAAAACAACTTGTCGAATGTTCTCCGGGTGATCTCTGGTGTCCCGCAAGGGAGCCACTTGGGTCCCTTACTATTTACTTTATTTATTAACGACCTGCCCAAAGTCTTGACTAACTCCAGAGTACTCATGTACGCTGACGACGTTAAGCTTTGTGTGCAATACAAGGACAGCGCTTGCCAGTCGGATTTACAAACAGATCTTAATAACTTTCAAACATGGTGCAATGTAAACTTATTAAACCTGAATGGCTCAAAATGCAAGCTGATGACATTCTCACGTGTCTCTCCCATGCTTGCGACTTATACGCTGAACTGCAGCTCTTTGGAAAGGATCACGCTAGTTGACGATTTGGGTATCCGCCTAGATCCTAACCTGGAGTTTGTTGATCATATTTCGTGCATTGTGAATAAAGCCAGGGGTGTGCTTGGATTTATTAAACGGTGGTCGAAGGAATTCGATGACCCCTACGTCACGAAGAATTTATACACTTCGTTAGTTCGTCCTAATTTAGAATATGGATCTTGCGTTTGGAGTCCCCAGTGGGACGTTCACAGCAAACGCATTGAGTCTGTTCAAAAAAACTTTTTACTTTTCGCTCTTCGTGGCTTAAACTGGGATGCAAACTTTAGGTTGCCCTCTTATTCTAGTAGACTTCTCCTGATTAACCTTCCTTCCTTAGCAAACCGTAGAACGATGTTAGGCATTGTCTTTATGTATAATCTGATCCGTGGTGACGTGGAAAGCAGCGATCTATTGGGTCAGTTGAATTTCCACGTACCATGTAGAACCACAAGATCCTACCTGCCTTTGGTTTTGCACCACTGCAGAACATCGTATGAAATGCATTAACCCTTTAGAGTGTTATGTGCAAATTATAATGATTTGTATAAAATTACCTCATCTGTAGATAGCCTTCCTAAACTAAAAACATTAATCTTAACCCACCTAGTACACATGCAAGATAGCAATCGAGCTGCCTGATAGTAGTTTATATATCCTCGCATTCTTTTTTCTATACTTTTCTCTCGCGCCAATTAACACCTAACCCTAACAAGCCCAGGCTTGGTTTCAAATGGCCACTTGAGTGTACTGACCGTTAGTGCAACAACGTCAATGAATGAAAAAAATAATTGTTAATGAAATGTTGATGAAATGTTGATAAAGAGTTGATAAAAGGATTATGAATCATCGATTAATCATTGATGAATTTGTCACTGATGACAGCCTAGGACATGCCCATGTAATTTCATTAACAGTTTGTATGGAATGTCATCGATGATTCATCAACAAAAGCGAAGTTTTTTTGATGAAACGTTAATGACAGGTACTGCAGGGTTGTTAATCTGTCTGCATGTATTTGTTTGTTTACATCGTGCTGTCGAAATATACACTTATAAGTTCTAAGTTAATTTTGAAACAAGCTTGCCCCACAATACTAAAAACTCTTATTTAGTAATGCCTTTATATAATAACTACTCGAATATAGTATACATTATAGTAATGGCCGGATATACATATGTACGTATATAAAGAAACATAATATATTTTATACATTATGTCATATTGAAACAATCTTCATTAGGGTATTTAAAGTGAGACTTGTTAAAAATATGACTCATACATCAGCGGCGATTTTTAGATGCTTATGCACGCCAGTCGTGCCTCAAGAAAATATAAAAATATATGTAAATAAATAATACAAAATATAAAAATATATGACAATAAATTATTAAAACTAAAATAATATATGTAAAGAAATAAATAAAATAAAAATATAATATAAGCAACTGAAGAAATAAGAAATATATATGGAGAACAATAGTTAGGAAACTAGCTTAGGTGGGAAACATGGAAAGTGTTTTATGTGTAAAATTAGAGCATTTCAAGTCGACTCGAAGGTCATATATTTACATATATGACCCCATTACAATTTTAATAGCCTCCCCGTTGTGTTCCCTGGGTACCGATTATATACATATGTATGTACATATTTTTATTACTTTTAATATAAACATGCGAATGTACATAAATATGTATGTTACATACATACATTGTAAGTACATATATAAACGGTAGCAAATTCGAGCGGCGTATTAGCAAAACTTTTTAAATAAGGAATATTTTACTAGTAATTTAAAAACAAATTTGCATTTAAAACTTTCTCTGTAATTTTGGAAAAAAGTCTATTATATTTATATGTTCCTAATTAATATTAAATATAACAATGGGAATTTATAAAAAATAATACATTTTTTAATATATTAAGTATATAAAATAGTTAATGCATACTTAAGCTGTAATAAGCTAATATATCAATTAAACTATTATTATCTGTATGCACACACACCCCCACTCCTTTTTCTACTGCTGTAAATTAAATTTGTTTTAGGCCAAAAATGATTTCGACCCGAAAATCGTCTTTGCGCACACGAAAGCACACATGCGCCCACGAAGGCACACTTGCGCACTTGCCTTTTCCCCAGTCAGACCTTGGAGAAAGGGTTGTACAACAGAACGCATCTGCAACGGTTCTATATGCCGCCAATTCTATCTCAAAAATTGCCAGAAATATGATATAATACATATTAGATGTGTGCATTAACATTTGTTCTTTTGTTGGTATATTAGAAGCAAAGAAATGAGTTATAAAATAAATATTATGTGCAACTGCCGCTTCTCTAAGAACGCATAAATATACGTTATTTTGGAAGTAAATTACCCGAGCACTTCCCGAACAGTCGGGTTTTTATACCCGGTACCCATAGGGTACAATGGTATTATAAGTTAGTGCCAACCGAGAATGTATGTAACAGGCAGAAGGAGGCGTCTCCGACCCCATAAAGTATATATATTCTTGATCAGCATCACCAGCCGAGTTGATTTAGCCATGTCCGTCTGTCCGTCTGTCTGTCCGTGTGAAACAACAGATCTCAGAGACTATAAGAGCTAGAGTTACCAAATTTGGTGACAACATTGGAATCTGTTGCACGCAGGTCAAGTTTGTTTAAAAATTTGGGCACGCCCACTTCCGCCCCCGAATTTTTAAAAAAACTTTATATATGCAATAGTCGTAATTTTTGGCCTAAAGTAAATAGAACAAATAAATAAGTAGGCATTTGCGGACGTTTTCTGAAAATTTGAGTAAAATCGGATGATAAACATGGAAGTTATTAAACAATAGTTTCTTCTCCTCTTGAGCCACAATGGCAGTAGCGAAAAAAAGTGTTGCGTGGTTTCGGGCGCAGTATTAAATCGTAATGAATTTGTCTCTTTTAAACTTTGCTCAACATGTTTTTGGCAACATTTGTGTTTATTTGTCAACATTTTGTTTTTTCCATGTCTGTGTGCTATTTAATTTCACGTACTTTGGGTACCGGGTATCTCACAGTCGGTCACACTCGACTGTAGCTTTCTCACTTGTTTTTTCTATTGCTTCCGGTCCGTGCAATCGTCGCTTCTCTTAAAACGCATAAATATGCGTTCTATCCGAAACCAGCATTTGTTATTGTTTTTTGTTCCCTTTCGTCTATCATATAAGTGCAAACGTCGCTTCTCTTAGAACGTATAAAGATGCATTTATTCCGGGTCCCGCCATTGACGCTACCCGAAGATCCATACCATCCTATTTTCGATGTGACTATCGATATTGGGACTGCTATGGAGAATAAGTCTGATCGGCCAGATAAGAAAGTTCACTGCTTTCGCAAGGCGGATTTTCGACGGCTGAATAATTTTACATCTGAATTTGATTGGTCCGATCTCTACATGTGCACTGACATGGTGAGTGCCATGGATATTTTTTACAATGCCATGAACTCCTTTTTTACCGAATGTGTTCCGTTATACTATCCGTCAATCTCAAATAAGCCTCCCTGGTTTAGTAAGGAGTTGACTCGCCTCAAAAATGTCAAGTCCAATCTCTATTCTAAATTTAAACGTAACGGTTCTCAAGCTGTTCATTCTCGCTATTTCAAAGTTTACCGTGCTTAACGCGCAGTGTTATAAAAACTATTCGACTCGATGTAGGGTTCAGTTTGCGCAGGACCCAAAACAGTTTTATAATTTTGTCAACACTAAACGTAAGCCTATTACACATCCTTCCTCGCTTTCATTTGAAAATACGACAGCAAACAATGATCAGGCAATCGCCAATACTTTTGCTCGGTTTTTTCAAACTACTTTTTCTCCGTCATCCGATTCAAATCAAACCTATTCCTATTGCATGCCCAAATCAAACCTAATCTTCAGTCCTAGCTTAAACGCAAGCTCCCTTCCTTTGGATCTTCAACGTGTCAAGCCGGTTTATTCGCCTGGTCCCGACGGAATGCCAGGCTGTGTGCTTAGGTATTGTGCCGAGTCCCTGTGCAGTCCCCTTTTAAAATTGTTTACCTTATCCTTAGAAACTTCCCAATTTCCCCTTATTTGGAAGGAATCATTCGTGATTCCTCTCCACTAAAAAAGGTAGCAAAGTGGATGCTAACAACTATAGAGGAATTTCCAAGTTGTCAGCCATCCCAAAACTTTTCGAAAACGTAATTACTCCCCATTTGCAGCACCTGTGTAGATCAGCAATCTCCATGCCAACATGGATTTATTAAACGAAGATCAAAGATCGAAGATGTGATCTAAACTGATTTCAGTAAAGCATTTGACTCCGTTAATCATCCCCTTCTTGTTAGGAAACTCGACTTAATGGGTTTTCCTGTCGATCTTCTTAGGTGGATCTCAAGTTATCTGAATGGCAGGACGCAAAAGGTCCTCTTTAAAAACCACTTGTCAAATGTTTTCCGGGTGACCTCTGGTGTCCCGCAAGGGAGCCACCTGGGTCCCTTACTTTTTAAATTATTTATTAACGACCTGCCCAAAGTCTTGAATAACTCCAGAGTACTCATGTACGCCGACGACGTTAAACTTTGTGTGCAATACAAGGACAGCGCTTGCCAGTCGGATTTACAAACAGATCTTAATAACTTTCAAACATGGTGCAATGCAAACTTATTAAACCTAAATGGCTCCAAATGCAAGCTGATGACATTCTCACGTGTCTCTCCCATGCTTGCGACTTATAGCTGAACTGCTGCTCTTTGGAAAGGATCACTCTAGTTGACGATTTGGGTATCCGCCTAGATCCTAACCTGGAGTTTATTGATCATATTTCGTGCATTGTGAATAAAGCCAGGGGTGTGCTTGGATTTATTAAACGGTGGTCGACGAAATTCGATGACCCCTACGTCACGAAGAATTTATACACTTCGTTAGATCGTCCTATTTTAGAATATGGATCTTGCGTTTGGAGTCCCCAGTGGGACGTTCACAGCAAACGCATTGTGTCAGTTCAAAAGAACTTTTTACTTTTCGCTCTTCGTGGCTTAAACTGGGATGCAAGCCTTAGGTTGCCCTCTTATTCTAGTAGACTTCTCCTGATTAACCTACCTTCCTTAGCAAACCGTAGAACGATGTTAGGCATTGTCTTTATGTATAATCTGATCCGTGGTGACGTGGAAAGCAGCGATCTATTGGGTCAGTTGAATTTCCACGTACCATGTAGAACCACAAGATCCTACCTGCCTTTAGTTTTGCACCACTGCAGAACATCGTATGAAATGCATGAACCCTTTAGAGTATTTATGCAAATTATAATGATTTGTACAAAATTACCTCAACTGTAGATAGCCTTCCTAAACTAAAAACATTAATCTTAACCCACTTAGTATACATGCAAGATAGCATTCGAGCTGCCTGATAGTAGTTTAAATTTCCTCGCATTCTTTTACCTATACTTTTCTTTCACGCCTATTAGCACCTAACCCTAACAAGCACGTGCTTGGTTTTAAAGGGCCACTTGAGTGTACTGACCGTAGTGCATCATCAACGTCCAACAAAATTCGTAAACCAGCATTTGAAACGTAAATAAGAGAATAAAAAGAAAAGAAACTTACAAACAAATAAGAAGAAAAGAGAATGAAAAAACACGCGGTTGGTTTCGACGTTTTCTTTTGATACTTGCTTTAGTTGCATTAAGAAGTTTGCTTGACGCAGTTGTGAAATTCATTTTTATAAGTATGCAAGGTAAGAAAACATATTATATCTATTATTAAATAAGATAATTCATTTCAGTTTCAGAAATATTAACAACATAAGGTAAGCCATTGCCATAAAAAATAAATAATGTACTACTTTTATTTCAGATCTGGTATGTATACGTTAATATAAAACATATAATATTTATCATTTCAGACTTCGTTTATTTATAGGTCATATTTTTATAATATTTTTATTTCAGATAATATTTGCGTTGTATGGTGAGTGTATATAATTGTAGTTTCCCATTTAATATTTGTATAACGTTAATTAATTATTGCATCAAAAAACAATATTAATATTTTCAATATAATTGCAGACTTTTTTCACTAATCACATAAAAAAATGTATTGAACGATTTAATTAACCTAACTGTTATCAATGGGTTATTTTAAAGCGGTATTTTGCATGAAAGGTACATTGCTACAGAACCGTTATTGATGTGTGCTGCTGATGGGTTATATAACGCATATTTTAGAAACTTAAAGTTGGAAGCGAAATCCGAAGATTGCTGAAGTGTACTATACGTTATTTATATGTTGCGAAAGACCTGTTGCAGCATACTAAAAAAAGAACAGTTGTTTACCTGTTTCACCCCATAATAATCTGAAAGGAAGACCGCAACATATTAAGAATGCATTCTTTACTCGCTGTAAACGCATGGAAATGTGCTTGCTGGAAGCGACCAGGTCCGACTGGGTCGTTGCCCTTACTCACACAAGCAAATGCATTTTATTTTTAGATTTTTACGCTCTGAGAGCGAGATTCTCGTCGCAAGGAAAAAAAGCCACCATACGCAAAAGCAACACATGGCCGTTCGGCATTTTATAAATTATATTGTCTTTGCTTGTACCCTATGGGTACCGGGTTAAAATTTTGTTTTACTCTGAAAAGGTTTGGGTCGAAATGGTTAATAAAACAACCAAATATTTAAAGATTGGGGAAAAATAAAAACAAAACAAAAACTGGCACCAGTAAGAAGTTTGTACACCAAGGCGCTCTTATAATGTTAAAAGTCAGTGTATATAATAGCCATAGCTCTTAAATAGAGAGACTAGACAGACAGATAGACGGAAGGACAGACAGACGAGCATATGGACGGACAGACAAAGGGACATGTCTGTTGATGCTGATCGAGAATATATACAAAAATATGCATATACCTTATAGGGTCAGCAAGGACTCCTTTACTTGATCACCAAGTTCGGAAACTCAAGCTCTAACAGGCTCTAAGATCTGTAATATTTTGCCGGCAGAAAACACGGCATGGCTAAATTGACTTGCCTGATGATGTTGATGGTCTCAGGCCTTCTGCCTGTTACATATATTTTAAGTTCGCACTAAGTTATACCCTACGGGTTACGGGTATAAAAAGGTCACAGTTACAAAAATTAAACTAGCTTGAAAAAATAAGGACATACAACTTCTTTACTCACTTATGTATTTCTGGAGAGTCATAAGACAGAAGTCGTATTAAAGGTGGTATTCCGCCAAGCGATCTTGTACGTTGCTTATTAGGATCATCCATATAACATAAGTGTTGTAAATATGCTGCTGCATTTGCCTTAATAGCATTGTTCGGATTACTTAAAAAACTTATAACTTCCGAAAGATTGGGATCACGCCACCTCATTGGCGAACAAAGATCGTTGTCTGATCCCCCAATATAATCTTCTTTTTCTCCAATTGCTTGAGGTACAGTACTTAATCCACTCATGGCAAACTGTGGCAATTTAAATTCTGAAACTGAACCTTCGAACGTTCGACATTGGCCGTCCGTAGCTGCTTCAGACCCATTAAGGTTATCATCATAAGGTCTTCCAGGAAATAGTTTTTTGTTTGTGCTTGTGCTTTGTAGTCCTGTGTAATTAGTTTCTGAAGTATAACAGTAAGGTACAACGGATTCATCTGTGTACTGAGACTCTATACAAGATATACCAGCGAGGCCATATTCTGGCGACTCTTCGAATTGAGCAGTTTTAACATATCTTACTGTAGAAGGCAATGAATGATCTTCGTTCCCAGGAATGGAGGCGTCTGAAGTAGTCGTTTCAATCTTGTTTTGAGGCCCGAGCACTGAACAATGGGGGGATATATGCGATATCGCACCGATCCCTGACGGTTTGGTAATGTATATAGGTGTGTTTTTATATCCTGATGCCGTAAATTGTTCAAAGTTTTGAAAAGAAGCATACTCCGTTTGCATAGTTCCTGATTCAGGCGCCAAAGATGGATCCATACTCAACTTATGTTCAGGATTCATAATAAAGCTGTTAAATAAAAAGATACAAATTTTAGTCCTAAGTTAATTTGGATAGCACCTGAAATAGAATATTATAAATATAATATTATAATATAATATAAATATAAACGAGAAAGAAAGCTAGGTTCGGTAAACCGAAGTTTGTATACCCTTGCAGTCAGCAATTGGATCATTGAAAATCGATCCACTTTGGTAATGTAAAAACAAATGTAAAATTATGTAAATTTTTGTAAATTTTACATTTTACATGTAGAATTTTACATTTTCATATAAATTGACCGATCCCTTCTATGGCAGCTACATGATATAGTTGTCCGATCTTAATGAAATTAAAACCGTAATTCTAGAACTATAAAAAACGACTATATCTCGAAATTAATAGAAATTCGTTGAAAAACAGAGAAGTTAAATTTTTTTTACATTAATTTCGCTATCATTCCTATGGCAGCTATAGGAATTAGTAGTTCGATTTCGGCCGTTCCGACATATATACTGCGTGCTAAAGAAATAAGACTATGCTGAAAATTTCAGCCCGATAGCTCAAAAACTGAGAGACTAGTTCGCGTAGAAACCGACAGACGGACAGACAGACAGACGGACAGACAGACGGACATGGCTAGATCGACTCGGCTGGTGATGCTGATCAAGAATATATATACTTTATGGGGTCTGAAATGCCTCCTTCACTGCGTTGCAAATATCATGGCAATATTATAATACCCTCTGCAAGGGTATAAAAAAGAGGAATGACATCTAAGGGTAATGCAACTTCATTCAGCTCCCAGGATTTGTATCGTTAAAATGTTATGAACTGATAAGGTTTCGATTCTTAAATAATTATTCTTCCAAACCACATATGTATATATTCGACTTCTCCACGATCCGATTTCTCTACCGGTGGGGTAGAGCCCCACCATCCTGAGCGAAGAAGGGGACCGAAAATACCGCACTTGCAAGGCAGCTCTTAGGCTGCGCGGCGACAGACAGCGTTCAGCAGGATCCTGGAAGATCTGTGCTGCGTGGAATGGCCAAGGTCGTACTCGGTGGCGAGTTCAACGACTGGGACCAGGAGTGGGGCTCACCCTTGACCAACGCCAGAAGTAGAGCGGTGCTAGAGGCGTTCGCCCCAAATAACGTCGTGCTCTTGAACGATGGAGCGCGGCACACAATTGCCAGAGCAGGAGCCACGTCCATTATTGACCTCACGTAAGCAAGTAGCTCAATTTCCAATAATGTCAGATGGGGAATAAGCGATGCGTACCCCGGGAGTGATCACGGCGCGATCCTGTGCTCCGTAGGAGAGTCCACGCTTGATTCACGCTCGGCACCGCGAAGGTGTACCGACCGCACACTTTTTGCACCCTGGCATACGAAAGTGCGCTGGGTGGCATGGCAGTCGAAGCAGAGGAGGGAGCCAATGAGACGGCGAACCGAATCACCGCAGTCCTGGAGTACGCCTGCGATCGGAGTATGCCGCGGAGAGGGGGTATTTCGGGAGCACCACAAGCCGGTGTTTTGGTGGATGTACGTGATAGCCTACCTCCGGACCACCTGCCTTCAAGCCCAGAGACAGCTGACCCGTTCGCTTGGATGTACGCGACGGCGAGTGCAACGAGATCTACAAGGCCGCGAGGAAGGCTCTTAAGGTTCCATAAGGGGCGCAAAGAGGGACTATGTTGTGTGCCTCTGCGACGTGGTGGACAACGACCCCTGGGGCGGCGCTACAAGATGGTGGTCAAGGGACTGAAAGCAGACAGCACCGCCCCTTCGAAGCCTACGGCCCTGAACACAGGCAGGCAATGTTCCCGCGAGAAGCACCAATGTCCTTCCAGCACAGAGAGAATCGGCAGTCCATCGACTCCTGGAGGTGACGGACGCAGAGGTAACTCGAACGAGGAGAACATTACACCCTAAAAAGACGCCAGGGCCGGACGCAGTAGCCAACAGGGTACTGAAGCTGTCCATCGCTCTGAAGGCGGACGGCAGAGAAGGCAGACGGCAGAGAAGGCGGACAGCAGAGAAGGCGGACCTCCGCAGCGCGCTGAGCGGCCACCGTGTATCGGAAGGCGACAGAAAGGCTGAGCTTTTTAGCATGGCTAGAAGGCGGATCTACGTGAGCTGGCGGGCCAGGCCAGATGAGATGCATCGTCTAAAGTACGATGGACGCACAGGCTAATCCCCAACATCGAGGCCTGGTTGGAGAGAAAGCATGGGCAGGTGGACTTCAACATAACCCAGGTGCTGATCGTACACTGCTGCGTCCGCAGGAGTGCGGATTTGGGCCCTGGACCAGAGTGCCCAGAGTGCGGATTTGGGATCACCAAGGATGCGCACCACGTCATCTTTGAACGTCGGCGGTTTGAAGAAGAGAGGGAGGCACTGGAAGCAGTATCAGGGTCAGCGATCAGGATGAACACGCTGCACTATAGGCTGGATGACTACTTTTTGTGGCCAAAATTAATAACTTCAAAACAAAACGAAATATTTGGGTTCGGTTTTTAAGAAGCTAAGGAATATATTTTCAGAAAAAAAAAAAAATGGCGCTGCCCTTTTTTTAATTTAATTTTTTTTTTCAGTGTAAATATAATTTTTTTGATTTTTTTTTTTTTTTAATTTAAGTAGTATTTTTCGTATTACAATATGTAAAAATGGCCATTGTCCTAATTTTTTTTATATCAAATTACATTATGGATCTTTTGCACTGTGCAAGCGATTGGATTTACACAGTTTATTTCGTGTTTTGCAAGCTTTTTCTACAATGTAATTATATGGATGATCCGTGCTTCCTATAATATGATTTTAGTATACAAGGATTTAGAAATACGTCGTTAGAAAATGAAATCTCCTTAAAATTGTTGTCGTCTCTGTGTTTTACAAGTCAAATAAATCAGGTTTTTTCTAATATTAGGTTGCATCTAAAAAGTTAAATTTTAGAGAAAGTGCGCAAAAGTGCACTTTAAGATTACATTTATATGAACAAGAATTAAATTACCTACAACACAGTATAAATATTAAGGTGAAACTAGGTGAAACTTATTTTATATCTCTAATTAAACATGAGTTTTTGTTATAAATTAATACAGCAAAAAGGGCTGTTAAAAAACTCAATTACAGCGATAATAAAATGCAATACAACAGTTGAAAATCATAAACACAAAGTAAAAGTCATTATCTTTCAATACCATTATAACTTGTTTAATAAAATCATAGCTTAGTGCCTTTTTTTATTAACTTTAAGCAGATGGATTTTTGTCGAAAACAAGCTCACGTGCGTACGACACTCCGAAAAGCTGTTTTTAACAGCCGGTATCTTAACAGAGCGTGCCTCTGTTAAAATTTGTGTTACGTAACATTGAATTCCGATGTTTTATTAACACAATGACATATTAGGGACTTTCGTAAAATGGGTTTTTGGCCACAAAAAGTAGTCATCCAGCCTATAGTGAGCTGGTGCCGCTGATACTGGGAGACCAAAGGACATGGCATGCGGCGGTAGAGTTCTCGGCGAAGCTGATGAAGTCGCTTAGGTCCCTGGAGAGGGAAAGGAAGGAGCGAACGGGCTTAGTGGTCTTCCATTGTGCAAAGCATTGCTTTGCGGCGGTACCGCACAGTGCGGTCCCTTGCCCCGTCACAAGGCACATGCAGAACGCATGATTTTTTGTCAATGTATTGTTTCTTTAGGGTAGCTATGTGCATCGACAAAAATTGAACTTTTTCTACCCGGCGACAAAACGCTATTGATTTTGAAAGATCTTAACCGGATCTGAAAAGTTTGAAGTTTGTAAAATGCGTTATAGCTAATAACCTGAGGTGCAAAACTTTAACACGATTTCGATTTCTGATTTCAACGGTCTGTATCTTGACTTCTATTCAATGCATGAAAAAGATCTTTTTTTGTTGGTAACTTATTTGACCGTGTTTCAAAATTTGAAACAATTTGATTGGCGTAATAAAATATAAATTTAATAATAAATATGGCACAGAAAAATCTAAAGGTCAAATGATACATTTTTGCATCCCATACATTCTTTTTTTAAAGAGGCTGAGACACATTCTTATTCTAGCATTAATTTATTGTGCGGCGAACACGGCGAATTCAAGGCAAACTAATAGAAAATGTATTTTTTGGTTCAATAATGCTTTATTATGGCTGGTATTTTTTGTTGTTTTTTTTTAGGATTTTTAATACAAGCAGTTACACAAATAAACATTAAAAAATTTCTATCGAGACGGAAAAATAAATTGTCTCACTGACTTTATGCAAAATGACCATTCGCTGCTGTGTATCATTGCCAGATAACAAGAAAAATCTAAAAAATTCACTTTCTATTATATGTGTTATATTAGATTTTCTTTATTGAAATAGATGAAGTCCTTTGTTGTTGACTTCTTCTAAAATACACTAAAGATAAAGGCCCAGCCAGCGCAATATCATTAATTTCTCGACAAACTAGTCGCGGACCTTAGTTTGCTATTAATACGATTTTGTATAATATTAAAACGGCAACAATATAGAAAATAAACACAGAATAACCATTTAGTTTTTTTTTTTTATATATTGTTAATTTTTTAATAATTTTAGGTTGTCTCATTAAATATTTATTTAGCTATTTTCGGACTATTTTCGCAACTGTAGTCGATCTAGCAACCCAAAAAATTGTCTCTGGCAAAAAAAATGTACCTACAAAATACAATTTTTGGGGCTGCCGCGCTAGCGTCAGTAATTGTGGGGCGAACTCAAGCTGTTGCCGTCTCTCTCGCAGAAAAAGAAATCCCATAAGGGAAAAATTGCAACAATAAATTGAGGCTAAAAAATAAAAGTGTTAGCTTTAAAATTTAGGGTTCGAAACTCAACCATTAGGCTTTGTTTTTATTTGATTCTATAATTTTTTGTTAAATTAAGCAGTAAAAATTGGTTAGGTAAAAGGAAAGCAAACTGAAAATCTCTACCATTTGTATAAATTTTAGAGGTTGTCTTACTTTTTTTAAAGTTTTTTGTTCTTAAATAAACTTTTTGACTGGACAGACTATTTATGCTACTGCTCTAGCGGCCATACCACTTTAAAACAAGTGGGAAAGCTACAGTCGAGTGTGACCGACTGTAAGATACCCGGTACCCAAAGCATTGTGGTTGAAATTAAACAGCACATGAACATGATAAATATATAATTTTCTGACAAATGAAGACAAATATTGCTAGAAACATGTTGAGCAACACTCAAAAGAGACAAATGTTGCTAGGAACATGTTGGGCAACTCTCAAAAGCGAAAAATGTTGCTAGGAACATGCTGAGCAACACGCACGTGCTCTCTCTCTCTTTAATAATTTCTATGTTTATCATCCGATTTTACTCAAATTTTCAGAACACGTCCACGAATGCCTACTTCTTAAGTATATCTATTTACTTTACACCAAAAATCACGCATATGGTTATATACCGTTTTTTACGATTTTCGGGGGCGGAAGTGGGCGTGGCCAAATTTTAAAATAAACTTGATCTGCGTGCAATAGATTCCAATGTTGTCACCAAATTTGGTAACTCTAGCTCTTATAGTCTCTGAGATCTGTTGTTTCACACGGACGGACGGACAGACGGACAGACGGACATGGCTAAATCGACTCGGCTGGTGATGCTGATCAAGAATATTTATACTTTATGGGGTCGGAGATGCCTCCATCTGCCTGTTACATACATTCTCGGTTGGCGCTAACTTATAATACCCTTGTACCCTATGGGTACCGGGTATAAACACTTTATTTACAAATCTGTCTTTCCCGTTGCTTCCCGTTGACCAATGTAACCGTTCGCCCGTTTTGGGGACAGCATTCCAATCCGTTGCACGTAAATAAAGTTTGTTTTAAAGTTTGGCTTCGTCCACTCCGAAAATCATAAAAAAAAATATTCAATTTAAAGTAAACACATAAACTTAGTAAAAAGGATTGTGCTGTCGTTTTCTGAAAATTTGAGTAAAATGAGATAATAGACTTGGGAGTTATCAGGCAATTAAGTTGGAGTTTGAATTTGAAATAATTGTTATTGATGATTGTTATAGTATGGGCCTCACCCAAACAAATACGGTGTTTAATGATTTGCAAAAGAATCTCGATTTAATTATCATTAATTCAATTATTAATTCCAATGTATTGTGTTCACCTGTGATGTTCATAATAAGCCCTAATGTTTTAATATTGGATTTTATAATTTTTTACCAGCAGTTAATGTTATTACTAGATATCATTTTGATCAAGTCAGCGTTGCAGTGGTTAATGTTATTCCTAGATAACATTTTGATCAAGTCAGCGTTGCAGTGGTATACTAAAGGCCTCCAAAAATACAAAAATCTTAGAATTAAGTTTTACAAAAGGTTTACTAGAACGGGAAATTCAGTGGATGGCCAAACATATCGGCAGCACAAACGGGAATTTGAATTTTTTAAATAAGTTTCTCTATAACCAATATATCTCTGATGTGGATAATAGGCTAAAATCTAATCTTAACGTCTTTTGGCGCCTTATTAATTCGAAAAATTCCTTGTCATCATATTCCGGTTAACATGACCTTTAGAAATAATGTTGCTAATTCTGAGGAGGGTATCGCAAACTTGTTTGCTTCATTTTTTCCGCTAACATGGAGCCGGCTGCCGCCTGGAATGACCAGTTGACTTTAGAGAATATTCCTGAAGTTTTCAATATTGGGGCTTTAGATATTAAAGACGGGGATATTTTATTTCTTGTCTTCTTATCCCTCTTAAAATTCTGTATTTTTCCTCTCTGTCCTCGGGTACGTTTATAATAATATAGAAAATTTTTAAAATTACTCCTGTACATAAATGTGGAGTAAAGAAGGAGATTTCGAAGTACAGGTCAATTGCCCAAATCAGCAATATTGCGAAGCTCTTCGCGAGAATAGTTTTCAAAAAATTATCCTTATATTTTAAAGCTTATATTGATTTTAGCCAACATGGCTTTAAGCCGGGTCGCTTAACGACTTCAAATCTAGAGGTCTTTTCAAAACATTGCATTCAAGCCTTTGAGCACCATACCCAGGTTGACGCTGTTTATACGCACTACGCTAAGACTTTTGACAACGTCTTTTACTCCTTCCTTACTGGCGAAACTCAATAAGCTTGGCATTCATTCCTCACTTCTAAATTGGATTAATCCGTATTGGGGAAATTCGGCCATCCCAAAACTTTTCGAAACCGTAATTACTCTTCATTTGCAGCATCTGTGTAGATCAGCAATCTCCATGCCAACATGGATTTATTAAACGAAGATCAAAGATCGAAGATGTGATCTAAACTGATTTCAGTAAAGCATTTGACTCCGTTAATCATCCCCTTCTTGTTAGGAAACTCGACTTAATGGGTTTTCCTGTCGATCTTCTTAGGTGGATCTCAAGTTATCTGAATGGCAGGACGCAAAAGGTCCTCTTTAAAAACCACTTGTCAAATGTTTTCCGGGTGACCTCTGGTGTCCCGCAAGGGAGCCACCTGGGTCCCTTACTTTTTATACCCTTGCAGAGGGTATTATAATTTTGCCATGATATTTGCAACGCAGTGAAGGAGGCATCTCAGACCCCATAAAGTATATATATTCTTGATCAGCATCACCAGCCGAGTCGATCTAGCCATGTCCGTCTGTCTGTCTGTCCGTCTGTCTGTCTGTCCGTCTGTCTGTCCGTCTGTCTGTCCGTCTGTCTGTCCGTCTGTCTGTCCGTCTGTCTGTCCGTCTGTCTGTCCGTCTGTCTGTCCGTCTGTCTGTCCGTCTGTCTGTCCGTCTGTCTGTCCGTCTGTCTGTCCGTCTGTCTGTCCGTCTGTCTGTCCGTCTGTCTGTCCGTCTGTCTGTCCGTCTGTCTGTCCGTCTGTCTGTCTGTCCGTCTGTCTGCCTGTCGGTTTCTACGCGAACTAGTCTCTCAGTTTTGAGCTATCGGGCTGAAATTTTCAGCATAGTCTTATTTCTTTAGCACGCAGTATATATGTCGGAACGGTCGAAATCGGACCACTATATCCTATAGCTGCCATAGGAATGATGGCGAAATTAATGTACAAAAATTTTTAATTTCTCTGTTTTTCAACGAATTTCTATAAATTTCGAGATATAGTAATTTTTTATAGTTCTAGAATTACGGTTTTAATTTCATTCAGATCGGACAACTATATCATATAGCTGCCATAGAAGGGATCGGTCGATTTATATGAAAATGTTAAATTCTACATGTAAAATGTAAAATTCTACATGTAAAATTTACAAAATTTACATAATTTGATATTTTTTTTTACATTACCAAAATGGATCGATTTTCAATGATCCAATTGCTGACTGCAAGGGTATATAAACTTCGGTTTACCGAAGTAAGCTTTCTTTCTCGTTAAATTATTTATTAACGACCTGCCCAAAGTCTTGAATAACTCCAGAGTACTCATGTACGCCAACGACGTTAAACTTTGTGTGCAATACAAGGACAGCGCTTGCCAGTCGGATTTACAAACAGATCTTAATAACTTTCAAACATGGTGCAATGCAAACTTATTAAACCTAAATGGCTCCAAATGCAAGCTGATGACATTCTCACGTGTCTCTCCCATGCTTGCGACTTATAGCTGAACTGCTGCTCTTTGGAAAGGATCACTCTAGTTGACGATTTGGGTATCCGCCTAGATCCTAACCTGGAGTTTATTGATCATATTTCGTGCATTGTGAATAAAGCCAGGGGTGTGCTTGGATTTATTAAACGGTGGTCGACGAAATTCGATGACCCCTACGTCACGAAGAATTTATACACTTCGTTAGATCGTCCTATTTTAGAATATGGATCTTGCGTTTGGAGTCCCCAGTGGGACGTTCACAGCAAACGCATTGTGTCAGTTCAAAAGAACTTTTTACTTTTCGCTCTTCGTGGCTTAAACTGGGATGCAAGCCTTAGGTTGCCCTCTTATTCTAGTAGACTTCTCCTGATTAACCTACCTTCCTTAGCAAACCGTAGAACGATGTTAGGCATTGTCTTTATGTATAATCTGATCCGTGGTGACGTGGAAAACAGTGATATATTGGGTCAGTTGAATTTCCACGTACCATGTAGAACCACAAGACCCTACTTGCCTTTAGTTTTGCGTCACTGCAGAACATCGTATGAAATACATTAACCCTTTAGAGTACTATGTGCAAACTATAATGATTTGTACCAAATTACCTCATCTGTAGATAGCCTTCCTAAACTAAAAACATTAATCTTAACCAACTTAGTACACATGCAAGATAGCAATCGAACTGCGCGCTAGTAGTCTATATGGTGCAGTTTTCTCGCATTCTTTTCCCTATACTTTTCTTTCGCGCCTTTTAACACCTAACCCTAACAAGCACTTGCTTGGTTTCGAAGAGCCACTTGAGTGTACTGAACGTAGAGCACCAACGTCCAAAAAAAAAAAAAAAAAAAAAAAAAACCGGAAAAAATCGGATGAGTTATTAAGTTATTAAACAATAAAGTTTCTGTGTATGATTCTTCTTCTTCTATGTTGAGAGGGCTAGTGCGTGTTGCTTAACAAGTGCCTGGCAACATTTGTCTTTGTTGGGTGTTGCTCAACATGTTTCTAGCAACTTTTGTCTTCATATGTCAACATTTTCCTTTTTCCATCTCCATTGATATTTAATTTCACCCACAATGCTTTGGGTCCGGGTATTATCATTTTTTTTAACAAACATTTAATAAAAGAGAAAAAAATTTTTAAGCTAAAAGAATAAAAATGAAAATAACTAAACATGGACCGATCTTGCAAAACTTAAATGCATCGGCCGCTTAGACAACTGGGTCATTACCGATATTACATATGAATCGGCCGTTTTCATAACTTAAAAAAAAAAAGCGCAAAAACTGCAGAGTAGAAAGATCGTGAGCAAAAAAAAATGCATTACCCAACTTCGGTAGAACTCAAAAGAAATGAAATACATTAATTGAATAAAAAATGAGAAAAAAGAAATATGGAATACAAAAAAAAAAATTTTGCTAAAAACAACACAAGCCCGGCACTTAGACCTCTAGGCTACACCCTATATTATATATATACTGCAGCAAATGTCGCACTAAATATATTTAACACTTTTGCCAAGAGCCAATCGCTTTTCATTCGGTACGCGCCTAAAAATATTATTTGTTGGCTGCGATCGAGCGAGTGTTGGTGCGTCGTAGAGTTTTCGGATATTAAGCTTATACAATAGCCCGCATACGTGGGCTGCTATATATATTTCTGGCCTAGGCAACACTAAGTGTTGTTAGGTGGAATCTGACATTTCCATTGAAAAGTTCGACATTTTTAAGCATAAACGTACTCAGAACGGTTTGACGTACGACTATCATTTGTGTTGTTTACAGTTACTTAAAAAAATCAATTTCGCAAAAAAATGGAATTAACTCGTGAACATTTTCGTGCGATCATTTTTCACAACTTTCGGCGTGGATTATCACGACAAGAGTGCAGCGATGAACTTAAATCTTTGTATGACTATGAAGCACCATCCTATAGCACTGTGAAAACTGGTACAACGAATTCAATCGTGGCCGACGCTCCTCAAAGACGAATTCCGCGAAGGTCGTCCAAAACAGCAGTTGTGCCAGAAAACATCGATGGCGTACGTGAACTAATAATGCAAGACCGTCATGTGACATACCGTGAGATAGAGGCATCCCTAGGCATTTCTTCCACCAGCATACATTCGATATTGCATGAGCACCTGGCTGTAAAAGGTTTGTTCTCGTTGGATCCCGCACAATTTGACAATCGCTCAAAAGAAGGCTCGTGTGGATTGGTGTAAAGAAATGCAGAAAAATACGATCGCGGTGCTTCAAAAGACGTTTATAAGATCGTCACAGGTGACGAATCATGGATCTATGCGTATGAGCCCGAAACAAAACAGCAATCGACCGTGTGGGTCTTCCAAGACGAGCCAAATCCAACGAAAGTTGTTCGTGGAAGAAGCACTTCGAAGCAAATGGTCGCCTGTTTCTTCGCAAAACTGGTCATGTGGCTACTGTTCCTCTTGAGCAACGTAGGACGGTCAATTCTGATTGGTACACCACCATTTGTTTGCCTGAAGTCTTCGGTGAAATTCGAAAAACGAAAAAGGGAAGACGAATCATTGTGCACCATGACAATGCGAGCTCTCACACATCGGCTCAAACCAGCGCCTTTTGACTGGCCAAAACGTCGAATTGATGGGTCATCCGCCGTACAGTCCTGACTTGGCACCAAATGACTTCTTTTATTCCCTCACATCAAGAAGAAAATGCGTGGTCAACGATTTTCGTCGCCAGAAGATGCTGTTGAAGCATTCAAAACCATGTTTTGAGGTGTGTCAATCAGAGTGGAAAAAGTGCTTCGAAAATTGGTTTGAGCGCATGCAAAAGTGTGTAAATCTTGATGGAGAATATTTTGAAAAACAATAAAACTATTTTCCTTAATAAATATTCGTATTTTCATTATTAGGCCAGAAATATATGTAGCAGCCCACGTATTAGTGCTGTCACTATAAAAAAATCAACATTTTTGACTTCTACGTGAATAACTCCGCTAATATTTTGCACTGCGAATTAAAAATGCGTTCATTCTAGTAGTCATTCAATTGGCCGTCTCCTTATATTTTTTCCAGAATTATGCGCTTAACGGTAATCTTATAGTAACTATTTTACCTAAACCATCCTAAAAAAGCAGTCGTAAAAGTCTGCGTACAGCTAAGAAAATAGTCAATAAATGTCTTATGCAATTCTGCTTTGATTCAAAGATGGCTTTGCCTAATTGGATCATCAATTTTTATTGGGTTTAAGAAGCATTTGTCACTAAGATGTCGAAGGAAGAGGAGATTTGCATTGTCGGAAGAAAATTCATTCTGAAATTGCATCTTATAAGCAAAAAGTTACCGGGAAAGTGGAAGAACAGTGGCAGATCGCAGTCATCTGTTTAAAGAGCCGTTACCAAATACATAACGTCGGGCTCAGTTTTACTGACTCCCAAATCTGGTCGCCCAAGCTAGTTGACGAAATGAGAAAAATCTAAAGTTCTTTAGGTAGTTCAGAACAATCCGAAATCGACAGCCCACGAATAGGAAATTTAAGTTGAGAAACCGTTCTCCAAACAATAAAATAAAGTGGTTTAAAAAACCGTGTGACCAGAAACAAAAATTGTAGTTAGGAAACAAATCAGAAAAAAGTCTGTATTTCGCAAATGACCACATTTCAAAGCCTTCCGAGCCTTGGATAAGGGACGAAAGAAAGTTTCGCATTGCCGTCATAAGGGGGGAAAAAAACCAAGTGACGGAAGAGTGGTACAGCTTTAGAAAGGCAAAATTTAATGCCATCCGTAAAACATGGAGCCGACGGGATTATATTTAGGGGTGTATTGCGGCCAACGACGCACAGTGGGGCTATTTGAGTTTTTGCGTTGCAAAATTCATAACTTTTGAACCAAGTAAGATAATTGAGTAATTTTAAAGATAATTGTTCAACCTATTAAAAAACATTTAAAAATGTGCTACGATTCTTTTTAAGATTTCTTATGATTTATCGAAGTCAAAATTTGTAAATATCACAAAAAAATTACGTTTATTTTACAAAAAAAAATGTTTTCACCTTTTGAGATTTTTGTTGCGCTTATTTGTATAGTTTAAATTTAAAAAAAAGTTTGACAAATAAAACAAGTGAGAAAGCTACAGTCGAGTGACCGACTGTGAGATACCCGGTACCCAAAGTATTGCCCGTGAAATTAAATATCACACGGACATGAAAAAACAAAACGTTGACAAAGAAAGTCAAATGTTACTAAAAACATGTTGAGCAACGTTCAAAAAAGACTAATTCTGCAGCTGTTCGCAGCTGCATTACGAATTAATACTGCGTTTTTATTCGCTACTGCCACCTAAAAGCTAAGTGCTCAGACACGCGAAATTATTCCAAAGCAGTGCGCTCTCAACCTCTCTTTCTCAGAAACTTTATTGTTTAATAACTTCTATGTTTATCATCCGATTTTACTCAAATTTTCAGAACACGTCCCCGATTGCCTACTTATTAAGTCCATCTATTTAGTTTACATCGAAAATCACGCATATGGTTATATACCATTATTTATGATTTTCGGGGGCGGAAGTGGGCGTGGCCAAATTTTAAAACAAACTTGATCTGCGTGCAATAGATTCCAATGTTGTCACCAAATTTGGTAACTCTAGCTCTTATAGTCTCTGAGATCTGTTGATTCACACGGACGGACGGACGGACAGACGGACATGGCTAGATCGACTCGGCTAGTGACGTTGATCAAGAATATATATACTTTATAGGGTCGGAAATTTCTCCTTCTGCCTGTTACATACATTCTCGGTTGGCACTAACTTATAATACCCTTGTACCCTATAGGTACCGGGTATAAAAACAAGCCCATTTTTGTATAACTAACGGTGAATTGGACAGCTGCAAGCTTTTTGGTTTAAATATTCGTTGTTATTTTGTTATAATTTAAAAAAAAATATTTAGAAATTAATTAAAAATGCGTGAAATGAATAAATATTAAGTTTGAACATAAGAGAATCATTGTGCGTTTAAAGTATTTTGGTTATCCTTTTGGTTCATCTTTTATAAGCTTTTGAAGTCTTTGGTTGGGTCTGGTTGAAATAAGCTTTGAGCCACTGTTTAAAAAATTTTGCGAACTCTAACACAATCTCCGAACATGAATCCTCTTGAACATTTATGGGATCTTCTGGAACGTTGTATAAAAAACCCGAAGATTACGTCGAATACTGTGCTTAAGTCAGTTATCCTTCAAAAAATGGCAGAAAATCACACCAGAGGATACAAAAAAATTAGTGGAATCGTTGCCCAGACGACTAGAGGAAGTTTTGCACATAAAGGTTACCCCTTTGTGAGAAGCTTTTAATTTGCAAATAAAATACGATTTTCTTCGATGTACGCAGATTTTTCCGAGTGATTTTTTAAGGAGGGTTTGAGTAAAATGGTTTTTACAAGAATATCGATAGGCGCATACAGAAGGCCAATTGAATGATTAATAGAATGAACCCATCTTTGTTTTGCAGTGCAAAATATTAGCGGTGTTATTTGACGTTCAAGTCAAAGTTTTATATTTGTTATGAGCGGGCAAGTGTTAATAGTTTAAAGGGTAAATTTCATAGCGAATAGTTTTATTTAATGGTAGTTCTAATTAGACAATGTTTGTTCGGGAAGTGATAGTTTGGATACAGGGTTTCTCACAGTCGAGAACTCTCGACTGTAGCTTTCTTACTTGATGTCTTTAGTAGAGTACCGACGCGTGAGTTTCATTTGCATTCTCTGAAGGGTTGGTAAAGTAAGCGATGAATTGGGCAGTGTTTTTCTCTCAATGTAAATCTGGTTATAAGCTTAAAAGAAACTTTGGTCTAGCAACTTATACATATGTTTGTATGTATGTATGAATGTATATTAATAAGGAACCCTATATAGGGCCTCTGGCTCATTAGCTTTAACGCATTTTACAAACTTTATTTTGCCATAATGTAATTTTGCTAATCTAAGTTGCAATACTTTTATCAAAGCTACATACTTATATATGTACGTATGTACATACATATGAGCATTAAAAGGTACATATACATATGTACATAAGTATACACAATTAATTGACAAGCCTGCAAGCATGCATGCATGTCTATAAGTATGTATGTATGAATATGTTTGAGTGTGTGCCTCACGAAGCCACGCCTCTTTGTATAGTCAAATATTTCTTTTCCAAAAAAATAGAAATAAATAATATTTAGAAATGTATTTTATTGACATAAAATAGTTTAGCAACATAATTGGTTTATATACACATATTTCTTGTATATAATTATAGATACGTACATATGTACATACATAAACTTATAAAAAGGATGTTCAGCTTAAATGTTCAAATCGATTTTTCAACCTTGCGTTTTACGGTGTCTATTTTAAACTAATAAGCGTATTACATATTGAGTGGACATGGGTACCCGTAATCCACTTTTATGTAGCACATATTAGTTTTACAGAACTTTGGTGTTATACTATTAGTTGACAAAATAGATACATACAGAAGTGCTTACCGATTAAAAACATGAATATATGAAAAATTACATAAAACAACTTAGATCATCGTGTGTACACTTACAATGTGGTAAGTAACAAATTACGATTACACTTAGCATACGTAAAACAATGAAATGTTATTCTTTATCAAAAAATAATCAAAGTGGTAGTATCTTCTTGGTAATAGAACTAGTTCTATGCGATATTCGATAATCAAGAGGAATATTTAATCGAATAATATTTTGAATAAAATTTTAGTCTTCAGAATTAAGGTTTGGCTTTAACTTGGCCAAATAGAAAATAAAATAAAATCCGTCCATAGAGCTTTTTGAAATCTTACATCTTTTAATACATAATTATTAAAAGACATGTCTCCTTAAGGACAACACTGCATTTTCTTTAAAGAAGCAGCTGATTTTGTTTTGGTTCTGATATGGCTTGGAGTCAAATTTTCAAAATAATGTAAATTAATCTGAGATATTAACGGACAGACATAATTTTACTACTTGTAGTTAATAAAGATTAAGTACTGAGTAGTAAGAAGAGGTAAGTTACTAGTAGTAAGTAGTATGTAATTGCCCACTTAACCCTTCCATGCCCACTGTTGCGTATATGCAACATTGAGTTTTAAATTCAATTTCGGTTACGATTCAAAATTTTCTTTTTTATAGGGCATTTCCCTTATTATTGTTTTTTCAAGGACATTCCAAAGGACTCAGAGTGTCGAATATCGGAATAAACGTTAGTTGGGGCTCCTATTAATCATTAATAGCGTTAAACATTTTTGATTCAGCCCCATTTAATTCGGGCATGAAAGGGTTAAAGTGCAACACTCTGCTACATACGTTCTCGAGGATAGACCATTCTTTTACACGGAGTCTTCCATAAGGGAGGATGGTCCCTCCAAAATAGACGAACCATCCGTTCACCATTCGTCCCAAAGGTTTTTATATACTAAAAAAAATACCAAAAAATATTGCTTTTTAATAGGCGCTAATGTTGGGAGTTTATCGTATCGTGTTTATCGTGATGAGATCGATTAGGTTCTTGCCATTGGTGGTAGCCACTGGAGATATGCACGAAGATGGCGGCGGAGTTGTTGCCGATATTGTTGATGTACGGGGAATCGGACGAGTCCACCTTGTCCTCGCCGACATCAGCAAATACCTACCCAGGTGATGGCGAGCAGAGTTTGCTCGCGGGTCTGGCCGTTCTTGGAAATGCCAGCCTCGAAAACAATGGTTCCGGTGACCACGATCGCAATCGGCCTGGCGAGGTGCCAGTGATCATTTTCTTTTTGACTAAATCTAATATTGGTAAAACTGTCAATAACAAATTTTAAACATAAGTTACCTGTTTCCCGGCTTCTCGACTTTGTTTGATTACTTCTGCGTGGTGAATAACTACTTTCCCATTGTGAATGGCAACTTTTTATCGGAGGAACCAAAATTATCGTATATCGCCTGGGCGAAACAGTCTGAGAGAGGAACATCTAATATTGATGGATGAATATTTTGAGAAAATTTGGCACGACAAATTCATACGCACCATCATGAACGGTCGTCGGTTGACGGTAGATGGTCTGTAGTGTGAATCGACTATAAATTCTCCAAGTAGAGCGGCTGATGGTACCACGTGGTATCTATATTGTTACATAGCCGCAAATAGTAAATATACAATTTTTTTTTTTTTTCTTGTTAATTATTGTTTATATTTTTTTAGTTTTGAATTGAATTTTCTTTTCCACCAAATCTAAACCAAAACAAACATTAAAGGAAGCTAGCTTCGACTAACTTTGGACCTATCGCTCTTAAGGCATCTATAAGACATAGTGGTCCGATTTCGCCCGACATATGTATGTACTAGACATCTGCATGAGTGGCAAAAATATCACATTCAAATGCACAAAGCTCAAAATGAGTTGAGTGAATTTGAAGCAAAGCCAAACTGAATTGAATGAGTTGACTCGCTTACGTACGACTCAGACGCACAAAGAATAGAGAAAGAGAATCGAATAGAATAAAGTGAGAACTCTGAAAACTGAGACGCTGAATTCGAATGATTCGAGTTGCAACTGCAGATACACCAAACATCAAACTAAGAACAAAATAAAAATAACGCGGACTACAAATTCATACAGATACACATTCGTCGGCTTCTTTCATTGAGGTGTCCATGTTTGCGTCTGCAGTTGCGTCTGTTTGCGAACTGCAAGTGGTCCCTGAAAATTCGAATTCCTACACAACAACTCGAATGATTCGAATATAACACGCATTGCCAAATACAATCATTTCATTTTTCGCTTCATTCCTTCTCATTCATTTCGTTCAACGTCCCAAGCTATGAAGCAAAACGGGAACGCATACTCATACAATTGCCTTCCACTCATTCCATTCCATTTCATTCGAATGTACTCAATGAAACGTATGTTGTGAGTGGTTTCATGCAGATGTCTAGTATGTTCTAATGGGAATAGAAAGAAGGCTAACTGCAAAGTTTCATTCAGATAGCTGAAGAACTGAGGGACTAGTTGGTGTAGAAACGGACAGACGGACATGGCTAGATCGACTCGTCTGGTGATGCTGATCAACAATATAATATATATATGGTCAAAAACAAAGTCGGTAACGTTAGGTTTGTACTCACATTTTTGTTCATATTTCCATAATTGAAAAGCATAAAAGCATACATAAAAGGTATAACAATTTGACCTTTTATGTATCTGATAGTATACTCCAAGGCATATATTTTGTACCAACTCAATTTTTTTTTCACCCCTAACAAGTTTTATTCAAAAGAATAAAAAAAAAATATATTTATATATAAACTATTAATATTTTGCGCCAAATCGAGGTCTATAGTCAACATGATCTTCATATACAGGAATCAGATTTGTTGACTATTAATTGCCAGATACACAGTTCGTTTTTGTCAGAAGACAAATGCAGCAGGTTTGTTCATACAGCCTGTATCACTCTTACCAAGGAGATCATCAGTGAACTTTGATGCCGATCGAACTTTAACATTAAATGCGTCATTATATACTAGTGCCTTGCTGAGCCCGAACTTGGGAATCTGTAAGACCCTAAGCAGTAACATCTTGTTGTAACCTCGGCTCTGTAAGTTAGTTCCTTTCCTTCTCCGATGCACTCTTGGTTAATCAATGATGCCAGATGCATCGATTGCAGTAACATCTTGATAGAGATGGTAACACCTTTCCCAACTAGACTTTATTTCTGTTTGCGGCTAAGTAACAATAGAGATTTCACGTGGTTCCACCAGCCAGCCGTTTGACTGGAGGCTTAAGACTTGCAGGAACCACTGCAGCCCACTAGAATCTCTTAGCATGGAGCCGAGTCTACAACTCGGGTGCAGACGCATTAACCCTTCTCTTCTTAAGCAAGTCCGGAATTCACATTACCTGGTCCTGCCCACGGGAAGTAAGTGGAGGAGGTTCTGCCCCCGGAAAAGAAGGACAAGTTTGGGTATGCGCCCCCGCCACCGACCCGACCCGCCACCGGCTCCGCCACGATCCCTGCGCACAGCCGCCGACGCCACCGCTGCCCACCAACGGCCATCTGTCCACAGGTCTCACCTATCTGAAGCTGTCGGCTTGCAAGCTAAAGAAGGCTATTGCCAAGCCCAAGTAGCGTTTTACAAAGGCGAGAAGCTGCAGAGAAAGGGGTCATCTAGGAAGAGAGGACGCTTTTAACGAAGAAGGAGGCGGTGCAAAAGCCCGTTCAGAAGTGCAATAGCCAGTTCAATTCACAGACCGCTTAACGAACTATGTATTAAATGCTTATTAGTTTAAAAAACATGGAGAAAGTCATGAATTTGTTCAGTATTTGTTCCGCCAGCGAGCGACCATTTTCATTTGTTAAAAAAACAGCTGGCTAGTGGTGATAGTTGGGCAAAATCACACATCGATAGGCAGATAAAGACTTAAATAATCGATACTATCAAACTAAACCCCGAAAAAGAAACATTTTTATAATTTTTGTCACCACAAGATTCCTATACCTTATACACAGGAAAAAAGTAGCTTTTTGGCCAACAAGTTCCTATTTGGCCAAAAAGCAGAATTGAAAAAAATATACTGTAGGGGAAACTTGGCTTAGAGTTTGGTGTGATCCAGAGTGATGACCTTATTTGTTGGTACGAACAAAGGTATTCCCGTTGGTGTGTGTCCTCTTAAATTCTTCGTTCAGTCTAAGATATTCGTTGGGGTTAGCAAAGGTAGTACGTTCTATGGGAATAAATACATAAGTAATTATGAGTAAATTGTAACGGAAAAATATAAGTGTTACGAATCTTCTTCGGATATATGATAATATACTTAGGTGTTATTGTAAATACATATATGTATAGTTGTTTAAGTATGTATTTTATTTTGTTATTCTTCATTTATCTTGGATTTGTAAATCTTTTGATTTTTTCTTGTGATAAGGATCGGGCCGTTATCTTGTAATACTTGATGTTTTGTAAATCTTGTAAGTGTGTATCTTATTTTTTTTTCTAAATATGACGTTCTGTGGTTCTAGAATTTCTGGAAAATAGACGGACAGACAAGATCTGTCGGCACTTAGTTTACTTATTCTGATTTTAATTTTTCTTTCTATTTCATTTATTTTGGTATATATTATTTTCTGAAAGTCGTTAAGTTTTTGAATATAATCATGTTCATAACATTAAATTCCTTGTTAAATAAATGTGGTCTTCTGTAGAAGATCTCATACAAAGTGTATTTAGTTGTGTAATGTAACAGGCGAAATACGATAGGTTCGCAACTCGGGGGAGCTATCGATAGGAGAAAGGAACTAGATCTCGATTGTGACTCCAAGGAAGAGTGCTGCACAACGTTCAATAGGCCTTAGGGTTCTCAGAGAGAGCTTAAAGAGCGAAAATATTAGCAAGCGCGAACGAAATCGGGTGGAGTGGAAGTTCTTTCCATTTTCGACCGGCAACGGTAGCAGACGTTTATAGATATACTGAAGTCATAACATAGTTATCCAAGGGAAAAAAACAGTTGAAACGGAAAAGTGATTGAAACCGAGTTAATTGGAAGGTAGCTTGAGGAGCTGCGGATCAGTGGCGTGTCCATTTCTGGTCCTATTTTGTTTGGCTGGGCGATTTGGCCGCGTTAGGTGAGTTGTCCTAAGTGAGGTTAGGGTGAGGATTGAACATTTTGTGTATTCGGTAGTCGGAACTCGAACGGGATTTTTGGTTCCAGGGGTTATATCTGGCCTTGAGCGGCTCTCCCGATCGCCGGAGCGACGGGAGGTTGTACGAAACGGTGAAGGCCTCCATCGGAGTCCCGAGGAGGGATTAGCCAAACCAGGAGCAAGGGAACCAGGAAGGATACATATCGGTGCGAAGCAATACGCGGCATAGCTGTACGTTACAGTTATGATATTTTAAATCATTATTATAGTTTTTCTGGCGCCCAACTCAGTGGCTTTATCTTTGATATAGCTAAATGCAACCATGTCAATGCAAATATACATATTTTTCGGCTGGTTAAAGGCGTGGCACTAACCACGTCCAAAACTTTCGGGAGCTGCGCGCGAATCTCGCTTGGATTTCTGCTCTGACAAAGAAGAAGAGTAGACCACGGTGAAGCAGCAGACTGATTGTTAAGGATAGACTCAGCGCATTCGGATTCGCGCTTTGGAAATGCAGGTGCAGAGAAGGAAGCAACTGACCACGAGGAACGGTCACGAGAAGTTATCAGTAGCAAAGAGACAAACTTGCTGCCAAAATAGGTGCTTGGAAAGGCAGATCCAGTAAGCAACACGGGAATCTGACCACGCCTCATCGTAGCAGCGAGGATTCGTCACCCCATAGATAGATGAAGGGACGCCTGGAATTCAACAGATGCAAAAGATAGCTGTTGACCACGTTCAGATTAGGCAGCCAGCATCTCTCGACGCCTGGGAATAGGCAGGGTCTGTGAGAGAAGGCGGCATACGGAGGGGATTTTTTAGGTTCTCCGAAACGGATTATTAGGAGTCGGGAACGAAAAGAAAAAGAACATTGCGGAGTGCATTGACGGTGCACACATTAGACAAAGGCAAATATTGAGTTACAGTTTGAGTTAATTGAAATTTTCTTACCTACTACCCAAGTTAGTAAGACATTAGTGTTTATTCCAATCCAATTTAGGGAATATTAATGCGATATTAGGGCTAAGGAGCCGGCAGAGTCAGAGAAGGGGGCAGCAACACCCCAAGACGTGCCAATATGAAGTCTATGCAACAAAGAGATGGAGATTGGCAGAGGGAGGACCAAATGTGGCCATTAATTCCATAACGGCTCACGCAATAGTCAAATCTTATTGTCCAACTTGTAAGGCGACATGTTTTAAAAAGAGCCTCAAACAGCGAGTGAGACGGCCACAGCAAGTACAAGCCAGCAAGCTCGTAGGGCAGAATCACCCAGCGGCAGGAGTCAGGCAGGATCTTGGGCAGAGTCCGTAGGAAGCACGGCCGAGATAAATTCGATTGTATCCCAGTCAGTAAAAGCCATGCAGACAACCCTTTTCAACCGGTTGTCAGTACAGATGGAAAAGTTGTTCCAGCAGAGGGTTCAATCTGACAGAGAAGAAGAAGATAGAGCTAGAAGAAGATCGACCGAAAAGGGACAACCGATTGAGGCATTTAACAGCAAAGGATTGGATCAGATACAGGGTAATACTTTCGGGAACAATTTGAGGGAACAAGAAGGTTCGGAGTGGACATACCGACCCGACAAGGTTGGCCACATCCTGAATAGTTGGAAGATACGGTTTAATGGGAGTTCAGACGGCATAACGATTGATAACTTCCTCTATCGGGTGGAAGCTCTCACCCACCAAACTTTGGATAGCAATTTTGCGGCACTTTGTAGTAATGCAAGTCTTTTGTTCGACGGTAAGGCTGGAGAAATCTACTGGCGCTTCCACAAAGCCAATAGAGGCATGAGATGGGGCGAGTTGTGTGACGCTCTGATGAAGCAGTTCCGGGATAGTCGTTCGGATGTAGACATTCGGGAAGCCATTAGGGACAGGAAACAGCGCGAAAAAGAGGACTTTGATATGTTCTATGGTGCTATTGAGCAACTTATGGATGGACTGGGAACTCCACTTAGCGAGGCCACGATTGTGGAAATAGTAAGGTGGAATTTGAGGTCTGAGATCCGACACGAATTGCTGAATGTGTATATCCAGTCAATAAGCCAGCTGAGGAAAATTTGCCGTAGGCGGGAAAGGTTCCTGGAAGAGGTGAAAAGGGAGAGCGGATTACATAAGCCTAGCTACTGGAAGAAAGCTAATGGAGACACATGCCGGCGTGAAGAAAAATGTCAGCAAAGAGGATATGGGTCCGGCAAAGCAGTTGGAGAGATAAATAGTGAGGCTGAGATCGAGGACGCCAAGGAGTTTTCAAGCGAGGAAGATCCAGACATCGAGGCCGTCGCTCTAATCTGCTGGATCTGCAGAAAGGAGGGACATAGGTATTATGATTGTGCAGCGAAACGTAAGGTATTCTATTTTGGGTGCGGAGTGCCAAACACGTACAACCCTTCCTGTGAGAAGTGATTAAAAAACGGGAGAGCGAATGCGTTGGATCGTCCACCTCAGCGTGTTCAAATGGGCTCGAGCAAGGACAAGTAGAGCAGAGTAAGGAGTCAATAAATGATGAAGAGAAATATGAAGCGAAATCGAACAGAAATTTAAAGTTTGTAGGAGAATAATGTCTAGAAGTACTAATAGGCTAAGGCTTTAAGGGCAGTCTTTGAAGAAGATAGAATCTATAAGATATAAGAATTCAGATAACCGGCCGTTTGCCGAGGTATGTCTGTTTGGAGAAAAAGTCCTGGGTTTACTGAACACTGAAGCAGCAGTTAGCTGTATAGGAGAGTCTACCTCCGCGGCAAAGTTCATCAAGAGTGGAGTTAGCTTCAAGCGGAAAGGGACGCTGGTGAACACGGCCGATGGGCAATCTCTCTCTACTTAGGTATAGATTTCTGGGATAGCTTCGATCTGCTGCCATCAGAGTTTCGGGTGAGCGAGTTGTCGGCCAGTCACGAGTTGACAGCGGAACAACAGGCCAGATTTATGAAGGTAGTAGAGCTGTTTTCTCTAAGTTAGGGTTAGGCAAAACACATCTGATCAGTCACAGCATCGACGTAAGAGATGCCAAAGCGGTAAAGCAGATGCATTTCCCGGTTTCGCCAGCGGTGGAGAAGCTGTTGTATGGTGAAGTCGAGAGGATGATGAAACTCGGAGTAACCGAGAAGTCGGATAGTGCCTGGGGTTCACCTGTAGTCCTGGTCCAAAAACCGGGCCAAAGTCCGTTTGCGTCTGGATTGTAGGAAGGTCAATAGCTTTACGTATTGAGATGCTTATCCGTTGCCGCAGATTGAGGCAATTTTGAGTAGGCTCCCGAAAGCAGTTTTCATTTCGAGTCTGGATTTGAAGGATGCCTATTGGCAAATTCCGTTGGATCCAGCATCTCGTGACAAAACAGCATTTACGATACCCGGCAAGCCCCTCTATCAGTTCAAGGTGATTCCTTTTGGGCTATCTAATGCTTCACAGACCATGACCAGATTCATGGAAAAAGTGATTCCGGCCTTATTGCGAAATGAAGTCTTCGTTTATCTGGACGATTTACTCGTCGTCTTCGATTTTTTCGAATCGCATCTTGCAGTCCTAACCACGGTAGCCGAGCATATTCGACAAGCGGGCTTGACGCTGAACGTCGAGAAGAGCCACTTTTGTAGACGGACAGTGAAGTATTTAGGCCATGTGATTGGATAGGGAGTCATCAGGACAGATCCGGACAAGATATCAGCGATGGTTGACTTTCCGGTACCACCCACGCTGAAAGCGTTGAGAAGATTTCTGGGAATGACAGGATGGTATAGCAAGTTCATTAGCAACAACGCGGACATTGCAGCTCCATTGACGGACCTGATAAGGCCTAAGTGTAGGTTTACTATGACACAAGCTGGCCTAGAGGCATTTGAGAAGTTGAAGAATGCGTTGTGTCAGGCCCCAGTCCTGCATAGTCCGGACTACGCGAAAGCATTTTTCATCCACTGCGAAGCGAGTAGCTTTCGAGTGGGAGGTGTTCTCGTAAAGAAGACACAGGCAGGCGTACAAGTTCGAGATTAAGCACCGAAAAGAAGAATTACATGTAGTTCCGGATGCTCTTTCAAGAGTGTTCAAAGGCGAAGTAGAAGAGGTCGCAGTCAGAGATGTAGAAATAGATTACGAGTCCCCTCATTTCAAAACAAGCGAGTATAAAGTGTTAGCTGACACTGTGGAGGCCAATAAGGACACGTTGGTAGACTTGAAGGTCATGGACGGAGAGGTTTTCCGCCGAGCGAATCAGGTTCCGGATGAAGCAATGACGGATCAGTTTGCTTGGAAGCTATGGCTACCAAAGGAGTTGGTTGCTGAAGCCTTGAGGATTGCTCACGACAGTCCTATGGCAGCTCATGGGGGTTTCCATAAAACGCTGGATAGGGTTCGTCGAACGTATTATTGGCCGAAGTTAGTCAACGACGTGAGAGAGTTCGTAGGCTGGTGTGCGGTTTGTAAAGCCTCAAGAGCACCCAATCAGATCTCGAGACCGCCTATGGGTAAGTCAGCTGAGTCTCAGAGGTTCTTTCAAAGGATTTATGTGGATTTTCTGGGTCCATACCCAAGATCGCGGTCAGGAAGTGTGGGAATATTTATTGTGCTGGACCATCACACCAAAGGACATGCAGGGAAAGAAAATCGGGATGTATCACGCGAAGGATTTGCGTCAGTAGTTCCTGACTCTGTGGGTTAGCAGTTCAGGGTCAATCAAGACCGTGAGCCAGCTCTTGAGAAAGGCGCATTTTGTAACATAGGCAGGCGAAATGCGATAGGTTCGCAACTCGGGGGAGCTATCGATAGGAGAAAGGAACTAGATCTCGATTGTGACTCCAATGAAGAGTGGTGCACAACGTTCAATAGGCCTTAGGGTTCTCAGAGAGAGCTTAAAGAGCGAAAAAATTAGCAAGCGCGAACGAAATTGCGTGGAGAGGAAGTTCTTTCCATTTTCGACCGGCAACGGTAGCAGACATTTATAGATATACTGAAGTCATAACATAGTTATCCAAGGGAAAAAACCAGTTGAAACGGAAAAGTGATTGAAACCGAGTGAATTGGAAGGTAGCTTGAGGAGCTGCGGATCAGTGGCGTGTCCATTTCTGGCCCTATTTTGTTTGGCTGTGCGATTTGGCCGCGTTAGGTGAGTTGTCCTAAGTGAGGTTAGGGTGAGGATTGAACATTTTGTGTATTCGGTAGTCGGAGCTCGAACGGGAATTGTGGTTCCAGGGGTTATATCTGGCCTTGAGCGGCTCTCCCGATCGCCGGAGCGACGGGAGGGTGTACGAAACGGTTTGGTGCTCAAGCGACGGAGTAGCATCGGAGGAGTCTTTCGGCAACCCGGCGGGGGCCTCCAGTGGATCCAGGAGGCGGCATAGTGGAGTTTGTCGATCCATTTTTGTCCGTGGCGAAACAAGCCGCAAGTAGAGAAGAAGAAGCAGCGAGCGCCAGGCAACATGGCCGCCTGGCCGTAAGAAAGGAGGAGGCAGAGGAAAAGAGAGGAGAACAGTGTGAAGAGGAATAGAAGTAACGCTTTATGTTGTCTACGGATTTGAGGTTATGTGAAGTGCAAGAGGCGGCCCAAATGCAAGGAGTTTGAGAGAGCGTTTAGCCGTCTTTATTTTTGAAAAGACAACCTTGCGGTTGTCCATACATTTCTTTTCCAACAGGCGTACACCCATGGAAGCGCTTTCATCGGCTGCACGAAGAGAAAAGGGGTGAGTTGGTAATTGAAAGATTGTTAGCCGTAATGGATGTTAGTGGGTGTGAGCTGAGCCTCCAGTATGTTGTCAAGCCTCTAGACTAAGATCGTGGCATCTATTTCCAATTGTCAAGCGTATGGTGCCATCTTTTTCTTTCTCATTGTGTAATATCTCTCAGACCATAATACCAGCCAATATATGCTTACCAGGAATTTGAAATTATGGATGTCTCTCCAATTTATCGTTGCATTACCCAAGCGGAGTGATACGTCTTCGGCGTGCTCTAGTTATATATTCAGAATACAACAAGAATTTTTGCGGTACATTCTCGCCGCCGTTTGAAAAGTATTAATTTGCTTTTGGTTGCACTTATATAGCACTTATTAAGAACATTGGATATTTTCCGCTCATTTGTTATTACATCATGAATATCCACTCATATTTTCCACTTTGTTACTAACTTTACGGTAGACAATAAGAATAAATTCCTTCTCAATTCGTACCAAGTAATAGTAAATCATTCCTACTGATAGGTTAAGATCCAATTATATAAATAAGAGTAAGGGTAATGAGTAAGCGAAGAGGAGCAGACATTGTGGCTAATGAATAAATCGTTTATAATGGAGTAAGAGATCCGCTGCCTTGTCTAATGGGTTGCCGCCATGCCCCGTATTCGTCCCGGGAAGATCCGTAAGTGAGTCCGTGTCGGAGGAGAGATGTACGGCCTACACATGTCTTTAGGTTTTAGCACGCTTTACTTTACGATAACTATGATAACCCGACATTGCATCGCGGGAAGAGGATAGAGTTTTAGGAACCCACCCACTTGCCGACGAGATCTAGACCGGCAATCGCGTGCGCCTCAATCCTCTTCCGATACATATCGGTGCGAAGCAATACGCGGCATAGCTGATGTCGTAATGGTCGCAATCCAACTTCTCTTCTTTTTATACCCTATAATTTTGTTCAGAATTTTGCAACTCAGTGAACGCATCTCCGACCCCATAAAGTATATACGTTATATATATGTATACATATATATACTAGCGGACTCCGATGCACTTCGGTGCAACCAACCAAAAAAAGAAATGAAATATTCTAGATTTTTTATAAAATGAATGGATTGAATATTAAAATTATTAATGTTAATCCAAAACATTTAGGTATACAATATTTTTCGTTTGCCCATTTGAAGCGAGCACAAACAAACAATTTGGAGTTTCAACTCTTGAGCAGGCACCCAAATTTACTCCGCATATTTAAAGCGTTTGTCCTTGCGCCTTATTGATGGACATGGCAAATGATAGACCCACTGGGAATTGCAAACGCTTAAATTCAAGTTGAATGGCTGTTGGAATCAGTGGTATACGTGGTAGGAGCATAATTTCACCTTTCGGTGTTCCTGTCAATATTGTGGTTTCAATTAAATTCGGCATCAATTTTTTTACTGCCCATCTTGTGCCATTTATATTCCGCAGTAAAATAATTGAAGAGCCAACCTTTAAATTCAAACAATGCGGTGGCATACCAGGTGTTTCCAATGAATTCAAAAATTCAGTTGGATAATTCACTGCATCATCTGCATTCATTGCGCTATCAACAGATTTATATGATGTAACTGCACCTGGCAATTTTTCTTGAATCTGATAATTGATTTCATTGACGTGTACATTTTTTGGTGCCAGTATTGCGCGTTCTCTCAACCAATTAAGATTCCTGTAATTTTGAACAATATTTGGAAACACACTTTCAATTAACTCTTCTGTTGATTGGAGAATGGAACAAACATTTTTAGGCAATACAATCAATCCATTTGTATTATCGACTCGAACATGGCCATTTCCAATATCTAACAATTGCTTCGAGAACCGATCTGCAGATTGGTCGTTGTGCAATTGAACGCGCATATTTATTTTCAATGTCAATTTTTGCACATGTCGCCACAGAAGAGAAGACTTTAAACATGCGTTGATCCCATCCGCTGGTGTTGATCGTGGAACCCCAGGCAGTATTTGACGAAAATCGCCTGACAATAATATCAATGCTCCACCAAAAATTTCTTGATGCTGACGTAGATCTTGCACTGTACAGTGTAATCATCCAATAGAATAATTGCTGCTTGTTATTAAAAAAATATGGTGCTTTTGAATGATTAATTGAGATGATTCAATTTTAATAGCTTAAGATCATAAGAAATATTTATTTGGTTTCGCGTATTCATTTATTTATTTGTTGTAAAATAATGAAGAAATAGTGTTTTCCAAAATTTAATTATATTCAATTATTTTCCATAATTTCATCGTATTGAATTACTTTTCACTATGTTTTCTTGAATCCAAGCACACTGAACACACTTAAAATCAACTTTTAAATTATCAATACTTACCAATATTTATGAAACACGAAAAAAAATCACTTGTAATAAAATCCCAATTGGAAAACAGAGCACTGTGGTCCAGAATCCCAAATTAGTGGCAGAAATTCTAATTTGTAAGCTAGCGAGCTAAATTTTGCACATTGTTTTTTTTTTCCACACACAAAGCACATATGTCGGAATTAGCCGAATCGGACCGCTAGGAGTGGTAGCCCCCATACAAGCACCATATTAAAATTAAATTTTTTGGTTAATGTAAAATTTTTTTTGTGTTATCAAAAAATATTACTACCGTCGCATTACTCACACATTAAGCAACAACATTGCGTTGTTAGTTTAACTAATACACACAAATACAACATAGTTTTATTCCACGAAACACAACGAATTTGAGGTTAGAATTGCTGGAAATATCACATTACAAAAGCACATATAAACAAAGACGAATCACATTAAACAATTATTGTGTGAATACACCGTTATTATAAATACCTCTATCTTTGTTTTCCATGTTTTTTATTTTTATAGTCAAAGAAATAACTGAATTATACCAATTTGAAATCGGCTTTTACTTGCAAGGCTAGCAAAGGCAAAGTTTAATGCAAATGATCAGCTGACTTCCAGGGCTGCCTAAGTCGCGAGGGCTTCAATTTCAATTGTAAAGTTATGCTTTTAGACTGCCCTTGGGAATACTCTACTGGAATCCAATAAGGTTTTTGCTAAAATCTTGAAAAAAAAAATTGAATTTCTGCCACCAATTTGGAATTCTGGACCACAGTGCAGCGGATGTATGACCAGCTGTATCAGAATCCAAGTGCATTTCAACAGGTTCATCTGTTTGACATTTGTATGCTGTCAATCAAATGAATGTGTGTATGTATGAGTTTGTGTATTAAGGCTAGTACTAAGATCGACGAAAATCGCTTACGGACTTCCGTGAGTGAAATTGCGATATATTTCGTTCGGGAACCACTGTGACCGAAGAAAACGAAGAAAATGGTCAAAATCAGTCAAGATCGGTCACACTGACTTGTATATCCAGCTGTGTTTTGTAAACAAACTTTAAAAAGAAAGATTTATTTCAAACGCATTTGATTGGGCGTATTATTAATGTAATATTCCGTAATGGAGTTGAAGGCAAATAATAGTGGCGCCAACGCCATCCCCGCCAATAAAAAAAATTCAATAAAATTGTCAATAAAAACACAAAAAAATTTCATTTATGTACTAAATTGCATATAATGGGGCTTGCCTTTACGACTTTTATCAATTTCACATTATCCTCACGGCTGTCGAAGCGCTACAACCGAGCAGCGATTACCTCCTCCCCCTTCCCCACCATGCTGCTTACGAAATATATGCGCTTACGGAATCGCAGCTGTTTATTAGTGTCTTTTGCCAACCGTTTTACCCGGTTCGCTCACGGAATTCCGTTCATCTTAGTACCCGACCAAACGAAATACCACAAAATTCTTTTTGCTATTTTCGTTCCTTTTTTTTTATGAAGTTTTCCGTTTATGGATTTTTTTCGTTCATCTTAGTACTAGGCTTTAGGTTGGATAGATTTTTTTCGTTAGGTCGAACCGAAATTTAAACTTTTTTTAAACTCGAGAAAGGCTGGACCGATTTTGGATTTATGGCAATCGGTCGAACCGTTCTTGAGTTATGGAGTGACAATCAAAATGTACACTTCTTTTTATATACATGTATGGATATATATTTTTTGTACCATTTTAGGCCCTGTTTCTACTACAGTTGCTTTTTCCAATTCTGCTTTTTCCCGAAAAAGCAGCTTTTTCCTTGTTCGATAGTATCGATTATTTCAGTCTTTTTCTGCCTATCGATGTGTGATTTTCCCCAACTATCACCACTAGCCAGCTGTTTTTTGAACAAATTCATGATTTTCTCCACGTTTTGTAAACTAATTAGCATTTAATACATATTTCGTTTAGCGGTCTGTGGATTGAACTATTGCACTTCTGGACGATCCTATCTGGCGTACATGCTGCACTGGCGGCCACCGCCTCCTCCTTCGTAAAGAGCGTCCTCTTCCTAGCCGACCACTTTCTCTGCGGCTGCTCGGCTTTGTAAAACTCTACTTGGGCATTGCAATAGCTTGCAAGCTGACACCTTCAGATAGCTGAGCCCTGTGGACAGAAGGACGTTGGTGCGCAGCAGAGGCGTCAGCGACGGTGCGCAGGGATCCTCTCACTTTTCTAAATTTGCTTCATGTTTTAACGGAAGCGGAGGCGGAGTTTGGTCGGTGGCGGGCGTATACCCAGATTTATCTTTCTCCTCCGGGGCACGACCGCCTCCACTTACTCCTCCTTTGGCAGGGCCAGGTGATGTGAATTCGGGATCATAAGAGACTTGTTTAAGAAGAGACGGGTTGATGCGTCTGCATCCGAGTTGTGGCTTCAGTCTATGAGATTCCAGTGGACTGAAGTGGTTCCTGCAAGTTCCTCCAGTCAAGCGGCTGCCTGGCAGAATTATTGCAAATAGAAAATAATGTCTAGCTCTTTAAATTATAATCTTAGTAAACATTGGTTTGAATTTTGAATTGAATTTAGTTTTCCGCCAAATCAAAACGTAAACAAAAAACAGCTGTTGCCGTTCACGATAGTGCTAAAAAGCACTTTTCCTAGTAGAAACACCTTTTCTGCTTTTCGTGATTTTCGTGCGATAGTTGGAAAAAGCAGCGTAGTGGAAAAATACCCTTAGAATGCAATCTGGTTTCGTCTGTTTGTACTGAACATTGCGTTCTCCGATGCACTCTTAGGCCCCGTTTCCACTACAGTTGCTTTTTCCAATTCTGCTTTCTGCCCAAAAAGCAGCTTTTTCCCTGTGTACTAGGTATAGGAATATAGTGATGACAAAAATGAGAAAAAAGTTGCTTTTTCGTGGTTTTGTTCGATAGTATTGAGTATTTCAGTCTCTTTCTGAATATCGATGTGTGATTTTGCCCAACTATCACCACTAGCCAGCTGTTTTTTGAATGCAATTGGCTGGCGGAACAAATATTGAACAATTTCATGATTTTCTCCATGCTTTGTTAACTAATTCGCTTTTAATACATTTTTCGTTTATTGCACTTCTTTACGATCCTAGCTGGCGTACATGCTGCACTGGCGGCCACCACCTTCTCCTTCGTTAAGAGCGTCCTCTCTTCCTAGACGACCACTTTCTCTGCAGCTTCTCGCATTTGTAAAACTCTACTTAGGCATTGCAATAGCTTGCAAGCCGACACCATCAGATAGCTGAGCCCTGTGGACAGAAGCGTCGGCGGTGGTGCGCAGGGATCCTCTCACTTCTCCGAGTTCGCATCTTCGCAATGTTCTAACGGAACTGATGGCGGAGTCTGCACAGGTGTCGGGTAGGGGCAGGGGTGCATACCCAAACTTATTCTTTTCCTCCGGGGGCAGTACCACCTCCACTTACTCCTCCTTGAACAGGGCCAGGTGATGTAAATTCGGGATCAGAGGAGACTTGATTAAGAAGAGAAAGGTTGATGCGTCTGCATCCGAGTTGTAGACTCGGCTTCAGGCTAAGAGATTCCAGTGGACTGCAGTGTTTCCTGCAAGTCTTACGTCTCCGGTCAAGCGGCTGGCTGGCAGAACCACGTGAAATCTTTATTGTTACTTACCCGCAAATAAAAAATAATGTCTAGCTCTTTCATTTTTAATCTTAGTAAATATGAATTTGAATTTTGAATTAAATTTTATTTTCCGCCAAATCAAAACCAAAACAAAAAACAGCTGTTTCCGTTCACGATAGTGCTAAAAAGCACTTTTTCCTAGTAGAAACACCTTTTCTGCTTTTCGTGATTCTCGTGCGATAGTTTGAAAAAGCAAAGTAGTGGAAAAGTACCCTTATTCAATCAATGATGCCAGATGCATCAATTGCAGTGGCATCTCGAAGGATTACAGATGGTAACTCGCGCGGCGACTTAAGCTTCAAGTTCGTGGCAGCAGCCGTCGTGGGATTGGATGTGCGCAACGATGTAAATGTAGAGGGCGACACGTTGCAGGTGTTCTTCGACTGCAATGCGGAGGAGCAGCAGACGGAAGAGGCCGGACACACAAGGATGACTTTAGTCAACAATTAGTAGCTGGATCTTAAGAAGCGCTCCAGCAGTGGCAGTTGCTCGTCCTCGTCGGCCAAATCAGGAGCTGGCCATGCGGCTTTAATTTAAGTAATTTGTTTATTTTGCAGGTGTTTGTGGCGTATTTAGTCTGACAGCGTTTAATTTGAATTGAAAACAAACACGGCTGACAGTATAGCCGTTTGGCCATGGTGAACACCTTGAAACCTGGTCACAATAGAAAGATAAACGTCTTAAGCTAGCTAAAGGCTTAGCGCTAATGAGTACTAGGCTTAAGCAAGAAAGCAAGTTAACTTCGGTAAGCTATAGTGTGTATACCTCTTAATTTTGCAATTGGCTCATTCAGTTCTTGCTTCGGCAGAAAATATACAGAAATTGGAATGAGACAGAGAAGATTAGCATGTCCCATGCGCAAAGATGGCACGCAAAATCGTGAAGCGTTCCAAATTTCTTGACCATTGTGCCATTTACGTCGTCCGCTCCAATCAACCAGCTATGTACAAAAACTACGTTCCTAATTGGCCTTCCAGGCGGCAGCCGGTGTTCTCATTGTGGTTGACTTCAACCTCTCGTCTGAATATTTAACCTTCGAGGAATGCAACGATGTTGAACTTCTTTGTATGAAGCTATCAGTTATTGGTAGTTTTACTGCATACACGTATAATAAATTGTTCTTACATTCTCTCCTTCTCGGAACTTCCTATTAACTGGAACGATCTCCATTAGACTTTCGGATCTGGACCATTTAGAAGTTCTAGATTATTTTAATATTCCTGGAGCTATGGCTTGTTTAACATTTTGCTGTCTCAAGTCAACCATGTACGAAATTCCATAGATTCATATCACTCAACTTTCGATGTGACTATCGATATTGGGACTGCTACGGAGAATAAGTCTGATCCTTTTGGAGCTTACTTCTTTTATTATAAGGGGCTTTCCACAAAATTTGCAGACAGATGTGATCTTTACTGGTTTCAGTAAAGCATTTGACTTCGTTTACCATTCCTTTCTTATTCAGAAACTCGACTTAATGGGTTTTCCTGTCGATCTTCTGGTGGATTTTAAGTTATCTGAATGGCAGGACGGAAAGGACCCCCTTCAAAAGCAGCTTGTCGAATGCTCTCCGGGAGACCTCTGCTGTCCCGAGATTAAGTTGATTTTACGGGCTTAGAATTACGGTTCTAATTTCATTAAGATTGGATAACTATATAATATAGCTGCCATAGAAGCGATCGGTTGTTTTATATACAGGCAGGCTCCGGTTTTCACTTTCGTTTTAGACCGAAAACGTACGTTTTTGTTTTTAGGTGCTCCGGTTTTAACAAACTTTTTGTCATCGTTTTGTTATTGAAATATTTAATTGTTTTTATTACTTTGTTTCTTTTTTTTTAATTGCTTCTTTTAAACCCAAATAAAAGCAGAATTTGTTTATTTATCGCTCCAAGAGTGCTGCCACTCTTTAAACAAGGACTTTTATACCTATTTTTAATTGGTAAAAGTACGATTTAAGCAATAAAATTAAACTTTTCATTTATTAAAACCATATTTTGTCTTCCTTGAGTCAACTATTGTTTTCCTTTTGCACTTAAAAACCGATTTGATGTAGAAAAAAGCATTTACTTTTCATTTTGACAAGACACACTTGCCCGCTTTTAAAAACAAAAAAGTCTTGCGAAAGGGAAAACGGAAGCATCAATTTCTCGTTTTCAAAAGCTTAAACCAGAACTCTGAAACATCTACATTCGATTGTTTAAACATATACCTGAACTCATCAATCTTTTTCAACAAGCTCTGGTCATTTATATGCAGAATTTGTATACCCTTTTTGTAGTTGCATAAGACCTTAACTATACTAACAACCGTGTTACCTCTTTTATCATCCTTCATGAATTAAAAAACAACATTTTAGGCACGCATACTCAGCAATAAACAGACATTGAATAACAGAAAATAACTGTTAAATAAGGGACATTTATCTAATTCTATATTTAACTTGAATGCAAGATTTAAAATACACTTAAGGGCGAAAGCTCTCCAGATCCGCAGAAAAGAGTGTGCAGTGCAGAGCAGTCGGTTCATTATCATGGCTTATACCCTATAGCTGAGTAACAGCCTGTTTAAACAGAGCCCGAGTTGATGCGAAACCAGTAGGCGCCCAGTGCTCTCTCGAACTTGTAGACATTTAACTATATAAAATGCTGTACAATTTAAATAGACCATGCCATATTTTAATCAATCCTTATAAAATGGCTCAAATAAAGTGTGTTTCTATATTACAGCGAATAGCATACTTTTACGGCTGCGTTAACTATTTCGCTAATTTGAAGTGGAAACTGTATATTGCAGTTGTTGGTTGTTCACACATGAACACGTTTATATATATATAAGAATCCTATGTAAACAGCAAACCGCTGCAGCACTGTACTGATAAGCATGTGTCTGCATAGATCTAAATATAAACGCCACTAGGACTCTAGAAATGTATCTCGAACTGTTGCTTGAGTTCATCCCTTAAATATTTGTACAGCAACTGTGTTATCTTGCAGCGGAAATTCCCCGCTTGCACTTGAAAACGGTTTCCCAGCTAGGAAAACAGATGACGGTTGCGTTGGTCTAGAAGATAAAACTAGACATATGATTTTGATGTTAGCTACCTAAGCTAGGATCTATATAAAGCGGAGTCCGCTCCTAATAAAATCAGTTTCTTACAAAAACTCACATGTAAACGTCTTATATCTTGGGACCGCTTTACATTTTGATCCTTCGAGCAACTCTGCAGGTTTCCCCCCAGTGGTAAGAGACTCAGAGGAAGGCCAGCACCTAAAAAGTATTGCAAGTGGAAACGCTTGCAGCTAAAGGTTGCTACAAATACTGGACTCTTGTTTTCCCCCCAGTGGTAAGGAACAGAGTATAACTATAAAGCAAAAGGATATAAAAGAGTCCTTCTTGTTAAATTATGGACAATTTTTTAAAACAATAAAATTATAATCGTGGAAAATTTTAAAATTGTGGTCGAAAAATCGGCAAAATAAAATATAAAATAATAAATAAATAAATTTATTGTTTGTGGGGCGTATTCGAGGCCAAAAAATTGAAGAAAAAATAGACTACAGTGACAAAAAAAAAAAAAGTCAAAAACGTGAAAAATATATTTTCAAAACAAACAACTGTACCTACTACAACTACAAAACCAAGAGCAAACTACCAGAAGGAAGATCATCAACAGCAGCGGCAACGTCAATAGCACCATCGACTACATCGGCAACGTCAACAGCATCATCTACGGCAGCGACAGCAGCATCGAAAACGTCAACGCAGCAACGGAAACAACAACAGAAGCGACGGCAGCAGAAGCAGAAGCAGCATTATTTTTTTTTAAATATAATTAAGATGTTGTCCGCGGAGACTATTGCTCTCATAAAGAGACAAGTAGAAATTACGACAGAGAGTAGGCAGTTGGAAGATCTTCCAAACTTAAGTTTAGACTTAATAACACATTTTGAACAGCTAAAAGCAGAATGTGTTAGAAATCACACTGCGCTGTTAAGAATTGGAGTAGTCGATCACGACTACTTCAAAAAGAAACATTTTGACGAAATGATGTCTTTATTTAAAAGAATACAAGTTAAAATAGAACAGATCCTGCAAAAAGCAGAAACAAAAGAGGTGGTAGCCAGAAGTAGTAGGAAGGTTAGTCAAGAAGCCTTAGATAAAGCAATAGAGCAGATACAAAATTATTTAAAGGAAACATTTAAGGCAATTGAGGACAAAAAGAAGGAAACGTTTGTCATTAGAATGAAAATGATTAAATTCTACTAGGACAGACTAATTAAGTTGAAATAAGTCGACCAGATTGATGTCACAAATGGGAATTATGATGCTTTTTTTGAAGAGTTAGAATTCGAAATAGATACTGTCACAAACGACATAAAAACAAAATTAGAAGAAGTAGTGCCAAAGGTAGAAGTTGCAAGTCTGAAAATTGATGATTTGTCAACTCTACCAAAAATACAGGTCCCCACATTTTTTGGAGATTCCAAAGATTGGGATAATGAACTCATACATTTAAGGGAGGATTTAGGTCCGACCTTAAAATTTAATTATTTGAAAAGCTCACTTAAGGGAGAAGCCAGGAACGTGGTTTCTCACTTATTGTTGGGATCTGGGGAAAATTATGAGGCCGCTTGGGAATTATTAACCAAGCGGTATGAAAATAAAAGAAAAATATTTTCAGACCAAATAAATCGCCTGCCTGATACTCAAAACTTAAATGTTGAATCAAGTATATTCACATGATAAAGTTAAAGGCACAACTTTCTGATGAGATAGATATAATATTTGCACATATTATTTTAAGCAAATTTAATAAAGAGGCTCTTCAATTATATGAAAGCCATATTAAAAAGACCAAAGAGGTCCAATTATTATCCGACGTTGTAAAATTTTTAGAGCAATGACTTTGTTCGGTAAGCTTAGTTGAGGTTGAAAATCCTATTAAAAAAGTTGTAATGAATAAAGAATATTCAAAGAATTGTTGTCCCATATGTAAAGGTTTGGGACACAATGTATTGCAATGCTACGTATTTAGAGCTTTAAGTCCATCCGAACGGATGGAAAAAGCTAAACGGGCAGGGTTGTGTTTTAAACGTTTGACACTCTTATATACACAAAGGTGCAAGAGCGAGATTTCATGTGGTCATTGTAGGGGAAATCACAATAGCATGCTACACATATTAATAAAAGTTGAAAAAGTAAATACTTGTTTGACGTCAGACAAGGCATTATTAGCTACAGCTAAAGTGCAGATAAAGTCCTTTCAAGGAAAATTTGAAAATTTTAGAGCTTTGGTTGACAGTGGTTCACAAAGCAAAAGTTCCCCAAAAGTCTTAAAAGTGAAAGCAATAGTACTTCCCAAATTAATGAAATCTCTTCCAGTCAGCAAGATTGATGTTGACAAGGCCAAATGGAAGAGCTATAATTTAGCGGACCCTGACTTTAATATGCCAGGCCCTATTGATCTGATTATTGGATCAGATCTGTACACTCACATTCTTCAGGATGGAGTTGTTAAAATAAACGGCCTTCTGGGTCAAAAAACGGATTTCGGGTGGATTGTTTCTGGATATTCAATGTCCAAAGTAAGGAAATCAGTCGTAACAAGTACGATTAACAAGCAAAATTTTAATAGTATCACTCACGATGATAAATACAAATCAAAAAACTTTAAAAGAAATATTCAGGAAAAAGAATTTTCAAATAAAACTTTAAATGAGAAAAGTTACCGTTCTTTATTACCCCGACAGGACCTCACTTCGGAGGTGTTTGTGTAACTGGGGTTAAATCTAAAAATTTAAAGGATTATTATTATTATTATTATTACTAGGGCCTTATTGCACCGCGACCAGATGTTAGGTCTTTTGTGCCGGCCTGTAGGATTAAGGTAGAGCCTCTATTCCTAGGCTTCTGATAAAGGAGAGCACTTTGGCGAGGTCAAGGATAAAAGTTTTCGTCAGGTGATTCCCCCGGCAGGACCTCACTTTGGAGGTATTTGTATAACTGGGGTTAAATCTTATTTAGGAAAAGCAAGGGGCGACAATACTTTTAAAGATATCAAAAGGTCAAATCAAATTATAGAACCGAAAGAAAAGGAGAAAGATAGAAATATTGATGGGTGCCAAACAATTAAAAATAGGAAAAAATATGTCTGGGTAAATCGGAAAAGGTACAAAAGCGATGCTGATAGGGCAGCTCAACTTGTTTCTTAGAGGGAATGAGGAAAATAACTAGGACTAGTGTGGTGATTAAAAAGGAACAATTATGTGTGTGGTATTCAGAGATAAAGTACAAATATCCTATCTTTTGACATCAATCTGGTCGATTAAATATTAATATGTTAATACCATTGGTCAGATTAAACGAGAATTTACAAAATTGAGAAAGTCAGTTAACCTAAACAAAGGTTTAGGTCAAAAATTAGCACTGCTCGAAAATAAATATATATCTCAGTATTCAGAATAATAGATTTGTCAATTATAGGTAAAATACCAGACTTCGAGGATATCAGCAACCAGTTAGGCACACTAATTATTTATCACACAGTAGAAATAAAGAAGAGTTAAATATCACACATTGTTTATGGTGGCAATAATAGTAATAATAATATGTTGAACAAAAAAGAAAAATACAAAGGCATTTACAAGCCATTCAAAATGTTTAATTATTAAAATTAAATGATGGAACAACTAAATAAAATTAAACGCAAATTGTTAATTAAGAAATAAAATGATTAAAGAAAGAACTGCTAAAATAAATATAAAGTCATAAAAAGGAGGCCGTTGTAAAATATTAGTTGCACAAAATATTATATCGAATAAAATACTGTCCACTAAATGTTTTGTCGCAACTATGAAAATAATATATGAATGTAAAATATACCCTAAGTCTTGCCGGCCTTTGGCAGAATGTTCACACATGAACACGTATATATATATATAAGAATCCTATGTAAACAGCAAACCGCTGCAGCACTGTACTGATAAGCATGTGTCTGCATAGATCTAAATATAAACGCCACTAGGACTCTAGAAATGTATCTCGAACTGTTGCTTGAGTTCATCCCTTAAATATTTGTACAGCAACTATGTTATCTTGCAGCGGAAATTCCCCGCTTGCACTTGAAAACGGTTTCCCAGCTAGGAAAACAGATGTCCGTTGCGTTGGTCTTGAAGATAAAACTAGACATAAGATTTTGATGTTAGCTACCTAAGCTAGGATCTATATAAAGCGGAGTCCGCTCCTAATAAAATCAGTTTCTTACAAAAACTCACATGTAAACGTCTTATATTTTGGGACCGCTTTACATTGGTTATTTGAAATAAATGACAAAAGCGCCAAGTACAAATTCACATAAATATGTAAAAATACTGAATACATGTATTTTTAGTATAAGTAGTTAATGCGACCTTTCCTGTTTTCTGACAGGTGTGCTACTTACGGAAAAGAAGTCGTTGCTGCGATTTTCGAGAATGCAGATGGGCCTCTGTTTAAAAATAGGCGTAAAAACCCTGTCATACTCTTAATTCCATTACAGCGCTCTTACAGCGACTAAAAACAGCAGCTGGAGCTTTCCGCTTTTTTAATTGCATCGCCTTTTTGAATAAGAGATAATTAGTTGTTATTGCGCGCTTGCCGTTCCACTTTTTTTTTTTATTATAGGACGCAAGTGTTGTTTAATATTTGCCATAAAAAGGTCAGGTAGGTACCGGAAAAGTCGACTTATTGTGCTGATTTGTATCTGTTCGTTTTTATTAAACACGGAGCTACGAAAGACACGTAAAAACGAATCAGATTCTTCTTCTTCTCTTCTTAAATTTTTCATTTTATTGACGTGACAACGTCCTTAATTAGGTTGCGGCTGGGAGTCACTTATGAAAAAGTGTAACGCTCGGTAACGTAACGATGAGTCACCGAACGAGAGAGGCCGCCGAATGCCTTGCGTCTCTCTCCCACTCAACTATGATCGGTCTGCCGCGCGCGGCACTAGAGAATTAGGCGCATTGAATCGGCGCATGCTTGTGTCTCTGTCTTTGTCTTTCTCGAACGTTCTTGGCGTTGGAAAAACAAGAAAGCGTCATAATACAAGTTCACACGTGGTTAAAGTATCGTCAGCTGTGTCTGTAGTGAAAATGTGGAGTGCTTAGATTCGTCATTTACAACAACTACAACAATAAAGGTAAATAATTGTACACTGATATTTCATTATCGTAAACTATGATTGATTGATTAATTGTTAGATTGACACAAAAGTTGAGAAACTGAGTTTATAGGTTATGTCATACTATTGATAAATGTTGATAGTGTTAAGTAAATTATTAGTTTAAAATTAATTAATTAATTAATTATTATTGACGCGATAACGTCTTATAAATCGATAGAGCAGGCTGCATGCACGCTCGAAAAGCATGACTCATGTAGCGTTACCTCTGCCGCGACACAGGCAGAGCAAACGTGACGTGAGCAGCAGCAGCAGAGAAGAGAGAGAATGAGAGAGTGGTTAAAATTTAATGCTTTGCACTCTTCTGGCAACCGCAAGGCAAAGCGGTGTATCTCCGTCTCGCTCTGCTCTCCCGCTTTGTCTATTTATAGCTCGAGCACTGACGCAGGCGAATGTGTGTATTTCAGTCTTTGACGTCGCCCTGTTGTTTGCATGCGTGGTGAAGAGGTTAGAGTGTTCGAGTCTTAATCTCACGATCGCGGGTTCGAGTACCAGCCGCAGCAATTGTGTTTTCAAAAATATAAGTTTGGCTTTTATAGACTTTCTATAATATTTATATCCATTTAACTTAACATATCAACAAACAGCCGGCACTTCCTTATCTAATCCTCTCCAGAAACTGGCCATTTGCAGCCGGCACTGCCTGATCCTCTCCTGAAACTGGCCATTTACAGTCGGCACTACAGCCTGATCCTCTCCTGAAACTGGCCATTTGCAGCCGGCACTGCCTGATCCTCTCCAGAAACTGGCCATTTACAGCCGGCACTGCCTAATCCTCTCCTGAAACTGGCCATTTACAGCCGGCACTGCCTGATCCTCTCCAGAAACTGGCCATTTGCAGCCGGCACTGCCTGATCCTCTCCTGAAACTGGCCATTTACAGCCGGCACTGCCTGATCCTCTCCTGAAACTGGCCATTTACGGCCGGCACTGCCTGATCCTCTCCAGAAACTGGCCATTTACAGCCGGCACTGCCTGATCCTCTCCAGAAACTGGCCATTTGCAGCCGGCACTGCCTGATCCTCTCCAGAAACTGACCATTTGCAGCCGGCACTGCCTGATCCTCTCCAGAAACTGGCCATTTGCAGCCGGCACTGCCTGATCCTCTCCTGAAACTGGCCATTTGCAGCCGGCACTGCCTGATCCTCTCCAGAAACTGGCCATTTACAGCCGGCACTGCCTGATCCTCTCCTGAAACTGGCCATTTACAGTCGGCACTACAGCCTGATCCTCTCCTGAAACTGGCCATTTGCAGCCGGCACTGCCTGATCCTCTCCTGAAACTGGCCATTTACAGCCGGCACTACTGCCTGATCCTCTCCTGAAACTGGCCATTTACAGCCGGCACTGCCTGATCCTCTCCAGAAACTGGCCATTTGCAGCCGGCACTGCCTGATCCTCTCCAGAAACTGACCATTTGCAGCCGGCACTGCCTGATCGTCTCCAGAAACTGGCCATTTACAGCCTCCCTCTCTCAATTTTACATAATTTTTTTACCGTGAACGTGTCAACGTCTGCTACCATTCCATCCCTGTGGATGGCAGTCCACGTAGTGACGATGAGCACCGAGACTGTGGTACACAAGGAGACTACTATATACAGCCGTAGAATTGAAAATCTGCTACGATAGTCAGATCAGAACTATTTATATCTTGATGGAAAGGAGGTGTAAACCTCTTTGAAACTGCATACTAAGATTTTAAGGACGGATCTTGCTTTAAATATGCGTCGAATGACACCTCGATCATCCTGACCCGATACTCCGTTCAAAAGATATTCAATAAACAAGATTTTAACGGCCTTTCCGAAATGAAAACGTTTGTCCTGTTGTTTGTCGATTTTTTTGTTTTAGAGTCCTGTAACCACTTTTATTTTATTAAAAAGCTCGAGCTAAACATTTTTTGTTCTACGACTTTTTGGGTTTCCCGCTAGTTTGGCGGGAAAACAGCTAAAAAAGATAGATTTCCCGCACCCATAACTTCTAAACGACTAAAGCTACAGAAACGTGCTATATGTCATTAGAAAGGTATTTTGAAATGAGTAGCTTTGCCTGGACATAATTTTTCTAAATATAATATTTAAGAATTTAAATTTAAAACTAATTTTTTTTCACGTTTTTGTAATTTTTTCAAAAGTGGCTCTAACGCTGCGTGTTTTGACTTTTTAAATTTTTCAGCTAAGTGCTGATTTTGAAACTAATTAAAAATTTTTTAAATATTTATGTTTAAATAACTATTAATTGTCACAAAATTATGTATCAGAAATATTTTGAGTTGAATGTGCCATCGCCACTTTTATCTCCACTCGTTAAGAGGTGTTTTTGTTTGATATGATTAAATGAACTAGTTTTAAGTTGTTAATATTTAAAATATTTTCAGAAGAGGGGTTTTTAAAAAAAATCTGTTGTGCGATGTCTTCCAAATATTGACAATCTAATGCTCTGTAATCGGCTGCAGGTGTCCAAGAGGTGATCTACGGTAAGATCGTCCCCGATTGACATGTTAACCGCGTCGTTCCCGTCAGTATGGGTTGGTGTGTGGATTGTGGGTGCCCGATGCGTAGGCGAATGCTCGACTACCGATGTTGGGCCGTAGCCTGATGTTGGTGCAATTAGGATTCGGAGATTTTCTTTTCCTTAAGGTATGTATGATCGTATTCGGTTTTGTATGTCCTTGGCGTTGCACGGGGTGAAGGCAATGGATGGTGTAAGAGTCATTTCTTAGGCGGCCTTGTCTGCGAGTCCGTTTCCATTAATTCCTTGGTGACTGGGAACCCAAAGTGTGGTGATTTTTGTTGGAAGTAAGATTAAAGTGTGCCTAATTTATAATAAAATATGGCAAAAGCTTCGGCTGTGAATATACAGTTGTGTGACGGGTGTAGATTCAGTTTTTTCTCCAAGATCTTGTGCACTCAAAAAACGCTTTTGGTATTCTAAATAGCTTGTATTCTTTTTAGCAGTGTTGTAGATCTGCGTGTTTATGTTAGGCTTTTTGGAGTTCCAATAGAATAGCTATTCAAAAGACCTCTTTGGCTTAGGCAGAGGTAGGCTAAGTTGCTGGGCGTAACTGGCGCAACGTCTAAGCGTGGATATGCATTTGTAATTCCGTCTCTGTTCGAAAATGGTTCCGAAGTCTTTAGTGAGAGCGCGGTCTTAAGAGTCTATGTCGGATTCTGCTAATGTGCATGCTACTGGGAAGGTGGAAAATGCATAAATGGCGCCGCGCACTGCTCCGTAATATGGCGCTTGTAGTTTTTGTATGTGCAATTAAGCACACCATCCGAAGATTGGCAGGCCATGATAAAAACTTTATAATAAAAAATTTAGATTCTTGCTGTTATCTAAGAATCTTATAGTCTTTTTACACAGCGTCTGTTGATGCGCCAGAGCCCGAGTTGATGTGAAACCAGTAGTGAATTATATAAAATGATGTAAAATTAAAATAGAGCATGTTTTATTCTAACCAATCTTGATGAAATGGCTCAAGTAAAATGCGTCTTTTATATAAAACAGTGAGTGGCATGTTTTTACGGCAATTTTAACTATTTCGCTGATTTTAAGTGAACACTGTTGTATTGCAGTTTTCGGTTATTTAAAATAAATGACAAAAGCTCCAAGTACAAAAATCACCTAATTAGATAAAAATACTTAATACAAGTAAGTAAATTGTAGCTATAAGTAGTTGATGCGAACTTTTCTGTCCCTTTCTGAAACATATATAACTTACAGAAAAAAAAGTCGTTGCTGCGATTTTCGTGAGTTGACGCAGAAGCGCCTCTGTGTAAAAACAATATAACAGTGTTGTTGAAAAATGAGTTTAGAGTCGAAGGTTATGCTCAAAATTTTAAATAAATAAAATTTTTTTATTATTTTGTTATTAAAGTCTATGTCGAAAGAGTTACGTCGGTGTTTACGACAAATATGAAGTAGCTGGCATTTATCAACCGCAAGGGAGGAACCAGAGGTCAAGAGTTAATTTCGTGCAGTATTTCTGAAAATTTGATTTTAACAGTATTCATATTTGTTTACTCGATTGGTCATGAAGGCCTTAAAAAGGTTGTAAAGCCTTTGACCAATGCCCCAGCGCTCGAGTCGACAAAGTAGGGCGATCGAAGGCTCTTTAAAAATCCGACGCCAGGATGGAGACGTGATTTTTGGTCGAAAAAGCGTTCGACGCGTAGTGTTGAATATGCAACAACGCGTCCATAGCTGTATTTTCTTTTAAATGCAACTTGATTGTGCGATGTTATAAGATAGGTCTATGAGCTATTATTTTCTCTAATGTTTTTCCTAGACAGGATATCAGGCAGATAGGGCGGTAGCTGTTAATATCGGAAGAGGGTTTGTTAGGTTTTGGTGTGGGAATAATGGTGGCTGATCTCCATGTATGTGGGTATTTTTCGGAGCTTAGCATTTCATTAAAGACTTCCAGAAGTTTAGCTTTCAGGGAGGATGGTAAGTTTTTGAGCATAGGGCATGATACCCTATCGGCCCCGGGACTTCTTCCTTTTGCGCTTGCTACTGAGGTTTCTGTTTCGAGCAGGGTGAAGTTCATATCTAAGCATATAGAGGATGGAGACAGAGAATCCGGGAGATAGGGTTCTGACAGATACTTTTTTTTTCCAGTATGGTTAGGTTAGGTTAACCCGGACGGCCCTCGCAGGGAATGGGCCAATATGGCACTTTGTTGTCCGGATGGGTGAGTATGAACCTGACGATAGTTTAGGAGGTTCGAAGTTCCTTACACATGATCTTCGAGATCTTGCAGGTTGTAGAGTTCCTCCACCTTCTTTTGATTTGCACGTCGGCCCGTCTCTCTAGCTCGATTTGAAGCGTTCTTAAGGAGACAGTAACGTTCTCCATTCTGTCATTCGCCAGCCCGACGCCTTCCTTTGCAAGATCGTCCGCCGCCTCGTTACAATCGATGCCCTGGGGTCTGGGAACCCAGCAGATCCGCACTGACCCTGCTCGCCAGTACATTTTTGAAACAGACCGCTGACGACTGCATGGACCTTATCGCCGCTTGGCTGTCTCGTATTGGCGGCATTTACTCTCCACGGCCTCTGCTGATTTCCTGATGGCGAAGACTTCTGCCTGGAATATGCTGCATTGGCTCGGTAGCTTATACAGCCTTATCTCAGGATCTGTACAATATATGCCCGCTCCTACTCCTCCTTCCATCCTAGAGCCGTCGGTGTAAATGTTGAGGTGTTCATTATGGTCCTGACCGATTTTGTTACGTCGGTGGTGTCGTTGCGCCTCAGTCCTTGGAGTACATAGGACTGAGGAAGTGGCCGCCCGGATAGCAGACACGATTTGTGCAGCTGAACTCGCCGGATTTGGGGTGGGTTCTTTGGTCGCTACTATCCTCTACAACGTAAACAGAACCATTATTTACGTGAAGAATAGAAGAAATCGTTCGTCAGTCTGTCTTTCTGTCCACATTGCCCCACAAGCGGACTTATACTTGATCGTAAAAATTATCGGGGTGTGTTTTGGCCGTTTTCCCTCCCCATTTGCAAACTTCGTGCGCTTTTGGATTGTCGCGGGCCGTGCAATACGATAACCTGTTGTTCATGTCGTTCGTCAAAAGTTATGTAATTTTCTTGACCAAGTCTCCCATTCGTACGAATGCCCCCTTTTTAATGGATTTGTACCAATGCATTTTTGTTGGATCAAGTTCACATTACTAGTTTATCATAAAGGTTGGTCAATAGTGTTTTGGACATAAACGTGTATTGTGTGGCAAGTGATATTCTGAATGAGTGTAAACAATATGTAAGTGCATCTTTGAAAGCTAATATTGTATCATGTATAGTGTGTGTAATAATATTATATTATATATTATATTATATATATATATATGTATATCAGACAATGTTGGGCAAAGGTCCCGTTGACTCACCCTCGGTTACTCCATCGTTGAGAGCTCTCGTTCCGGAGTTTAGGTTTTATTTGCTGGAAAAGTTAAGTAGAATAAAGCATATATATATATAATATATATAATATCGTGCAACGGTTTGGTGTTCTATATTCATTTACTAAATTCACAAAAAAAAAAATTAAATGTGTTGGTACTGAAAAATGTGTTGATAAGTGCAGGAAATTGTAAATGTTGTTGCGGCTTAGCTTTTACATGTTTGCTGTCATATTATTGCGGCTTTGATGGAATAGGTTGTGCTTTCTATTATTGAGGTAGAGTCATCTTTGGTGTTGCCGAGCATCTTTGAAGCCCTTGGAGCTGATATGTGCCACGGGGTTGTCGTTGCAGGATTTAAGCTACGCCTAGTGATACGGGAACATGGACTTTTAATCGTAAGTTGCACGGTTTATTCTGTGCATAGTGGAACTGCAAATTGATTTTCAGTATTCACTTTTGACACGGCAAAAATCGGCAGGATTGTATTGGGCGTGGTGTGGACATGTGTCTTCAGGATTCACACTGCAGTCGGCATTGTTTGATGGGACGTTGTAAGCCGGCCGACAGTCCTAAGGATATTTCTTACCTTAAAATCGGCATCGGCACCGTACATTTACCGCGGTCAAGATCGCGGAAGGCTATCCGACTTTTACACTTATTCGGCTTGCACGCATTTAAGTTGGTATTGATGGATTTTCAGACTATCTGAATTTCTAACTCTGATTTTGACTATGTTTTGATACTGGTAAACCGGGGTCTTTTATACCAAAGACTGTGCTATGGATCACCGGAATGGAACACAAAAGTGTTTCCAGCTAGTGTCATCCTTTCCCCTCCTTTCACCTATTGGCTAGAGTTCGATTTGGGTCGTCTTTGTTCTAACGTTTGAAAGTTCAGCAAAATCAGCGGTGTTGGGTTGCCGGTGATTGCATGGCCTAATTTGGCAAGTTTAGGCAGTGTCATCTGCCAGTGCCAAATTCTTGCGGAATCTTGTCAGCGTCGTTTTTCTAGGGCACTAGCGTATTGGCTACTCTTGATTTTCTTAGCCGGATGTGTTACCCGGATGACTCGCGTCGGCCCTAACCGGCGAACGTAACAATTTTCCAGTCGTCTGGTCCCATGAATGTTGATGTTTTGACATCCGGGTAAGTTCTGGGTATCGTGTAATCAGATATACTGATCATGTCTCGCCGAATAAAACTATGCCCGAATCCTTGAAGCGACATGTTTCCTGCTGCATCTAGGCTTTGTGAGAGCTTTTGTTGGGGTAGACCTCAGCGTCCCTGATATGCAGATCAGTGCCTGCCGGCAAGTTTTCTCCATAAGGCTGTTGCACGTCCTCTTTTCCGTGGCGTACCACCACACTAAGACTCCATACAGCAGAGTCGGACGCACCACAGATATGTAAATCCAATGCATTAGAGAAGGTGATAGGCCCCATGTACAGCTAAGCATCTTCTTGGATGTGTATAGCGCTATGGTGGCCTTTTTCACCCTCTCCATTACATTGGGTTTCCATTCTAGCTTTTTGTCTAGTACAATACCGAGGTATTTGACTTGTGTTTTCGGGGTCAGCCTGGTTGAGTTGACTTTCGGGGGATCCATAGCGATACCTTGTATCTCTTGGTAAAGAGAATGAGGTCCGTCTTGTCCACGTCGATACTGAGTCCTACCTTCTCCGCCCACTCACATATTTCCCAGAGTGTTAATTCCATGATAGAGCTGAGAGTCGATGGACAGACTCCCGTAATAAATAGGCTTATGTTGTCGGCACAAGCTGTTATTTTTGAGGCTTTCCTTTCGAATCTCTTGATTTGGTCGTTCACCACCATATTCCATAGCAGGGGCGACAGAACTCCACCTTGTGGTGTCTCTCTATAGTGGCTACTAACGAATGCAGTGCCGTTTCACTGATTTCCCTTTGGTGTAGGCATGCTGCTGATAGGCATTTCTGATGTGTAGGTCCAGCAGCTTTTCGAGTGTTTTTAGTAAAAATGAGGTGAAGCTTATCGGTCTGTAATCCTTGGGGCTCGTTTGGCTGCACTTTCCTGCTTTTGGCAGGAAGACAATCCGAGAGGTCTTCCATTGGATAGGGATATAGTCCGTACTTAAGCAAGCTGTGAATATTGCAGAACGCCATGGGATGATCCGTTCTTTAGTCATCTGTAGCATGGCTGGAAATATACCGTCTAGTCCAAGTGCTTTTATACCCGCAAAGGAGTCTTAGCCCAGTAGATTATTTTAGAGGATTGTAGATACGTTGGGGGGCTTTCTTCTCCGGTTGCCAGGTCTTGGTGCATATTAGCATCGGATACCTCCGTGGTAAAGCCGCCTATAGTCAACTGGCCGTCGTCGAGTTTGAGCTGATTCTGTACGGTAGGTTGCTTTTTTTTTTTTTTTTTCTTGGGCGTTGATGATGCACTACGGTCAGTACACTCAAGTGGCCATTTAAAACCAAGCCCGGGCTTGTTAGGGTTAGGTGTTAAATAGGTGCGAAAGAAAAGTATAGATAAAAGAATGCGAGGAAATATAAACTACTATCAGGCAGCTCGATTGTTATCTTGCATGTGTACTAGGTGGGTTAAGATTAATGTTTTTAGTTTAGGAAGGCTATCTACAGATGAGGTAATTTTATACAAATCATTACATATATTATAATTTTTATAATACTCTAAAGGGTTCATGCATTTCATACGATGTTCTGCAGTGGTGCAAAACCAAAGGCAGGTAGGATCTTGTGGTTCTACATGGTACGTGGAAATTCAACTGACCCAATAGATCACTGCTTTCCACGTCACCACGGATCACATTATACATAAAGACAATGCCTAACATCGTTCTACGGTTTGCTAAGGAAGGTAGGTTAATCAGGAGAAGTCTACTAGAATAAGAGGGCAACCTAAAGTTTGCATCCCAGTTTAAGCCACGAAGAGCGAAAAGTAAAAAGTTCTTTTGAACTGACTCAATGCATTTGCTGTGGACGTCCCACTGGGGACTCCAAACGCAAGATCCATATTCTAAAATAGGACGAACTAACGAAGTGTATAAATTCTTCGTGACGTAGGGGTCAACGAATGCCTTCGAGCACCGTTTAATAAATCCCAGCACACCCCTCTCTTTATTCACAATGCACGAGATATGATCAATAAACTCCAGTTTAGGATCTAGGCGGATACCCAAATCGTCAACTAGCGTGATCCTTTCCAAAGAGCAGCAGTTCAGCGTATAAGTCGCAAGCATGGAGAGACACGTGAGAATGTCATCAGCTTGCATTTTGAGCCATTCAGGTTTAATAAGTTTACATTGCACCATGTTTGAAAGTTATTAAGATATGTTTGTAAATCCGACTGGCAAGCGCGGTCCTTGTATTGCACACAAAGTTTGACGTCGTCAGCGTACATGAGTACTCTGGAGTCAGTCAAGACTTTGGGCAGGTCGTTATATAAATAAAAGTAAAGGGACCCAAGTGGCTCCCTTGCGGGACACCAGAGGTCACCCGGAGAACATTCGACAAGTTGTTTTTAAATAGAACCTTTTGCGTCCTACCATTCAGATAACTTGAGATCCACCTAAGAAGATCGACAGGAAAACCCATTAGGTCGAGTTTCCTAACAAGAAGGGAGTGAACGGAGTCAAATGCTTTACTGAAATCAGTATAGATCACATCTGTCTGCAAATTTTGTGGAAAGCCCTTATAATGAAAGAAGTGAGCTCCAGAAGGTTAGTAGTCGTTGATCTTCGTTTAATAAATCCATGTTGGCATGGAGATTATGGATCTACACAGGTGCTGCAAATGGGGAGTAATTACGTTTTCGAAAAGTTTTGGGATGGCTGACAACTTAGAGATTCCTCTATAGTTGTTAGCATTCACTTTTCTACCTTTTGTGGAGAGGAATCACGAATGATTCCTTCCAAATAAGGGGAAATTGGGAAGTCTCTAAGGATAAGGTAAACAATTTTAGAAGGGGACTGCACAGGGACTCGGCACAATACCTAAGCACACAGCCTGGTATTCCGTCGGGACCTGGCGAATAAACCGGTTTGACACGTTGAAGATCCAAAGAAGGGAGCTTTCGTTTAAGCTAGGACTGAAGATTAGGTTTGATTTGGGCATGCTATAAGAATAGGTTTGGTTTGAATCGGATGACGGAGAATAAGTAGTTTGAAAAAACTGAGCAAAAGATCGGCGATTGCCTGATCATTGTTTGCTGTCGTATTTTCAAATGAAAGCGAGGAAGGATGTGTAATAGGCTTACGTTTAGTGTTGACAAAATTATAAAACTGTTTTGGGTCCTGCACAAACTGAACCCTACAACGAGTCAAATAGTTTTGTAACACTGCGCGTTAAGCACGGTAAACTTTGACCGAGCCGCTAAATAGCGAGCTAAACAGCTTGAGAACCGTTGCGTTTAAATTTAGAATAGAGATTGGACTTGACATTTTTGAGGCGAGTCAACTCTTTACTAATCCAGGGAGGCTTATTGGAGATTGACGGATAGTATAACGGAACACATTCGGTAAAAAGGATTTCATGGCATTGTAAAAATATCCATGGCACCCACCATGTCAGTGCACATGTAGAGATCGGACCAATCAAATTCAGATATAAAATTATTCAGCCGTCGAAAATCCGCCTTGCGAAAACAGTGAATTTTCTTATCCGGCCGATCAGACTTATTCTCCATAGCAGTCCCAATATCGATAGTCACATCGAAAGTAGGATGGTATGGATCTTCGGGTAGCGTCAAGGGCGGGACCCTAACCAAACTGACTCTTGCCGGATCAGAGACAAAGCAGAGGTCTAGCGAGCGATCTAAGGAATTTCGTACATGGTTGACTTGGTCAAACAAGCCATCAATAAAGTCGTGACGTGCTGTAGTCAAAAGGGTATTTGAGGATTCATTTGTGGACCAAATAGCCCCAGGAATGTTAAAATCCCCTAGAACTACTAAGTGGTCCCTATCCGAAAGTCTATTGGAGGGGTGGTTCCAATAAGTAGGAAGTTCCGACAAGGGAGGAATGTAGGAACATGTAATAAAAGTAAAACAACCATTTAATGATAGTTTCACACAGAGGAATTCAACATCGCTGCATTCCTCGAAAGTTAATAGTTCAGACGTGAGGTTGGAGTCAACCGCAATGAGGACACCGCCCCCTCGCCTGGAAGGCCGATCTAGCCTGTACGTTGTGTACACAGCTGGAAAAACTTCGGAGCTTAGAATCTCCGGCTTTAACCAGGTTTCTGTGAGCACAATCACCTGGGATGCAAATGAAAGACTATTAGAATACAAAATGGGAAGCTTACTACGTAAACCCCTTGCATTCTGATAGGTAAGAAGGAGGGAATTGGTTAGTTTTTTGGAGCTGGCACAGTGGTTTTGTCCGGCCTGGGTAGACTAATTCCTACAGGCCGTCTTTTCTTTTTCTTGGCTTCGTACTCCTTAACAACAACATACTGCGGCCAGAAATCGGCAGAGCATATTGTGTTAAAGAGTTCTTCAGGGACATTTATTTTGAAAGATGAAATTAATTTTATCGGACTTGGTTCTGTCTCGAATAAAGACAGTAACATCTTCAGATGTTTGAGATGGGTGAAGCCGAGAGACAAATATCTGCCTCGTTGGTGGTACTACAATAAGGGCTTTTGGCAACACAGACTGGTTGGCTGTATTACCAATTTCGGCCGGTAATCCAGGCCTTTGCTGACAACTTCCGTAGTCTAGCCGTTTCTGGCACCGTCTCGATATTGGAGGGGAAGTTTCTCCACGAGATCCTTTATGCCTTACGTAGTTCTCTCTTGTATTCCCTGAGTAGGATTTTGTACTCCTCATTGAACATATCGTCTATCGCCTGTTTTGCGATTCTAAAAAATACTCTGAGGTTATTCCTTTGGTGCAATAGATCCTTGTTCCACCAGGGCACAGTGGGGCCATTTGAGTTTTTGCGTTGCAAAAATCATAGCATTTAAACCAAGTAAGATAATTCAGTAATTTAAATGGCAATAGAAAGATAATAGTTCAACCTATTAAAAATGTATAAAAATGGCGCTACGATTTTTTTATGATTTCTTATGATTTGTCACAGTCAAAATTTCTAAATATCATACAAAAAAAATGTTTTTGATAACTACAAAATTTTTTCTTAACTATTTAAAATTTTTTTAAATTTGTTTTTAAGTGTTTTTTGTATTTTAAAGTTTCCACATTGAAAAAAAAAATTATTAAAATTTTTTTTTTACACTTTTTCAAAATAATAATAACAATTTGAAAGAGAAGGCACATCTAATAAATTTTTTATTATACCCTTGCAGAGGGTATTATAATTTTGCCATGATATTTGCAACGCAGTGAAGGGGGCATCTCAGACCCCATAAAGTATATATATTCTTGATCAGCATCACCAGCCGAGTCGATCTAGCCGTGTCCGTCTGTCTGGCCGTCTGTCTGTCCGTCTGTCTGTCTGTCGGTTTCTACGCGAACTAGTCTCTCAGTTTTTGAGCTATCGGGCTAAAATTTTCAGCATAGTCTTATTTCTTTAGCACGCAGTATATATGTCGTAACGGCTGAAATCGGACCACTATATCCTATAGCTGCCATAGGAATGAATGCGAAATTAATGTAAAAAAAAATTAACTTCTCTGTTTTTCAACGAATTTCTATTAATTTCGAGATATAGTAGTTTTTTATAGTTCTAGAATTACGGTTTTAAGTTCATTAAGATCGGACAACTATATCATATAGCTGCCATAGAAGGGATCAGTCGATTTATATGAAAATGTAAAATTCTACATGTAAAATGTAAAATGTACTAAATTTTCATTATTGGACATATTTTTTTTACATTACCAAAATGGATCGATTTTCAATGATCCAATTGCAGACTGCAAGGGTATTCAAAATTCGGTTTACCGAAGTTAGCTTTCTATCTTGTTGGGAATATTTTTTGTCGTATATTTCACTACCTTAAAACAATAATCATATCAGGCAAGACAGTGCCTAAGCGGTTACCAGGGGTGTGTATTTTATACCAGGGCTGCACGCTCATTAAATTTCTGGAACCGTGACTTTTTTTCGTTTTTGCCTCGAGGATTATAGGGACTGCAGCCAGCTGCAGCAAGACTCTATTGAATTCGATTAAGAAATATTCAAAGAATTTTTTACAAAAATATGGCAAATGTACAAAAATTTTAAAATTTTGTTATTTTCCATCAAAGTTAAAAAAAAAATGTATATGTACAGTTAGTAAAAAAATATTTACCTGAAGAAACAAGAAGCATACAGTAAAATGTCTTCTTTATTTTATACCTAATAATAACACTAATAAATGAAAAAAAGAGGGTCCATTACCTAGTTTTCTTGAAATTCGACCTGAAATTTGCTTAAATTTTCTAAAAATGTTGTGTTTTGTTGAACATGAAAAATTGGTCAACTTTGATACGGTATGTCTGAAAAAAAAAATCGTAGGCTAATAACATTTTGTATTTTTAATCTTTGAACAATTACCTATAAAATTTGCGTATTTAAAACATCGAACGCGAACATTCTAGGGGCCCCATAGTGCAGGGTGGCTTGGTCCTTTTTCTAGTTCTTGATATTAGGCGTGATGCGTGATACTCTTCCAGTAATTCCTTGGAAAGGGTCTGGTGAAAGGGTGTGTAGAACAGATTATAGTTGGAGGACCTTAGTCCGGCCACAGAATTGCCAGAGGCGATCCATGGCTCTTGGACCAAGGCTGTGTCGACGGACCCTTGCTCCATGCCAATCAGGAGTTCCGTCGATGCGACCTTGCTTTTATGGAGGTTGAGCTGCAGCACTTTCAAGGTCATGGGCACTCTGCTCACTTCCTGACGGGTTGACTACTACGGTCAGGTCATTTTCGTCGCCGCGGTCAATGAGTGCCACGATCAAATGTCGTTTGGTCACGTCACTGACCTTCGTCTTCTTCTTGGTTGGCTTCGCTTTGGTGGGTGGAGGGTCTGCCTCCTTGGGCCCGCGTTGCCGCTTGCTCACCGGAGCGTCCTTAGTGGCGCTCTCGACAGAGCGTTGCCTTTTCTTGGAAAGCATCTCCTCCCCCTTATTGGCGAAACCTTTCGAGGCCATTTGCGGGAGTTTTGCGAAGTGCAGCCGGCTTTCCTCAATTCTTTGCTCTGCCCAGGTTTCCCAGGTTTCCTTCTCCGCACTGGTGAGGGTGGGCTTGTCCTGAAGCCGGCTCTGAATTTTGAGGGCAGCCTTATACTGCGCTTTTGCCTTCATCCCCTCGCTGGAGCGTTTCGGCCCTTCCCTGCGCGGGGATCTGGTTCTGGTGTGTTTTGCACGCTCTCCAGGTAAATGTCTGTCTCGACAACGGCATCCGTGCGGCTTAGCTTGCTCAGCGTAGTTGTAGTTTTTGTGGCAGTAGCGTTGCAGCTGGTATGACCTGCTCCCGCCATACCAGAGGTGTGACCGCTGGCGACACGCAGAGAGGATTGCTCCTCCCCGTAGAAGTCACGCCTATCACCGACGTTTGGGCTGACATCCCAGCCCCGGTTTCGTCTCTTTTGCCGTCCATACTGGTTTATTTTACGGGGGACCACCCACTTGCGTTTTAGGCCTACTGCCAGGCAGATCCAACCATGGCTACTGGTTCATTTCCTCCGGCTTTGGGGGCCGCAGGAATTGAATCGTAGCCTTAGATAGACACTGCATTACCCCGGACAGCGGCATTACATTACCCGTTATCCGGGCCCATTGCCCAGCCGGCACCCTCGTGGAGGGTTAATTTGGAGGATTTATGCCAGCCTTTTTTCCAGTAAATAATCTGCTGAAAAGTTTCTGTCGGAAGATTATTTCGACCAGGAGTGGGCAAACTCTTCGGCAATATTGGAGGATTGAATGGTGTTGGAGGCACTCCAGCTAAGCGTTTTATATCGGAGCAGACTTTTTTTGAGGTGGATAACGGGGAGATCTTGGAAGTAAATTTTGCAAGGCAGTTACGTTTGGCCAAAAGTACAGCTTTTTTAAAGAGAGCGTTTGCTTTTTTGTGCTTGATGAGATTAAGGTCACTCATAATTGCTTTAAGTGAGGAGAGCAAAAGCTGCTTTTGGTCCCTGAGCTGTTGGAGCTCGGAGTTCCATCATGGAACTTTGCCTTTGTGAATCATTTGTTTTGTTTGGGGTATACTGCAGTTTGCAGCTGCTCGTATGGCTTTGGTCATTTTTGCGACTTGCTGATTTAAGCAATCGGCTATCCAACTTGCTGCTGATATTTCGCAGTTTTCATTGGAGAGTTTCTAGTTGGCTTGGTTAGTCTTGAATTTAGAAAGCGGTCGAGTGTTCTCTGGGTGAGTTGATGTAGCGATGTGGATGGTTATAGGGACTGGTTATAGGGACCTACACTGCCATGTAGGTTATCTGATATAGACCAGCTACATCTATGTGTTATCTGTGGGGATATCAGTGGGATATCGATGTGAGTGGAGGTATTGTTGGTTGGAAGGTGGGTGGGGGAGCCATTGTTTAGAACTATTAGGTTGTTTTCTAGAAGTGTGCGTTCAATGTTTTACCCTAGAGCGCCTAGAGGACTCCACGAGTTAAGGTCACCGAGAAGTATGGATGGCCCATTAAAGTAATCTTAGATATTTGTTATATCAAAAGATTTAATGCTTTGATTAGGTGGGATGTATGTATTGATAATGTTAACAGCCTGGTCAAAACTAAGCTGCAGTACGGAGCAAAGTATGTTGGAGTTTATGTTTTGGTACATATGTGGGATGTTTCTTTTGATAAGCACACCGATACCTTACTTGGCCACGGTGTTTTATGGAAGACTGTGGAAATAACCAGTATATTCTTTGGGGCAGGTAAAATTTGTAAAATTTTATGGCAGGCGTGTTTTCTGCAAAAATACATTATCGGGTGCGTAGTCTTTTATAAGGAAAGTAAGATCGTTGTAGTTGTTAAAAATCCCTTGAATATAATATTCCATTGTATTATGGTGATAGACAAGATAAGATTTTATAGGGTTTTGTTGTTATTTATTTGTGATGTATGTGTTTTTATATAAATGTATAAATGAAGAGGCTCGGGACTAAGAGTCGGAGTCATCTATTGATGTGTCAGAGTCTATTGGGTTGCTTGCTGTTCGTGGGTTTGAGGCGCGCGAAGCGATTGATTCGTTTGAGTTTGATGTTAAGGTCATTGATGGGTTGTTGTCACTTGTCTGTTTAAGGAAATTATCTACTTCTGATCTATAAGAGCGAACTTTTCCTAAATGTTTTTTTTAGTGAATTTCCTGGGCTTAAGTTAGTGGATTTCATTTTTAAAGAGTTGTTTGCTGTGGTTGAGACTTTCTCTATGGGGTTCAAAGAGATGGTGTGAAGGGGAAAATGCGATGGTAAGAGAGATGTTGGAGCTTTTGTCGAGCAGGTAGGCGAGTCAGCATTCGTAGTACCGCGGGACTGTGGCGTACAATCGTGTTATAAAGCTTTTGTGTTGTCTGAATTGCCGGCAGCGGTTCCCGAAGTATTTGAACGCGCATGTTCATCTTCAGTTGTACTTTTTCATAACTTGTAAGGAGTGCGTTTGTGGGCGTGGGAATGCTCACCTTTATCCTTTGAAGTCGCACTGAGCTTTCATCAGCTATAGTTCATTCATATTTAATAAACAGCGTCTCCGATAAATAGTCCGGAGTGAAATCATTGGTGGTCTCGGAAAGCTTCCTCTTTCTTGTGAAATTGCACAATCCTCCAGCATTTTTTTCGGCCTTCCTTTTCCACGTCCGGCTGATGTGGAAGTTTCATCTTCTGCCAATGTATTCAGTTTGGTATCCTCAATAAGCCAGTCCCTGGTGTTGAATTTTTGAGCAGATCGAGATGCTTTCTCAAATTTTTCCTTAATACGGGAATATAGAAAGCGAAGATTATTTGTTATATGTGGACTTATCTTCAAATTAGGGTATCCGATCGCAAGTTCGTCAAAAGCAGCAATCATGAAATCCGTCGCGGTCGTACAGTTTTAAAGATATCAAATAATTTTGCGTTATTCAACAACATGATTTTGAATTAGACACACATTTTGCAGAATAAATGCAAGACACTTGTCAACTTTCAGTTTTAGACTGATCAAGGGAATACATTTTTATTCAATACTAGCGGAACCGGCGAACTTTGCCTCGCCCAAATTCAACACCTTTATTCACGTATATTTTTTCTATACAACATTTTTTTAGATCAATAAAAATAACTATTTTTACTATAAGTGTGCGGGGATGTTTATAATCGAAAGCGTTACAAATAATTAAAGTATACTTAATTTAGTTTAATGAATTAATCTTTATTAACTTAATGCATATATTTTAAATTAAAATATTTCTTTATTAATTATGACAGTTGGAAAAAAAGAAAAATTTATCTCTCAGCGCAATGGAGTACAATATTCTTGGTTTGTCCGTCGAGAACATGCCACACGCGAGAACATGCCACATATAGTTGTCCGTTGGAAAAGCATGGTGGTCGTTTCAAATCTAAGCGACATACAGATAATGTTTGGCCTTATGACTTATTGATCGTCATAGCGAATGCCTATTTAATTGGAAATTGAGTGAGTTTGAATTCAATGGGCACATATTTAGGAATCATTGGGATTCGTGGCAGCAATACATTTTCGCCTCGAAATTTCCCATTCAAAATAATGGCTTCAATGACATTTTTCATTAACATCTTAATTACTAATCGTGTACCATTACACAGCCGTGGTGGGTTCAAATTACGAAGTAGAATTATCGGAGTTCCAACCTTAAATTGTAAATGGTGTGGTGGCATGCCTGGCAAATCCAATGAGTTTACAAACTCAATTGGAATTTACAGTTTCGATGGTATCACAAACTGCATCGATAGATTTGTATGATACCAAGTCCCCAGGCAACAACTTTTGTATTTTTAAATTTAATTCATTGACGTCCATATTTTTTTCTGACAAAATCGCTCTTTCTTCCAACTACTTATGATTTTGATAATGTGTGTGTACATCGGGAAATATGCGCTCGATGAGAGTATTTTGCGAGTCGAAGATTGTGCAGAAGTTCGTTTGTAATTTTATACATCCAGTATTTTCATGTACAGCAACTCACCCATCGCCATTATCTAACAGTTGTTTAGAGAAAGTTTCGGCGGATGGATCCCGAAGCATTTGAACGCGCATGTTCATCTTCAGTTGTACTTTTTCATAACTTGTAAGGAGTGCGTTTGTGGGCGTGGGAATGCTCGCCTTTATCCTTTGAAGTCGCACTGAGCTTTCATCAGCTATAGTTCATTCATATTTAATAAACAGCGTCTCCGATAAATAGTCCGGAGTGAAATCATTGGTGGTCTCGGAAAGCTTCCTCTTTCTTGTGAAATTGCACAATCCTCCTGCATTTTTTTCGGCCTTCCTTTTCCACGTCCGGCTGATGTGGAAGTTTCATCTTCTGCCAATGTATTCAGTTTGGTATCCTCAATAAGCCAGTCCCTGGTGTTGAATTTTGAGCAGATCGAGATGCTTTCTCAAATTTTTCCTTAATACGGGAATATAGAAAGCGAAGATTATTTGTTATATGTGGACTTATCTTCAAATTAGGGTATACGATCGCAAGTTCGTCAAAAGCAGCAATCATGAAATCCGTCGCGGTCGTACAGTTTTTAAAGATATCAAATAATTTTCCGTTATTCAACAACATGATTTTGAATTAGTCACACATTTTGCAGAATAAATGCAAGACACTTGTCAACTTTCAGTTTTAGACTGATCAAGGGAATACATTTTATTCAATACTAGCGGAACCGGCGAACTTTGCCTCGCACAAATTCAACACCTTTATTCACGTATATTTTTCTATACAACATTTTTTAGATCAATAAAATAACTATTTTTACTATAAGTGTGCGGGGATGTTTATAATCGAAAGCGTTACAAATAATTAAAGTATACTTAATTTAGTTTAATGAATTAATCTTTATTAACTTAATGCATATATTTTAAATTAAAATATTTCTTTATTAATTATGACAGTTGGAAAAAAAGAAAAATTTATCTCTCAGCGCAATGGAGTGTACAATATTCTTGGTTTGTCCGTCGAGAACATGCCACACGCGAGAACATGCCACATATAGTTGTCCGTTGGAAAAGCATGGTGGTCGTTCCAAATCTAAGCGACATACAGATAATGTTTGGCCTTATGACTTAATGATCGTCATAGCGAATGCCTATCTAATTGGAAATTGAGTGAGTTTGAATTCAATGGGCAGATCTGTAGGAATCTTAGGGATTCGTGGCAGCAACACATTTTCGCCTTGAAATTTCCCATTCAAAATAATGACTTTAATGACATTTTTCATTAATTTCTTAATTACTAATCGTGTACCATTACACAGCCATAGTGGGTTCAAATTACGAAGTAGAATTATCGGAGCTCCAACCTTAAATTGTAAATGGTGTATTAGCATGCCTGGCAAATCCAATGAATTTAAAAACTCAATTGGAATTTACAGTTTCGTTGGTATCACAAACTGCATCGATAGATTTGTAAGATACCAAGTCCCCAGGCAACAACTTCTGTATTTTTAAATTTAATTCATTGACGTTCTCGTTTGCACATTTGCTCTTGCATTCTGGATAGAATGAGAGAGTGGGTTAGTTTTGAAATGGACGACGTAGATGGCACAATGGATTTTTCCGGCCTGGGTAAACTAATTCCCACAGGCCGTCTTTTTCTTATCTTCGACATCCATAACAACAATGTGCTTTGCCTTAAGTTCTCATAGCACATTGTGTTAAAGAGTTCGTAAATAGTTCGTAGGAACATAAATTTTGAAAGATTAAATATCCCAAGAATAAGAACCTTCGAATTTTTCCAGCTTATTTTTACATTTTTCGGCTTTTATGTGACCTATAACATTCACAGGGTAATCCAGGCCTGCTACCCTTTGGAATTTTTGGTATGCGGTTCTGCGAAGGGACTTAATGTGACCCTGAGCGGACACAACGAACATGACAGGAGGCGCTACCCCTCCTGCGCCACATTTGGATATCGAATCTTTCCGCACACTCGATTCCAGTGTCATTGGAGTTAGATATGGGGTCGAGGGCAGCTGAGAACCTTCTTTGGGCATGTTAAAAGAATAAGTCAAGTTTGAATCGGAAAAAAAGTAGTGTAAAACTTAGCAAAAAAAAGCCGATTGCCTGATTAGTGTTTGTTGTCGTATTCTCAAATAAAAACGAGGAAGAATGTGTAATATGTGTACGTTTAGTGTTGACAAAATTATAAAACTGTTTCGGGTCCTGAGCGAACTGAACCCTACATCCAGTCAATTAGTCTTTATAACACTGCGCGTTATGCACGGTGAAACTAGACTGAGCCGCTAAATAGCGAGAATGGAAAGAAAACCGTTACGTTTAAATTTTAAATAGAAATTTGACATAATGTTTTTGAGGCGAGTAAACTCTTTACTAAACCAGGGAGGCTTGTTTGAGATTGACGGATAGTATAACGGAACACATTCGGTAAAAAAAAAATTAATGGCATTGTAGAAAATATGGCACCTACCATGTCAGTGCACGCACCACATGTGGATACCGAATCTTTCCGCACACTCGATCTAAGTGTCATTGGAGTTAGATATGGGATCGAGGGCAGTGTCGTGGGAATCTGCTGTTGAGAACCTGCGGAAAACTTATATAATAACGTAAACTAATCAGTAGCTCTTAAAAAGCATTTTTGGTTTGCCGCATAAAAGACATAGTTTCTCTTTCAACATTGCGACAAGTTTCACAGCAGTAGCGCAGTTTAATGCTTCGTATAATATCAACCACCCGAGAGGGCATTTTAGTGACTTACCACTGTACTAATCAGAAGTAAAGATTTTATTTTTATCGAATTGCTTTTTGAAAAATTCTTTCGCATAAGGCACTCGAAATCGACAAAAACTATAGACTTTTAGCAAAATTTGCTGTTACTAATTTTCAGCGAGTACCTTTTTATCTTTATTTGCCCGGGCTGCAATCTTTGTATTTAAATGCTGATACATTTATGTCGTTTCTTAAAACTTAAATTCCATCTCAATTTCTTTTGGGTCCGGCGCCAGTTCGAAAATCGTTCACAAAGCTTTTTTTAACAGTAAAATTCACCTTCTACTGCCACCTCAGAGTTTACGAAAGATTTAATTTCAAAACAGGCTCATGAAAGGAAAGTCTTTGCACCTCTAAAAGCTCACGCATCGAACATAGTAGAAGGCTAACTAGTCCGACACACAGTTATGGCAATGTACGGATGTCAACCACATTTAATCAGACTTGTCTGGGTACCAGGACACATGGGTGTCTCAGGTAACGAGGCGGCTGATGAGTGCGCTAGATCCGGCTCAGTATCATCAATAAGTCTCGCGGTAAACGACATAAAGAAGCCGGTCCAACATGTCCTATCGGAATTCGAGGGTACCACAAGGACTGCGGTCGCTGAACAATGGACAGCAGTAATTGGTTGCGAGGTGTCCAAAGAACTATGGCCAAGATTCACCCCACATGCTTAGAAAGAATAATTTCGAAGATCATAAACAAAATAAAATACGTGTTTAAATTATGCTTTCCCAACAGCTAGAAATCAGCAAAAATTATTCCTGTTCTAAAACCCAAAGGTAAGTATATAGTATATTTATCCAAAGTCTTCGCCCAATTAATGGCCAAGCAGATTAACTCGATAATTTTCATGTCGTCTTTTCGGTTGTTTAGTTGTCTTATACGAGCCGGACTGAGTAGTACCTACTCAGGCAATTTCTAACCTCTCTTCTCGTTGTTGAGATGATTCTGATGCACGTGTCTCAGGGACATGTCTGATTCCGTGCATGAGGAGTAGATCGTCTTAAAGGCATAGTTCAACGCAAACCACGTGAAGAATGCGTTTAAAATGAAATTCGCTTGGGAAAATTTTAAGGTGAAAAGAATCCATTCGAGATTTGTGATTTTGTACGTAGTGGTGCCACTTAATTTCTTTTTTTTTTCAGTGAAATTATAATGCACGTTAGCACCCTTTTTATCAATAAATCACAAGCTGTGCCCCAGCATTTAATTTCCCAGTTCACTGTCGGAGGGACAATAGCTTTAAAGAGCCACACCTTGGCCTGGAAAGATAGACCTCTACGAAGACAAAGAGCTAGACCATTTTTTTAGCTACGTCCTTGCTGATCCGCAGACTCGGTCAATCTGCCCCTTTCAGCACAGTCGGCAGTTTAGGGTTACGCCAAGATACGTCACCTTATTCTCGTGCTTATATACGATCCTATACGTAAATTGTGTACAGTAGTGGGTCAAGGACGCTACCCTGAGGTACACCAGTGTGAATTGGGCGCAGTTTAGAACGATTTCCACGGATCTCAACCGCAAACTTTCTGTTATCTCAAAATGACACAATAATAATTCAGAGTTTCTCGGATAAAAGCGGCATTAATTTGTTGAAAAGACCTTCATGCCAAACCCTGTCAAAGGCCTGCCGAACGTCAAGAAATACGGCTGAACAGTATATGCGACCTAAAGCACCCATAGTGTGGTTAACAACAAGCTGGTCTGGCAGAGCGTCCATTAAGGCGTCAATATTCAGCAGCCGAACAAGCACGATCCGCTCGAATGTCTTGGAGAGAGTGGATAGAAGACTTATCGGCCTGCAAGACTTAAGTGAGCACGGGTCTTTCCCTATCTTATGGACCATTGTTACCAGCGCACTATTAGGTAATATAGAGTGTGGCCTCAAAAGCCTGGGAGTTTTTGTTGCTTTTGCAGGATCCGTACAAAATCAAAATCCCACAAAACCGAGTTTATTTATATTCCTCTTTCATTATACCCTTGCAGAGGGTATTATAATTTTGCCATGATATTTGCAACGCAGTGAAGGAGGCATGTCCGACCCCATAAAGTATATATATTCTTGATCAGCATCACCAGCCGAGTCGATCTAGCCTTGTCCGTCTGTCTGTCTGTCTGTCCGTCTGTCTGTCTGTCGGATTCTACGCGAACTAGTCTCTCAGTGTTTGAGCTATCGGGCTGAAATTTTCAGCATAGTCTTATTTCTTTAGCACGCAGTATATTTGTCGGAACGCCTGAAATCGGACCACTATATCCTATAGCTGCCATAGGAATGATGGCGAATATATTGTAAAAAAAATTTTAACTTCTATGTTTTTCAACGAATTTATATAAATTTCGAGATATAGTCGTTTTTTATAGTTTTAGAATTACGGTTTTAATTTCATTAAGATCGGATAACTACATCATATAGCTGTCATAGAAGGGATCGATCGATTTATATAAAAATGTAAAATTCTACATGTAAAATGTAAAATGTACAAAATTTACATAATTTGATATTTTTCGACATTACCAAAATGGATCGATTTTCAATGATCCAATTGCAGACTGCAAGGGTATACACACTTCGGTTTACCGAAGTTAGCTTTCTTTCTTGTTTTATTTCATTTTTATATTACTGGATAGTATAATATAATAAACTTTTTCCCTATAATTAAGTTTTTGGTAAAAAAAGACTAAATAATAATATATATAAACTTAACTGTCATCGACTTTCTCTCTTTGAGTGCATACGTCTGGGGCTATCCAATTTTCAGTGCTTTGCTTATCGCAAATTTCCATCGCCCGGCTTATCACCAATACCATTGTTCTTCTCAACGCGCACGTGTATATAGAAAAGCCTATTTTTGAAAGTTAATTACTTCTCAGCCATGGCCCCTGGGCCACCTAATTTAGGGGATAACCACTTTGCCAGCCTTAGCGTTAGCCCCAAAGCCAAGACAAAAAGACCATATCAGAAACTAACAGTTTATTTTCTCGACCTCCCTGCAACGCAGCTTAAAAACCCAAGATTTTTATTCGTCTCATCAAAGTACTCCCCCAAATCCATATCAGAGATTTCCTGCTTTGCAATCAACTGAGCTTTTAAGCACATCAGTAAAGACATCACATCGATCTCCACTCTCTGTGATGGAAACCTTCTCATGCTGGGCAATTCCAAAGAAATTGGTGATAAATTTACCAAAGATACCTCCTTACTCGGATTATGCGATATCGAGAGTAAACTCCACAACACACTTAACTTTGTTAACTACACTCTCCCGAGCAAACTAGACTTTTCCTGGCACACAGCTAGGGTTACGGAATATATTCCAAACCCTACTCTTTGTCTTCGTAGCGGTCTATCCCTCCAGGCCAAGGTGCGGCTCTTTAAAGCCATTGTCCTTCTGACAGTGAACTTGGGAATTAAATGCTGGGGCACAGCTTGTGAATTATCGGTAAAAAGGGTGCAAACGTGCATAATAATTTCACTGAGAAAAAAAAGAAGTTAAGTGGCACCACTACGTACAAAATCACACGTTATTTAAAAAGACAGGAATACAGGAATCAGTAACAAAGACAATTTCTCTGTATGCACACCGATACAGAGATCGCCTGCTTGCACTTACCAACCGTTTGGGTAGACATCTTGCCACACCGACAGCGTTTGCGCAGACAACACCCTGCGGACCTATGAATGCGCGGCAGAGACAGACCGCTCAGCATCAGCGTAGAAGTCGACCTGACCGTGTTTTCATCGAACCCAGAACCTATTTTTAGGACCAGCCTATGAGTCCAGCGGCCCTTAAATTACCGATTTCAGCTAGCCTGCCAGATACGATTGGGGCTGACTTGGGCCGAGTTTTCGCTGCCGCCATGTCAGCCATGTCTGACACCTCAGTTTGGTTAGTATTCCGCCATTGACGCAACCCGAAGATCCATATCATCCTACTTTCGATGTGACTATCGATATTGGGATTGCTGAATAATGTCATATCTGTTTTTAATTGGTCCGATCTCTACATGTGCACTGACATGGTTGGTGCCATGGATATTTTTTACAATGCCAGGAATTTCTTTTTTACCGAATGTGTGCTGTTATACTATCCGTCAATCTCAAACAAGCCTCCCTGGTTTAGTAAAGAGTTGACTCGCCTCAAAAACATTAAGTCCAATTTCTATTCCAAATTTAAACGGAACGGTTTTCTTTCCATTCTCGCTATTTAGCGGCTCAGGGTAGTTTCACCGTGCATAACGCGCAGTGTTATAAAGACTATTTGACTGGATGTAGGGTTCAGTTCGCTCAGGACCCGAAACAGTTTTATAATTTTGTCAACACTAAACGTACACCTATTACACATTCTTCCTCGCTTTCATTTGAGAATACAAAAAACACTAATCAGGCAATCGGCTTTTTTTTGCTTAGATTTTTCAAACTACTTTTTCTCCTTCATCAGATTCAAATTAGACTTATTCTTTTAACATGCCCATTTCAAATTTAGTTTTCAGTCCTAGCTTAAACGAAAGCTCGCCAGGTAGAATGATTCGTCATTCCTCTCCACAAAGCAGATAGCAAAACAGTTGCTAACAACTATAGAGGAATCTCCAAGTTGTCATCCATCTCAAAACTTTTCGATAACGTAATTACTCCCCATTTGCAGGACCTGTGTAGATCTGTAATTTCTGCATGCCAACATGGATTTATTAAACAAAGATCACGACAAATTACCGTTTGGAGCATCCTCTTTTATTATATGGGGCTTTCCACAAAATGTCCACACATATATGATCTATACTGTACTATTCAGTTAGGCATTTTACTTCGTTAATAATTTCCTTCTTGTTAGGAAACTCGACATAATGAGTTTTCCTGTGGATCTTAAGTTATTTGAATGTCAGGACGGAAATGGTCCTTTAAAAAAAAAAAAACTTGTCGTAGGTTCTCCGGGTGACCTCTGTTGTCCCGCAAGTGAGCCACCTTTACTGCTAACATTACTTATTTACGACCTGCCCCAAGTTATGACTAACTCGAGACTACTCATGTACTCAGAGTACTCCGACGCTAGTCAGTCGGATTTAAAAACAGATTTTAAGGGTGGACATCTAAGTAAAATTTTTTGAAAATCGAAAACTTGTTTATTTGTTTAAGTAATGCTTTAGGACCTTAAAAATTATATACCAAAAGATTGAATCCGGCAAAAGTCAAAATGTCACAATTTTCCATTCTACCGCTATGCATCCCTTGTACATCTCAAGCGCCTTAAAATTTTAAACGCGTTTATCTCGAAACCACTTGGCCGGACACATAGCTGGAACAACTCTTGACCGAAATTTAACAAATTGTACTTGCGACATATATGCTGAACTGCTGCTCTTTGGAAAAGATCACTCTGGTTGACGGCTTGGGTATCCGCCTAGATCCTTAATTGGAGTTTATTGATCATATTTCGTGCATTGTGAATAAGGCCAGGGGTGTGCTTGGGTTTATTAAACGGTGGTCGAAGTAATGTGATGACCCCTAAGTCACGAAGAATTTATACATTTCGTTAGTTCGTCCTATGTTAGAATATTGATATTGCGTTTGAAGTCCCCAGTGGGACGTCCACAGCAAAGACATCGAGTCAGTTCAAAAGAACTTTTTTTTTTACTTTTCGCTCTTCGAGGCTTTAACGGGGATGCAAGCCTTAGGTTGCCCTCTTATTCTAGTAGACTTCTCCTAATTAACCTACCTTCCTCAGCGAACTGTAGAACGATGCTAGGCATTGTCTTTATGTATAACCTGATCCGTGGTGACGTGGAAAGCACCGATCTATTGGGTCAATATATATTTTTGATCAGCATCACAAGATGAGTCGATCCAGCCAAGTTCTTCTGTCCGTCTGCGCGTTGTTACGCAAACTAGTCTCTCAGTTTTTAAGCTATCGGGTTGAAACTTTCAGAATAGTCTTTTTATTGCGGTTAGTATATATGTCGGATCGGACCAGATTGGACCCTATATCTTATAGCTGCCCTATGAAAGATGGGGTCAAATTAGCTGATTTTCGTTGTTTTTGAAGATATCGAATTCTAATTAAACATATGACCCCTTAATTTAATTATACCCATTCTAAATGCCCTCTGTCTACGCCTGGTCTTGTATTTTAGTATTTTCTATTTACGATAAATTTAAGCCTTTGTTCATAGAGGAGATCTCGTCTCATCCAGGCCATGACTTTTTACATGAAAATTGAACACACGAAATACGAAATACAACCCTGGATATATATATTGGAGAAACCACAACAACCCGTCTTCATTCATCTCTACACCTACATTTTTGATTTCAACTTATACATTTTGGTCCTTCGAGCCGGGTTTTATATACCAGCCAGCTAAGTACATATATACATGCATTTTGTGCCATCCGTCTCATATCCTCCTACATATGTACATTTATCCTATGTGCGTGCGTAGTTCCTTTCTATTTGTGTGAAAGTGTTTTTTCCAACATACATTTAAACGTACATTTCCAAAAAACACGGTTCTGAAACGGTTCTATATGCCGCCAATTCTAGCTAAAAAATTGCCAGAACTTTGATATAATACATATTAGATGTATGCAATAACATGTGTTCTTTGGTTGGTTTATTATAGAGGTGGGCGCGGGCCTGTATTTTGAGGCCCGGACCCGCACGAACACGAATTCATTTTTGAGAGGCCCGGCCCGGCCCAACACGAAACTTTTTTACCAAGGCCCGAGCCCGGCCCGGGTCGGCACGAAATTTATTTACACATATAAGGAATTTTAAAAGGCATGCAATTTATAGATATATATAAGTACATATTTATTAAGGAATACATACATGAATGTTGATATGTATTTCATAAAAAAAACTATGTCATATTTTTATTTAAAAATAAAATTTTTTCTAAATTTGTGCTTCTTAGCACTTTTGTATTTAAAACATGGCCCGATGTTAAAAAAAGGCTTTCGCTCTTAGGCGAACTGGCGGGAATAGCCAGAATGGTCCGACATTTGGTATTTAAGTCCCTTGCATTTTTCCGAATTCTAAAATATGTGTGCCAGGAGCTGCTAGATAGGTCAAATATTTGTTTATGAAAAGAGCAAATCAAAATTGTTTTCGGGCTTTAACGGGCTATTTGTTTTTACGGGCCGGGCCTTTTAAGGCCCGGGCCCGAACCACTCGCACGAATCTTGATTTTAGGCCTGCCCGCCCACTGTAAACCCGCAGGCCACGAAAAAGCCCGGCCCGCGCCCACCTCTAGTTTATTAGAAGCGAAGAAATGAGTTATAAAATAAATATTATGTGCAACTTTCGCTTCTCTAAGAATGCATAAATATACGTTTTTTTTTTAAATTAAATTACCCGAGCGCTTCCGGAACAGTCAGCTTTTTTTTTCTATAGCTTCGGGTCCGTGCAATCGTCGCTTCTCTTAAAACGCATAAATATGCGTTCTATCCGAAACCAGCATTTGTTATTGTTTTTTATTCTCTTTCTCTTTCATATAAGTGCAAACGTCGCTTCTCTTACAACGTATAAAGATGCATTATTTCGAAAACCAGCATTTGAAACGTAAATAAGAGAATAAAAAGGAAAGAAACTCACAAAAAAATAAGAAGAAAAGAGAATGAAAAAACACGCGGTTGGTTTTTTGCGTTTCTTTGTTACTTGCTTTAGTTGCATTAAGAAGTTTGACGGTTGAAATTCATTTTTATAAGTTAAGAAACATTATATTTGCTATTAAAGATAATTCAGCCAGCCATAATAAAATAAATAATATATTCTTAATTTCAGACTAATGTATACGTAAATATAAAAAATAATATATCTAGATTTCGTCTATTTATAGGTCATAAGATTATAATTTTTTATTTGAGATAATTTGCGTTTTATGGTGAGTGTATAAAATTTTAGTTTCCCATTTATTATTTGCGAATTTGCATGTTCAAATACAAAATCACATATAATTGTACTATTATTTCAGAACTGCATGAATGATAGAAGTAGACGCACAATATGGAATGAAGAAACCGCTAAAAGTAAGGACCATCGCATCTCCTTCTCATCTTCTCGTTCTTTGCTCTCGATATTCTCGTTCACTTATTTATGCGGTTCATAATATGTTATTATTATTTGTTCATTGAAGGTTGCCTAGTTAATACTTAATTGTATTATATATATTTATTAAATTAACCATATTATTTTATAAAGTTATTTAATTATTGCATCAAAAAATAATGGTATTTTCAATACAATTGCAGGCTTTCTTCATTAATATATAAAAAAGTATTGTGATTTATTTAACCTACATGTATATTATATACACATGTCAAAATCAAGAAAATATACGTTTTAAATAAATTTTTATTGTTGTTTTAATGGTTATTAACACATTCTCACCGAACGGTTCTTTATGAATGCCTACAGATGGGTTCTTTAAGCCTTCCTTCATAACAGTTATATAACTGTTATCAATGGGGTATTTGAATGCGGTATTTTGCATGAAAGATACATTGCTACAGAACCGTTATTGATGTGCTGCAGATGGGTTATATAACGCATATTTTAGAAACTAAAGTTGGAAGCGAAACCCGAAGATTGCCGAAGTGTAATATACGTTATTTATATGTTGCGAAAGAACTGTTGCAGCATACAAAAAAAAGGACAGTGGTTTCCTTGTTTCACCCCATATTAATCTGAAAGGAAGACTGCAAGTATTGAGAATGCATTCTTTACTTTCAAAGAACGCATAGAAATGTGCTTGCTGGAAGCGACCAGGTCCGACTGGGTACATTTGAAAAAAAAAAAACATACATATACACACGTACAGTGCCATCCGTCTCATATGTACATAGCATTGCACATATTTTTCCTGTATTTCCAACATACATTTGAACGTACATTTCAGCATACTTTTTTTACGTTTTCAACATACATGTGAACATACATTTGAACGTACATTTCCAACATACATTTGAAAATACATACATATACACATGTACAGTGCGTCTCATATGTACTTATCATTGCATATTTTCCTCTAACATAAAGTGATATAAACATTGCAGCGGTCATACCATGGTTGCATGATCCCAGTCTATTTTGTGTTTAAGAATTAGTGAATAAATTACACCAGTTTACAAAATAAAAAATAAATGCTCCAAGCCTGTTGATGCGAAATTTGTAGAGTTGATCCCCAGATCATGAAAATGGCTTTATTTTTTTTTCTATTGATACGTTTTTTTAAAGATTTTTAAAGTTTTACAAAATTCCTGCTCATTTCACGTTTTCATTTTATAGCTCGAGTTGTAGCCAACCAATTTAGCCGTCAAATGTTTTTATTTTACAGGTAATGAACTAACCTTTCGATTTTTTTACACTTTATTTATATTGGATAAGTACTGTGTGCTGGAGGTCGATAAACTTGAAAAAGTGGAAATAAAGACCATTAACTCAATGTTAACATGCAAGCAAAGATCCAAAACTGAAAAACTGAAAATCAAAACGTGTTTTTTCTAAAGGTGATCGCCCAAAGTATCAAACAGGCTCACAACTCCAGAAATCCGTTAAAAATGGATTTATCGGATTTTCAAAGTTATAAATGAGAAATTTTTTAAATTTTGGCCAGATGTCTACTAGATTAAAGGTACAGTTTTGGACACCGCCTTTAAATGGTCTGTTAACTTTGCTAGATGTGATGAACAGTCGGATTTAGCTATGAAAAAGCTAAGTTTGGTTAAATAAATAAACATTTACAAAATTTAGTTTGAGATGTGGTCAAGATCTTACCCTATTAGTTAAATTGGGAAATCGTTTTTCATTTCAAGGCCGATTCTTGTCTTAGCTTATTTATTTGCAAATTGTAATATTTACTAATAATGCCACAGAAATATTTGTTTGTTTTAATTTTATTTGCAATAAGTAATATCGATTTAAAGAGGGCGCTCTTGTACAGAATACTGTAGTGATGTAAATTTGGGTCGAAACATCGATGTCGATGTTCATCGTTGTTTGCAAAATGATACATCGATGTTGTGTGAAACATCGGCTAGAAACATCGATGCATCGATGTTTTCAACCCATTCTGTTATTTTTCGTTAATTCAATTTTTAGAAGCCTTTTAAATTTTTTATTGAGATTTTTAATATTTAAATAAGAAGGAATTAAGACTACAAAAATAAAAGCTTTCTTAGTTTTTTCTTTTTTATTTCTTCATTGAGTGATTTTGTTAACAATTTTATAAGCGAACTTAAAACTATATCAATTCAGAAGCATTCAGCAGTCTTTTTCATTACATTGAGAATAAAAGAAAAAATAAAATAATAATATATCAATAAATGCTTCCTTAGCACTATTTTTCATTACATTCAGAATCAAAAATAATAATAAAAAAAATAATGTAACAATAAATGCTTCCTGAGCTGTCTTTTTGTTATGCTCTTAAAGCAATATTAATTATTATAATTATAATAAGTAATTACATTTTTTCAAAAAAGTATTTTTTGTCCATGCTTTGCAAAAATAAAATGCGGCTTAGTCGGTCTGGTCTTAACCTGTTTCTTCTCTGGCTTAAGACAAATGATGCCGCTGAAAAAACCCGTTCAGAAGGAACCGACGATCCTACTACCGGTAAAAATTGCAGCGCCATTTTATGTAAATTGGGATATGTGTTTTTCATACCTTCACATACTTGTAGAGGGTTGCTTTCAAATGACGCTAATGGCATTCGCAGGTACGCTATCAACTCCACATCAATATCCCCCTTGGGCTTATGAGATTGTGCCAGCTGGTGATGGTGGTCCCAAAAAGAATTGGATTTAGTTGTGCTTGTCAGGTCATCATTACTATTGACCATACTGGCTGTGCAATACGTATTTGCGCCTTTTATTTTTGTTGCTTCCTCAAGGGGGCGAAGCATCGGCATGATATTATTAAGCAACTGTAATTTATTTCCATTTAGCATCTCTAGATCGTTGCGGACACTTAACACAATATGGTTTACGAAATTTTTAAGCTCCAAAAAACGCTCAATCATATAATATGTGCTATTTCATCAGTAGCCACATCTTGCATCAAAACTTTGTCCCTTACTTTTCTTAAGTGGTCGCTGGCAACACAACTCTGCTTAAAAAAAGTTACAATTCCTTTTACCTTCTCAATGCATAATCTTATTGAATCTCTTTGCATATCAGATCGTGCAATTAGATTTAGTGTGTGGGCAAAACACGGTATGTGCTTTTTTCGCCCAAAACCCAGGTCAACCAACGGCTTTGACGACATTCGCTCCATTGTCGGTGACAACGGCTGTCACTAATTCCTTTTCAATGTGCCAATCTGTACAGCAACTGTCCAGCATTTCAGAGAGGTACACTGATGTGTGACGCTCGCTTAGATCCAAAACTCCGATGGTCAAAGAAGTCATTTCAAGCTCAAGCTGAAAATGAGCAGTAATGCCCAAGTAACTCTACATTGACATCTAGTCGCTCCATACATCCATTGTTATTGTTAGCGTTTTCCCATTTAGCAATCTCTTCCACATTTCCTTCATTTCCAAAAACTTGTCATCAACCCATTTTGTAATCAAATACCGCGACGGTATTTTGTAGCGCGGTGCCACCGTATTCATCAGATATATGAAGCCTGGGTTTTCGACTATGGAAAATGGTTGAACATCTTTTGATATCATGTAAATAATGGCATCGTTGATTTTTTTGTTCTAATCCCCATCGATGCCATAATCCGCTATATTTCTAAAGCTTTCAGTAATGGAAACTTGTGCCGCAACACTACAATCAGGTACTGCACGCACTCCAACATGTTGATCAATTTTATGCAGGGAACGCAGGTGGTCCTTCATGTTGGTCGTGTTACCCACAGTCTTCAGAACTTTGCCACAAATACTGCATTTTGCGCTATTTCCGTCAACTTTTGTAAAGTACCTCTAGCAAAAGCTTGTCTTTGTTGTTATTCTAGAATGAATACATTTGTAATTGCAAATAACTATATTTATATATATATTTCACATAATACTTACTTTGGCATTGCAAACACGGTAAACTAAAACAAAAACCGCGAATTTGTCCGTGCGGCACTGAAACCATATGTTCTGCAATGTTGTGAAACTCGACGCCCGATGATTTGTTAAACATCGATGCATCGATAAACATCGGCATAACATAAAACATCGAAAAATATCGAAAAACATCGCCGAAAAATCATCGATGCACTATGCATCGATGTTTTTTTACATCCCTAGAATACTGCTGCTATATTTTTTCTGCAGAAAGAATGGTTTGTTTTTATGCCACGTTTTGAGGCCGCGAGGACGATTAACCCCTTAATGGTATCAATCAAATTAATACATTGTCTATGTATGTATATAAAGGCGATTATTTAATTTTTATCTTACTTCAACTTAATTTTGTAAATTTTTGTTTATTTAACAAAACTTAGCTTTTTTTTCATAGCTAAACTGACTGTTCATCACATCTAGCAAAGTTAACAGACCATTTAAAGGCGGTGTCCAAAACTGTACCTTTAATCTAGTAGACATCCACAAAAAATTTAAAAATTTCTCATTTTACTTAACTTTGAAAATCCACGATAAATCCATTTTTAACGGATTTCTGGAGTTGTAGGCCGGTTTGATCCTTTAAGATCACCTTTAGAAAAACACGTTTTGATTTTCAACGCTTTTTTTCGAGTTTTAGGATGCTAGCAGCATGTTAACATTTGAATTAACAGATTAACATTTCCACTTCTTTTTCAAGTTTATCGACCTCCAGCACACAAAGTACTTATCCAATATAAATAAAGTGTAAAAATCGAAAGGTTAGTTCATTACCTGTAAAATAAAACATCTGACGGCTAAATTGGTTGGCTACAACTCGAGCTATAAAATGAGAAACGAAATGAGCAGAATTTTTTTGTGTAAAACTTTACAAAATCTTTAAAAAAACGCATCCATAGAAAAAATTAAAGCCATTTTCGTGATCTGGGGACTCAACTCTACCAGAATTTCGCATCAATAGGCTTGGAGCATTTTGAGGTAAACTAGTGTTACACATTTCAACATACATTTGCTCATATATCTACGTTGTACCTATCTGTTCCTTAGTTCACAGGGCACCGTTACGGTAGCTGAACCGGTAATACCATATTCACTTTTCAACTAATTAATTAATTAAAGCAACTTAAAATGGAATAAATAATGGAAGAAATAAAATTATCCTGTTATATCGATCGACTATATCCGAACTGATGGTTAGTTGAATATTTCAAGCGCTCATTGATCGTGGTTTTACTTGCATACCCAGCCTCTACAATCTTGATTAATAATCAAAACTCATTTTTGCGTAAACAAAAAAGCAAACACCAAACACAGATACGGGGCCGGAAATCAATTAGCCAAAGAAGGAAAGAAGGATGATAATACAGGGCCTTCTGGCAATCTAAGATCCAATGTAAAGGGCAATCGAGGCACAGCAACTATGGAATTTATTACAAGCGATCGATTAATCAGATATGAGGCACAAATTTTACACCGTTAACTATCGAACCAACCTCGTTTACTTTAAAGGTCCGTCTCGACCAAATTCAATCCCTATGGGAAAGGGTAGAGGGAATTTGATCAGGTTCCCGGTTGCTGATTCAAGAAGGCGGCGGCAGCTGTCCGTCGTTGCAAAGCAAATACAACAATTGCTACCAGTTTACGAGAGATGTGCGTCGAAATTGAGTGAGCAACTGCTTTCATTTCTGCTTCTACACCACTGTCACGGCCGAATCCAAATTGACTTTAGTTCCAAAGGCTGTAATCTTCCACCATGTGATACAGAGGTGTTTGACGGTGATTATTTGCGTTGGACAACATTCCGTGACCTATTCACAGCCATTTACGTCAACAACTCCAGGTTGACTAAAGTAGAAAAATTATTTCATTTGAATGCTTAAACCAGTGGTGAAGACAAAGCCATTGTTGCCAAATCTCCACTTACTAATGATGGTTTTGAATCCGAATGGGGGGCGCTTATAGAACGTTTTGAGAATAAGCGACTTCTCGACTGTCTTTTGGTCTTTCTCTGCTCATCCAAGCTGCCAAAAGTCACTCTTTCACTATGGGAGTAGTCATTAACCAAAAAATCTGAGATTCCCACTTGGAAAGAGATGAACACTTTCTGGAAGAAAAGTATCGCACACTAGAGCGATTGAGGACGTCAGAAGACACTCGACGTTCCTTCTCATTTCAAGGACCACAAAACCGGTTACGTATATAAAAGAGTAACTTTCAGATCCAGGTTTCAGAAAGTGCGCACAGATCTCTGCGTCAAAGAGTACATCCAATTCCACTTTTGTCCTCGCTTTCCAGATGTTCAAACTAGAGAAGAAACTTATATAAAACAAAGGCGTTCGTGTTTAAATTGTTTCGCTAGAGGACATCATCTGCGTGAGTGCAAAGTAGGTACAACTGTTTTACCTGCAAGGGACGCCACAATACGTCTCTACACATAAAGACAGTCCTAATAACCACATAATAGCTCTGCACAGGGTCAAACAACTATGCAAGAATCTACCCCAATACAGTCCACTTCTGTCCACTTTGTTTTCAATCAGCAAGGAGTCCTTTTAGGCACAGCAATCGTCCATGTATGTCATTTAGGAGAAAACTTCAGCCCGAGCCCTGATCGACTTAGGTTCGGACGGCACTTTTATTTCGGAAAGACTTGCCAATCGAATTAAAATTCCATTTCAAAACGTGAGGACTAAAGTTACAGGGCTGAACCAAGCCAGTTTTGGAGTCTCTCAAAAGCTGTGCCATTTCCAGATTGGCAACCCTGCCAAACCATTACTTAAAGTTGATACTTCTGCACTAGTCTTGCCGCAGTTGGCTGGAAATCTTCCGACGACCACAATTGATCGCAGTATTCTCAGAGAGCTACCAAATATTCATATCATATATTCAGCTGATCCTCTATTTTTCCAGCCTTCGCAAATTGATTTATTAATAGGTGCGGATATTCTTCCGTCAGTACTTCTCTCAGGGTCAAAACTTAACCTGTGTGGCTCGCTACTGAGCCAAGAAACGATTTTTGGGTGGATTTTGACCGGCCCAATTTCTTTAGCCATAGGAAAAACTGTTGCTTCCTTCACAACAAAGGTGTCCATAGAGTCTGAGCCTACTATGGAGACATTACTCACAAAGTTTTGGGAGGTGGAGGATCTCCCAGGTAAAGTTGTGAAAGAATCCGATAGTTTTTGTGAACAAACTTTCGTCCAGACGACTTCCAGATCAGCAGAGGGGAAATATGTAGTATACTTACCCTTTCGCTCTCGCACAGTTTCTACGGAACGAAAACCGTTTAAAAAAATATGTTGTTTTGAAAAATATTTATGTCTCAGTCATCAAAGAATACTTGGATCTTGGCCATATGAAGCAGGTCTCCTCAGACACGGACAGTACCAATTTTTATTTACCCCACCACGCGGTTTTTAAACCCGAGAGTGCTACTACAAAGGTACGTGTAGTTTTTAATTCTTCGAGTCGGTCATCAAATGGGAACAGTCTAAACGACATTCTTTATCCGGGTCCAATACTACAATCTGATCTGACCCTTCAAATCCTTAAGTTGCGTATATTTTAATTCGTATGCAATGCCGACATAACAAAAATGTACCGCCAAATTGGAGTAACCCCCTCACACACTCCGTTTCAAAGAATCCTCTTTCGAAATAATCAAGGGGATATCGCTGATTACGAACTTCAGACAGTCACTTTTGGAGTAAACTGTGCTCCTTTTTTGGCCTTACGCACCCTGCAGCAGCTATCCAATGACGTCAAAGCACAGTATCCCCGTGCTTCTGACATTATTTCAAATTATATGTATGTCGATGATGTGCTTGCAGGAGCACACACAAAGTCCGAAGCCATTGTAGCTATTTCGGAGTTGCGATCAGCGCTCAGTTCAGCTGGTTTCCCCCTTCGTAAGTGGACATCCAATGAGAGAGACCTTCTCGAGTCTCTCCCCAAAGACCATCTGTTCTCGGTCGACTTCCTCGAGATTGAGGAAGACAGCACTACAAAAACGCTGGGAGTGCGATGGAATGCAACTGCAGATGAGTTTTACTTCGTTGCGTCTCAAGTAGAGTTGAAATCGAAGTTTTCAAAACGAGAAATCCTGTCCCAGATTGCTAGACTTTTCGACCCAGCCGGCTGGCTATCCCCATTTATAATTCAGGCAAAAATATTGATGCAGGACATTTGGCTGACAGCTAAAACTAAGGTTGCGCCAGTGAAAACAGTATCTCTGCCTCGCCTTGAGCTTTGTGGAGCTGTTCTTCTGGCAGAACTTTGAGCCGCAGTCCTTCCTCAAATTCCACTTGGCGTTAGGGATACTTTTTTTTGGACTGATTCCACTATTGTTTTGGCCTGCCTGAATAAACCATCGTGCCAATGGACAACATTTGTGGCTAATCGAGTGACCAAGATCACATAAGCTACGCAAGGAAGCAAATGGTCTCATGTGCGTTCAGAACACAATCCAGCAGACCTAGCTAGTCGAGGAGTATCACCTGAAGAATTGGCTGACAGTGACCTATGGTGGCATGGACCCTCATGGTTAGTTCGCCCACAGCAGGAATGGCCTAAGCCCTGTGACGCAGTTGCTGAAACTGATCTTGAGAAAAAAGCAGTGCAATATGGGACATTCTTGATAGATTCTCCGATTTCAACCGCATGTTAAGGGTTATGGCGTTCGTGCAGCGTTTTTTAAGCCGATGCCGACGTTTTCGCAGCACCTATCCACCATATTTGGGCGCAGATGAAATATCCAATGTCCAACGAATCCTAATCATTCAGACCCAACAAAATATATATCAAGAGGAATACAAACTTCTTCAATCCAAGAAAAAACTTCCTACCTCAAGTTGTATCCTCAACCTGAATCCGTTCCTTGATTCCGACGGCGTCATCCGATCATGTGGTCGTTTGACGGCATCTAACTCGCTGTCATACGAGGAGAGTCATCCGATTATTTTGCCATACTACTGCCGAATGGCTGAGCTTTTAGTCCGTTTTACACACCGTATTTCATTCGAACGAAGTTTTGGATTCCAAAGCTTAGAAATCTTATTAAGAAGGTGACGCCCACATGCAAAGTTTGCCTTACTCATCTAAAGAAGGTGCAGTCACAATTGATGGGAAGGCTGCCAAAACCCAAAAGCACGTTCTCACGGCCTTTCACGCACACTGGCCTTGATTTCGCGAAGTGAAGAGTTACACTGGCCGAGCCTGCCGCATCACTAAAGGATATGTTTGTGTCCTCGTGTGTTTCTCTACCAAAGCAATACTGTTCACACATGAACACGTATATATATATAAGAATCCTATGTAAACAGCAAACCGCTGCCGCACTGTACTGATAAGCATGTGTCTGCATAGATTTAAATATAAACGCCACTAGGAATCGAGAAATGTATCTCTAACTGTTGCTTGGGTTCATCCCTTAAATATTTGTACAGCAACTACATATGTTTATCTTGCAGCGGAAAATCCCCTCTTGCACTTGAGAACGGCTTCCCAGCTAGAGGGACAGATGACCGTTGCGTTGGTCTTGTTAGAGATAAGATTATGAGACCCGTGAGTCTAGAAGATAAAACTAACATAAGAATTTCATGTTAGCTACCTAAGCTAGGACTTATTAAAAATAAAATCTGTTTGAAATATCAACTCAACAAATGTAGACGTTTGCTTTATTTGCAGCCTCTCTTACAAATACATTTGGAAGCTACTTCAGACTTGACAACGGAGAAATTTCTTGGTGCGTTCTACAGATTCGTGTCAAGGCGAGGTTGCCCTCTTCACCTTTATTCCGATAATGGAAAGACCTTTGTCGGAGCTGAAAATGTTTTGAACAAAGACTTTCTTGAAATCCTGAAGGCAAAGGTCACTTCGACGTTTAACCATCAAAGCCTATCCTGGCATTTCAATCCCCCCGGTGCACCTCATATGGGAGGTTTGTGGGAAGCGGGAGTTAAGAGTTTCAAAACCCATTTCTACAAGACGACGGGAAATTTTATATACACGTTTGAAGAGCTATCCATTCTCTTGTGTCGCATCGAAGCGTGTCTCAATTCGAGACCTATATCGGCAATGTCTGATGATCCTTCTGACCTCCTTGCGCTCACTCCTGGGCATTTCCTAACAGGTGGACCATTACTAGCGGTTGCCGAACCACCTGTGACCGGCGAAGCCAGTTCTATTCTGAACAGGTGGCAGCGAGTTAAGGCTCTGAGCCAACTGTTTTCGAGGAGATGGAAAACAGAATATCGCGAAGAGCTCCACAAAAGGAGCAAATGGCAGACTCCAACAAAGAACTTGACAGAAGGTTACTTGGTCGTTGTTAAGGAGGACAACACGCCATCATGTGACTGGAGACTTGGTCGTATTGAGAAGGTCTATCCTTGCAGCCTAATCGCACTCCTTGCTGCCATGTGATTGAGGAAAACTTTAAAAGGTTCCAGATTAAGTACCACAGCAAGTGCTGCTTGGGGGTAGAACGAATACATCCTGTTACACCCAGGCAAGCAAGTCTTTGTACTTTATTGAGGATGTTTAGATGGAATTGGCCCGACTCGCTTCTACCATCAAAGAAGGCTTCCTCTAAGTTTCTTTTCCGGGAGAGATTACAGTCGATGATTACTCCGAGGTATTTGGCCTTCTTTGATAGCTTATGCTGTGTTCCTCCAAGAGTTGGAAGTGTAAAGTTCGGAATCTTGTACCTTCGGTCTTTTGTGGTCTGGCCCCCAGACCGTTTAGCTCTGCCCATCGCAGAGTTTGGCTCAATGCTCCTTCCAAGAGTTCACTGATTGTTGGCAGAAATCTGCCAGTTACCATTAGAACGAGGTCGTCCGCATAGGCTGTCACTCTGCATCTTTTGTTTTCCAATATTAAGAGAAGGTCGTTTAAGACCAGATTCCACAACAAGGGGGATATGACCCACCCTTCGGGGTGCACCTGGTCGCTCTTCTCTTAATAGTCGATGCGCAGAGTTAAGCATAAATCACTCTCTGTCAAAGCATATTGTCCAGCCATCGAGTGATTGTCGGGTGTGAGGCTATGGTTGCGACTCGGTTCTGAAATTGTTGAAGGCACCCCTCAATGTCTAGAAATGCCGCCAACGTAACCTCTTTCCTCTGCAGTGTGTTTTCAATTGTGTTGACTACCTCGTGCAGTGCAGTCTTTAAGTGCCTTTAAGATAGGTGTGTTGAGTCCTGCTAAAGGTCTGAGAAGTTAACTTACTTCTAAGGAAGGTGTCCAAGAGTTGCTCCAGCGTCTTCAATAAAAACGATAAAATACTAATGGGCCTATAGTCTGTTGGCGATCAGTGGTTTATTTTCCTAGCCTTGGGAATGAATGCCATTCTTACTTCTCTCCAGTTTTTTGGGATGTAAAGAAGACATCCCCGTTTGCAACACCACCCCGTAGGTGTGGAACGACTTGATAGCCCCGAGTATTTTTTCTTTAATTATAATGTCTTCTATAAGGGCCTCACTCCCCGAGTCCACTGCGCCTCCAAGCTCCTCACTGATAGTGGGGGTTCATATCTCGTCATCAGTGTCAGCCCGGAAAACGCGTGTTCATGAGAAGATCTAGAGATTCTTTGCTGTCTTTTGCGAATGTACCATACAGGCCTCAAAGCAGCCCTGGTGTGGCAGGGTCTTTCGCCATCACCCTTTGAAATCGGAACGCTCCAGTGGTGCTGGTTAGATCTTCACAGAAAGCAGCCCATGAATCCCTTTTGGCCTATCTACATTCTTTTTGAAGACTGAAACTGAGGTGGTAGGCATCTCAATCTACCTGGCAGTTTCTGTATTTTTTCCTGTTGTAGAGTCTTCTCGTTTTCTTTCGTATCCGACTGAGCTCCAATGTCCACCACTTGTTGTTGTTCAACTTTGGAGGACGGCTGTTAAGACAGGATTTAATTAAGGCATTGCGTTTGTGATGGTTTGAGTCGATTTCTCTAGTTTGTCAGGGGTGTCCAACCTACTACCTGGGTTGTTTTAGAGGGACTCCTTGACTCGTTTCCTGAAGGGCATTTTAGCCTCCTAAGAGAGTATACTACTGTATACTTTCGAAAAAATCGAAAACTTTTTTTTTTTTTTTTTTTTTTCATATTTTCAAAGATATATAAGATATAAGATATTCAATAATATGTCATTAAAAGGATTTTTTAATTCCTATTATTTCATGAGTTATAGACGTTTTAGTGACGTAGCATCGGTACCGATCTTGTTACTTGAAGGCGTTTTTCTCGAAACTACTTTTTTCGAGATGGCGGTAAGGATATCCCGAGTTGTAATAAACTGATTTACTTCAAATTTGGAGAGGATGTTCTCTATACATCGCTTCATCTCGTGAACCCTGCCCAAAACTTTACCTTCTCATTTAGTATTTTTATTATTATTATTATTAAAAAAGAAAAAAATGTAACTGCCGCAATTTAAAATAAAAAATTTTTTTATCTTATCCAAGGATTTTACGATAGCGACATCTATAATAATTATAATAATTCGTGTTTCAGGTCACCAGGACGGTTGGAATAATGCACGCCAGGACACCTTCTTTTTTATTTGACCCTCAACTTTGACTGCTCAAAATTTTGTCAATCTTAATTTTTTTTTTTAATTTTTTTTTTTTTAAACAATTTTTGTATGTAGTAATAAAACATCAATAAACAAATGATAAAAATAATTGATAATACAATTGGTCGCTAGGGTTACATCAATAGCCTCAACTCGGTTCTTGTTGCGGAAGGTGGGATGGTTAACCCGATTACACACATTCAGATTTGTTAGCAGTAAAAGCTCAAGCAGCGATTCCCCTCTCTTGTTTGCATCTTTGCTCCACCATATAGTACGGTGAGCGTTGCATCGCACCCCAGGATCAGGTCAGTGCCCTCTTTCTGCGGATGCCGAACTAGGGCTTGGACGCTCTCCGAGGGTGGATCCTTTTCTTCGTACGGAAAATATTTTGAAGCCAGGTATAGTTTGGGGCCGGGTGCTGCTTGCTGTAAGGAGAAGGAAAAAGTACATTAGGTCCAGTTCTTACCACGATACAGGTTGTTGCCTTACCTACAGTTGGGACAAGAAGAGGTTAGAAAAAAATTCAGACGTGCTGGACCAAAACGGACTCCTGATCAGCGGCTCAAAATACATGGGGATAGGGTACTCTGATCTCCCAACCCTGACACTTTTTTATACCCGGTACCCATAGGGTACAAGGGTATTATAAGTTAGTGCCAACCGAGAATGTATGTAACAGGCAGAAGGAGAAATCTCCGACCCTATAAAGTATATATATTCTGATCAGCGTCACTAGCCGAGTCGATCTAGCCATGTCCGTCTGTCCGTCTGTCCGTCTGTCCGTCTGTCCGTCCGTGTAACAGATCTGAGACTATAAGAGCTAGAATTACCAAATTTGGTGACAACATTGGAATCTGTTGCACGCAGATCAAGTTTGTTTTAAATTTGGCCACGCCCACTCCGCCCCAAAAACGTAAAAAACTTAAATAAGCTAGATCTGTAACTCGGCTCAGCAAATAGATACAATAAATAAGTAGGCATTTGCGGACGTTTTCGAAAATTTGAGTAAAATCGGATGATAAACATGGAAGCTAAACAATTAAGTTTCTTACCATCTTGAGCCACAACGGCAGTAGCGAAAAAAAGTGTTGCATGCTTTTGGGCGCAGTATTAATTCGTAATGCAGCTGCGAACAGAATTTGTCTCTTTTAAACTTTGCTCAACATGTTTTTGGCAAAATTTGTCTTTATTTGTCAACATTTTGTTTTTCCCATGTCCGTGTGCTATTTAATTTCACGCACAATACTTTGGGTACCGGGTATCTCACAGTCGGTCGCACTCGACTGTAGCTTTCTCACTTGTTTTTTGTAGTGGCGGTGTAATTATTTTAACTTTATACAATGAAAAACAAGTGGGAAAGCTACAGTCGAGTGTGACCGACTGTACCCGGTACAGAATGCATTGTGGGTGAAATTAAACAGCACATGAACATGGAAAAAAGGAAATGTTGACAAATAGGGAAAAATATTGCTAGAAACATGTTGAGCAACACTCAAAAGTGACAAATGTTGCTAGGAACATGTTGGGTAACTCTCAAAAGTGACAAATGTTGGTAGGAATATGCTGAGCAACACCCAACAAAGACAAATGTTGCTAGGAATATGTTGAGCAACACGCACGTGCGCGCTCTCTCTCTCTCTCTCTCAGAAACTTTATTGATTAATATCTTGTATGTTTATCATCCGATAAACTCAAATTTACAGAAAACGTTTACGATTGCCTACTTACTAAGTTTTCCATCTATTTACTTTACGCCAAAATCACGCATATGGTTATATACCGTTTTTTTATGATTTTCAAGTAGTGGGCGTGGCCAAATTTTAAAAAATTGATCTGTGTAACAGATTCCCAATGTCACGAAATTTAGGACTTGCCTTATAGTCTCTGAGATCTGTTGTTTCACACGGGCGGTCAGACGGACAGACAGATATGGCTAGATCGACTCGGCTAGTGACGCTGATCAAGAATATATATACCTTATAGGGTCGGAGACTTCTCCTTCTGCCTGTTACATACATTCTCGGTTGGCACTAACTTATAACACCCTTGTTCCCTATGGGTACCGGGTATAAAAATCAGAACGAAAGCCAAATTGACAAAACAAAAACAAAACAAAATTTTGTTAGAAACTAATTTAAAAAAGCAACCAATATAATGTTCCAAAAAAAATTAAACATTTTGCTAGCAATGAAAAGTACGATTATTCCTTACGGGAAATAAAAAACACTCATCTGATTAAATTTGTTGTTTCAACATTTTTATTTACCAAGGGAATTATGAATTATTGCATTAAATGTGCTCCATTTAAAAAAAAATTATGAAAATTGGAACAAAATATTTGACTAAAAAAATATGTTTATTTGTAAAATAAAAATTATATTAAAAGAAAAAAACCCGTGAGTACCTGGAAAGTTGGTTGAAAAACTGCTGTACGAAATTTCAAAACCGTTGGTCCAGTAGATTAAGAGTTATTGTGTACTCCGTCTTTTAAAATGTAAATTTTTAGGAGAGCGTTTTATAGTTTTGGCTGACCATACGACGAACATAAAATTACCTCCGTTCAACAAACCATTACTTAAAATTTGGACTCTATATTCTTAAGATGTTAGGCATTCATAAATAAAGAAATAAAATATGACAAAATAAAAAAGTTAAAAAATAAATTAAATTGTTAAACCTACAGCGACTTCAAGAACCTGTACCTTTCCCAAAAAAACAGGCTGTTTCTACGATTTTAATCAAAAATAGTAACGAAGTTTCTTGCAAAAATAATTTTGAGTTTTGTAAATTAAATTTAGTTTAAATTGTTATTTTTATACCCGGTACTTATAGGGTTCAAGGGTATTATAAGTTAGTGCCAACCGAGAATGTATGCAAAAGGCAGAAGGAGGCATCTCCTCCGATCTCATAAAGTGTATATATTCTTGACCAGCATCACCAGCCGAGTTGATTTAGCCATGTCTGTCCGTCTGTCAGTGTTGGTAAACGGTCTCAGAGACTATAAGAGCTAGAGGCACCAAATTTGATGACAGCATTGGGCCGCGCCCACTTCCGCCCCCGAAAATCATAAAAAATGTTATAAAATATATAGTCGTTATTTTCGTCTTAAAGTAAATAGGTACAATAAATAAATAGGCATTCGCGGACGTTTTTAGAAAATTTCTGTAAAATCGGAAGATAAACATGGCAGATATTAGCAATAAGGTTGGAATTTTAACACACCCCCCTAAGACGCTGCTATTGCAAGCTTTGGATTTTGCGGGATTTTAACTAGGATGTTTCTTGCATAAAAGTCGTTCGCCCAGCGCTGAGACCTCTTGGCTATGCCGTTTATTTCGTAATTGCCAGCGATTGTCACATCTAATAGCTTCTACATTTTCTTATTAAAATTTTGCTTTTTATTGTAATAGAGATGCACAAGCAAGTGTGTCTGAAAGAGAAAAGAGATTGACGACTGTTGACCAAAAAAATTGCTCCAAACCGACCAGAGTATGGGATGGTCGGATGCGCGTCCGGACATCTGACACCCGCAAGAATTGCTGGTGCAGGTGTGGCGGTCAGTGGCATTTTGTAAATTTAGAAAGAAACTGATGTCAAGCCCTAAGGGGAATGGCTGAAAAGTTAAATAATAAATAACATAAAAACGGATCAAAAGAATTTATATATCAAACATCTGCATGAATGGCAAAAAAGCCGGATTCAAATGCACAATGCTCAAAATGAGTTGAGCGAATTTGAATGGAAAGCCACGCGGGTATGAATGAGTGAGTCCGATCACCGGCCAGTGGCGCAATTTTGGCTTCGAGAATCGATTACATCTGTCATACTTAGAATGCAGTAAGCATTCGCATTCATACTACAACATGCTTTACTTTTCCATAAGCTTGGCCGTGTTTTCTGCTAGTATACTTCAAAATCGCCTACTTTGAATCGAAGAAGTAAGCAGGGCGATTAGGCGAGCAATAATTTCGTGCTGTATTACTTTCGTATACTGTTGCATATAGGATTGCAGATGCTTTACTGACTGGTATACCACAAGTATAGGACAATACAGATGCTTTTACAGGCTGGTACACGCCATAGGATCGTAATGTTGATGCTTTACTGGCTGGCATACCACTTATATAGGAGGTAACGGCACCTCCGGTCGTATAAGGCCCGATCCGTATGAGGCTCTACCCCGGGGATACTTCCTTCCCATTACCGTGACCAATTTATGGAATCAATTGTAAATACACCTAAGAAACAGGGTGCTCTAGCAGCCCCAAATCGATTGAAATCGAACCCATCCTAAGATGCTATGGACATATGTTCAAAGCTCTGGCACCGATAGCATCACCAAGGAAGAGGAAGAAACTCTGCTCGCCTCCCCTAAGGATGACAAACCAAGGCGGATCGCACTATCGGGCGCCGCAAGGAAGAGGTTGCGCAGACACCTTGCGAACGGCGTACCCATGGAGGAGGCCGGCTCGCCCAGGCCTATGGACCCTCCAAGGAAATGCCCAGGAGTGGCGCTACCACCAGTAAGAGGTAGATCGGCCAACACCCCAGAAGAGGCGTCGAAAAGAGGGCCATGTACAAAACCGCGGCACCTAGTGCCCAGACGAAGGGCGATCCTGCAACTGTTTGCCGGCCACGGAGGCTCCAGCAGCCACCACAACCGCAGCAGCGGATGGCAGGCAATACAGGCGCAGTCGCCCCAAGTCGGTGTCATGGCTCTACAGGACGTTGCCAGCTCGATGAAGATGGCGATACCCCTGCCGACTACCCTGAGCATCTCCTCACGACCGAACAGCTGAACACTATTCAGTCCGCCATCCTATCGAGAGATGGTTCTGAGACACGGCTCTGTAGCCGTTGTTCTGGCTGCACCTTCGACCAGGTGGATGGCCGACGTGGAATGGAGACAGCCGAGTGGCTATGCACAGAGGTGCCAAAGCTACGGCTGTGGAAAGACGCCCACATCAAGGTGGTCCCAGAGGCAGAGGCTCCACGTGCCGCTGTCTTCATTAACTTTCCGCTTCCAAACGCGGAAATGAAGACGGACGAGATCCTGAAGCTCGTCGAAGGCCAGAACACCGGCCTGAGTGGGAGACTGGCGCGTCTTCCACCGTGAAATGAGGCAAAGCATGGCCATCATCACGATTGCGCTGGATCCTGTTTCGGCCAATCGCTTGAAGTCGCTGGCATACCAGCTGTCCTTCGCGGGGGCACGGCTACTCTTAAGCCAAAGCCAGCGCAGCCGAAGACGCAGGCGGTGGCTCCTGCTCTCGCAGCGGAGAAGCCCACCTGCCTGCTGGCACGGCTGCGACAACGCCAAAGAATGCCGCTGATGGCACAGCTCGCGTAGGCACAGAGGCTAGCGGCACCATAGTTGCCCGAGCCCATGCCACCGAATAAATTATGCGCCCTCCCGCACGGGCGCATCACGCGCGGAACAGGCGCTAAACAAGGGTGTGAGGCACACCTGAGGAGGAGGCCCTGCGCACCAACCGAGGCCGGAAGATGGCGGCTAGGGGCCGCAAGAGGGCGGACTAACGTCCCGTCCCCTCCCCACCCTCCCAACACCCGGAGACACCTCAGATGTTCCAAGCGAATTTTCCACCATGCAAAGGCCGCGTCTGACGTCCTTTGCGAGGTTTACACGATGGACATAGCATTTATCCAGGAGCCATGGATAAATGCCGGACGTGTCCTGGGCTTAGCACCCCATCTGGTAAGCTGCTATATGCAACGGCCAACCTCGCCCCAGAGCGGCCTTGTTAATAAACAAAATCTAACGTTTGTTCCTCCTCACAGTTCATAACTGAGGACCTGGTGGCGGTCTGGGTTAAAATACCCACTGCCCATGGCGAGCAGGAGGCAGTGCTGGCCTCTGCCTATCTACCCGGCGACACTGATGATGTACCTCCGGCGGCTACCTGTGCCCTAGTGGGAGTACTGCCAGAGAAACCGGCTCCGGTGGATAATTGCTTGCGATGCCAATGCGCATCACACGGTCTGGGGAGCAGCAACATCAACAAAAGAGGTGAGTACCTTCTTGAGTACATAATTAGTAATAACATAGGTTTACTAAATCAGGGCAGCGAGCCCACATTTATCAATGCAATTAGAGGAAGTCCTCGACCTAACTCTCTGCAGTCTGAATATGTTGTCCGCTGTCTCAAACTGGCACGTTGCGAATGAGATCACTATGTCAGATCACCAGCACATCAGATTTGATATAGGAGGTGCCTTGCAATGTCAGTTACTAGAAATCCCAAAACACAAACTGGGATCTTTTCTGTTTTGAACTTGAGCAATCCAGACTGCCCACCGTCCGATACTAACAATAGACGAGTTAGAGCGTGAGGCTACTGTGCTTCATACAAACATTGAATCAGCATATCACGTCAGCTGCGAACAAAAGTTCGTAAGATCAGTCGGGCTGTTCTGGTGGAACAAGAGCCTTGACGATCTTAAACAAGCTGCGCGAAGGCTCTTCAATAAGGCGAAAAGGAAGGTCACTTGGGATTCCTACAAATCCGCCTTAACGCTGTATAACAAAGAGCTGAGAAGGTCAAAACGGGCTACGTGGCGCCAACACTGCGGGCAGATTTCAACTCTCCCGGAAGCTGTCAGGCTACAAAAAGCCCTCCAAAGACCACTCAAATGGCATCTGTACGCTGAAAAGCCAGATGGAACCCACACAAACAACCCAAAGGAAACGAGTAGTCTACTCTATCTACTCACTTTCCTGGGTGCGTGGCCATGGAGCAACCCATCTCAGAGTGAGGCACCAACCTACCTCTGAGATTGGCGGGTGCCCACACCTGCGCGTGGCTATTGTGGCAGACTCCAATGGGGCTGAAAGAAGGAACCCCTATCTATCAGAACGTATTGGAAACATGCCTTAGACTGTTTCATCAAAATAGTACACAATATACAAAGTTTTAGCCCATACAAATCCCCTGGACCAGATGGAATTTATCCATGCCTATTGCAGCGGGACTGCACCAACTTGCACTCCCGGTCCGTCTATTCCGAGCTAGTCTCGTGCTGGACACATACCAAGCAAATGGCTAAAGTAAAAGTTGTGTTTATTCAAAGGTAGGGAAGAAAGATTCCCAACTGCCTAAATCGTATAGACCAATTAGTCTTAGCTCCTTCCTTCTTAAAACTATGGAAAGATAATTGACCAGCACATCAGGAAGCGAACCTCAAGCATCTTCCCCTACATAAGTACCAATATGCGTACCAAACTGGCAAATCAACTGAGACTGCCATCCATTGCCTTACAACAGTCATTGAAAAGGCCATTGGCTCTCAACAAATAGCACTAGCTGCCTTTCTAGACATCTCAGGAGCTTTGACAACACGTCTTACGAGGCAATCCGTGCTCTTGTACGTAAAATGTCGCCACACCCATTATTAGGTGGATTCTGGAAATGCTCAAATCCAGAATCATAACTGTAGACCTAGGAGGAACCATGACCTCAATCACAGCCACAAGGGATGCCCTTGGGAGTACTCTCTCCTCTCCTGTGGACTCTGGTCATAGACGAGCTACTGTTTGAGCTCAACAACCTAGGGTTCCCCACTCAGGGCTGCTGACGATCTAGTCATCTATACAGTGGGCTGGCATGAGCAAACCATCTCGACCGCATGCAGCAAGCCCTCAATATAGCCAATAGATGGTGTCAGGATAAAGGACTATCCATAAACCCGTCTAAAACTGTGCTAGTTCCATTTACCAGGAAAAGGTCTCTCTCCTGACAAGACCATCCCTAAATGGATCAACCATTGACTTTTCGGTTGAAGCTAACTACCTGAGTTATACTTGACTCCAAGCTCAACTGGAACTCACACCTTGAAAGACCGTTAACAAAGCCACTCGAGCATACTTTGCGTGCAATAGGCTTTCGGTAGAACATGGGGCCTGAGTCCCAAAATGATCTACTGGTCATATAACACTGTAAAAACCGATCATAACCTATGCATCTCTTGCTTGGTGGACGAAATTACCCAGACAGCCGGCTGCACTTACCAAAATACAACGACTGGTCTGCATAGGCATCACTGGAGCCATCCGGACATGCCCCACTGCAGCACTTGGAGTTATAACTGGCAGTCCTCTACCCATCGCTCCTGAAAGGAGGTCTGCCTGGGGCACTTCGCCTCCAAAACATCACCGATATAAAAAGTGGTGATTTAACTGGGCATCTACGGGTACTCGAACCCTAATAAACGAACCCATTCTGCGTATAACTGACGAGCAGAAACCAAACTTGTTTCACAGAAACTTCTGTAGTCCTGTACACCAGACACGACTGGACAACAAAACAATATTCTGCCCAGTGGATCACAAACGTGGTACACTGACGGATCGAAATTGGAAAACGGCGACACCGGGGCTGGTATTTTCGGACCAAGGTTCAACAAATCCATAGCCATGGGAAACCAACCATCTTCCAAGCAGAGATACACCATAGAAATCTGTGCTCGTGAATGCCTTCGCAGGAATATATGCACGGATTTACATCTTCTCTGACAGTCAGGCGGCGCTCATAGCGCTGAGATCCTACGATCACCTCCAGACTAGTAGAAAACTGTTTCAGCTGAACGCCCTTGCCTCCAAAACACCTTAACGGTGGGCTGGGTGCCAGGCATGAAGGCCATATAGGAAACGAGGTGGCAGACTTAGCAAAACGCGGGGCGATGACACCACTAATCGGCCCTGAACCATTCTGTGGACTCTCGAATGGACACAAAAGGAACTGGTCAGGAAATGGGAGGAAAAGGAGATAAGTCGTCACTGGACCGACAGTGCAGGGCTGAGACAAGCCAAACAATTCTCGTCCCCAGATGCGATCCAAACGCATCATCAACTAAAAAGTGAGATTGCACTCAACAGGCTACCTAACAGGTCACTGCAACCTAAGGTATCACCTAAGAAATTAAAACTTTCAGAAATCGACACATGTAGATTCTGTGAGCTGGAGCCAGAAACATCAGAACATGTTCTGTGAATGCCCCTCACTAATCAGACGTCGACTTCAACAACTAGGAGGTGAACTTATCCCTACAGGATTTGGGAAGAGATAGACCTCGCCAAAGTGCTCTCTTATCGAAGCCTAGAATAAGCTCACCTTAATCCTACAGGCCGGCACAAAGATCTAACATCTGGTCGCGGTGCAATAAGGCCATAGTAATAATAACAATAATAATATATAGGATTGCAATGCAGATTGAACCGACTTAAATTTCTAGCAAGAGAACAAAACTTATAAAAGTATTTACAAATGTAATAGTAATAACGCGTCTTGAGCTCTTCATTCTTCAATACAAAAATTATGAAACCAAAGCATAAAATAATTCGCCTTGGGCTCATATTTTTAACTTTAAATTCTAAAAATAACTTAAATGGATCTTCTTAGGATATGGGATTATTTTATTTGTCTGCTTCATTTTCCTTATTGGCACACTCAGTTTGTTTATTGTGTTTTGCTTGACCTTTGTAGACCTTAAATGCATCCCGAATAAGTAGGATGTAGCATCTTTCATTTAATCTATCTTCGTTAACTGCATCTACGTAAAAAAAAAAAAAAAAAAACAAACAACAAGCCGTGGAAACAGAAACTTAAAACAAGTGAGAAAGCTACAGTCGAGTGTAACCGACTGTGAGATACCCGGTACCCAAAGTATTGTGCATGAAATTAAATAGCACATGGACATGGAAAAAACAAAATGTTGACAAATAAAGCTGAGCAAATGAAAATGAGCAATGTTCAAAAAAGACAAATTTTGCAGCTGTACTCAGCTGCATTACGAATTAATACTGAGCCCGAAAGCACGCAACACTTTATTTCGCTACTGCCTTTGTGGCTCAGAAGAAGAAGAAGAAGCATATTCTAACTTTATCGTTTAATAACTTCCATATTTATTGTCAAATTTTACTCAAATTTTCGGAAAACGTCCGCAAATGCCTACTTATTTATTTTATCTATTTACTTTAATTCTCTGAGATCTGTTGTTTCACACGGTCGGACAGACAAACATAGCTAAATCGACTCGGCTGGTGATGCTGATTAATAATATATATACTTTATGGGGTCAGAAATGCATCCTTCTGCCTGTTACATACATTCTCGGTTGGCACTAACTTATAATACCCTTGTACCCTATGGGTACCGGGTATAAAAAACACACACAGTCGCAGGTGCCGAACACAGAAATAGTATAACAAAGCAAAATAACATAAGCCGAACGATTGCCGAAGCTTTGACAAGCAGGAACAAAAACAACTTCCCATTACAGTCCTGAGTTCTAACAGTTGGAGAAACCATTGATTATGAATGTACCTTCGACGATGCATCTTATAGAATTACCAAATTCGGTCGTAGCACGGTTGCGCCACTGGGCGACCCACTATGGGGCCTCTAGAACAAACTGCGTTGCAAAAATCAAAAATTTTATGTTCGCGTTCGATGTTTTGAATACGCAAATCTTATAGGTAATTGTTAAAAGATTACAAATACAAAAAGTTAATAGAATACGATTTTTTTTTTTTGAGATATACCGTATTAAAGATGACCAATTTTTCATTTTCAACAAAACACAACATTTTTAGGAAAATTCAGCAACTTTCAGGTCGAATTTCAAGAAAACTAGGTAATGGACCCTCGTTTTTTTTTTTTATTTTTTTAATGTACTTTTCTTGGGCGTTGAAGATGCACTACGGTCAGTACACTCAAGTGGCCATTTAAAACCAAGCCCGGGCTGGTTAGGGTTAGGTGTTAAATAGGTGCGAAAGAAAAGTATAGATAAAAGAATGCGAGGAAATATAAACTACTATCAGGCAGCTCGATTGTTATCTTGCATGTGTACTAGGTGGGTTAAGATTAATGTTTTTAGTTTAGGAAGGCTATCTACAGATGAGGTAATTTTATACAAATCATTACATATATTATAATTTTTATAATTTAAAGGGTTCATGCATTTCATACGATGTTCTGCAGTGGTGCAAAACCAAAGGCAGGTAGGATCTGGTTCTACATGGTACGTGAAACTAACCGACCCAATAGATCACTGCTTTCCACGTCACCACGGATCAGGTTATACATAAAGACAATGCCTAACATCGTTCTACGGTTTGCTAAGGAAGGTAGGTTAATCAGGAGAAGTCTACTAGAATAAGAGGGCATCCCAGTTTAAGCCACGAAGAGCAAAAGTAAAAGTTCTTGAACAGACCATGCGTTTGCTGTGAACGTCCCACTGGGGACTCCAAACGCAAGATCCATATTCTAAATAGGACGAACTAACGAAGTGTATAAATTCTTCGTGACGTAGGTCAGAATGCCTTCGACCACCGTTTAATAAATCCCAGCACACCCCTGGCTTTATTCACAATGCACGAGATATGATCAATAAACTCCAGTTTAGATCTAGGCGGATACCCAAATCGTCAACTAGCGTGATCCTTTCCAAAGAGCAGCAGTTCAGCGTATAAGTCGCAAGCATGGGAGAGACACGTGAGAATGTCATCAGCTTGCATTTTGAGCCATTCAGGTTTAATAAGTTTACATTGCACCATGTTTGAAAGTTATTGGATATGTTTGTAAATCCGACTGGCAAGCGAGGTCCTTGTATTGCACACAAAGTTTAACGTCGTCAGCGTACATGAGTACTCTGGAGTCAGTCAAGACTTTGGGCAGGTCGTTTATAAATAAAGTAAAAGTAAGGGACCCAAGTGGTTTCCCTTGCGGGACACCAGAGGTCACCCGGAGAACATTCGACAAGTTGTTTTAAATAGAACCTTTTGCGTCCTACCATTCAGATAACTTGAGATCCACCTAAGAAGATCGACAGGAAAACCCATTAAGTCGAGTTTCCTAACAAGAAGGGAGTGATTAACGGAGTCAAATGCTTTACTGAAATCAGTATAGATCACATCTGTCTGCAAATTTTGTGGAAAGCCCTTATAATGAAAGAAGTGAGCTCCAGAAGGTTAGTAGTCGTTGATCTTCGTTTAATAAATCCATGTTGGCATGGAGATTATGGATCTACACAGGTGCTGCAAATGGGGAGTAATTACGGTTTCGAAAAGTTTTGGGATGGCTGACAACTTAGAGATTCCTCTATAGTTGTTAGCATTCACTTTTCTACCTTTTTGTGGAGAGGAATCACGAATGATTCCTTCCATATAAGGGGAAATTGGGAAGTCTCTAAGGATAAGGTAAACAATTTTAGAAGGGACTGCACAGGGACTCGGCACAATACCTAAGCACACAGCCTGGTATTCCGTCGGGACCTGGCGAATAAACCGGTTTGACACGTTGAAGATCCAAAAGAAGGGAGCTTTCGTTTAAGCTAGGACTGAAGATTAGGTTTGATTTGGGCATGCTATAAGAATAGGTTTGGTTTGAATCGGATGACGGAGAATAAGTAGTTTGAAAAACTGAGCAAAAAGATCGGCGATTGCCTGATCATTGTTTGCTGTCGTATTTTCAAATGAAAGCGAGGAAGGATGTGTAATAGGCTTACGTTTAGTGTTGACAAAATTATACAACTGTTTTGGGTCCTGCACAAACTGAACCCTACAACGAGTCAAATAGTTTTGTAACACTGCGCGTTAAGCACGGTAAACTTTGACCGAGCCGCTAAATAGCGAGCTAAACAGCTTGAGAACCGTTGCGTTTAAATTTAGAATAGAGATTGGACTTGATATTTTTGAGGCGAGTCAACTCTTTACTAATCCAGGAGGCTTATTGGAGATTGACGGATAGTATAACGGAACACATTCGGTAAAAAGGATTTCATGGCATTGTAAAAATATCCATGGCACCCACCATGTCAGTGCACATGTAGAGATCGGACCAATCAAATTCAGATATAAAATTATTCAGCCGTCGAAAATCCGCCTTGCGAAAACAGTGAATTTTCTTATCCGGCCGATCAGACTTATTCTCCATAGCAGTCCCAATATCGATAGTCACATCGAAAGTAGGATGGTATGGATCTTCGGGTAGCGTCAAGGGCGGGACCCTAACCAAACTGACTCTTGCCGGATCAGAGACAAAGCAGAGGTCTAGCGAGCGATCTAAGGAATTTCGTACATGGTTGACTTGGTCAAGCCATCAATAAAGTCGTGACGTGCTGTAGTCAAAAGGGTATTTGAGGATTCATTTGTGGACCAAATAGCCCCAGGAATGTTAAAATCCCCTAGAACTACTAAGTGGTCCCTATCCGAAAGTCTATTGGAGACCGCCTGAATAGCGGAAGGGTGGTTCCAATAAGTAGGAAGTTCCGACAAGGGAGGAATGTAGGAACATGTAATAAAAGTAAAACAACCATTTAATGATAGTTTCACACAGAGGAATTCAACATCGCTGCATTCCTCGAAAGTTAATAGTTCAGACGTGAGGTTGGAGTCAACCGCAATGAGGACACCGCCCCCTCGCCTGGAAGGCCGATCTAGCCTGTACGTAGATGACGTAGATGGCACAGCGGTTTTATCCGGCCTGGGTAAACTAACCCCTACAGGCCGTTTTTTCTTTTTCTTAGCTTCGTACTCCTTAACAACAACATACTTAGGCCAGAAGGCAGCAGAGCATATTGTGTTAAAGAGTTCTTCAGGGACATTTATTTTGAAAGATGAAATGTCCCTAGCATAAGAAAATTTGAATTTTTCCATCTTAATCTTGGATTCATCGGCTTTAGTGCGACCTAGGATATAGGTACTAACATCCTCAGATGTTTGATTAGGGAAAAGCCGCGAAACAAATATCTGTTTCGTAGGTGGAATAGCTATTAGGGCTTTCGGTACTACATTTGTAGTACCAATATCGGCCGGTATTCCAGGCCTGATACCCTGGGGAGTTTTTTGGGTGGGGTTCTGTGAGGTCATTGATTGTGACCCCTCAGCGGACACGACGGATATAATTGGAGGCGCTGCCCCCCCGCGGCACATTCGGAGTGATCTTTCTCGCCCCCGATCTTAATATCATTGGAGTTAGATATATTGGAGTCGGGGCTGTGCCGAGGAGTCAGCTGTTGAGAACTCGTAGCGAGTTGTTGGGATCCGCCCAAATGCGGTGTGCCAACCGTGGTTTTTGCGCTTAGGGGACTCATTTAATAGCTTAAGGCCATTAAACTGGGAGTCCAGCGCCAGGAGCACCTCATTAGTTTTACGAAAACTAACAAGAAGCTCCTTAAAACCATTTTGGTTTGCCGCATAAATGACATCATTTCCCTTTCAACATCGCGACAAGCCTCACAGCAGTAGCGCAATCCAATATTTTTGGCAAAATTATCAGACAGCCGGCCTGTGCATTCAATGCACTTGGCGTGCACGACATTGTCACACAGCCAGCAGCCAATAGTAGGGTCCTCTGCAGAAATTACTTTCTTGCAGGTTTTTATTACACAGACAACATTAGAAGATATTATAGCGACTTACCACTGTACCAGTCAGGAGTTGAGAGAAAATAAGAGTAGTTACGTGCACTAAGAGAGAGCAAGAGAGCGAGGGTTAGGAAGCTTAAGCCGTCAAGCTGTAATATCGGCGTAACGGATAAAGCACAAAGAGGAATGCAAAAAATGCAGATAACGATCGCTGCACAAAACTAAAATTTGCAATTAATATAGTTATTAATACACAAAAACAGCTGCATGCACACGCGAAGTGAAACGGTGAATTATTATTGACACGGGATAGAAGTTTTAAATAAACCCCGGTGGTTTATAGCAAAGATTTTACACAAATACGAAGCGCAAAACAAAAACACGACCGTTCACTTTGAAAGAGAAACTGATAATGATAATTATTAGGTACAAATTAAAGAAAAGATTTTACTGTTTGCTTCTTGTTTCTTCAGGTAATTAATTTTTTACTAACTGTCAATATTTTCACTATGTTTCAACTTTGATGGAAAATAACACAAACATACATTATTATATATTGGCCATATTTTTGTAAAAAATTCTTTGAATATTTCTTCATCGAATTCAATAGAGTATTGCCAAAGACTCTTTAATTATTAAGAGGAGTAACGCCATACGATTTACCGCCGCTGCTCACTGAGCTTTCCAAGCTTTTCGCTCTCGCCCCTCTTACGCTCCCGCACTCGCTCTCGCGCCTCTGCCATGCTCCGGAGCGCGGGCCTCATGTTCGGATCCGAACTCCACGGTCGGCCGCTGCCGAACTCCCGCTCTCGCTTTAGCGGAGTAAAGCGGGCGGGAGCGCGGTCTTATGCTTAAGCTTAGTTTTAAGTCTCATGTATGCAGCGAAATAAAGCTGACGCGCACACGCACTGAAGTGAACCTCGACGCCCCCGATCTTTTTTTCTTCTAACCTCGACGGGTGGGATTTCTTGTGGTGCACATTCAGGATCTTCTTTAGCGGCAGGATCGCCCCCCTACTAAACATTGGTCCTTCGAGCCGGATGAGGATATCCTTCTGCCCTTCCGCCAGCAGTTCCGGTGGTTTTTCCGCTAAAAAGATAAGTACGAGCCTTTTCCATCTCCCTCCTGCCGCCGGTCTTCAGCAGTGGTCCGAACATTAAATTTCGTTCACATGCTGCAAGATTAATTTTTCGTGTCAACTCCATGTCGGAGTTTTTCCGACATAACGGCAGTGGAGAAATTTATATTCTTCGTCAAATTTTCCATCCGTCTCCGCTTTGTGTGAACCGCCATATTTCTTGCCTTCCTTTTTCGTTTCCCCGTTGTACATCAACTTGCCAACGTTCAAGGCATATGTGCATACATACATACGCACATACGCGTGCCAACTTATGCATATATTGCAGCGCAATTCTGCTTCCGCGAGAAAATTCGCCGACTAAAAGTGAAATTGTGTGGTGAAAAATAAAAAGGCATAATTAATATCAGCCAACCGGTGTGCACTAGTTTCGGGAGTTTCCCTGGTCGCCGAACAGTCCGCCGCTGTCGAGATATTTTTTGTCCTGTGTATGACATATTTTTTTTTTCTCAACATAATTTTTTTCGGTTCCGTCAATTCAAATACAGTCCACTTCTCGACTCTACTGTACCAACATATATACATAATCGAATGCATGCCCATATATGTATATACATAAAAATATTTTCTGCCTCCATATTTTTTTGTAATCCCTCACAAATACAGTCCACTTATCGACACTCTACTGTACCCACACATATACATAATCGAATGCATGCCCATATATACATACATAAAAATATTTTCTGCCTCCATACTTTTTTTGTACGCCCTCGCAACTACAGTCCAGCTATCGGGTTTCCACTGTACGATAAACAGCAGCATCCAACACAAGTACACACACATACATATTGGCGGGCTCACTCATCCAGCTATTTTTCGCTATTCTGCATTGGCAAACGGTTAATGCAAAAACATATAAACACACACAAGCATTGTCTCCAAAACAGTATCGGGGCAAATACAGCAGCGGCCAACGAAATATATCAACTCAAATAAAATAATTCTTGAATGATTTTTTATTAGATTCCAACTAACTAATAAAGTTAGAAACCAAAGTGCATATATCTATCGATTTAATTCAAGCATTTCTTTCGAAGCCAAGGTTTTTTAATTCCACCCTTCCGGCTCCGTAATAAATACGTGTACAATTTTATTTACGGCTAAAAGTACCGAAATTAGTCATCAGTTATTTATTTTTATTACCGGCCTGTTTGTTTTTTCTCTTCGCTACTATAGTTAGCGAGCGAAAATATTTCGCCACCCCCAAAAGGCAATAATAATAATGAAACAATTTCGCAGCAGAATAATAAAATAAATAAATACAATTAAATAGTTTGGCACACCATACTAAAAGAAATAGTGAAGATAAACAAGAAAAAACAAGAACTGAACAAAGGGGATAACAAAATTAAATAAAATAATACAGTTTCATCGAGCTCCAGATACTGGTCCCGTTTGTTCTCTTGTTGATACTGCACTGTGCATTCCACTCCACTTAAATTATTACATCCTAGCAGTGTGACCATACCGTAAAAAATATATATATATATAAAAATAAATAAATTGAAACTATTCTCACGGCAGACAATCTTGGGTCATGATAGATTTCTGAATCGACATTTTTTTTTCATTCCGACATTCTAGTTCAAGTACAAAAAATTCCAACTGGTTCCGTTACCACAATTCGTATCAATTCATTTCGGCATTTAATCTGCTTCCCCTTCCGACAACTAACATTAAGTCCATCGGAACACAGTTGCCTACAATTTTACTCGTAGTGCCTTGTGGCATTCGCTGTCTGGTATTCCGAGTCCGAGAATGCCCACGGGAGACGACAAGAAGCCGCGGTCGATCCCATCAATCCGATTGACAAGATCCCAATCCCCGTCTCCGCGGCCGTCTCATTTATCGACAATGGCTGCCACTGCCATTTCAAGGGCAAAAAGCGACGTGTCCGTCAATACTATTTCTGATCCCTCGTCAAGGCTTACTCGGTCTATGTCCAAAATGGCTCAAACTGAGGTAGACATTGCCCTCAAAAAGTTGATTGCCACAACAGACCGGATAAGTCAATTTGAAGCGGATATCCATACTACGGCGCCCCTGACTCTGAACGGTTTTCCCCTGGCATGTGCCAATGCCATCAGGACCAAATCCGGGCCCTGTGGGAAAAGGTGGAAAAGAGCTATGAAATCTGCTCTGATTTTCTTGCCGTGTCCGCCGATAGCACGGCCACTTCCACAGTGCTTGAATTCAAGTACAGTTCCTGTTACTCCGTCTATTCAAGGTGTTTTGTCCAGCTTCAGGACATAATAAACAAGGCCGCCTCCCAGTCCGTCCAGGCTCCAATCAGTGTTCCCACACCCCCGTCAACGGGTTGTCGTTTGCCACCAGTGGACACCGAAGTGTTCGCTGGTGATTATCTTCGGTGGCCCACCTTCAGAGACCTTTTCACCGCGATATACATCCACAACTCGCGTCTCACAACGGTGGAGAAGTTGTTCCACCTGTTATCCAAGACAAGTGGCGATGCGCATGCCATTGTTTCCAAAGCCCCGCTGACCAATGAAGGTTTTATCTCCGCGTGGCGAAGCCTCACTGACCGCTTCGAGAATCGGCGGTTATTGGTCAATAGCCATTTAAAAATTTTCTTCAACATTTCAGGCTGTCCCCCAAGAGTCCGGAGCCGCTCTGAAAGAGCTGCAAGGCACAATCCAAAGTTGCCTGACAGCCTTAGAGATGTCCGCTATTCAAGTCGAGACTTGGGATTGTCTCCTGGTGTATATGATTTCCTTAAAGCTTCCCAAAATCACACTTTCAATGTGGGAGCAATCCATTCACAACAAGGCTGAAATTCCAACCTGGAATGAGTTAGACTCGTTTTTGACAGAGCGTCATCGTACTCTGGAAGCCAAGGTCGACATCGGCGAGCGCCCCAGCACGTCGACTTAATTCTTACGAGGCCAGAGTGGCTCCAGGCCCAAGAGGGTGCGATCTCTGTTCCAGGGAGAATCATCCGGTTCGCTTATGCCCGCGCTTCCTTGAAATGGATGTCAATGGTCGCTCCGACTACATTAAAAGAAAGCAGCTTTGCCTGAACTGTTTTGCCCGAGGGCACCAGCAACGGGATTGCACTAGTGCCCATAGCTGCTTCACATGCCACAGCCGCCATCACACCCTCCTGCACCGCGGTAATCCATTCGCGGCCGCTCCAAGTCCGTCAGCGCCAGCCAGGCCTCGACCAGCGCCTACTCCAAGAGGTACGGGAGCCTCAGAGGATCACTCTGATGTGCAAGTGTGTTTCGCTTCCGGTTCACGAGCCGTCTAGGGTGCAATTTCCAGGCACGAGCCTTGATCGACTCTGGTTCCGAGGCCACCTTTATTACGGAGAGGCTTTTTAACTTCGTCAAACTTCCATTCAAGACTATCCAGGCCCAAGTCTCTGGCCTTAATCAAACCGTTGCCGCTCAGTCCACGAAACTTTGCTATCTTTCTATTCGATCGCCTTCCAGACCCGGGCTGCAGTTAGAAACTGCAGCTTACGTTCTTCCGCAGTTGGCCGGGAATCTTCCATCGTATCCAGTCCCACGAGACCTTCTTAAGGGACTTCCTGACATGCGCCTTGCGGACCCCAAATTCTTTGAGAGTTCTGAAATCGATGTTTTGATAGGAGCCGACATTCTCCCGTCCATTCTCCTTGGCAACTCCAAAGCTAACATTTGCGGTTCGCTTCTCGGCCAGGAAACCATTTTTGGATGGGTGTTGACAGGCCCCATATCTTCAGCGGCCCCTCGAAGTGTGTCCGTCTTCTCTACGCGAGTTACCTGCGGCCTCGACGACTCGTTGGACCAGCTCCTTACCAAATTCTGGGACTTGGAGGAAGTGCCCACCCAAATCGTCGCCGAGGCTGATTCTGTCTGTGAACACAATTTTGTTCAAACTACAAGAAGAGACACGTGTGGAAAATACGTTGTGACTATCCCCTTGCGCGACCCCGAGCAGAGTGGTTCCGAGCTCTCATCTTCACGATCCTTCGCTCTGGCTCGGTTCCTGCGTAACGAGCAGCGGCTGAAAAGGGATCCTCCCCTAAAGGCCCGGTATGACGCTGTGATCCAAGAATATCTCGATTTAGGTCACATGGCCGAGGTTCCTTCGACGAGCAGTTCCTCCACGTACTACCTTCCGCATCATGCCGTTCTCAAGCCCGAAAGCACAACTACTAAAGTGCGGGTGGTTTTCAACGCTTCTAGCTCTTCCTCAAACGGTACCAGCTTGAACGACATACTGTACGCGGGCCCGGTCTTACAGTCCGACCTCATGATTCAAATCCTAAAGTGGCGATACTTTAGGTTCGTTTTCAACGCCGACATCGAGAAGATGTATCGGCAAATTTGGGTAGACTCCAAGCATACTCCGTTCCAGCGTATCTTGTTTCGCAATTTCAATGTTGAAATCCGCGACTACGAATTAAAGATTTTCACCTTCGGAGTCAATTGTGCCCCGTTCCTAGCGATCCGTGTCTTGCAACACCTTGCGGACGACGAAGAGTGGAGGTATCCGCAGGCGAGTCAGATTATCCGGCAGTACATGTACGCCGATGACGTTCTCGCGGGCGCAGACTCCAAAACCGAAGCGCAGGTGGCTATCCGCGAGCCAGGGGGCCCTAGGCTCGGCAGGTTTTCCACTTAGGAAATGGACATCAAATAGTAAAGCCATATTGGCCCACATTCCAAGTGATCATCCCCTCCGCGCTGATTTCCTCGAAATCGACGCAGAGAGCACAGCTAAAACTCTCGGTGTGCGGTGGAAAGCGACGTCGGATGAGTTTTTCTTTATTCCGCCCGAATTGACCTCGGGTGCGTCGTTCACGAAGCGTCATGTCCTATCCCAAATTGCCAAACTATTTGATCCAGCGGGCTGGCTCGCCCCCTTCATTGTCCGGGCAAAGATTTTCATGCAGGACATTTGGCTCCAAAATCTAGGTTGGGACGATGCCCTTCCTCGAGATTTTTGCCAAAGATGGGTTGACTTCCTGATAAATTACTCCGCTCTCGATCGGATCCGCATTCCCCGATGGGTCGCTTTCTGACCACAGCTGAAAATTGAGCATCATGGGTTCTGCGACGCCTCGCAAAAGGCGTACGGCGCCGCCATTTACGTCCGAATTGAGGCGGGGTCCACGGTAGTGGTGAGCTTGCTTACGGCAAAGACTCGGGTGGCCCCAGTAAAAACGGTGTCGCTCCCGCGGCTCGAGTTGTGCGGAGCCCTTTTATTGTCCGAGATGGCCAATTCCATTCTTCCGAAGATGCCGGGGCCGCCGTCCACCCTGCACTGTTGGACTGACTCGACGATTGTTCTCGTCTGGTTGCACAAGCCGGCGTGTCACTGGACAACGTTCGTGGCCAATCGTGTAACTAAGATCACCCAGTTCACCGAGGTGGAGAATTGGGCAGATCTCGCTAGCCGGGGGGTAGCGCTTCAAGACCTCGCGGAGAGCCAGCTGTGGTGGCATGGTCCTGCCTGACTGCAAAGGCCTCGATGCGAGTGGCCCCTTCAAGGCTATGACCCCCCCAGTGACTGAACTCGAGAAGCGAGCAGTCAAGGTTCATGTTGCGAAGGCTCCCCCTGAAGACATTCTTGAATGTTTTTCTACGCTAGACAAAGCGTTGCGAGTCCTCGCTTACGTTCATCGTTTCATCCAGCGCTCGCGAAAGCTTACGTCTGCAGTTGAGGATCACTTGACGGCTCCTGAAATTGCGTCGGCCGAGCGCCTCCTGATTTCTGTCACGCAACGCAGGCACTTCGTCGTTGAGATTGGCTGCTTAAGCCAAAAGCGGCCTGTGCCGGCATCCAGTCTTGTTCAAAATCTGAACCCGTTCCTTGATTCCCAAGGGCTCATGAGAGCATGCGGCCGGGTCACGGCCTCTGAACTTCTCCAATATGACGAACGACATCCTGTCATCCTTCCATACGACTGCCATCTGTCTCGACTCCTCGTCAATTTTACGCATCGCATAACTCTGCACGGCGGCAGTCAGCTAATGATCCTGATCCGTTCAAAGTTCTGGTTACCGAGGGTGAGGAATTTGGTCAAGTCCGTCATATATTCGTGCAAGATATGCGTCATCCACAAAAAGAAGTTGCAAACGCAACTCATGGGAGACCTACCCAAAGAACGGACGTCCTTTTTCCGTCCTTTCACATATTCCGGTGTGGACTATGCCGGCCCCTTCGACATCAAAAACTACACGGGACGAGCCTGTCTCATTACCAAGGGGTATGTGTTGGTGTTCGTGTGCTTCTCCACTAAGGCCATCCATTTAGAGCCTACGTCCGACCTTACGACTGAGAAGTTTCTCGCCGCTTTTGCTCGATTCGTGTCCCGAAGAGGATGCCCCCGTCAGGTTCAGTTGGACAACGGGAAGACCTTTGTGGGTGCGGCTGCCCTACTCTCCCGAGACTTTCTTCAAGCTGTCAAAGCGGCTGGGACGGGTGCCTATAGTCACCAGCAGCTGATCTGGCAGTTCATTCCTCCGGGAGCCCCCCACATGGGAGGCTTGTGGAAAGCAGGCGTTAAGAGCTTTAAGACCCTCTTTTATAAGTCAACGGCCACGCAAAAATATACGTATCGGGTCACGCAGCCGCAGCAGCTAACTAACCTAATTCGATCTCTTATATTAATTGCATAGCGAAAAGCTCTCTCTATCTAGCTCTCTCGTTTTTGTGTTCTTGCATTCTTGGGCCCAGCATTCGGCTAGCTGTCCCTTTGTAAAAGTAGTTCGAATACTGATCTCGACATTAAATGCAGTCTCGTCTCGCCTGCTGTACTCTATCGCTAATAAATTGTTAATAAGCATAAAGGAAGCTGAAGCTCGCATTTTTTAATTTAACTATAACTAATAAAAAAGCTTATTAGTTCAACATTGGTGACCCCGACGTGATTTGTACATTAATAATACCAAGTGCAAATCATATAAGTCTATAGTCCGCCGCGGTGTATTGGCGGAGCAACAATCATAAGGCCTTAAATGCAGTGAGCGCTATAAATAAATAACAGTTGGTGATTGCGGAAATTTACATATAAGGCGCACATTCAGCTTTACATAGAAGCGTACATAGCCAAGTAACGGGCTGTTATTCCCTCGTTTGCTTTGCGCTCATCTTCCCGCTGGAGCCGAATTTCGGGCATTTCGTCTGCTGTTGTTGTTTTTGCCATGGCTACGGGAACTTTTGGAGATGTTACTGCTGATGCAAACAGGGCTATATTTTTAAAGCGCAAGGCAACGGCTTTATTTAATAGAGTGGAGCGCTTAGTGGATTCCCTATCAAGTGCGGCGTTAACTTCATGCGACGAATCCGGTTTTCATGTGAGGTTTGGAGTTGATTGATGAGCTTCAAGAGTCATTTAAAAGGTGCTCGGTGAGCTCGAAGAATTGGATTTCGAGGAAATTGAAAGTGATTTAAGTGAGAAATTTGATGACATTCTCGTAATTCTGAAGTCATCGGTTCGATCCGAAATTTCAAAGCGCTCCTCACAGCTTCTTTCGCACTCAACTTTTGCTGACGGCATCACTCCGGGAGTTTTCGGCCCCCAGCAGCGTCAGCCTCGACATAGGGCAGCATTGCTGCCCCCACTGGAGCTTCCAAAATTCGCTGGAGGTTATGCAAATTGGTCTGACTTTTATTCTATGTTTACCACGATCATAGATAGTCATCCGGACCTCACCAACGTAGAAAAGCTGCAGCATCTGCGATCGTGCCTGAGGGACTCAGCATTGGAAACTATTCGCTCATTGGAAATTTCGGATGGCAACTACGCAATTGCTTCAGATTTGCTGCAAAATAGATTTGATAATCGACGTTTGGTTTTTCAGGCACACATTACTAAGATTCTGGGACTTAAGGCGGGGCAGAGTGGTTCCGTTTCGACACTTCGGGAGCTGTCCGATAAATTCAACGCTCATATTCGTGCTCTCAAAGGACTGGGCACGACGGAACAAATCGCAGGATGCATCATCGTCCAAGTCCTGTTCCAAAAGTTGGATCCGGCCAGTCAGGCAAAGTGGGAAGAGCGTTTAGAGGACCCTGCTTCGTCAATTTAATTCCTACGTGGGAGTCAATGGCATCATTTCTGGAGCAGCGATGCAGGACGTTGGAGACTATGGATTTCGCCATGGCAAACTATGCGCCGGGCAATCAGGTGGGAAGTAACAGAATACCCAATGCTCGTAGATCAGCATTTGTTGCCTCGAATGCTAACCCATGGATATGTATATTCTGTAATGATACGGGCATTCCATCTCTTATTGTCAGAATTTTAAAATCTTGTCTCCTGCGAATAGGCTTCAAGAAGCGAAACGACTCGGTCTTTGCATAAATTGCCTTAAGGTTGGTCATCAAGTTCGGCAATGCAACTCCAGTAATTGTCGTGCATGCGGATCTAAGCACCACACCCTGCTTCACCTGGGAAACTCACCTTCCTTTCCTTCACAAGAAGGAGCACAGCTTCAAGAAGCACTTCCCTCTGCCTTACCCTCTGCACTGCCTTCCACTTCGACTGCTCTTATTGTACAGGAGTTTAGTAATGATATTGTGCTCTTAGCAACGGCTAGCGTTTTAATAAAAAACCGGTCCGGAGTTTTCGTTCCCTGTCGAGCTCTACTCGATTCGGGCTCCCAACTGCATCTAACAACGTCTCGATTCGCAAATCAGCTTCAAGTAAAGAAAATAAAATCTTCAGCATCTGTACTGGAATAGGAGATTCCAGTTTTGTGACAGACGGTCACTCGGTCAATATTACGATTCAGTCCCGAGCTTCCGAATACTCAGCCAACATTACAGCGGTGATTGCTCCGAACATAACAGAGCGACAGCCTAGCTTCAACGTCGACATTGGCAGCTGGAACATACCCAAAAATATACAGTTAGCTGACCCAACGTTTTATGCTCCCCAGCGGGTGGATCTTTTAATCGGAGCCAGCCTCTTTTTCGAGATGTTGTGCGTTGGACAAATCAAGCTTCCACCTGGATTACTCCTAATTCAAATGGCTCGGCTTTAATGTCTTCTCAAGATGTATTTCTCGCTAGCCGAGAGACTAGTTTCGATCGGTTAGATGATCTTCTTCGACGATTTTGGGAAGTGGAAAGCTGCGCCGAGCCAATTATACGCGCTACTAAGGAAGAATTGGACTGTGAAACACATTTCGTAAGGCACATCGTTCGTTTGCCAGCTGGTGATTATTCTGTTTGGCTGCCCGCCAAGCTCAATCTAGACCTTTTGGGAGAGTCCTACCAGCAAGCTTATCGAAGATTCTTGTCCTTAGAGAGAAAGTTGAATCGTCAGCCAGCCTTGAAGGCTCAATATGCAGCATTCATAAAGGAATACCTCAATCTAGGACATATGTCATCAGTTTCTGCCACTGACATCGAGTTGTGCCGATACTTCTTGCCTCATCATTGCGTCATAAAGGAAGATAGCTCCACTACAAAGCTTCCCGTAGTTTTTGATGGATCGGCGGCCAGTTCCTCAGGCTATTCTCTCAACGATGTTCTTATGGCAGGCCCTGTTATTCAGCCTAAGCTGTTCCAGATTCTTCTTCGGTTTCGTTCACACCCAGTAGCAATAACAGGAGACATTTGCAAAATTTACCGTTGTGTTAGGGTTCAGCCTGAGGACAGCCATTTGCAATGCATTTTGTGTAGGGATTCCCCCCAGGACCAATTGCGGGTGTTTAAGCTATACACCGTTACTTATGGCACGAAGCCAGCATCATTTCTGGCTGTGCGAGCTATGCATCAGTTGGCAGCAGACGAGCATACAGCGTTTCCGCTTGGGGCTGAGATCATTCGTCGCGATTTTTATGTGGATGATTTGATATCTGGAGCCAAGTCCAAGGAAGACGCAGTCATCATTATGGATCAGGCATCAAAACTTCTGGCCAAGGGAAAATTTAAGCTTAAAAAGTGGTGCTCAAATGTGACGGCTGTTTTGGATGGAATTGCAGACAAAGATAAGGAGTCCTATTTGAAGTTTGATGATGCCACTGATTTTGCAAAAACCTTAGGTCTCGCTTGGGATCCAGTTTCTGATCAACTATTGTTTTCCTTTTCGGTCTTACAGTCAACATCAAGCCCCTGCAGGCGATCTGTTTTGTCTGCAATAGCGCGCTTTTACGATCCTCTCGGGTTGGTTGGACCTGTGATCACAAAATCGAAAATATTCCTTCAACAACTGTGCAAGGAGAAGTTATCCTGGGATGAAAGATTTCGTGATGCCAGCATAGAAACATATGGTGCCTGTGTCTACATCGTTTGCAACGGCCGATCTCAATTACTTTGCTCAAAGTCAAGGGTAGCCCCCTTGAAAACGCTCACTGTGCCCAAGCTGGAACTGTGTGGGGCGGAACTCCTGTCTAGGCTCATCGCAGAAGTGGCTGGGACGAGTGCATTTGAGGGAAAGTTTTACTGCTGGAGCGACTCTGCTGTAGCGCTTTCATGGATTCGAGACGAGCCGTCCAGATTCAATATTTTGTAGCGAACCGAGTAGCTGCCATTCAAGAGCTAACTGAGTCAGTGGAGTGGCGATATGTTCCAATCCAGCTGACATTCTCTCCCGAGGTGCTTTTACTGCTGAGCTCAACGAGTCTCCTCTCTGGGCTCATGGACCAAAATTCCTCTGTGGCCCCAAAGCTGATTGGCCGACCCCAATCACTGCTGAAAAGCCAGCGCTTGAGGTTCGCCGGAGGATTCTACTAACAAAATCTCCATACGAGGACATAGTGGCCAGTTCAAAATTTGCCAATTCCTTTGCTGCCCATCAAAGAATTTTCGGATACGTCTATAAGTTTAGTAATCGCATCCATCGCCCTACGCTCACGGTGTCTGACCTTCAAGGCGGTACTCTGCTGTTGCTTCGTCTTGTCCAGCGCTCACATTTATGGGATGACATCAAATCATTGCAGTCAAAGGGAATGGTGAACTCCTCCAGCTCGCTCGCATCTCTGTCGCCATTCATTGACCAATTTGGGCTTCTGAGAGTGGATGGCCGGCTAAGAAATTCTTCTCTTGATTTTAATGGACATCATCCAATTATATTACCACGGAGTCATTCGGTCACTATTGCTATTATTATTCACTTTCATGAACGCAATCTGCACACTGGACCACGGGCATTACTCGGCATAATTCGATCCCAATATTGGCTTATTGGGGGAGGGAAGACGGCTATGAAGGCGGTGAACAAATGTATGCTTTCGAATGAAGCCTCGAGTAGTGGAGCATATCATGGCGGATCTTCCAAAGGAGCGACTTGATGGATCTCATGCGTTCGAAGTCACTGGCATTGACTTTTGCGGGTCATTTTTCTACAAGTCAGAGGCGCGAAGCAAGCCTTCAAAAAAATGCTACGTTTGCGTCTTCATTTGTTTCGCCACGAAGGCTATTCACTTGGAGTTAATCAAGGATCTCTCTACGGTGTCGTTTCTACATGGCCTGAAACGATTTATATGCACTAGAAGAAGGCCGCGGCAGATTTGGTCTGATAATGCAACCAACTTTGTTGGCGCTCGCAATGAGCTGCTCGAACTAAGGCGCCTATTCCTCAGCAGTGATCACCAGAGAGCTACGTGGGACTTTAGCCTAGCGGAGGCTATTGATTGGCGTTTCATTCCTCCTAGGTCGCCACACTTTGGCGGTCTTTGGGAAGCGGCTGTGAAGATCGCTAAGCATCATTTCTACCGCGCTGTTGGCACTGCTGTTTTAGCCTTTGAGGAGTTGCGGACCCTGGTGTGTCACATTTCGGCGGTTGTTAATACTCGACCATTAGTCTCGATTTCAGAAAACCCAGCTGATCTGGATGTATTAACCCCAGCACATTTTTTGAGTGGTGGTCCGCCTTCCTCTTTCGTCGAGCCGGATGTGACCAGTCTTAACTTCAATCGCTTGGATGGATGGCAACGCGTGGCTTACTTGCAGCAAATCTTTTGGTCCCGATGGAAGGAAGAATACTTAACATTACTGCAGCAGCGCTCCAAGTGGCGCACCCCAAAGCCTAGCCTGGTTGTCGATGACTTAGTTCTGGTCAAGGACGAAAACTTGCCTCCCATGAAGTGGCCCCTCGCCAGAGTGATCGAGCTTCTGTTCGGTGGAGATGGGGTTGCTCGAGTTGCCGTTCTGAAGACAGCATCAGGAGTGAAAAAGCGAGCAGTAAACAAGCTGCGTCTGCTTCCCCTTAAGGATGATGTTGAAACCCAGGCTTCCAACAGGGGGAGTATGTCGGGTCACGCAGCCGCAGCAGCTAACTAACTTAATTCGATCTCTTATATTAATTACATCGCGAAAAGATCTCTCTATCTAGCTCTCTCGTTTTTTGTGTTCTTGCATTCTTGGGCCCAGCATTCGGCTGGCTGTCCCTTTGTAAAAGTAGTTCGAATTCTGATCTCGACATTAAATGCACTCTCGTCTCGCCAGCTGTACTCTATCGCTAATAAATTGTTAATAAGCATAAATGAAGCTGAAGCTCGCATTTTTTAATTTAACTATAACTAATAAAAAAGCTTATTAGTTCAACAATACGTTTGAAGAGCTGTCCACGCTTCTGGCCAGAATCGAAGCGTGCCTGAACTCGCGTCCGCTCGCGCCAATGTCCGAAGACCCCGCTGACCTGTTGGCACTTACGCCCGGGCACTTTCTTATTGGAGGACCCCTCCTCGCCATGGTTGAACCCGAGATGAAGGGGGACACCACATCCATTATAAACCGCTGGCAACACCTGAAGGCTCTTCATCAGCAATTTCGTCTGCGATGGAAGGAGGAGTACCTCAAAGAGCTCCATAAGCGGAATAAGTGGCGAGCCCCTACAAGAAATCTCCGTTCCGGGGACATGGTGGCTGTCAAGGAAGACAACCTTTCGTCCAACGAGTGGCGACTAGGCAGGATTGACGCGGTGTTTCCCGGATATGATGCCCATGTCCGTGTGGTCGACATCCGCACTGCGCGGGGACTCATCAAGCGTCCCATAGCAAAGGTCGTCCTTCTTTCGACGGAAGCGTCCGCCTGCCCGCAATAACCAGTCGCCCCTCCACTCCAGTGTTCTTGTTTATCGTTCCGATTCGTAGATCCAATTCACAGTTTCAACCCGTAGTTCCAATTCGTAGTTCTTACCAGTACTGATCCAACTTTTTTTCATGTCTTATTCCGCCAAACAGATCAACCACGATGTCTCCACGTCCACGCAGTGCAGTGCCTTGGAAAGCAGATGTTCTCGAGGTACGCAATCGTACCGTCGCCGAGTCTGCAGCGGGATCCACGCGCTTCGGAAATGTCGGCGGTTCCTCCGTTTGAACGCCGAGAAGAGGCTTCGGGCTGTCCTTGATGTTTGATGCCCCAGATGTTTGGCCCACGAGCACTCCGACGGAACGTGTCGGCAAGGTGATCTCTGCAAAATCTCTTGCACCTCTACGAACCGGCGATGCCTTCCCGCCAGTCCCGTCCGGCGGCACGTCAGTCGCGGAGCACTGTTACCGCTCCACGGAACTCTTCTACCACTCCTCTGCCTCGTCCTCCACCCCGCGGCACTCTTCAGCCGCTGTTCAGCAAGTTTCCGCCACTCGTCAGGGTGCCACGCAGACCCCGGTCGCCGCTCCGTCCATATCGTCCCTCATGCAGTGGCACAGTGTTAACCTTCTTCCGACTGCTTGGGTGCGGTTAGATACCGGGACTCGAGTCTTTGACACGGTGGCTCTCATCGATCCGTGTACGCCTATGAGCTGCATCGATGCGTCGCTAGCGGCGAGTTTCCGCTTGCCGACGACCAACGTTGGAGGCGAACAGATTTGTTCGGGCATCGTGGGCTCGAAGAGGGACAGCACTGTCCGGCTCGACGTCGTCTTCAATATAGAGCCTCACGTGCGCATCCGCACGCCAATCCGGGAGCTGAGCGACGCGGTGCGGACCCACTTCCGGAATATTACGCTGGCTGACGAGCGCTTCTACCTCCCCGCAACCATCTCCATAGTCTTGGGCGCGAAAAAGTATCCGAGCGTGATGCAGTCGGGCTTCTTCAAGATCCAGAATGGCCTACCAGTGGCCCAGAACACCGTGTTTGGATGGGTCGCAAGAAGGACGACTGTGTTGCAACCCGAGTGATTGCAAGGGGGTCAGCGGCCACTGTACCGCCGCTGCTCACTGAGCTTTCCGAGCTTTTCGCTCTCGCCCCTCTTACGCTCCCGCACTCGCTCTCGCGCCTCTGCCATGCTCCGGAGCGCGGGCCTCATGTTCGGATCCGAACTCCACGGTCGGCCGCTGCCGAACTCCCGCTCTCGCTTTAGCGGAGTAAAGCAGGCGGGAGAGCGGTCTTATGCTTAAGCTTAGTTTTAAGTCTCATGTATGCAGCGAAATAAAGCTGACGCGCACACGCACTGAAGTGAGCCTCGACGCCCCCGATCTTTTTTTTCTTCTAACCTCGACGGGTTATTTCTTCCTTTCGCGCCGTGGGATTTCTTGTGATCGATCCATTTTGGTAATGTAAAAAAAAAAAATGTCAAATTATGTAAATTTTGTAAATTTTACATCTTACATGTAGAATTCTACATTTTCATATAAATCGATCCCTTCTATAGCAGCTATATGATATAGTTGTCCGATCTTAATGAAATTAAAACCGTAATTCTAGAACTATAAAAAACGACTATATCTCGAAATTATTAGAAATTCGTTGAAAAACAGAGAAGTTACAATTTTTTTTACATTAATTTCGCTATCATTCCTATGGCAGCTATAGGATATAGAGGTCCGATTTCGGCCGTTCCGACATACATATATACTGCGTGCTAAAGAAATAGGACTAAGCTGAAATAGCCGATAGCTCAAAAACTGAGAGACTAGTTCGCGTAGAAACCGACAGACAGACAGACAGACGGACAGACAGACAGACAGACGGACAGACAGACGGACAGACAGACGGACAGACAGACGGACATGGCTAGATCGACTCGGCTGGTGATGCTGATCAAGAATATATATACTTTATGGAGTCGGAGATGCCTCCTTCACTGCGTTGCAAATATCATGGCAAAATTATAATACCCTCTGCAAGGGTATAAAAATATAAAAATATATGTAAATAAATAATAAAAAATATAAAAATATATGTAAATAAATAATAAAAAATATATAAATATGTGTAAATAAATAATAAAAAATATAAGCAATTGAAGAAATAAGAAATATATAAGGAAAGCAATAGTTAGGAAACTAGATTAAGTGGTGAACATGGCAATGTTTTAATGTATATAAAATTAAAACATTTCAAGTCGACTCGAAGGTCATATTTGTATATACATATGTATATGACCCCATTACAATTTTAATAGCCTCCCCGTGGTGTTCCCTGGGTACCGATTATATACATATGTATGTATGTATGTACATATTTACATTATATTTAATATAAACGTATGAATGTACATAATCATGTACATCAGGGGTCGGCAGCGTCGTATACACTGTGCATAGGAAAAATTGTCAGGCAGCACTGTCGGCATATGTATATAGTATAAGCGCTTCGTGTTTGTTCGGGATTCTGTTAGGCTGTCGTAGCAAGCTTCGGGGCTATGTAAAACGGCTTCGTATATATATGTTCGGGTACCGCTGCGACAGAGAAGTTACCGAGCAAGCCTGTACACAGTTGCTCGGTCCTCGCAGCAGCAGAGAACCAAATCGTTCGGGTCTGTTAGTATCATTCGGGTCTGTTAATATCATTCGGGTCTGTTAGCTTCGCACACATAGGCACTAAAAAACTGTGTGTGTTGGGTGCCGACCCCTGATGTACATACATATGTATGTATGTACATATATAAACGGTAGCAAATTCGAGCGGCGTATTAGGAAAACTTTTTAATTAAGGAATATTTTGCTAGATAATTTAAAAACCAATTTGCATCAAAAAAGCTACATATACACAATAAATAAAAAGCTTTCTCTGTAATTTTGGAAAAAGTCAATTATATTCATATGTTCATATTTAATATTAAATATAAAAATGGGAATTTATAAAAAATAATAATACAATTTTTATTATATTATGTATATATAATTGTTAATGCATACTTAAGTTGTAATAAGCTAATACATCAATTAAACTTTTATTAACTGTGTGCACACACAACCCCCACCCCTTTTTCTACTGCTGTCAATGAAATTAGTTTTAGCCCAAAAATGATTTCGGCCCGAAAATCGTCTTTGCGCACACGAAAGCACACGAAGGCACACATGCGCACTTGCCTTTCCGTTGCCCTTACTCACACAAGCAAGTGCATTCTATTTTTAGAAGAGAGAAGGAAAAATAAGGCACCACCCAGTCGGACCTTGTAGAACGGGTTGTAAAGAAAAACGGTTCTGAAACGGTTCTATATGCCTCCAATTCTAGCTCAAAAATTGACAGAACAATGATATAATACATATTAGATGTATGCAATAACATGTGTTCTTTTGTTGGTTTATTAGAAGCGAAGAAATGAGTTATAAAATAAATATTATGTGCAACTTTCGCTTCTCTAAGAATGCATATATATACGTTTTTGGAAGTGAATTACCCGAGCGCTTCCCGAACAGTCGGCTTTTTTTCTATAGCTTCGGTTTCGTGCAATCGTCGCTTCTCTTAAAACGCATAAATATGCTTTCTATCCGAAACCAGCATTTGTTATTGTTTTTGTTCTCTTTCTCTTTCATATAAGTGCAAACGTCGCTTCTCTTAGAACGTATAAAGATGCATTATTTCGGAAACCAGCATTTGAAACGTAAATAAGAGAATAAAAGAAAAGAAACTCACAAACAAATAAGAAGAAAAGATAATGAAAAACACGCGGTTGGCTTTTGCGTTTTCTTTGTTACTTGCTTTAGTTGCATTAAGAAGTTTGCTTGACGCAGTTGTGAAATTCATTTTAATAAGTATGCAAGGTAAGAAAACATATATCTATTGTTTAATAAGATAATTCATTTCAGTTTCAGATATATTAACAACATAAGGTAAGCGATTGCCATAATAAAATAAATAATATATTACTTTTATTTCAGAACTGGTATGTATACATAAATATACAAAATATAATGTTTATCATTTCAGATTTCGTCTATTTATAGGTCATAATATTATAGTTTTTTATTTCAGATAATATTTGCGTTTTATGGTGAGTGTATATAATTTTAGTTTCCCATTTATTATATTTATAACGTTATTTAATTATTGCATCAAAAACAATATTATTATTTTCAATATAATTGCAGGCTTTCTTTATTAATCACATAAAAAATGTATTGTGCGATTTTATTAACCTACATATATTATATACACATGTCAATGCAAGAAAATACACGTTTTAAATACATTTTTATTGTTGTTTTAATGGTTATTAATACATTATCACCGAACGGTTCCTTGTGTATGCTACAGATGGGTTCTTTAAGCCTTCCTTCATAACAGTTATATAACTGTTTTCAATGGGTTATTTTGAAGCGGTATTTTGCATGAAAGATACATTGCTACAGAACCGTTATTGATGTGTGCTGCAGATGGGTTATATAACGCATATTTTAGAAACTAAAGTTGGAAGCGAAACCCGAAGATTGCCGAAGTGTAATATACGTTATTTATATGTTGCGAAAGAACTCTTGCAGCATACAAAAAAAAGAACAGTGGTTTCCTTGTTTCACCCCATATTAATCTGAAAGGAAGACTGCACGTATTGAGAATGCATTCTTTACTGTCAAAGAACGCATAAAACTGTGCTTGCTGGAAGCGACCAGGTCCGACTGGGCATACGCAAAAGCAATACATGGCCGTTCGGCATCTTATAAATTATATTGTCTTTGGTATTGCTGCTTCTGTCTGCAGCCCCCATACACCTCGAGGCAAAAAAAGAAAAAAAGTCACGGTTCCAGAAGTTGTATTTCGTGCAGCCCTGCTGTAAAATCACTGATAAACGTACGCCTCCTGGAACAAAACAAAAAATTACAAAATAAAATATTTTTTTATTTAATTTTTATTTTTATTTGTCAAACTTTATTTTTAAGATAAAAACAATAAAAATAAGCAGACAAAAAGCTCAAAACGTAAAAAAAAATTTTTCTTTGAAAACTAAACGTGAATGGCCCCACTGTGCGACGTCTCAGTGAGACCCGACAGAAAACAAAATGAGTGCATAAGAACGAGAAGGAATAAGGCGACTTAATTCGAATAAATTCGAATGCTTGTCAGAAAAAATAAGAAAGCATAACAGAAGTCGATGAAATTCCTGTTTTCTATTATTTGACTTATTTGAATAACTCGAATTCCGTCGGTCTGTTTGTTTATGTACTGTTCATTTCGTTTCATTCCACTCAAAGTCTTGTTCTACGAGACACGCACTCATATTAACACAACTTCGTTTCATTGTGTGCACGTCACTCATTCAACTCAATTCAAATGCGTTCAGTTCAACGTATGTTCTGAGTGATGCCATGCAGATGTTTAGTATATGTACATATGTACATGTACGGCTCACTGCTCAAACAAATCTGATTACAATAACCATTTTGCATATTCCCTCTATTCTCTGCCCATTCGTTGAGCTGAGCAACAACATTTTCTTAGGCTGATGGCAGCGAGAAGCGATGCTATAATATTGGGCGACATCGAGGAGTCAGAGTGGGACCGGAGCGATAAGCGAGCTTAAGCGAGAGATCAGTTTCCAACCTGCTTATAATAAATACAAATAAATTGTGAAGCGCATGAGCTTTTTTTTTTAGTATTGGAATAAAGCAACTAAAGAAAAGCTAGCCTAGCGGTTTAAGCGCTGGGCAAAACGTTTTTATATACAATAATATTTTAGATTGTTATTTATTTTGTCTCCTTTTTATTCCAATAATACATTTTATATCAGTTCTGTCAAAGTTGGGTCAATGGTTAAGTGAGTTCTGTTATTTTTTCTCATTTCTTGTTCTGCGGGTCGGGCCGTTCGCCTTAACTCCTCCCGCCTTCAAGCGAGGCCCCTCCTTCCCCAGTTTAGCCTTTAGCATCGTTGTAAACTTTATCTGTCGCTGACGGGCAATACGTAGTTGGATGCCGTCCGTCCGTCCGTCCGTGTGAAACAACAGATCTCAGAGACTATAAGAGCTAGAGTTACCAAATTTAATGACAGCATTGGAATCTGTTGCACTCAGATCAAGTTTATTTTAAAATTTGGCCACGCCCACTTCCGCCCCCGAAAATAATAAAAAATATAAGCCATACGCGTGATTTTCGGCGTAAAGTAAATAGATAGTCTTAATAAGTAGGCAATCGTGGACGCGTTCTGAAAATTTGAGTAAAATCGGATGATAAACATAGAAGTTATTAAACAATAAAATTTCTGAGAGAGAGAGCGCGCAAGTTATGTACAGGTCCACTCCATTCCCAGAACATAACACCAATATCCAAATAAGCCCAATTAGCCAGACAGTTCAAGAGTTATGGGACTCAATAAAGGCCAAATAAAACGATTTAGCAACAAGAGTTAATAAACTCTTGTAAGCATCCGGCTTCACAACCAAAACCTAAATTGAACTCTGTAGTAAACAAATTCGCAACAAAAGTTAATAAACTCTTGTAGGAATCTGGTTTCGCAACGGGAACACTTGCAGGTAGAATAAGTCTAAGTCAGCATAAGTTTCGCAACACGAACATAAGCAGGTATAATAAGTCTTAATCAGAATTTCAACTAAATACACCAACACAATCCAATGTAAGACACAATTAGCTATCGATGTAAAACCTTTATATATGACAATTTCAATAAAGACAAATCAGTTGATATTTGCCACTGAAACTAAGCGTCGTGTCCGTCGTTATTTTATTTTTTTTAAACTACCTCGTCTCGAATAACTAAATTGGCGCAGCCGGTTGGATTAAAGAGGATCCAGTGATCGTACCAAACAAATAAATACATTTAACTTGAAACGGAGTGAAAATAAAAAAAAGAGTTAAAATCGGCCGACAAAAACACAACTACAAATAAGTTTGACTAAAAACAGTGCAGCAAAGCAACTCAGAAAGTGCAACTGAAAATAAGTTGACAAGAAATTCGAGGAAGTGCAACTAAGAATAAGTTGACAAAGACTTCGAGGGAGTTCAACTAAAAATCAGTGGACAAGGAATTTAAGGAGATTCAACTAAAAAAAAGTTGACAAGGACTTCGAGGGAGTTCAACTAAAAATCAGTGGACAAGGAATTTAAGGAGATTCAACTAAAAATAAGTTGACAAGCAACTGGAGAAAAACCTCCACATCAAATTGATTCATCCAAGACGGCATCAAGAAGAAGGAGCTGAGCGATCAAATACGACGAGGCAATAATGGCACAAGAAAATCCCCATATGCCACAGGCAGACCTACTGGAGCAACTGGCAATCAGGGAAAGGCAGTTGGAGCAACTCCAAAAGCCTACGTACAACTACAAAACAACCCGGCCAATCCTGCACAGCAAGAACGTCTGTTTAAAAACGTCAACCATCTGGCGACGTTCACCGAAACCGGGGACATCTCAATAAACTCGTTCTTCAGCAGCGTCGAGTACCTGCTACAATCGATTCAAGATCCTGAGCTTAGACGAGAGGCCACCAGGACCATCTTCTACAGGACAATTCAAGGACAAGCGAAGGATGTGGTAATAAACGTGCCAGAACCACACAACTGGGAACTAATCAAGGCGACGCTGAAGCTACGATACAGGCCGGATACCGAACCACACCAAATCTACAGAAGAATTTGCGACCTAAGGGTAAACACGGTGAGCGAACTAGCTGTTGAAATACAGAACATTAAATATAAAACCGACGAGCTAATAGTTTATCACAAGCAAGATAACTTCATAGATTTAAGTAACGTAGAAACTTTGCTAGTGAATGCGGCTAAAGAAATAACACAAGGTACACTACTAGATAAAATATATGAGGAAAAAGAACTAGGAAAAATTTTAAAAATAATGATGCTTCGCAGATACGAAAACAACTGTATTAGATTCCAATATAGAAAAAGCAGACCCAACCGAAATAACTCAGAGATAGGGCCTTTCAATTGAAATCAAGGAAACACTAATAGCCAACAAAACTTAAGAAATTCTAATCCGAATAATACCCCACAAAATAATCAAATTAGTCAACAGAACTATAGAAATTTTAATCAAAATAATGGTCAACTAAATAATCAGCAAAATTATAGTAATCAAGATTGGAACCAAAACAATAGGTATCAACAACCGAATTTACAGAAATAATAATTCAGGGCAACTTAGGCATAACAATGCACAACCAAATATAAGAAGTAACAACTCCGGACAGAGTAGACAAAATCACAACTATCAGCAACCAGGCTCACACCAAACTAGGCAGTATAGACCAGGAAATGCAGAGCCAATGGAAATTGATAATCTTTAAGCTGACCAAAATCGAACAAATTACAACCAGTATCAGAATGACGACTACTACGAACACAACGACTCAAACGATCAGTTCGACCACCAGGAAGAGGTTAATAATACCGTTTTTTTTATGAAACAGCCACGGAATACCTTCCATTAATATAATTAAACATAAATAGAGAAAAGTATGTGGCATTAATAGATACAGGAGGCACTTTAAGTCTGGTAAATGACCAACTCAACGGTTACCCAAAAAGACAACTAAGCCGACCAATTCCCTACAGTAAAATAAATAGCAAAGACATTATAGAGCATGAAATTCATACAACAGCACCAAAAGAATTTAATTTACCAAGCAATGCCAGAATTCGATGGAAAGTAGCCCCACTAACAGGAAGGAAGTATAGTTTCATCATAGGAATAGGCCTATTGAATTTTTTAAACGCTTTCATTAATCTCAAACAAAGAATTTTAACGCTAAATCACAAGGAAAATTCAATCATTACCAATACAAAGAAGTATGTGCATTAGAAAGTATCGAAGGAAACCTTGATAATTTAAAACTTGATCATTTAAACAAAGAAGAACGGAAAGAAATTGAATTTATTATACAAAGGTTCAGTAAATTATTTTTTAAAGAGGGAGACATATTGACAAGTACGATTGAAATAGAACACGAGATACGGACAACCACGGATGAACAGCTAAATTCAAAACTTTATAGGTATCCACCTCAACATGAGGAAGAAGTAAGGAGACAAGTAAAAGAAATGGCAGAACAGGGTATAATAAGGAAAAGTAATTCAAGATATTCAAGCCCTTTAATAGTAAATAATAGTAGTAAAAAAAAAGTATCGAATAGTAATTGACTATAGAAAGTTAAACGAAATCACTATAGATGACAAGTTTCCGATACCAAATATCGGATCAATTTTGGACAAACTCGGAAGAGCTCAATATTTCACAACACTAGACTTGGCCAAAGGTTACCATCAAATCTTGGTTAAGGAAGAAGATAGAAAAAAACAGCATTTGTAACGCCACACGGCTTATATGAGTTTATAAGAATGCCATTCGGGTTAAAAAATGCCCCAGCCACCTTTCAAAGACTTATAAACGAAATTTTGAGAGACCACATAAATAAGAAACGGGCTTTTACAGAAAATTTATTAAAGATTATGCTAAAGTAGCGCAACCTATAACAAAATAATTAAAGAAAAATGTGAAAATAAACACTAAAGATCCAACTTATGTAGAAGCATTTGAAAAGTTAAAACATATGATCAGTTCACACCCCATACTTAGATTCCCTAATTTTGATAAAACTTTTACACTTACGACTGACGCTTCAAATTATGCAATAGGTGCGGTGTTATCCGAAGAGGGCCACCCAATTTGTTTTGCGTCTAGAACACTTGGAGCGTGAATTATCTTAGACCCTATTCGTATGGAAGAAATTTTAAGATACTAACAGACCATCAACCTATTAAATTTTTGCATTCGAAACATAGAGGGAAAGATATTTCACCTAGACATCAAAAATGATTATTAAAGCTTGGAGAATACCAATTTGAAATTGACTATCTAAAAGGAAAGGAAAATAGAGTAGCCGACTTTTTGCGCAGACTTGAAGACAGTGATTACGCCCATAAGAATACAAAGGACATACTACACGAAAATAACGACAATATGTCAGAAGTAAATATAATAGCAAACATAGAGTAGAATGAAGAAAATTCGTCAAATGCAACAAAACACTCAGCCGAAGAGAACTTACACAATCATTTTTTTTATTAAGGAGGAAATAGTTAATAAATACAAAACACAAATAATCTTTACAAATTGTAAAACAGAGGAAATTAAAACAGTAAATGGTAAAAGAATAATTTTTATGGCTAAACATGATTTTCCAACGATGGGGAAGATTTTTAAGAAATATATAAGCAAAGGAAAAATTGGAATTTACTCAGATCTACCATACCACGAATACAATATAGTACAGGAAAAATTAATAGAAATTTTTTCAAATAACAAACAAATAGAATTTATAAAATGCACACTTAGAGCTCAAGACATCGAAACCAAGACAGAAGCAGTTAAACAAATATCGTTCTACCACGTAAAAGAAAGTATGCATTCAGGTATTCAGGAAAAGTACAACCAATTAAAAAATAGAATATACTATCCAAAACTACTAGAATTGGTACAAATAGTTATTAACCAATGTGACTTGTGCAAAGAAATCAAATACGAGAGAAATCCAATAAAGAACAAATTAAAAAAAAACCGAAACTCCGTCAGATAAAAATCACATATCACATCAAATACACATTTCTTAACAATTATAGACAAATTTACCAAGTTTGCTGCAGCATATTCTCTAAATGATTGAAATCATATGACTATAGTAGAACAACTAGAAAAGCATTTCACAAAGTTAGGAAAACCAGATAAAATAATAGCTGACAACGAATTTAACTCGATCAGAATTAAAGAATTATTAATGCAAGAAGGAATAGAGTTACATCTAACTAAGCCAAATAGTCACACGGGAAATTCCGACATAGAAAGGTTACATAATTCATTGGCGGAAAAACTTAGGGTAACACTAAAAACAGAAACATCAAACATGTCAATAAAACAGTTATTGCAAAAGGCCATTAGAAATTACAGTGACAGATATCACTCTACAATCAAATGCACCCCCAACGAAGCTCAAAACAATAAGATAGATTTGGCAAAAATTAAAGAAAATATAGAAAATGCTAAGAAAAAAATGTTAGAAAAGAACAACGTCAACAGGGAAAACTATGAAGAAAAACGAGAAGAAGGATTTATAAAGAATTACAAGGCAGTCAGACACAAAGAAGCTCCAAAATATAAAAAGGCAAAACTTAAAAACATTGACCCAAAGAATATTAAACGAGCTTACAAATTTACAGAAGACACTAATGACGACAATATTAATTCTCACAACAATGACGGCGATATCACGAACATTGACGACCCATCAAATACTTGATCAAGACGGATACGCACTAATAGACATTTAAAACCAAGATATAGTAACAAAAACAGACATAATAGTACACATAATTAATTTAAAAGATATTGACGACATTTTAAATGACTTAGATAACAACATACAAATGTTAAACAATGACAACAAACATATATTACAGACACAATTGACAGAGACAAAACATAAATTATACACATTATATGGAAATCATACACGTGAAAGAAGAGGACTAGTTAATGCAATAGGCAGTGGAGCAAAATGGTTGTTTGGTACAATGGATGAAGAAGACAGAAAAGTAATAGAAAATCATTTATCAAATTTCAAAGAAAACATGCAAGAAACGGATGAATTAGTAAATAAACAAATTTATATTAATACATATTTCTGTTAGCAGCTTACATCGCTTGTTTAAAGGAGCAGCTAACACCGCTCACTTCAACTGGCAACTTATACCGCTAACCGCCGAGTCCCTAGTCAAAACACATCAGCATTTCGTTAGGCAGTTCTTTATAGGGCGCTCACGCCTTTTTATAGCGGTTTCCACTTATGTACTAATTACAGCTTCCTTATGTATAATTCCACCTTGGGGTTATCTATGCTAGAGTAATCTTGGACATTCTTGGGGCGATCATAGTACTTTGTGTATGCCTAAACTTGTGTATATGTGAGTGCTACTGCACATGATTACATGTATGTACTTATGTTGACAAAGGCGCGAATGATAGTGCGTTCTTCTACTTTACAGGGGCGATAAGAGTATTTTGGGCATACTTGAATCTTATATATAAGAGTGTGTATACTTCTCACACCAGTTCTTACTGATAGGCGTCGTGTATATAATTATATTACTTGAGCCCTTGATCGGCCTGTGATTGTAAGTGGTTCTTTGGATGCCGACAATTATGCATGTTCACCTTTTTGAACATTCTGCGCGGGGCCTTATTGCCTTTATTTATTTTACTGTATTTATTAATAGCCTGAATTATATATTAATTTGCGGTTTACCATTTTAACATTCAACTTTTTTATGTTGATTTAACTTGTTACTGTTATTTTTATTACATATAATATTGCAGACCTATGCCCGCTAGTATTTCCATTGTTGATACCTATTAATTCAACATTTTCTTTTCATAAAGTTGACTTATAATTTTAAGTATATCAGTTTAAATATTTATTCATGTGGAACCCATTAGATTTATTTTCCTTTTATACCAGTAACAACTATTTATAATTAGTGACGCCACAGGATCCTGATAATCGTCTTCTGTCGTGATCTCGTGCGCAGCTGTTAGGAGACTGTTGGTCGGTGCGCCTGCTGCATAGTCTCAGTAATCCTTGTACTCGGATTTTCGTGACCTGGCAGTGATGACTTACACATGACCATTCTAAGACCGGATCATTAAAGACATGTTGGCAACGACTTTGTTTTAGTACCGTTTAGTACCGACTCATTGAGATCCAGGGCCAACTTCCCTCGGCGTCGCTGATCCCGGTAGTTGGACGCTTCGTGGTAGTTTCTCCTTCCATTTTGACCAGAGATGAGTCCTCATTTGTGTTGCGTTTCCCTGCCGCAACTTTCCTCCACCTTTCCGTATTCCTCCAACGTGAGGACTTGCCGGGAGGATTTCCTGGAGCGATTCTACTCCAGCTTCCCAAATTCCTCTAATGTGAGGACTTGCCGGGGGGATCAAGTGCAACTGTATGCGTTGATCTTCTTTTTTCCGAGATGCTTCCAACTCATTGTCATTCTTTAGGTTTATATTTGTTACGGATGCCGTCTCGGGGACTTCTTCTAGCTTCCACATTTTGTTCATGGTAACTGTTGATTGAATGCGTTTACTACCAGGAGTTTGTACGATTCCCGATAGTATCCATCCTAGCCTAGTATATTGCCCAATCATGGATTCTTCCTGTTTCAATCCTTGTGTAATAATTTCGGCCAAAAAAACTCCACCGATCAGCACATCAACCTTTTTGCGTTTATTAAAGGTTGGATCCGCTAGGATATCATCTTTCCATTTTCGTGAGTCATATTCAAATGACATTGATGACGTTGCATTTAATAATTTCGATAAAACGACTGCTTCGGTCTCAAATCGCTCTTTACTTTTAAATCTTGGGCGATTTTTTAGCTGTATCGATGCTTCAGATGATCCAACTAAACTGTCTCCTAATCCATAAATTTGGATATCCGTTTTCTTCTTCTGTACTCCCAACTTTTGAACTGCTTCTTCAGATACAACAGTAATCTGAGATCCTTGGTCGACTAACGCTCGGAGTTTTATCCATTTTCCATTTGCATCTTGGCATTCAATCTGTGCCGTGACCAACAAGGTGGTTTTTCCCGTTTTAGATTTCTTAGTTGATTTTGGTTCTTTTTTCCTGTGTAGCAAAATGTGGTGGGGTCTATCAAACATATCGCCTTGACAGTCCTTGTGTGGTGTAAATTTGTGACACAAGCATTTGAAACATTATCTTTATCGACATGCGAACTTCCACTTCTCCCTGATTTCCAGATGATTGAATTTGGTGCAATGGGGTAATTTGTGCTTTCGATTTCTACAATAAGGGCAGTTCTCACTCATAACCGCAGTCAACACTTTTGAATTTTTCTGTGTCCCGTGCCTTTATGGTGATAATGCTTTTATGGCTTGCAAATGTTTCTCCAAAAATTCCAACACATTTTGAAGTGTCTGAACTTCCTTTGTCGACTTTTATGTGTGTTCGTAATTTTGTTGTCCTTGACGATCAAATTTCCTTAATAGTATTCCAGCAATGAATACATCAGTTAACACCCAGAATGCTAAATGCTCAACCAAAGTAAGAGTATCGCCACACACGCAGAAATCTGAACAACAACAAATAGATTACGAGTGTGAGTGCATTAGCACCGATTTCCCAACATATAAAGTTATTGGCCGGATTGTTTCCCCAATTGAGTTCAGCAGCCACTTGCGCTGAGTTTTCACTTCTTCACTTCCTACTCTACGATCGTGGGAAAGCTTTAACGCTGGGTGACTGAACCCAACACCGAGCGCATTTGGCAACAACAATTATTGCCAAATTACATTGACCAATTAGAATAAGAAATGGTCAACTGCACCGCAGCAGCAGCAATATCAGTGACAGCGACCAATTAGGACCGACCACATCAGCGTCAACAGCGATGTTCAACGATAGTAGCAGAGAACGTCAACAGATGCAGCAGCAGCGGCAGAAGCGGCAGCAGCAAACCAATGAAGCATAGGTTACATTATTAATCATTAGCATAAGAAAAATCAGTTGTAAAATTGCACTCAATAAAGAAAGTTTATATTTTTTTAATAAAAATATTATCTTAACTTTTAACTGGCGCCCGAACAGGGACCTGGTATAAAGTTGTAGAGCAGTAAAGAAAATCCTGCCGGTTCGGAAAAATTATTCTGCCTAATCCGTACGAAACAAGTGGGAAAGCTACAGTCGAGCGTGACCGACTGTAAGATACCCGGTACCCAAAGCATTGTGGGTGAAATTAAACAGCACATGAACATGGAAAAAAGGAAATGTTGACAAATAGAAACAAATATTGCTAGAAACATGTTGAGCAACACTCAAAAGAGACAAATGTTGCTAGGAATATGTTGGGCAACTCTCAAAAGCGAAAAATCTTGCTAGGAACATGTTGAGCAGCACACAACAAAGACAAATGTTGCTAGGAACACTTTGAGCAACACGCACGCTCTCTCTCTCTCTCTCTCAGAAACTTTATTGTTTAATAACTTCTATGTTTATCATCCGATTTTACTTAAATTTTCAGAACACGTCTACGATTGCCTACTTATTAAGCCTATCTATTTATTTTAAGCCGAAAATCACGCATATGGTTGTATACCGTTTTTTATCATTTTCGGGGGCGGAAGTGGGCGTGGCCAAATTTTATAACAAACTTGATCTGCGTGCAACAGATTCCAATGCTGTTACCAAATTTGGTAACTCTAGCTCTTATAGTCTCTGAGATCTGTTGTCTCACACGGACAGACAGACGAACAGACGGACAGACGGACAGACGGACATGGCTATATCGACTCGGCTAGTGACGCTGATCAAGAATATATATACTTTATAGGGTCGGAGATTTCTCCTTCTGCCTGTTACATACATTCTCGGTTGGCACTAACTTATAATACCCTTGTACCCTATGGGTACCGGGTATAAAAAACCCGACCACCGAAGCCCGGAAGTGCCACAATTAAAGTGCCGTTCCAGAAAACGCCACAAAAGGACACTCCTACAAAAAGGACTTGTACCCGGTGGACATACCAGGCCAAATTTTATCGCTGTGATTCCCTCTAGTACCCGTTCGGAGGGAACGTGCAAGGAAAGGTGTAAAGGAGGTGCCCTAGTAGACCCGCATTCTGGAGAAATCGCTGCAACGCGGGACAAAAGGAAAAACACCAAGATTACCGGCACGAAAGCACACAGAGATATGATTATTTTGTAAGCAAATACTCCAAACAAAAAGGAGACAATAATCGTCAAGCGACAAACAAATTCCATGAAAAGTAACTATCAAAAATTAAATTAATAAACAAACAACAAACAACACAGAATCAAAGAATTTTTAAATTAAATTAAATCGATCGCTAAATTTTCTATAAAAAATTTGTTACCTATCAAATTTAAACAAAAATTATTTAAGGATTAAAAATCTAAATTCAAAATTAAGAAAACACAGAAAAAATCTAAAATCCAAAATCAAAATCTAAGTTTTAAATCAAACTTTATAATATTTACAGCACAAAATAATTAATTATTTTCACCCCGAATTCTGAGTAACTATCAAAAATTTTCTAAAATATAAATTCATCCCTTTAATCAACTGTTCAAATATCGTGACCACAAAACATAACTAGAATGCCAGACCAAGATTTAAGCAGACCGACTAGGAAACCTTGTAGGCCCTTCCGCAACTAGCAACGCGCGACTCATGACTGAGAGAGATATCGAAGAAATAATAAAAGGCGTCTTAGAAACCAAATTAAGTGGCTTAGTGAAGGAAATAATTAAACCCAATAATGATTTTTCGCAATATACAGATAAAACAATCAGACGAGAACTAGCACACAACCTTAGTGAATTAGACACAATACCGGACATTGTACGATCGCTTAGAGAATTTTCAGGAAACAAAAGTGAATTTTTCCTCATGGAAAAGAGCGTAGCACGAGTTTTAAAAATCTATAAGGTAGAATCGGTTCGCCAAAATATTATGGCATTCTTTTAGCAGTCCGCAATAAAATTACGGGACAGGCAGACGCAGTGTTAGAATCATACAACACCCCACTTGACTGGCCAGCTATTATGAAATGCCTAACATCGCATTTTGCCGACAAACGAGACCTTAAAACTTTAGAGTACCAGCTTTACGCCCTTGCTCAAGGAAACAATACTATAGTTGAGTTCTACCAAACAGTCTACCAACAGCTATCCTTAATCTTGAACCAAGTTAGTAATCTGGATGCTTCACAGGAGACCATACAATCTTTGACGACTATGTACAGGAGAAAGCTTTAGATACTTTTGTTATAGAGGCCTAAACGGAAATCTAGCTCAACTGTTAGCGATCAAAGAACCGCACGACTTGGGGCATGCACTACACCTATGTAGTTTGCTCGAGAATCAGACCACTAGAAACAACCAAACACCCAAAAGCATTTACTCAGGAAAACCGCCTACACTACCACCAAGAACCCACCAACCGTTCCGAATGGTAGGAGCCAAACAAAATTTTCATCCCCATTTACGTACTACAATCCTAAACAGATGCAGGTAGTAGCCGCAACCGGAAAATTCCCTTCACACAAACAACCCAACCTAATTTTTACAACCAAGCTAATTCAGGCCAAGCAAAACCATTAACACCCTATATTTCTCCGACACCGCCCCGCGACCCCAACCAAAAGCAGTACCTATGGAGGTTGATCAATCAATTCGTTCGCGTCATATCAACTATATGAATAAGCCGGCGAACAATGATTATTTTGGGAAACGACCTCTTAGCACTTCTAATGTTCAGAACACTAGCAAGATGCCAAGACAATTTCATATTCAAACCGAGTCAGAAACTACTACACAACAGGAAACACAAGAAGATACAACTAGTGCAGAGCAGGAATATTATGAAATGGCAGAACAGAATAATATAGGCGAACTTCAAGAAGAATTTACTTGGCAAATTGATACCGAACAACAAGAATACATTGACATGTCCGAGCTCCATTTTTTAAAAATAAATCGTTCCTCATTACCTTACTTTAAAGCAGTGGTGCCCACACAAATACAATGACATGTGACTTGCATTTGTGTGCGTAAGAGAAAAACGAAGTTGGCTTCACGCGAGACGTTGCGGTTGTCAGAGCAGTGCAAAGCATTAAAATTTAAATGCTTTGCACTGCTCAACTCAACCTCTCATTCTCTCTCTTCTCTGCTGCTGCTGCTCACGTCACGTTTACACTGTCTGTGTAGCAGCAGAGAGCCGGCAGAGTTTTTACCAACCACATGTGGCGGGGGCTTGGGCACCTCTGCTTTAAAGTAACGACGGGGAACGGAAAAATCCTAAAATTCCTAATAGACACAGGCTCAAACCAGAATTACATTCAAACACAACTGGTACCACACCCAAAACCAAATGAGAAAAGCTTTTCAGTCAGCTCTGTGGGAGGCAACAATGAAATTACACAACACACGATTCTTAAACTTCCCAATATCTCAGATAACCCAATGAAATTTTTTTTACTAGATACACTAAAAACATTCCACGGCATATTAGGAAAAGATACAATGAAATTATTAGGCGCAATTATAGACGTCAAAAATGATACACTAATTCTTGAAACACAATAGGACCACAAGTCAGTCATATGACCGAGTCACAAAAAATAATTATAGAAAACCTTGTTCAAAGCCACAAAAACTTATTAGCCGACCCAGACACAAAATAAGCATACACTACTAAAGTCGTAGGAGAAATAAGAACTTCATCAGACTCCCCAGTTTATGGAAAATACTACCCATACCCAGCTTCACTAAGACAGGAAGTAGAAAAGCAGATAAACGAAATGCTCGAAGATGGCATTATTAAACCTTCACGTTCTCCGTATAATGCACCCGTTTGGGTAGTTCCAAAAAAGTCAGGTCAGTCCGAAGAAAAAAAGTATAGATTGGTAATAGACTACAGGAAACTCGACGATGTCACTATCTCAGATCGGTACCCTATCCCAGAAATTGGCGAAATTATTGCACAGCTAGGGGATAACAAATATTTTTCAGTGTTAGATCTTAAAAGTGGATTTCATCAAATCCCACTAAAAGAAACAGATATCGAAAAAACAGCCTTTGCCGTAAACGGTGGAAAATATGAATTCACCAGGCTTCCATTTGGTCTCAAAAACTCACCATCTATATTCCAAAGAGCCTTGGACGACATCCTGAGGGAATACATAGGGAAAATTTGCTATGTGTACGTTGACGACATAATCGTTTTTAGCAAAAACGAAATAACGCAAACATGAGGGTACAAATAGAGAAATGTAATTTTTTCAAAAACGAAGTAGATTTTTTAGGGTATACAATCTCACAAGACGGAGTTAAGACAAATATTGACAAAATAAGAGCAGTTTCAAAATTCCCGGTCCCAAAAACGTTAAAAGACCTACGATCTTTCTTAGGCATGACAGGGTATTATAGAAGATTTATTAGAGATTATGCAAAAATAGCCAAACCACTAACCATTCTCCTCCGAGGAGAAGAAGGCCGCATATCAAAAAATAAATCAAGCAGGACAGCTTGGACACAGAAGCAACAAAGGCTTTCGAAAAACTAAAAAATACACTCATCTCCCGAGACGTCACCCTAGCATACCCAGCTTTTGGAAAAGAATTTCAGCTTACAACCGATGCGTCAAGTTACGCAATAGGCGCAGTCTTAGAACAAAACCATAGACCAATAACATTTATCTCACGTACACTCTCAAAAACCGAAGAAAATTATGCAACAAACGAAAGAGAAATGTTAGCCATTGTGTGGGCACTTCAAAGCCTGAGACATTATCTTTACGGATATTCGAAAGTAGTAATATACACAGATCACCAGCCTCTAAGTTTTCAAATAGTGTCAATAATCATAACGCGAAACTAAAACGATGGAGAGACCTTATTGGCGAATATAATCACGAAATTAAATACAAGCCAGGAGTAGCTTATGTAGTAGCTGACGCACTTTCTAGAGCCCCAGCAGAAATAAATTCACTCAGCTCCACAGCAACCATTCATAGCGACGAAAGCTCATCTCACAATCTTATATTTTCTGTAGAAGCTCCCATTAATGTTTTCAAAAATCAATTATTCCTGCTTATCGACGAAACGGATTCAGATATTTTCGAAATTCCATTCCCAACTTATCACAGAGAGTACACAGAAGAACAAATAATAGCAATCCTAACAAGCAGATTAGACCCCAGATTAATAAACTGAATTTTTACTTCCGAAGAAGTAATGGGAAAAATACAAAATATTTACCCCACATATTTCAGTTCATATAAAGTAAGGTTCACGCAAAATCAAGTAGATGACGTCACGTCCGAATTACAACAAAACGAAATAATAACCCTAGAACACAAGAGAGCCCATAGAGATGCGAAAGAAAATAAAATACAAATACTTAAGAATTATTTTTTCCCACAAGCTCAAAAGAAAATTCAAGCAATAGTTCAGTCCTGCCAGACCTGTAAAGAATCTAAATACGATAGGCATCCGCCAAAAGGCGAAATTCAACCAACACCTATCCCTATCTAGGAGAAATAGTCCATGTAGATATTTATATCACAGAAAAAACAGCATATTAACAGGTATCGACAAATTTTCCAAATACGCTGAAGTAAAAATTTTTCAGTCAAGGGCAGCTGAAGATATTAAAAACCCCTTAAGAGAAATGCTTATCGCTTTCGGTATGCCGAAATGGATAATAATGGATAATAATGGATAACGAACGTTCTTTAAGTTCTGCAGCTATAAAATTCATGCTGGAAGATCAACTTAAAATCTCAGTGCACACCACTGCCCCATACGCATCAACAGGTAATGGACAAGTAGAAAGGTTCCACTCGACACTATCCGAAATTTTAAGGTGCTTAAAAAAAGACAACGGGAGCATGGTATTTGAAGATTTACTTTTCCAAGCGGTCCAGGAATACAACAAATCAATACATTCAGTAACAAGAGAAAAGTATATAGACTTTTTTTTTAGAAACACAATCCCTAATACACCAAAAGATATAGAAAATCAACGAGAGGAAATTAGGCAGAAAATTCAAAAGAAGCAACTTTATGACCTAGAATACCATAATAAAAACAAGAACCTACCAAAACATTTCAGGATAGGCGAAATAGTACACGTTAAAATCGATAAAAGATTAGGGTCAAAACTAACACTTAGGTATAAAAAAGAAAAAGTTGCTGAAAATAAAAACACCACCATTAAAACTCAAAGCGGAAAAATAATCCACAAAAATAATATTAAAACATAATTTTTCAGACTATTTTTACCAACCTGCTTGGGTATTACCACGGTCCTTGACTATTCAAACTCCCAACTCATTTCACTCGAAACCGGACTAGCAGCCAAACAAGACGGAACGTTTAAAATCATCCACATTTTCAACTTGACCAGCTACGAAGAGACATTTGCAACTTTAAAGAAATCATTTAAATCACTTATTTCATCTCATCCGCTTCAACCATACCTTTCGTACGAACTAAAACAAATAAAATCCGACTTACGCAGACTACAAACACAAAAAAGATCAAAAAGAGCAATAGAAGCAATAGGGACAGCATGGAAGTGGCTGGCAGGATCACCAGATCATCATGATTATGAGGTCATAGAAAATAAAATAAACGAACAGCTTGAAAATAATAACAGACAAGTAGTTATAAACCGGCTAATTAACGAAAAAATAAATCAACTCAGTAATGTCACAAATGCAATGATAAAATTTACTCAAAACTCGGAAGGAATAATGGATCAAAAAGCCAATATTTTAAAATATAAAATACAATTAATTAAAGAAGAAATTACAAACATTCTGTACGCAATAACTTGGGCAAAATCTAACACAGTAAATTCATTTATTTTCTCAGCAAAAGAAACCAACATTGTAGAAAACATTTTTAAAGAAAAAAACAGTTTATATTTTGATATAGAAGAACTCTTAGAATTTGCTAAAGTCAAACTTGCCACCAATGGCCACGACCTCATTTACATTATTAGCTTACCAACAATTAATAAAGGCACTTGCAGAACATTAAAAGTAAAAGCACTAAAAAAGCCCATATAATAACCGATTTAAAATATGAAAATCTACTAGAATGTAAGAAACAACTATTTGCAATAACAGAACCTTGCGAGGCACATAACGATAAAACTATTTGTAATTCCGAAAAATTGCTAGACTTAAGTAACGATACTTGCGTAAACGCTCTGCTCAACCTTAAGGAACCAGTATGCAAAATGGTCAACAATCAACACATTCCCGATTTCGAGGAAATATTGCCAGGAACTCTACTGTTGAACGACTTCAGCGGACTTGTCTCGTTGGACGAAAAACTCCTAAAACTACAGGGCTCATTTATAATCCAATACAGGAACTCTACAGTAACAATTGGAGAAAACATCTACAAGTCTAAAGAAACCAGCCCGGCTGAACCGGAGCCCCCACTTTTTCAATTAGCAGCGGAAAAGTCGAAAATAGATGAAGTACTGTCACTACAAATGGTCAAGGAACTTAACATAAACAACACAAGAGTACTAGAGAAACTCAGAAGCGAAGGAATTATAGATTCTTCCCTGAATTATGGATCCGCCATCATCCTATTCGTAGTTATCGTAGGACTGATCACACTGATACAATACTGATCACAATATTTATGCGAAGGCGCAAACCAACGGAAGGCTTACCAGCTCCAGCGAAAATAATTGAAGAGCCATCTCCTTCCGGATCTGTACTCTTTTACGTTGCGACCGAGGACAGTCGCGTTTAAGGGGGGAGGAGATAACACCCAGAATGCTAAATGCTCAACCAAAGTAAGAGTATCGCCAGACGCGCAGAAATCTGAACAACAACAAATAGATTACGAGTGTGATTGCATTAGAACCGATTTCCCAACATATAAAGTTATTGGCCGGAATGTTTCCCAATATGTCCCCAATTGAGTTCAGCAGCCACTTGCGCTGAGTTTTCACTTCTTCACTTCCTACTCTACGATCGTGGGAAAGCTTTAACGCTGGGTGACTGAACCCAACATCGAGCACATTTGGCAACAACAATTATTACCAAATTACATTGACCAATTAGAATAAGAAATGATCAACTGCACCGCAGCAGCAGCAATATCAGCGACAGCGACCAATTAGGACCGACCACATCAGCGACAACAGCGATGTTCAACGATAGTAGCAGAGAACGTCAACAGAGGCAGCAGCAGCGGCAGAAGCGGCAGCAGCAAACCAATAAGCCAAAGGTTACATTATTAATCATTAGCATAAAAAAAATCAGTTGTAAAATTGCACTCAATAAAGAAAGTTTATATTTTTTTAATAAAAATATTATCTAAACTTTTAACTCATCTGTGTCGTCTAATGGGATGCCCATGCCCTTTATAGCATGAGTGCATTTTTGTGCCGTGTCCAGCATGTTCTGAACACTTCTGTCTGATTCGCTGTTCATCATAGGCAAATCCAGAATCTTGTTGTAATTTTCCATAAATGTCTCCAAAAAATGCAGGGATCTTCATCTCCCTTACAGATATCCGACGTTCCTCGTATTTATTCTGGTGCAACCAAATTTCTTTTGCTCTTCTTTCCATCCTTATTTCCTCATACCCATCTAAAACCGTCTGGGTAAGTTGTCCATTTACTTTTAGTTCATTGAAACTATCAGTAAGTCGTTGAAAATCTTCCTCTATATATTTCATATATATCTCTTGTAGTTTCGGGTCTTGTCCCGCATTTACTAAAGTTCCTTGAAGCGCCATTCTTGCTTGATGGTACTCGCGTGATCGCAATTCCTCTTCTTCCACTTGGTTTAATATTGATGACTGGCTAGCCGCCAGGCCATTAAGTGATTCTTTTTTAGATACCATTTTAATAATATTAACAATCCTTTATTTCAAAATATTCTCATGTTCCAAATATATCTTAATTCATTGCCTCTATTATTTTTGTTTTCTTTTAAATTCTGTCTCAGATAAACCTTTCTTTTATAAGCGTTTTCCTTGACTACTTTTTAACCTTCACACGCCTCCGCTGTCGTCGTCTTTCGTGGACCTTCCACGTCGATGTATTCGTGCTGTCTTCTCAAGCCTCCACTGGCACTTTTGTCGAAGCCGTGGTCCGACGCTTGATCCTTGCTGAATTTTCGTGGACCTTCCACGCCGTGTAGATTGTTACGAAACCAAGCCTCTGATATTTGATCCTAGTAATTTCGTGGACCTCCCACGCCAATATATTTCTTTGAAACTTCAAGCCTCCATTGGCTTGATCCTTGCCGAGTTCGTGGACCTCCCACGCCGCTTTAGTAGCTATTTCCGCTGTCGCTCCAAATAAGCCGCGTTCCGATTATTGATCGTTTTTAAAATCGTGGACCTCCCACGCCGTTGTAGATTCCTCTGGATTCAAGCCCCCGCTGTCGCTCCAACATAAGCCGCGGTCCGATACTTGATCCTTTTATTTCGTGGACCTTCCACGCAAATTCCTATTACTGAAGTAAAGCCTCCACTGGCGCTATTTTATAAGCCGTGGTCCGACGCTTAGTCCTTGCAGTTTTCCGTGGTTCTCCCACGTCGATATATTTAATTAAAATTTCAAGCCTGCATTGGCTTGTTCCTTGCCGAGTTAGTGGACCTTCCACGCCGTTGTAGATACATCTAGATTTAAGCCTCCTCTGTCGTTCCAACATAAGCCGCGTTCCGATACTTAATCCTTGTTATTTTGTGGATCTTCCACGCCGATATCTATTACTGAAGTAAAGCCTCCACTTACGCTATTTCATGAAGCCGTGGTCCGACGCTTTGTCCTTACAGTTTTCCGTGGATCTTCCACGTCGATTTAGCTCCGCTCCAGTCTCAAGCCACCGCTTTCACTACAATTTTAGCCGCTGTCAGGACCTGATCCTGTTCGTTCTCCCGTGGACCTCCCACGTCGTTGCCTTTTTATTAATTCCAGGCGTCCGCTGCCGCCTCTTCATAAGCCGCGGACAATCGTTTGCTCCTTATTCCTTTATCTTCCACGTCGACCGCCAGTCCTGTCCCTCGCGGCATTCTCAGGACATCTCTGTAACTTTGTAATTGTGCACATGATCTTGCCGTAGTGCACTTAATTAAGGTGCGCCTTGCTGACTTTTCTACCGTGGATACCGATTAAGGTTTGCCGAACAGTTTGGCAGTCTTCGTGAGCAAAAATTTCTTTATGCTCGAAGGACCATATGTTAGCAGCTTACATCGCTTGTTTAAAGAAGCAGCTAATACCGCTCACTTCAACTGGCAACTTTTACCGCTAACCGCCGAGTCCCTAGTCAAAACACATCAGCATTTCGTTAGGCAGTTCTTTATTGGGCGCTCACGCCTTTTTATACAGCTTCCTTATGTATAATTCCACCTTGGGGTTATCTATGCTAGAGTAATCTTGGGCATTCTTGGGGCGATCATAGTACTTTTTGTATGCCTAAACTTGTGTATATGTGAGTGCTACTGCACATGATTACATGTATCCACTTATGTTGACAAAGGCGTGAAGGATAGTGCGTTCTTCTACTTTACAGGGGCGATAAGAGTATTTCGGGCATACTTGTATCTTATATATAAGAGTGTGTATACTTCTCACACCAGTTCTTACTAATAGGCGTCGTGTATATAATTATATTACTTGAGCCCTTGATAGGCCTGTAATTGTAAGTGGTTCTTTAGATGCCGACAATTATGCATGTTCACCTTTTTGAACAATTTCAACGATACCATCAATTACATAAAGCAATTAATCCAATCAGATAGAAGAACTATAGAAAATCAGTTGAATTCAATTAGTAAATATGAAAATAATCAAAACCAGGAGAACTTATATTATGACCAGCAAATAAAAATTCAATTAATAAGAAATAAAATAGAACATTTACAAGACAACGTTGCATCTGCTAGATATAATATCTTACACCCCAGCATATTAACTGATAATGAGATCACAAAATATAATATAAATTTTAACAAACTAAATAATCTTAAGTTAGCTACCGCTGTGTTTAAAAATAATTTATTAATATTCGCAATCGAAATTCCTACAAGCTTCATTACAATTAAAATTCAACAGATAATTTCAATACCGAATAATGAAAAATTTGAAATAGATCACAAATCCAAAGTTATATTCAAACATAAAAACATTACATACACATATGAAATAAACAAAAAATTGAAAGAAATGAAAAACAGCAAGCATTTTATATTTAAAAATAATTGTTAACTAATAAAAAGAGAAGAAATTGAAATAATCGAACTAGACGAGGAAAGCATAGTAATTAATAATGCAAATAACGAAACATTGTTTCATAACTGTAACAACAAAACAATACAAATTTCAAATAACACTTTAATACATTTTGCAAATTGTACAATAGGTATAGATAATAATTACTTTACCAACACATTCGAAATAAAAAATTAAAAAACATTATACTAGAAAAAGAGGCAAGTCCAAAATTTTACAAAGCAAATCACTTTTGAATAAATATTAGAAACCAACAACATTAAGTGGATAAGCATAAAAAACTTAAAGAAAAGATATAATCTATTCAATTAATGCAGCTATAATTGTACTAATAACCATATTAATAATTCTGGTTATATTAAAACACAACAAAATTAAAATCCAACTTAACAATAATAGAATTCAGGAGAAATATTTTCTAAAGGGGGGAGAAGTTATGTAAAGGTCCACTACATTCCCAGAACATAACACCAATATCCAAATAAACCAAATTAGCCAAACAGTTCAAGAGTTATTGGACTCAATAAAGGCCAAATAAAACGATTTCGCAACAAGCAACTGTAATAAACAAATTCGCAACAAGAGTTAATAAACTCTCGAATGCATCCGGTTTCGCAACGGGAACACTTGCAGGTAGAAGTCTAAGTCAGCATCAGTTTCGCAACGGGAACACTTGCAGGTAGAAGTCTAAGTCAGCATCAGTTTCGCAACACGAACATAAGCAGGTATAATAAGTCTTAATCAGAATTCCAACTAAATACACCATCACAAACCAATGTAAGAAACAATAAGCTATCGATGTAAAACCTTTATATATGACAATTACAATAAAGACAAATCAGTTGAACTGATAAACGTCGTGTCCGTCGTAATTTTATTTTTTTTTAAACCACCTCGTCTCGAATAACTAAATTCGCACGTGCGTGTTGCTCAACATGTTCCTAGCAGCATTTGTCTTTGTTAAGTGTTGCTCAGCATGTTCCTAGCAACATTTGTCGCTTTTGAGAGTTGCCCAACATGTTCCTAGCAAAATTTGTCCCTTTTGAGTGTTGCTCAACATGTTTCTAGCAATATTTGTCTTCATTTGTCAAAATTTCCTTTTTTCCATGTTCATGTGCTGCAAGTTTACACTTATTATTATTGCGCTAGTCACTTCAGGTTCAATACAATTTCGCTTAAAACTAATACTTAAGTAGAAACATTTATTAATAAAGCTAACATGTAACAGAAATTTTACTTATACTAAATGGCTAATTTGCTTAATTTTGTTTTTTTAATTTGTAGAATTTTTATTATTTTTAAAGTTTTTATATTTTATATTATATTGTATTACCTGGTTTTAATTAATTTAGTTCATACCGTTTTTCAAAAAATTTTTTATTTTATCAGAAAATAGAGTTGCGCTCCTAATTGATTTGTATTTATGAGGGAGATTGTTCCACAATCGGATACCATTAATAAAAAACTGCCTCTTCGAGCAAAGCGTTAGCGTTCGAGGGCTTATATAATTGTTTGTCCTAAGCGAAGTCGCAGGAGAAAGTTTTTCGTATAGATATAGTTCTTTGGTCGTCACAATTTTGTTAAAATATGTATATTAAAATTCTATATTCAATCCAGGTAGTCAAGTTAAGGTCAAGAATTTTACAAGATAGGTGTGATACATGGTCATAGCGTCTTAAATTAAACACATAACGTACAATTGAGTGAAAAGCGACCACTAAAGTTTGCATGTCGCGCGCATCGCAATGGCCGAAAACTTCGCTTCCATAAAAGAGAGTAGGAATAAGAATAACTTTGGAAATTAATTATTTCTTCTGGTATAAAAGATTTAGAGGCTGCAAGCTGACGCAACTGACCATATGTGCGACCAGTTGTTTTATTAATGTGCTTTTAATTTCACCCACAATGGGTATTTGGGTACCGGGTATCTTACAGTCGGTCCCACTCGACTGTAGCTTTCCCAAGCTTTACCAAGAAGGTGCCTGTAACCGACTGATTAAGGCCATTGCTGTCTCGAATCTCAACAGCGTCGTTGACGAGGAGTAACCCATCGTCTATTATTTCGATCGCCGAGGTGGCCTGGGATAGTATTGCAGTTGGCAACGGTTCCCGAAAGTAGCTGTTGTGCGCAGGTCGGCAATTTGGTTTTCTTGCAAAATGAAGCGTTGCAGTGGTGAAGGGGGAATGAGCTAATGCCGCAGTCAGCGACTAAATTACTTTGACTTAAGTCTAATTCTATACATATTGTATATATATTCTTGATCAGCATCACCAGCCGATTTGATCTAGTCCTGTCCGTCTGTCCATTGCTACGCAAACTAGTCTCTCAGTTTTTGAGCTATCCAAATGCAACTTTGCAGATAGTCTTCTTTCTATTGCAGCTAGTATATATGCTGGAACGGAATCGGAAAACTATATCTTATAGCTGCCATAGGAAAGAAATGGATATAATGTAATATTTTCGCAATTTTTTGAGATGTTGCTCTCAAATTAATTATATAATTTTATTATATTATAGCTATACATTTAAAAATTTCATGCAAATATCTTATAGCTGCCAACGGAACGATCGGCCCGAATTAGTTGATTTTCGTTGTTTTTAAAAAACAATTAAAATGGCGTTTTATTTTAAATATTGCCATACATTTAAAATTGTGGATGCACTATATCTTATAGCTGACATGGGAATGATCGGGCCAAACTAGCCGGTTTTCGTTGTTCTTAAAGATATCGGAACAAAACTAATTAAATGGCGTTATAATTTAAATATATTTAAATATATTTAGAATTTATCCAAGTCGGACCACTAAATCTTTTAGCTGCCATAGGAATGATCTGTTTTTAAAGAAACCGGACTAAAGCTTAGTAAATGGCCTTTTTAATTTATATGTAGCTTTACGTTGAGAATTTCATCTAAATCGGACCACTATGTCTTATAGCTGTCATATGAACGATATGTTCAAATTAGCCGCTTTTCGTTTTATTTAAAGATTTCGGATTAAATCGATATATAAGATTTCTAAGTTTTATTTCAATTTTTACCTGCAAGGGTATATAAACTTTGGCTTGCCGAAGTTGCTTCCTTTCTTGTTTTTTTGTTATGTTGTACCGGGTAGATACAGACTTTCTTACATACTTTTTTAGGAATCGGATATTTTATGAGTAGACCTCGGATTTTGCATATTTGCAAATTTTTAACGGATTAAGATAGATCAATTCTGATTACACCAAAGTTCGTTTCATTAAAAAACATTTTCATTAAACATTTTATGCATATTTGCATACTTTTTTCTAAGTGCATACATTTTCTAAATTTTAAATTAAAATGCCTTGGCGTTTATCCCCGAAAATCATTTTGTACGCCGAAAACTTCGTTCGACGTCTCACGATATAGTTGAAGAAAATTTGTACTTAATTAGATTTTGACTTGTAACGGGTTCAATGCCAGAAATATTCTCAACATTGTTATACTGTATTTGCTGTAATTTAAATTTTTTTCGCATGTTATCTAGAAAACTTAAACCATTAAAGCGAATTTAACAAACAAATATTTAAAAATTGTTTTACATAAGCATAAATACTAAAATTTTAACTTTTTTTCACAAGTTATACAGATAACACTGGCTCCTTCAATTTAAAAGCACATTTCAGGAAGGCTTCCAATCCATTTTCAAATATATATATTTTTTTATGGGTATCTTAGCCATTTAACTGTTTGGCAATAAGTAATCTTCTAAAGGAACGATTGGATTTTTGGGTCTGACGATTTTTCCAAATTTTTTTTTCCAAATCACACAAAACTTAACTTTTTGGGACATTTTGCTTGACAACAACTTTTGCATATATTATGCATATTTTTTACATATTCTTTTGCATATCTTTAGCATAAATACAAAGTTTGGTATTAATCTAAAGACCTATACTAAAATATGCAAAGTCCTCATAAAGAATTGGATGATATTTCTAAAATGTCAGCAATACTAAGATTGTTGATCATTTCACGGTTTATTTCTTTTATGCCTTTTTCGTCTAAGATTACTGGACTAAAGCTTAGTACGCAGACAGGCGAAAAGTGTTCCTAAGCAGTGCGAGAGAGCGAGAGGGTGACTATTGACCTCTCGTTTTGACTCAATGCTTAGGAACACTTTTCGCCTGTCTGCGTACTAAACTTAAGTTCAATTTTGCCAGTATAATAGAGAATATTAAATATTCATGATCTGTTATAACTATTCAAGGATTGTTTCATAAGTATGACTTATGTATATTTCGTCTGATTTATAGATTGCGTTTAAAGACTTAGTTATCTCATTAAGTTTGGACTGAAATTTTAAGTTTATTTCTATTTGGCTTTTTTCTGCTTCTGTTTAAATCAGATTTGTTCCCAATCGTCTAAGCCTGGGGTTCCTGCTTTTGCTTTCAGGGCCGATCCTAACATGTTTATGCTACGCCTAATCTTATGGTTTATTCTTACACTAGCTACCAGTGACTCCATTCGATTAATGTCTACGGTCAGTATCCGTCGTTTGGTGTTTTTGTTGAAAAGTCTTAATTATTGTCCTGGTCTCGTCAATGTAGATTTCATATGTGGTTATGTTTGTGGAGTGTCCAAGATATCTGTTCGTCCCAAATCGTACATCTCCGTCTACTACCGGCACATAGCCAGAGTGCGTGTATTAATTCAGTTTAGTTAGCTGAAATGACACATTCAATTTCTAGCCTAAAGAGAGCTAGAGTTACCAAATTTGGTAATTACATTGGAATCTGTTGCACGCAGATCAAGTGTTTGTTTTAAATTTTTTTTTTTAATTTGGCCACGCCCACATCCGGCCCCGAAAATCATTAACAACATGATAAAAGCTATAGTCGTATTTTTGATCAAATAGATCAAATAAATAAGTAGGCATTCGCGGATGTTTTCTGAAAATTTGAGTTAAGTCGGATGATAAGCATGGCGGTTATTTAACAATAAAGTTTCTTACTTGCTACTTCTTCTTCTATGTTGACAATGCCAGTCCGTCTTGCTCAACATGTCCCTAGCAACATTTGTCTTTTTAAGATGTTGCTCAATATGTTTCTAGCAACATTTGTCTTCATTTGTCAAAAATTTCTTTTTTCCATGTCCATGTGCTATTTAATTTCACCCGCAATGCTTTGGGTACTTTGGGTATCTCACAGTCGGTCACACTCGACTGTAGCTTTCCTACTTTTTTTTTTTTGTAACTTAGTGTATTGTTCATTTGAATTTTGTTGTTGATAGTAATATTAGTCCTGCAGTGTCGCCGATTTGTTGTTTTTAATTTTCAGGCATCGGGCAATTTTAGCTAGGGTGCTGTGGAATTGTTCTACCTGCCCCTTTGAGGTACTATGTAAAGGTGGTGCGTTTTGCAATATAAATGTTGAAGTTATTTAGTAAGATAGATTTTATGTTTGCTTTTGGGGGATTCACGTCTACGATAGCTCTCGATGCTGTGAGGAAATTGGTTTTGTCTCCCTTGCATATGCGGGGGTTGGCATTTCGTCGAGTGTTTGCTTGATGGGATGACGATTTTATTTCGCCACAGTGCAGATCTTGCAGTTTGAGGCGACTTCGGTCGCTAACCGAAATATTTTAGGAAAGAGTCTTTTAAAATTAGTTTTGTCTTTTCTTGGGCTGCACGATGGGCTCTGTTATGTTTTATTGTCACGATTTCTTTCTGCTCACCTTTGTCTGGAACGTCCATTACAAAGTGTTTGCAATGTTTAAATTTGGTTGAGGGAAAAAGCTACATTAATTTGTGTTGTATGAATGCAAGGGTCGGTACATTGCAGTAAACGGCGTCTAAAAGTGTTTTGATTAATGTGACATTTGAATGATTTGTCAGGTATTTTCTTTAAAAAGGATTAGTGTTCTTACGGACGGATAGTCTGCGTCCTCAATAATAATTTGGTTCCGAAAACAGTTTGCTGGTCTGTCTATCGTGTCTATAGTATGGGTAAGAGATTCTTCGCTATTGATTGTGGCCATATCGCAGTCTGGGTAATATTGTAAGGGATTCGCATTCTGTCGTAACAGAGCATCGGAAACCCGGTTCTATTCCTGGTTTGTAAAAAATGTTAGCGGTATGGTCATCGATAAAAGCTTTCCAGCGTTTTATTAATGCATTTGTATTTTTTTCGGATTCCGCATATGTTAGCGGTTGATGGTCAGTAAAAATGTTTAGTTTTTTTTATACCATATAAATAATTTCTTAACTTTTTGAGTGCCCATACTATAGCTAGGAGTTCTCGCTCATTGGTAGCAAAATGGTTTTCATTGTCATTTTCATGGCCAAGGAATGACCTTAGGTGTTGCTGTTGGTTGAAAGTCTTCTATTGCTTTTACTTTTTCAGGGGATGTCCTTAGACTTGCAATGGATACGATAAATCCCGAGTATTCAACGCTTTTTTTTTTAAATTTTGATTTCCCTTGAGATAAACTCATGCCTGGTTCGTAAAGGCTTTCTAGTACCCTGCCGACATCTTGTACGAGTTCTTTTATTTTTGAAAAAAAATTAATTCATCGTCTACGTAAACATAACGTGATATCGATATTTGATCGCGGAGGACATTATCGATAGCCCTCTGAAATATGCTTGGTGCATTCTTGAGTCCAAAGGGCAACCTACAGAACTCATATTTACCGTTATTAACAGAGAAAGCTGTTTTTCTCTGTCCCTTTCCGCCAGCTTAATCGGGTGGAATCCCGATTTCAAGTATAGTTTAGTAAAATATTCGGCTTTACCCATATTCGCAACAATAGTTGATATACTTGGAATAGGGTACTTGTCATATTCGGTTTTTTGATTTAGTTTTCTAAAATCAATTACCATACGTTTCCTTCTGTTACCATCGTAGTCGTGGCCCTTTTTGTCGACAACCCATACAGGGTTGTTATACGGGGATTTGGATGGTCGAATGATGCCATCTGCCAGAATTTGTTTAACCTCTGCATTAACAAAGTCCGACAAACCCATTGGATAGGGGAAACGTTTCGAGTAAGCCGGCTCTCCGTCAGAGCGAATTGTCGCGACTGTATTTATGTTAAGTGGTAGAGCCTTGTTGGGAACTGCGAATGCCCCTGTTCTTTTCTCAATCATTTCATCAAACTCCATCTTAATTGCGGCTGGGACATCTTTGTCGCTTTTGGTTACAAAATTCACGTTCTTGTATCTTGCAAATTGTAGTTCTTCGGATCCAAAATTGTAATTTATTTTCCCCGTGCTTAGGTCTATTCGAGCGTTTTCTTTTTTTTTACATGGTCAAGGCCGACTATGCCATAAAATTTATTTAATTGTTCATAAATAAAAATAAATAGGATTTTTCTTTAAGTATACTTATCTGACATTTTTGTCGAGCCGTGCAGTGATAAAACCATAAAAGGTTTTTAGACGGGCGAGATACCTAACAGGCCTGGCAGGGGCTTGATACAATTTTTTGACGCTCCTGTATCTATTAGAAGACGTATTTGTTGCCCTGCTACCCACGATTTATGTACGGCAGCAGGGATTCCCCTCTAAAAAATTGCATTCTTCGCTAGAAAGCAACTCATCTTCGTCTATTAATTCAGCTTCTGCAAAATTCTCGTAATCTGAGCTAGGTTGCTCATTTAATGTGAGATGAACTTATTGTTTGCTTTGTAAGCTAGGGGTATATCCCTTATAGACCCTGTGGGAATTCTGATAATTTGTTGGTTGGCGGAACTTTGAAAAGGTGTCCACCTCTATCGGCTCGGGAGCCGGGGGAAGTTTCTTTGCTTATAACTGTTGTTATCGTTGTTAGGCTGTCTTTGTTTAAAGTAGTAAGGATTTTTTTTATTAAATTGTAGGGGAAAATCTCCTTGTCTCATGAGATTTAACTCTTGCTGAATTACCTGGACAGGGGTCTTGTTGGCGTATGTAAAATCGAATCGTATGTAAATCTGAGCCAAAGGATGCGCTTGCCGCGCTTGCGGGTCCCCTTATTTTATGGCGTATGATCGCCACCGCCTGGTAGTGTCTTGAGCTACCTTCGTAAGGTCGAAATATTTCGTAAGCTACATCTTGTCGCCAAGCGACGTAATCTTCTTGTTTGCCATCGAATTCTGGCGGGGAGTTTACTATGTCGAGGGGTTCGTTACATAAAACCTCCTTGACTTCTTTTTCTGGAATGTCTCTACAGTAGGCGAGTTGACTTTCTTAATATTTATTTGGTCAGAGAACTCTTTTATTATACCCATGCAGAGGGTATTATAATTTTGCCATGATATTTGCAACGCAGTGACGGAGGCATCTCCGACCTCATAAAGTACACATATATATTCTTGATCAGCATCACCAGCCGAGTCGATACAGCCATGTCCGTCCGTCTGTCTGTCTGTCCGTTTTTTTTATTTTCTTTTTTTTGCTGTTGTTTATTGAGTCTTCTCCTTTACCAGACTAACAATATGTCAAATCTTATATAAATAACCTAATCAACAGTCATATGACTGGCACAGAGTTAAATGTCCCTGATAATTATTGCTGGGTTGGATTCGTTCCGATGCAGGGTTCTGCTGGAAACCCGAGTCAAGCCTCTTGCCAGATGATTTGGATGCTCAGTAAGTTTTTTATTGTAGGTCGCCTTTTGTTTGTCTATTTCATCTTTTACTGCAAGAATGCCGAGATCCCTGTGGATGTTTAGGCTGCGAATATACCATGGTGCCCCAGTGATAGTACTCAGGATTTTCGATTGTGCGCGCTGAATGATGTCTATGTTGCTGCTGCTCGCGTTACACACAACATCTGGGAGCCATATGTCTAGATAGGCTTGAGAGTGGAGTTGTAGAGCAGGACCTTGTAGTCCAGACGCAGTGGCGATCGGGCGTTTAAAATCCAGTGGAGGCTGCTGGCTTTTAGTTTAAGATGGAGTTTCTTGCATTTGATGCGTCTTCGCCAGGTTAAGTCGTCTGTCGAGGTGGACGCCGAGAAATGTTACTTCGTTGACTTGAGGAATCTGCGTACTATTCAAGAATATTGGAGAGCATGTTTGCCTGTTAATTTTATTCCGCCAGTCAGAAAGCCACTTCTCAGCTACCATGAGGTGATTTGCTAGCTGTGTTGTTGCTCCGGTGGAAGACGCTTCGGAGATGTAAAGCAAATGTTTCGGCTCTATCTTCGTCGCTGCGGGCCCAGCAATCTGATGATTTCCTTATCGGGGTGACTGTTTTGATTGGAGAGCTTAGGTTTGGGTGAGCCCTCCACAAAGGATGCCTTGTACTGGTTGGCAAAAGTTTTTCGATGTACCGTAGTTGTGCGTTTTCAGCGTCTTGTTTCAGAGCTCGATTTAGTAGGCGAGTGGCTTCTTTAAAAATCTGTTGGTTTGCCAAGCACGTCGCAGACTCCTCTTTTCCAGGACAAGCTGTTCAATTTGTTGATTAGTTTTAAATTTGTTGGGTTGTACGTCCTGTCCTTGTGGTGTTGAAATAGTGGCTGCTGCAGTGAGTACGTCTTCAAAAGCATCAGTAGAGCAGTCGATATTCGCTTCGATGTTGAGCTGAGGTGTTAGTTCAATGTGGGAACTTACATATTTCTTATATTTAAGCCAGTTAGTTCTGTGCGACATCAGCCTGTGGGGATGATCGGTAGTTTCTGGGCTTTGAAGAAGAGTTATAAGCACTGGCGAGTGGTCTGATGAAAGATCCGAAAGCGCTTTGGCGCTTATTATGTTGCGTGAAATATTTTTTGTCACTGCAAAGTCTATTAAGTCTGGCATCTTTCTGAGGTCTGCTGGCCAATATGTGGGGCTACCAGGGGAAACATAGTCCAATTTGTTGCTCAAGTTTATGATTGCATTATATAATTGCCTTCCTTTGGGGGTCACGAGACGCGATCCCCAGTGCGTATGCTTGGCATTAAAGTCTCCTGCAGCTATGAAGCGATCTCGAAGTGAGTTGTAAAAATCCATGAATTGACCTTCAGAAATTGTAAAGCGAGGCGGGCAGTAGACAGCGGCTATGGAAAGGTTGCCGCTACCTGACTGCACTTTAATAGACGTCGCCTGCGAACTAGTCTCTCAGTTTTTGAGCTATCGTGCTAAAACCTTCAGCATAGTTTTGTTTCTTTAGCACGCAGTATATATGTCGGAACGGCCGAAATCGAACCACTATATCCTATAGCTGCCATAGGAATGATGGCGAAATTAATGTAAAAAAAATTTTGAACTTTTCTGTTTTTCAACGAATTTCTATAAATTTCGTGATATAGTCGTTTTTTATAGTTCTAGAATTACGGTTTTAATTTCATTAAGACTATATGATATAGTTGCCATAGAAGGGATCGGTCGATTTACATGAAAATGTAAAATTCTACATGTAAAATGTAAGTTTTACAAAATTTACATAATTTGGTATTTTTTCAATATTACCAAAATGGATCGATTTTCAATGAACCAATTGCAGACGGCAAGGGTATATAAAATTCGGTTTACCCAAAATAGCTTTCTTTCTTGGTTTTAATACTCTTTGGATCCTGAGGATCCTTCCACTTTCACTTTTAATTAGTTTATAATTCTTTCCCGTGGTTTTTTTTTTGTGGGTGTCAGTTATATTAATCTTTTTTTTATTTATTTAACTTTTCAGCCATTCCATTTAGGGCATGCCTACTTAGTTCCGAATCGGTTTCTTGATTAAAACTAAATTTACAAAATGCCGTCTGCGGCATTTTTCCCACGATAAGCGCATGCTCGAGGCGCCGTGCCCCGACCATCGCTTCCGATCGCTAGCGCTTAATCATGTGACTGCCATAGGAACGATCCGGCCATACTAGCCAATTTTCGTTGTTTTTAAAAATATTGGATTAAGACCTTATACATACATACATATGGGCAAATCCCACGGGTCGCTCGTTTCTAAATTTATTCGTACGATTTTGTAAATGAAAATGTAATATTTTGTAGGTTTCTGAAAAATATACATATAGTATAATTTTGTATTGTGCATAGAGGTAATTAAGTGTACTTTACAATGACATAAAGCATAATATCATCACAGGTATTTTTATCGAAATAATCGCTGTGTCGTGTCGCACGCTACATAAAATAGATGTTACATTTAAATTTTCCATTTTATTGTCAATTTGGACTACCTCAAGTAATTGTATTAGGGTCAAAAGATATCGAGAGAAAAATTAAAGTGCTTCCATACTCTTTGTGTTTGGTTTTGCACACGACCAATAATATTCAGTTCCTTGCAGACAACGAGAGCGAGCGGATGAATAAAATAATAATAAAAATGTTAAGTTATTATCTTGATGTTGGCCTAGCCTAATACTTTATCGTATTAATTTCATTATTAAAAACAAGTGGAAAAGCTACAGTCGAGTGTGACCGATTGTGAGATACCCGGTACCCAAGGCATTGTGGGTGAAATTGAATAGCACAAGAACATGGAAAAAAGAAAATGTTGACAATAAAGGCGAATAGTGCTAGAAACATGTTCAGCAACACTCAAAAAAAAAACAAATGTTGCTAGGAACATGTTGAGCAAAACGCACGTGCTCTCGCTCTCTCTCTTAAGAAGACGAAGATGTATTCACAAAACTTTATTGCTTAATAACTTTATCATCCGATTTTACTAAAATTTTCAGAACACGTCTGCGATTGCCTATTAAGTCTATTTACTTCAAGCCGAAAATTACGACTATAGCGGGGCGGATGTGGGCCAAATTTAGAAACAAACTTGATCTGCGTGCAACAGATTCCAATTTTGTTACCAAATTTGGTAACTCTAGCTCTTATAGTCTCCGAGATCTGTTATTTCACACGAAAGGACGGACTGACGGACATGGCTAAATCGACTCGGCTGCTGCCGCTGATCAAGAATATATATTCTTTATAGGGTCGGAGATTTTTCCTTCTGCCTGTTACATACATTCTCGGTTGGCACTAACTTATAATACCCTTGTACCCTATGGGTACCGGGTATAAAAACATATTTAATGGACCAAAATGTAGTTGGCTTGGTTTTTTAGTTACTTTTTACGAAGTCATGTGTGGTATTCATTTATTATAAAAAGGTTGTTTCAGATTTGGCCAAAGCGACTGACTGCTTTTGTTGCTACTCAAGACTGCAGGGTTCAAATGAGCCGTCTTTACCATCTCAAAAGCAAAAATACAAACCTAATATAATTCGAAATACAATTTTAATGAAACAACGATTTCAGAAGCAGTTGCTAAGCCTGTTGTAGGCTATGAAAAGCTAATAGATTTCAACAAATTATATATTTATATACTTAAAGGTAAATACACATACATATAACTCAGGACGGGTTGTTTCGTTTGTTGGATCGCAATCGTGCCAGTCCAGTACGTTCTTCCTCTTCATCGCTGGTATATTGATGCATGCTGGTTCCACTCACAGTACCCACGCGTACTGAAGACGTCGCTTGCATAAGCTCTTGATCTGGAGCATTACGATTTTCGTATAGCAATACCTGCAGGGTTTCTTCATAAATGCGTGCTTCTGGAAATTCCACTTTTGTATGCTTTCTATCAGTAGCATAAACTATTGATGTGCAACACACTTCAGCTACCTTCTTGCCGTGTCCGTAAAATGACCAGCAACAGATTTCACTTGGACCGATTACATCCTTAATGAATAAAATTCGTTCATTAAAGCGCAATGAGAGCTTATCGAAGAGTTCTATGTTTTTAAGCAAGTTATCATCTGATGTGCTTGTGTAAGAGTATTTATTGTTTTGCCGCTGAACCACTAGAATAACAGCAGGCTTCGAAGATGTACTTATTATTAGCTGCTCCTCCTTCTGCGAAGTTATCAATGGAATTCGGCAAATTGGTTTTGGCTCCTGGTGTGCAAATAATGCCCGTTCACAAGATAATGCCAGTTCTGTAATGCAATAGTATTTGGCTTCAGAAAGTAATTCGGCAATTTCCTTGTTTGTTTCGGGCAACGGAACCGAACCATCACGTAAAAAGTTGAGAATGATTCCAAAATGATTTCCACAACGGTCAATTAAAATCCACCCTATTAATCGGATTCTATTAATTTCTGAATAATACTATGATCAATTTAATAATACAAACCTTCGGAATCTGTGAGCACTTCCATTCTTCCACTGAACATAGCGCTTAACATTGTATCATTATGTTTAGTTAGTGTACCAATGGTGGTGTAATACAAGGCGCCACCAACATTTAGTTTCACATACTGCGAGGAATGCCCTTTCAAAAAAACTTTGTGATCTCCCATGGTTTCTGGCTTTGGATGAAGCACGAGTTGCTGACTTTCTGCCATAGATTCCGAAAGGCGAAAGTTTTCAATACAATCTCAAACTGCTTTAGGTTCAATAACATATACGTCTATTTTTGAGCTTCCGCAAACGCTTTCATTGGCGTAGCACTCGCCCGCAACCTTCTCAATCTGTATTAAATCAATCTTGAAACTAAAGCACTTCTTAAGAGTATCTTAATAAAAGAATTAACAATGTATAGTCTGTTCATACAAATAAGTATAGAGCTGGAAGTATTTCAATGACACTTTCGATAATATCGATATAAAATTTTGACAGAACATCGACTGTTCTGGTTTTTTTCTTTTTATTCACAAAAGGCCCAGTTTCCACTACAGTTGCATTACCAGTTCCGCTTTTTTGCAAAAAAAACTACTAGTTCGATAGTATCAATTATATCAGTCGTTATCTGCCTATCGATGTGTGATTTTGCCTAACTACCACCAATAGCCAGCTGTTTTTGAACAAATTAAATTGGTCTCCCGCTGGAGGAAGAAGAAGAAGAATATTGAAAAACTCATGATTTTCTCCAGGTTTTGTAAACTAATTAGCATTTAAAACATATTTCGTTTAACGGTCTGTGGATTGAACTGGCTATTGCACTTCTGGACGATCTTAGCTGGCGTACATGCTGAGCCCTGTGGATAGAAGGGCGAAGGGCAGCAGTGGCGTCGACGGTGGTGCGCAGGGATCCACTCAGTCGGACTTTGGTTCATGTGCTGAACGAATTCAGGATAGAATTCTGTGTGGAACGGGGAGGATATTAGGCATGCTCTCCAGTTCAGCAAAGCGGTAAGCGGGAGATTCAGGTACCTGAATCGTTCGCTGCTCTGCTACACATAGAATTCTATGCTTTTTGCTCAGGAGGGTTTTTTCTTTTGGGGAATGTTTGTTTTTTAAGGCGTGCGCTGATAAAACAGCACTAAGTTCTCTGCATTTAACTAGTGATTACATAAATTTCTATAGTTTAAAATATAAATATCAATTCTGCTCTTTCTAAGGCTCCTTGAAACTATTACCTAACTACATTTACACATAAATTAATAAAACAATAAAATAAAAACAGTTAAAAATGTTGTAGAAATTTAAAAAAAAAAAAATTTTTTTTGGGGATGGAACGCGTTGATAAAATCGTATTTATGTTTTTAAAACGATCAATTTTCGTTGTTTTTATAACTATTTAATGTTGATGTTTTATACTATAAACGCCTGAAAAGTTTGGTCACACGTATATTGCAGTCGCGATTATGCAAATTTACCAAAACAAAATAAGGTCATACTATTTTTTTCTTCTTTTGAAAAAGTGCGTATTGTGAAAAAGTGCATCTAACCAAAAAGGTATGTAATAAATTAAAATTATTATAATATAATGTGTTGTATATTAACTATAACTTAACTACTATATGTCTTACATACTAACAAACACCAACATTAATTATATAGCTCCATTAAACACTTATTATTGTGTCTTCGTTGTTTTGTGTCCTTATTGTGTATATATGTATCTACGTCCGTGGGTGTCTCACATATATTTATATGTACATATATTATTTGTTTACATATTTATTAATTATGTTTATTGAATTCTTAGCTACGGACCGCAAATTCCAAATCTACCAGGAGCTTTGCTGCCAAGGCGGCGAGCAGCCTAAGTGTAAGTAAAAACATTATTCACTACATATTGTCTCTTTATTTAATATATTTTTTGAAAATTTTTTAGCGCAACTTGCTGAATAAAAAAAATTAAAGGAATCCCAATTTGCTGTGATGTTTATGATTGCGACAGTTGTGTAACTTCCGCGATTACGTTAAAACAGTTTGCGACGCCTTAATTTTATTTCGAATGTTCCTTATAGCTTATAATAATATTATAAACATTAAAAAATAAAAATAAAAAATTAATTAAAAATAATTTCTGAATGTTTTATTTCGCAAGGGCATATTAAATTCTGTATACCCAGTCTACCAGATTTTCATGCTCTCTGGGGAGCAGGAAATTCATATAGGGAATTTCCTACTGAGCGCTCAGCAAGAATTTCCTCAGGAGCAGAGCAGCGACGGTGCGAGTACATGAATTTCGCCGGCCACGGGCACTCACTTCTCCAACCCAGTGGGACTTTCGATCTGTAAAAAGGTACTACTTTCTTGTGGAATCGCTCAGGGGGTAGGTCCTCACCGTTCATGTAAAGTTCTCATTCGCTTTTATTCCCGCGTAGCCGGGGAAAAAAAACCCTCCTGAGCAAAGAGCATAGAATTCTATGTGTAGCAGAGCAGCGAACGATTCAGGTACCTGAATCTCCCGCTTACCGCTTTGCTGAACTGGAGAGCATGCCTAATATCCTCCCCGTTCCACACAGAATTCTATCCTGAATTCGCTCAGCACATGAACCAAAGTCCGACTGGGAAGTTCTCCTCTTTGTCATGTTCTAACGGAACCGGTGGCGGTGCATGCACAGGACTTATCCCAGACTTATTCTTCTCCTTCGGAAGCAGGACCGCCTCCACTTACTCCTCCTTGGGCAGAGCCAGGTTATGTGAATTCGGGATCATAAGAGACTTGCTTAAGCAGAGAAGGGTTGATGCGTCTGCACCTGAGTTGTAGACTCGGCTCCAGGCTAAAAGATTCCAGTGGACTGCAGTGGTTTCTGCAAGTCTTACGTCTCCAGTCAAGCGGCAGAACCACGTGAGATCTTTGTTGTTACTTAGTCGCAAGCAGAAAACTAAGTCTAGCTCTTTTATTTTTAATCTTAATTAACATTGGTTTAAACTTTGAATTTAATTTAATTTTTCGCCAAAACAAAATACAGCTTAAAGAGAATGCTAAAAATCACTTTTTCCTAGAAGAAACACCTTTTTTGTTTTTCGTGATTCTCGTGCGATAATTGGAGAAGGCAACGTGGTGGAAAAATACCCTTAAGCTACGTACTCACTAGCGCTAAAATTAAGCAACCAAATGAGTGCGAGCGAGAGGTAAATACACTTTTTGCAATAGCTTGCAAGCTGACACCTTCAGATAGCTGAGCCCTGTGGACAGAAGGACGTTGGTGCGCAGCAGTGGCGTCAGCGACGGTGCGCAGGGATCCTCTCACTTTTCTAAATTCGCTTCATGTTTTTAACGGAAGCGGAGGCGAAGTTTGGTCGGTGGCGGGGCGCATACCCAGACTTATCTTTCTCCTCCGGGGGCACGACCGCCTCCACTTACTCCTCCTTTGGCAGGGCCAGGTGATGTGAATTCGGGATCATAAGAGACTTGTTTAAGAAGAAACGGGTTGATGCGTCTGGCTTCAGTCAATGAGATTCCAGTGGACTGAAGTGGTTCTTGCAATTTCCTCCAGTCAAGCGGCTGCCTGGCAGAATTGTTGCAAATAGAAAATAATGTCTAGCTCATAAAATTATAATCTTAGTAAACATTGGTTTGAATTTTGAATTGAATTTAATTTTCCGCCAAATCAAAACGTAAACAAAAAATAGCTGTTGCCGTTCACGATAGTGCTAAAAAGCACTTTTTCCTAGAAGAAACACCTTTTCTGCTTTTCGTGATTCTCGTGCGATAGTTGGAAAAAGCAACGTAGTGGAAAAGTACCCTTACAGACAGCCAATTTTTTTTCACATTTTTTATTGGCGGCGATGGCGCTGGCACCGCTTTTATTTGCCTTCAATTCCATTACGAAACATTACATTAATAATACGCCCAATCAAATGCGTTTAAATTAATTTCTCTTCATAAAGTTTGTTTACAAAACACAGCCGAAAATGCAAGTCAGGGTGAACGATTTTTATCCGATTTTTAACATTTATTTTTATTTCTTTGGTCTCACTGGTTCCCGAACGACATATATCACAATTTCGCTCACGGAATTCCGGAAGCGGTTTTCGTTGATCTTAGTACTCGGCTATAAGCTGTTCATGTTCTAGAAAGAGAGAAAAGAGCCACAACAGTAAATTGTTGTGAGTTTGATATGGTATATTTTTGGTAACTGTAATTGAGGTAATTTTTGTTTTCGGCTTTTTAGATTTTCAGCAATAAGCAGGTGCCTATGACTAAAATATATAATTTGTCTCCCTCTTTTCACTCGGTCTGTTAACTTAATAGAGTCGACAGCTGTGTGCACAGCGTCGCACCAACTTTTCGTTACTGTGACTTTAAGCGGCAGTCTTAGGCCCTGTTTCTACTACAGTTGCTTTTTCCAATTCTGCTTTTTCCCGAAAAAGCAGCTTTTTCCCTGTTCAATAGTATCGATTAATTCAGTCTTTTTCTGCCTATCGATGTGTGATTTTCCCCAACTATCACCACTAGCCAGCTGTTTTTTGAACAAATGAGATTGGCTGGCTTAATAAATATTGAACAAATTCATGATTTTCTCCACGTTTTGTAAACTAATCAGCATTTAATACATATTTCGTTTAGCGGTCTGTGGATTGAACTATTGCACTTCTGGACGATCCTAGCTGGCGTACATGCTGCACTGGCGGCCACCGCCTCCTCCTTCGTAAAGAGCGTCCTCTCTTCCTAGCCGAGCACTTTATCTGCAGCTGCTCGGCTTTGTAAAACTCTACTTGGGCATTGCAATAGCTTGCAAGCTGTTGCATTTCGAGTTGGAATCGGCTGAAATGGACCGATAGGTTAGAGCTGATAGTCGGGTGAAAATAGCGATAGGTAGGTTTCGAACTAGTGGCGCCACCTAAATGTCAAAGGCAAGGGCGAGCGATCTTACCTCTCGCTCGTACATCGCTCTCTCTGAGGGTTGCCCTTGAACCTGGCCGTTGCACTGAGCGCTAAAAGAGTCCCGTAAGGTGGAACGCGGTCAGTGGAACGAGCAGATATAGGAGGCAAAAGCCTTGGAGGAGAGGCAGTAGGAAAAGACAATGAGGAGCGGCAGACAGCCCATAAAGAAAAATTAGTTTTGCCGAAATTTAAGAAAAACGTGAGTTCAGGCAAAGACCAAGAAAATTGTAGTGAATTTAAAACAATTTTTGTGTTGTGTTTTCAGCGTGGCAGTGACGATCGGCACTGGCCACGGAGATTTTTTTCTCTGAATTTCTCTGGAATTTATTTTGGATTTATTGTGGAGTTATTCAACTTACTGCAAAATTGGAGGAAGCCGCCTAGAACCGTGGGTGCCGCCATTTTCTTGGATTTTCCTGGTGGACCCGGACCTGCTAATCCTGACCAGCTGCGTCAGCGGAGGACAACCGGTGAGCCCGTTCTGGTTGCAAAACTGCACCAGACATAAATCCAACCGGCGCCACGGCCGAGTGTTTTTGTTGTTGCCGCTTGGGCATAGCTGCCGTATTTATTTTGCCGCTGCCAGTGAATCTGCTCCGGATAGCCACGCTTCGCTCCGGCTTCATTTTGGCCACAACTGGCGATTCCGGCCGGGCTTTGCCGCCGCCGCTGGCCATCTGCTGTCGCCATCAATTTGTTGTTGTCCCGCCGGATACATATATAATAATTTCCTACAAATATATATAAAAACATTATTAGATTACATTTATGTGCATGTGTTTATTCCTGTCTACGTAGTCCCGTGAACCAGAGCCCGGTTTCCGCGCAACCCAGGCCTGAAAAAGATAGAGATGAGTTGGGAAGAAGTTTAGTGATATAAATATTGAAATTTACCCACCCTAATTGTCCTTTTGGAGCTCCAGTAGGGACCGTAGGTGACCCAAAGAGGGAATCTGGTAAGCCCAGCTTGTGGCTTTAGAATTTAAATAACTTCTCCCTTGCGTCGATCTCGCGGACTTGGCGCAAGCGCATTCCTGGCACAGGTCGTGGTCCTGCCTCGGCGGAGTGACCGTTGCCGCTAATAAAATGAAATGTTGATCATTTTGTATCTATGTTTAAGCAAATGAAATTATATATATCTTGAAATATGAACCGTGATTAAGACTATTTACCTGGGGAGATGAGCCGGTCGCCAAACCGCCGGAATAGACTCCGGTCCGCCGGAGATGGGTGATGCCTCTCCAAATCCCAAGAGGCATCCATGGTTGGGTGGGAGCGTAGTGGCGAGTCCATCGATGCCACCAATTTCTTCAGTTTAATGTCGTCCAAATTTATTTTGTTTTCGCTTGTTTACTTTTGTCGTTAGTGGTGGTCTAAATTATGTTAGTGTGACGTCACATGTAACCGATATATCGATTGTACGGACTGCGGGCATAGGGAGAACTCGGCCCTGGGATTCCGGAGCTAGCCGGCACTGCCCTCCGGGAAAAGGCAGTTCCGTTACAATATGGCGCCCAAACAAAACAAATAGATTATCGGGACGACGACGTCCTTTTCAAGGATGCCCTTGACGGCGCAGCCCCAAAATCGGTGACTTGCGAGGCACGATTTTTTTGCCTACAATTGCATCCGGGAGTGGGAGACTGGCCATCGAAGAGTATTTGTTTTGTTTTCTTGGCAGTAGTTAGGGCGGGAGGCTTGTCTCTTAAAGGGGACAATTGCTCCCGAGCACAGTGAGCAGTGGTTCACCAGAGGACCAGGAGGTGACATCCGCGCAGAGGACGACGGATTTGCATCTCCGGTCGAATCGTGCACTGAGCACTAAAATGAACCAACTGTGATAAACTGTGATAATAGAGTATAGGATTTATTTATTAGTATTTATTAAAGTAGCTTAATTATTTGTTGTACATATTTTTTGTTTTGATTATTTTTTGTTTTTGTCTTTGTAAAACTGTAAAGTAGAGGCAGATCCTTGGGTTTCCTAGAGGTGTGTGGATTCTGTTTCATATCGGTGTAAACTTAAATGAGTGGTCGTGACCCGTAGCTCGGCTGCGCGCTGCACGATCACCGCGATTTGAGCAAATATTTCGCACACATTGAAGGAAATCCTAAGGGAGAGTCTGCAGAAGGCCGATGTCCTTAACTGGCGACTATCAGCTCCGCTGATAGTTAGTCCAGTTGACGCACGGCTGGAGTATGGACGGCAGGAAGCAAATTGTTTACGCAAGACGTCTGGCACGGAGTCCACCGGCGGTTGACCGGATTCATCTCCCCTAAAAAAGTTTGAAAAGGAATTTAGTTTTTGTGATATTTGAAGTGTTTGGCAGAGAGTAGGGTTTGTTTTTTTTGTGTTTACTTATTCATATATTTATATTCGTGGGCATATTTATTTATTTATTACATATTTATTTATTTATTGCATATTTATTTATTTATTAATTCGTTATTTATCTATCCCCACATATATATTTATTTATTGCTTAATTATTTATTTATTGCATATTTAGGTGGGTCTGATAGTTATTTATTTATTATTGTTGTTTATTTATTATTATCTTCGTGGTTTATTATTTATTATTTATTTCGTTATTATTATTTATTATTTACTTTCTGTTCGTTGAGTGTTAGGTGTTAGCTTTGTTCTAGGTGTTAGGACTATGTCGGAGGATAGAACCGTAGGTGATAGGCACGACTATCAGCTGCGATCTAGGGGTATTGCAGCCGAGGAAGAGGAGATATTGTGGTCCACGGATGCAGAGGGCGCTGTAGGGCTCGAGCCGGCATCAGAAATGCTAAGGACGCCACCAAATACACGAGGGGACGGCCGGAGGCCGGAGATCACCGGGACTTCGAGCAGATTGGTTCCGCCGCAGATCAGCTGCTACAAATGGACCCGGCCGCGAGAACGGTCAGGTTCGAGGAGCCTCCGAGGGACTCCACGATCCAGTCTGCGGTGAATCTCGCGCTGGCCCAGGCGGCAGAGACCCATCGAAAGGCGCAAGAGGCTGGAGTCGGCGAATCCTTGCGGGAGGAGATCCGGAGTGGCTTCCTGGAAATGATGAAGCTGATGAACGAGGTGCTGAGACCGACGGGTCAGCAGCCACCGCAGCTACATCTGCCAGCAGCGAATCTGCCGGACCGGCAGCAGCGACCAGGAGGTTCAAATCCGCCGGGAGAGCGGCCACCACTGCCTTTCCGGACAGTCGAGGAGCGATGCCAAGGGAAACGCAGCCACCTGGCAGGATCGGGAGCAGGGTGCCTCCAACAGTCCCACCGAAGCCACCTAGGAGGAGAACATCTCGCCGGATTTGGAGAGCAGCAGTCCGGGATGGTCGCCGGAGATAGCCAATACCCGTCGGAGTGACGGCGGCGTTCGACACTGGCGAGTGGAGGATCGGCGAGCGGGCGAGTTCCGGGATGAGCACCGGATGTATGCCAACGTGGACTCGATGAGCAGCATGCCATACACTCGAGTGGAGCGGTGGAACGTGTCCTTCGACGGGGATGAGCAGAGCAGTTCCGTGGAGGATTTTGTGTTCCGTCTGGAATACCTCCAGCGACAGACCCAGTGCCCATGGCAGGAAGTACTGCGGAACTTCCACGTTCTTCTCTCGGGAGAGCGCGGGAGTGGTACTGGATCCACGTACGCCAGTCCCGGGTGGACAACTGGGCCCAGTTGCGGCGAGCGCTGATGGATCGGTTCCGGGGACACCAGACGGAGCACGACCGAATGCATCAGCTCCTGCAGAGGAACAGCAGCCACAAGAGAGCGTCGACGATTACGTGCACGCCATGCAGCAGCTTCACGCGCGCCTAAAGAAGCCAATGCCCGAGCGGCAGTTGGTGAAGGTAATTAAAAGGGCATGAGAGAGGAATCGCCAGATTCATTTACGCGATGGATCTGCTCACCGTGGACGAGTTGCGGCAGGAGAGCGCCGAGGTCGAGCGCAGTTTCGGACGCAGGAGTCGGGCACAGGCCACACCGCCAACGCGCTACCCCGGAATGGACAGGAACCGAGTCAGCGAGGCGTTCGTTCCTGAGCCAGAAGAAGATGTCCAGCGGGTGGAGGTGGACGAAGTCCGAGAGAGGCGGAACCCGTTCAGGACCGGCTGCTGGAACTGCGGAGCCATGGACCATGGGTTCCGAGACTGTGGGGCAGCGGAGCGGAAGATTTTCTGCTTTCGTTGTGGCCGACCGGACACCGTAGCTCCGAAATGTCCGGATTGTGCGGAAACGCTCGGCTGGGCGATCCGAGAGTGGGAGGAGCCGCCCAGAGAGGAATCCCACGAGGAAGTAATAGGTGCTAGGAGTATATTAAATGTTAAGTGTCGTAATAGTAACCATAGTTTAAGATACTTACCCTACGAAGAGAGGATGCGTCGATACCTAGAGGCACGAAGCCGGATTTTGAGAGCCACCAGCTATGCGGGATGCGAAAGGTTTCTCGGAAGGTCCAGAAGGCCCGAGAGCGCTTCCAGAGGCGACGAGAAAACCGGAGGATGGTTGTCGCAGCGGTCAAACGCGGCGGGACTCGCGATCCAAGACCCTTCGCCGACATCAGGATCCTGACCAAGCAACTGACAGGCCTTTTGGACACTGGAGCAAGTGTCAGTTTGCTTGGGAAAGGCGGCAGGAATTGGTGGACTCGCTCGGGGTGCCGGTGGAAAAGTATTTTTCCGTTGTGCGCACGGCGGCTGGCCAGGATCGCTCCATCATGGGGCGCGTCAGAGTTCCTGTGGAGTATAAGGGACAAGTTAAACCCATAGTGTTCTACTTATGCCCGTACCTGGAACAGGCGGCATACCTGGGAGTGGATTTTGGCAGGTCTTCGGTCTGGCTCCTACGGTGGTGGGTCACGCTGCTGCCCAAGGAGTGAGCAAAGCCGATGAAATCCACGCCAGGGAGATGGAGCACTACGCCGAGCAGGAGGATGACGACGAGGAGAAGCCGGATCCCGAATCCTGGACGCTATCCGACGCTGAGATCCGTGAGCTGGAGGAGATCAAGGAGAGGTTCCTCACCTTCGAGAGGGATGGCTTAGGAACCACCAAGTTGGAGAAGCACACTATCGAGCTGGTGGAAGGAGCCAAAGTCTTCAAGGATCGACCGTATCCGATGTCTCCGGCGAAGCAGAAGGTGGTCGAGGACGAAGTCGACAAGATGCTAGCGCTAGGAGTCATCGAGGAGAGCAAGAGCCCGTGGAGCAATCGGACGACGGTTGTCTCGAAACCTGGAAAAGATCGTTTCTGTTTAGATGCCCGTAAGCTGAACGATGTGACTGTGAAGGATGCTTACCCTTTGCCTAGTATCGACGGAATTCTGTCCAGGATCGACCAAACCCACTTCATTTCCAGTGTGGATCTGAAGTTCGCATTCTGGCAGATCGAGTTGGACGAGAAGAGCAAGGAGTACACCGCCTTTACAGTCCCTGGTCGTCCGCTGTACCAGTTCAGGATGATGCCGTTCGGTCTCTGCAACGCTGCGCAGAGGTTGGTGAGACTCATGGACCGAGTAATCCCAGCCGAGATCCGATCGAACGTCTTCGTCTACTTGGACGATCTCCTGATTCTGGCACCGGACATCCAGACCCATTTCCGATACCTGCGGCGAGTTGCCGAGTGCCTAAGAGCAGCAGGATTAACGATAGGGTTAAGTAAGTCGAAGTTCTGCTTCAAGTCTTTGACTTACCTAGGCTTCATTGTGGGTGGAGGCCGTCTGCGGATGGATCCAGGACGAGTGGACGCAATTCGGAGGATGCCAGAGCCGAGGAACATTAAGGAAGTGAGAGCCTTCCTGGGAACCGCTGGATGGTACCGACGATTCGTGAGGAACTTCGCGACGTTGGCTGCCCCGCTCACCGAAGCCCTCAAGAAGACGGGAAACACCAAGTTTTCCTTGAGTCCGGAGGCGCAGCTGGCTGTAGAGTCGCTGAAGATGGCATTGACAACGGCACCCGTCTTAGTTCATGCCGACTTCAAGCGGCACTTCTTCGTCCAGTGCGATGCATCGCACATCGGAGTTGGGGCCGTGCTGTTCCAAAGAGACGACGAGGGGCAGGAGCAGCCGATAGCCTTTTTCTCGGCTAAGATGAATAAACATCAGGTGAATTACACCGTAACCGAGAAAGAGTGCCTCGCGGCTCTCCTGGCTATCCGGAAGTTCAGGCCGTACGTGGAAGGGATGCCATTTACCTGCATCACGGATCACGCCAGCCTGAAATGGCTCATGTCCATGAAGGACCTCTCAGGACGCTTGGCCAGGTGGTCTCTACAGCTCCAGGGGTTCAACTTCAACATCGAGCACCGGAAAGGCAGCGAGAATGTCGTGGCTGACACCCTCTCACGATGCGTTGAAGAGCTGGTAGTGGATCCGACGGAGTTGCTCGGCTTCGAGACCACGGAGTTCGCTGGAGAGGAGTACAAGGAGTTAGTACAAGAGATAGAGGAGAACTTGGAAAACTTACCGGATCTGATGGTCGAAGGAGGGCTCATCTTCAAGCGAATCTCCAGTCCAAACCTGGACGACGAGATGGAAGGCTCCGAGTGGAAACTGTGGATTCCCCAGAGTCTGACCCACAGCCTTATTGAGCGTGCCCACACGGATCCAACGGCAGCTCACGGCGGAATGGGAAAGACGCTTGAGATCCTGCGGCGGCAGTTCTACTGGCCTGGGATGGTGGTGCAGGTGCGAGAGTTCGTCCGAAGGTGCGTTGTGTGCAAGGAGTCGAAGGCGCCTAACTACCGGATGATGGTCAGCATTGGAGAACGCGTACAGACGGAACGACCGTTCCAAAAGTTGTACGTGGACTTCCTGGGCAAGTATCCGAGGTCCAAGAAGGGACACGCCTGGATCTTCATCGTGGTGGACCATTTCTCCAAGTACACGTTCCTGAAGGCCATGCGCGAGGCAACAGCCACGAACGTGGTGGACTTCCTCATCAACGAGGTGTTCTACAAGTTCGGTGTTCCGGAGACCGTGCACTCGGACAATGGGCGGCAGTTCACGTCGAAGATCTTTGAGGAGGCCATGGAGAGTTTTGGGATCCAGCACATGAAGACGCCCATATACTCACCGCAGAGCAACGCAGCAGAACGAGTAAATCGAAGCGTGTTGGCAGCGATCCGTGGGTTCCTCGAGAACGATCATAGGGAGTGGGACACGTACCTCCCGGAAATCGAGGTGGCCATCCGCAATGCGATTCACTCGGCAACAGGAGAGGCGCCGTTCTTCACGGTGTTCGGACATCACATGTTCTTGAACGGGGCGAGCTACAAGCTGGCGAGGAAACTCAAGTCCCTGTGCGAGCATGAGTTGTCAGGGATGCCGACAGCCGACAAACTCCGGGTTGTGCAGGACAAAGTGCGGAAGAACCTAGAGACGTCCTATGACCGCAGTCGCCAGCGTTACGACCAGAGGGCTCGGATGTTTCTTGCCAAGCCTGGACAGGAGGTGTACCGCCGGAACTTCGTCCTTAGCGACTTTGGTAAGGCATTCAATGCCAAGTTCGCCAGGAAGTTTCTGAAGGCCCGAGTGGTAAAAGCTGTAGGCAACAATGCGTACGAGCTGGAGGATCTTCAAGGGCGAAGTCTCGGCGTCTACCACGCGAAGGACATCCGAACGTGAGCTGCAATGAACGGGAAACAAAGTAAACAAGCGCCGCACAACACCACGTCCATTATACTTCCCGGCAAGCGTGGGCCCCGCGTAGGGCACCTTGTGGAACTGCAGCGAAGGGTCAATGCCGGCAAAGTCCATTCGTCGATATCCAAATGCTCCAATGATGTCAGCGGGCCGTCTGGAGTCCTGTGGCGTCCCTCGAAATCCTTGGGTGTTGTTGCATTTCGAGTTGGAATCGGCTGAAATGGACCGATAGGTTAGAGCTGATAGTCGGGTGAAAATAGCGATAGGTAGGTTTCGAACTAGTGGCGCCACCTAAATGTCAAAAGGCAAGGGCGAGCGATCTTACCTCTCGCTCGTACATCGCTCTCTCTGAGGGTTGCCCTTGAACCTGGCCGTTGCACTGAGCGCTAAAAGAGTCCCGTAAGGTGGAACGCGGTCAGTGGAACGAGCAGATATAGGGAGGCAAAAGCCTTGGAGGAGAGGCAGTAGGAAAAGACAATGAGGAGCGGCAGACAGCCCATAAAGAAAAATTAGTTTTGCCGAAATTTAAGAAAAACGTGAGTTCAGGCAAAAGACCAAGAAAATTGTAGTGAATTTAAAACAATTTTTGTGTTGTGTTTTCAGCGTGGCAGTGACGATCGGCACTGGCCACGGAGATTTTTCTTTGGATTTTCTCTGAATTTCTCTGGAATTTATTTTGGATTTATTGTGGAGTTATTCAACTTACTGCAAAATTGGAGGAAGCCGCCTAGAACCGTGGGTGCCGCCATTTTTCTTGGATTTTCGTGGTGGACCCGGACCTGCTAATCCTGACCAGCTGCGTCAGCGGAGGACAACCGGTGAGCCCGTTCTGGTTGCAAAACTGCACCAGACATAAATCCAACCGGCGCCACGGCCGAGTGTTTTTTTTGTTGTTGCCGCTTGGGCATAGCTGCCGTATTTATTTTTGCCGCTGCCAGTGAATCTGCTCCGGATAGCCACGCTTCGCTCCGGCTTCATTTTGGCCACAACTGGCGATTCCGGCCGGGCTTTGCCGCCGCCGCTGGCCATCTGCTGTCGCCATCAATTTGTTGTTGTCCCGCCGGATACATATATAATAATTTCCTACAAATAGATATAAAAACATTATTAGATTACATTTATGTGCATGTGTTTATTCCTGTCTACGTAGTCCCGTGAACCAGAGCCCGGTTTCCGCGCAACCCAGGCCTGAAAAAAAGATAGAGATGAGTTGGGAAGAAGTTTAGTGATATAAATATTGAAATTTACCCACCCTAATTGTCCTTTTTGGAGCTCCAGTAGGGACCGTAGGTGACCCAAAGAGGGAATCTGGTAAGCCCAGCTTGTGGCTTTAGAATTTAAATAACTTCTCCCTTGCGTCGATCTCGCGGACTTGGCGCAAGCGCATTCCTGGCACAGGTCGTGGTCCTGCCTCGGCGGAGTGACCGTTGCCGCTAATAAAATGAAATGTTGATCATTTTTGTATCTATGTTTAAGCAAATGAAATTATATATATCTTGAAATATGAACCGTGATTAAGACTATTTACCTGGGGGAGATGAGCCGGTCGCCAAACCGCCCGGAATAGACTCCGGTCCGCCGGAGATGGGTGATGCCTCTCCAAATCCCAAGAGGCATCCATGGTTGGGTGGGAGCGTAGTGGCGAGTCCATCGATGCCACCAATTTCTTCAGTTTAATGTCGTCCAAATTTATTTTGTTTTCGCTTGTTTACTTTTTGTCGTTAGTGGTGGTCTAAATTATGTTAGTGTGACGTCACATGTAACCGATATATCGATTGTACGGACTGCGGGCATAGGGAGAACTCGGCCCTGGGATTCCGGAGCTAGCCGGCACTGCCCTCCGGGAAAAGGCAGTTCCGTTACAAAGCTGACATCTTCAGATAGCTGAGCCCTTTGGACAGAAGGACGTTGGTGCGCAGCAGTGGCGTCAGCGACGGTGCGCAGGGATCCTCTCACTTTTCTAAATTCTTTTCATGTTTTTAACGGAAGCGGAGGCGGAGTTTGGTCGGTGGCGGGGCGTATACCCAGATTTATCTTTCTCCTCCGGGGGCACGACCGCCTCCACTTACTCCTCCTTTGGCAGGGCCAGGTGATGTGAATTCGGGATCATAAGAGACTTGTTTAAGAAGAAACGGGTTGATGCGTCTGCATCCGAGTTGTGGCTTTAGTCTATGAGATTCCAGTGGACTGAAGTGGTTCCTGCAAGTTCCTCCAGTCAAGCGGCTGCCTGGCAGAATTATTGCAAATAGAAAATAATGTCTAGCTCATAAAATTATAATCTTAGTAAACATTGGTTTGAATTTTGAATTGAATTTAGTTTTCCGCCAAATCAAAACGTAAACAAAAAACAGCTGTTACCGTTCACGATAGTGCTAAAAAGCACTTTTTCCTAGTAGAAACACCTTTTCTGCTTTTCGTGATTTTCGTGCGATAGTTGGAAAAAGCAACGTACTGGAATAATACCCTTAGGCCCCGTTTCCACTACAGTCGCTTTTTCCAATTCTGCTTTTTGCCCAAAAAGCAGCTTTTTCCCTGTGTCTATTGTATAGGAATCTAGTGGTGACAAAAATGATATAAAAAAGTTGCTTTTTCGTGGTTTAGTTCGATAGTATCGATTATTTCAGCCTTTTTTTAATATCGATGTGTGATTTTTCCCAACTATCACCACTAGCCAGCCGTTTTTTTAACAAATGAAATTGGCTGGCGGAATATATATTAAACAAATTCATGATTTTCTCCGTGTTTTGTAAACTAATTAGCATTTAATACATAGTTCGGTTAGTGGATTGAACAGGCTATTAGACTTTTGGACGATCTTAGCTGGCGTACATGCTGGACTGGCTGCCACCGTCTCCTCCTTCGTTGAGAGCGTCCCCTCTTCCTAGACGACCACTTTCTGTGCAGCTGCTCGGCTTTGTAAAACCTTCTTTAGCTTGCAAGCTGACACCGTCAGATAGCTGAGCCCTGTGGACAGAAGGACGTTTGTGCGCACCAGTGGCGTCGGCGGCGGTGCGCTGCGATCCTCTCACTTTTCCAAATTCGCTTCATGTTTTAACGGAAGCGGTGGCGGAGCATGCACAGGAGTCTGGTCGGTGGCGGGGGTGCATACCAGACTTATCCTTCTCCTCCGGGGGCACGACCGCCTCCCCTTACTCCTCCTTGGGCAGGGCCATGTGATGTGAATTCGGGATCATAAGAGACTTGCATGAGAAGAGAAGGGAGTTGTAGACTCGGCTTCAGGCTAAACCACATAAAATCTTTATTTTTACTAAGCCACAATTAGAAAATCTAGCTCTTTTATTTTTAATCTTAGTAAACATTGGTCTGAATTTTGAATTGAATTTGATTTTCCGCCAAATCAAAACCTTAACAAAAAACAGCTGTTTCCGTTCACGATAGTGCCAAAAAGCACTTTTTTCTAGTAGAAACACCCTTTCTGCAGAAAATTTTGGCCAAAAAGCAGAATTGGAAAAAGCAACTGTAGTGGAAACGGGGATTTAATTTATGGCTTCAAGGCAGAAATAAGTTAATTTTTAATTTAATTACTACCATAGATTTATTTCATAGAAAACTTTTAATATTGGTAACTCAATTAAAAAATAAGAGTCTCATAAATTTAGAAAAAACAAATCAAATTATTTTAGAATAAAATATTAACCGTACTGATAAAATAGAAAAATTCCTAGACATAATTAAGTCACTTCATAAGAACATAGAATACAGATTTAAGGACCTTACTGCTCTGAAATATATATGTAATTTACATAATTATCCACTTTCCTGTAAGATAAATAATTTAGATGAAAATATTCGCGAAGAGCTGAATGCTTTACGGAATGACTTTGATATACCTTTTGAAACAGGGAAAGACTTTTGGGTTCGAATTAACGAGAATAACTAACCAAACCTAAAAAATACCATTTATAAGTTATATTTAATGTTCGGAACCACTTAAACCTGCGAAGTGGCGTTTTTCAACATGAAAAATATTTTAAGCAAATTGCGAATTGCGAATGCCGAAGTCTCTCTCTCTCATTTTTCACATACACAAATGCAGTGTTGGCATGTCAATGTAATGGTGCGGACCCCTGTTCTAATGCGATAGCTGGCAAATGCAGCGCAGTGGAAAAATACCCTTAATTTTCAAAAAGACCGATAGTCAATAGTTGCATCGATGCTTTTGAAGCTCTTATATGTACATATGTGCATACTTGTGTTTTAGTCAAATTGTTATTTATTGTAATTACATTTTAAAATCGCATTATTGGTAAGTTTTTGGAGATGTACAAAGAGTGTTGTATGTTTTTTATGGTACATTTTTCTTCTTAATTTACTCAAACATTTTTGACAACTTGTGAAAACGGCATTTAAAAAAAACTAAAATGTGTATATTCCATGCCGGCTGATTTAACTTCTATCAAAGAGAGTGTTTTAGAAAAGTAAAGTAAGAGTGTTTAGAAAAGTAAACACAGTTTGATGATATCTACGAATCATCGTTCTTATGTGTTTGTTATTTATAGACACGACTATGTTATCTCGAATAAAATGGCTGGGAAAGGCACATTCCAATATCTGGCGAGCTCAAATAGCAAAACAAAATTGCAAGTCCTTGTCGACATATGAAGAGAAGTTTGGAGCTTCCCGTACACAAGGTCACATGCCCCACTTAATACATCAACGTGAATATAGGTTTGCAGAGGGAAAAGTATATAATGGATTCCAATGCGAACGTGTGGAGCACATCTCTGATTTTGACCTTACGTCCTATACTTTGCGGCATGAGGGCACAGGAACAGAATTATGGCATATCGATAGAAAGGATGCAAACAACGTATTTTCAATAAATTTTCGTACTACCCCCTTCGATTCCACTGGCTTACCACATATTCTGGAGCATTTAGTGCTATGCGGTTCCAAAAACTATCCCGTTAGGGACCCATTTTTTAAAATGCTTAACCGTTCCGTTGCAACGTTTATGAATGCAATGACCGGTCCAGATTATACGATATATCCTTTTTCGACCATGAACGAAGCTGATTTTAGAAATTTACAGCGGATTTACTTAGATGCTGTTTTCAGGTAAGGCTAAGGTTCAAAATTTAATAAAACCTAATCCTTTTTTTTTACAGACCTAATCTTGCATATTGGGATTTCCTTCAAGAAGGCTGGAGACTTGAAAATGAGGACATACATGATAACAATTCTGAGCTTATTATTAAAGGAGTAGTTTATAATGAAATGAAGGGTGCATTTTCTGAAAACTCGCAAGTTTTTAGTCAGAATTTGCTAAACAATATGCTGCCTGACCACACATATGGATTCGTATCTGGAGGAAATCCATTGGAGATACCTAAATTAACCCATAAGGATTTAATTGAGTTCCATCAAAAGTATTATCATCCAAGTAATTCTCGTATTTACTCTTACGGATCTTTTAATTTGACTAAAACGCTAAGACTGCTGGATGAAGAGTATTTATCAGAGAGAACTGGAATTGACAACTCATATAGTCAAATACCTCGTCAGCTGCGATGGCTACAACCGCGCAACGTACATATTTCCAGTAGATTTGATAATATGGGCGCAACTTTTGATCGGCAGAACCAAATAGCCATAGCGTTGCTTATGTGTGATGTAACCAACTTACAGGAGAGTTTCGAGTTAAATGTTCTGTCTGAGGTATTAATCCGTGGACCCAACTCTGCATTTTACAAGAGCCTTATAGAGCCAAATTTCTCTGGGGGTTACAATAAAAGTACGGGATACTCATCAGACACTAAAGACACAGCTTTCGTCGTTGGATTACAAGACCTTCGAGTGGAAGATTTCACAAAATTTAGCGACCTCTTCGACCAAACCATATCTTTATCCATGGAAAATGGGTTTGAGTCCCAGCATGTAGAAAGCATATTGCACAGTCTTGAATTGTCCCTGAAGCACCAGAGTCCCCATTTCGGAAATGCTTTGCTGTTTAATTCTACAGCCCTGTGGAATAATAATGGTGATATTGTGGGTAATCTTCGAGTGTCAGAAATGATAACAAGCCTGCGCACAAGTTTAAGCCAAAACAAGAGATATTTTCAAGAGAAAATTCAACAATATTTCGCCAACAATACACATCGACTTACACTAACAATGTCTCCAGATGTATTATATCAAGAAAACTTCAAGCAGGCTGAGGCAGAGATGCTAAGGCAAATAATTAATGCCCTCGACAAAGAAAATCTTCAAAACATATATCAGAATGGATTGGAGCTAGATGTTTTTCAAAAGGCTAAACCGAACACTGAAGTTTTACCATGCCTGACGCTGAATGATGTAAGCGAGCCACCGAAGTGGCCAAAGGTAATTGTGGAAACCATTCAAAATGTGCAGACTCAGATTTGCAAAGTTTCCACAAACGAGATTACGTATTTGAAGTGCTTGTTTAATGCAACAGGATTAAGTCAAGAAGAAACACTTCTCTTACCTCTGTTTTGCAATGTTATTAACAACATGGGCACTAGAAAGTATGATTTTCGTGAATTTGATAAGCTGGTTCTTTCGAAAACCTCTGGCATCGACTTTAAGTTAAATTTTGTCGAAAACGTAAAAGATGCAAAGAGTTTTAAGATCGGAGTTATGATGGACACTCATGCACTTGATAAGAATGCTCCAGAAATGTTTGCCTTGTGCCAAGAGTTATTGCTAAACTATGATTTTACGGATACGGACCATCTTAAAATGCTTATTGAAAATTATATATCTAATATTTCAGTGGGAATTGCGAGTTCTGGGCATTTGTATGCTATGTTGGGAGCGAATGCGTTGGTTACAGATGCTGGCAATCTAAAGTCTCTTTTATTTGGAGTAGATCAAATAGAATTTATGAAAAGTCTGGTACAAGACAGTAACACTATATCCATAGGTAAAACGTTAAAATCAATAGGAAGGAAGATATTTTTAAAGAACAATATGCAAGTGGCTATTAACACTACGGAATCTTACCTGGCAACTGCATTACAACATTACAGCAATTTCCTCGAAATATTACCAATTCTGGATAAGACCAAGGAAAGCCGTACAATTAATTTACTAAATCCAAGCTGTCAACATTATATAATGAATATACCGGTTAATTACTGCGCTAAAGCCTTCTTTGCAGTTCCATATTTGCACCAGGACCATCCAAAACTGCGCGTCTTAGCGAAGTTACTTTCAGCTAAGTACCTGCTGCCTGTAGTTCGTGAACAAAACGGGGCTTATGGAGCGGGTGCAAAGATCAGTTCAGACGGCATTTTTAGCTTTTATAGTTACCGGGACCCACACTCAACCAAAACGCTAGATGCTTTCGATAAAACTTATGAGTGGACACGCTTGGAAAATAATATAATTGATCAACAAGCTCTATTTGAAGCCAAACTGGGCGTTTTACAGCAGCTAGACTCGCCAATAGCACCTGGAAATATTGGCATTGATTACTTCTTATATGCGGTATCGCAGGATATGTTTGTGAACTATCGATCACGAATGCTCTCTGTAACTGTCGATGAGCTGTATGCCACTGTTGAGAAATACTTCAAGAAACAGCCAACTAATTATGGAAAATGCATTATGGGTCCAGAAAATAAAAAATTGAGAATGGAAACTTGCGATAAATGGAAAATTATTACCTAAGTGTGAACATTTTCATATTAACACGATCGTATATAGCTAAGAACCTCTAATTAAAATATGCCTTTCATTGGCGTACGTCTAAAATTGTTTGTATTGTTAGTCTGCACGGGCTTCGTGATGGCAAATTAAGACGAAGTAGTAATAGTGTATGGATTTTTCCCATGAATCAATTGAATAATATCTTATTGTTTTGGGAACAGCGCACACAATTTCAAATGGAATCAATTTAAATTAACTGTTGGAGCTGGTGGATTATTTCTTAAATTTATTTTATTCTAGCTTTCAGTACGCGTTGAACGACGCCTAAATTGCCCCAAAACGGCACTCCGTTCAAAAGATATGCAATAAGATGATTGAAATTTAAAGGGTTGTCTGTTTGTGGTTTTTTATGAAATCTTCGTTTCAGAGTCCTGGAACAACTTTTATTTAATTAAACAGGTCAAGATAAAAACTTTTGTTAGACTTCCCACTAGTTAAGCAGGAAAAGATTAAAATTTAATGTAAACTTGTGTGTTATTAATCAATAAAGATTCTGTGTATGCTTCTGCAACATCTGCATTTGTGTTGGCAGCGCCAATGGGTGTTGCTCATGTTCCTAGCAACATTTTTCTTCTTATGGGTGCTGCTCAACATGTTCCTGGCAACATTTGCATTCATTTGTCTAATCTGTTAAATATAAGTTTTTCATAAACTTAAGCATAATTAGACAATGTAAATCTGCCACGTTCATGCGCCTTTTAATATCACCCACTATGCTTTGGATACCGGGTATCTCTCAGTCGGTCACACTCAACAGTAGCTTTTCAGCTTGTTTATTTTATACTAGCAAGGCTACTTTTTTCACCAAGTGTAGGTAGTATTACAACTACTTACAAGGGAACTACGAGTACTTACTTTACTGAACCTAGTCAATGTATTTGTTCATTTCCGTTTTTGTATGAAATGTCCGCCTTTAGGGTCAATTGCCACCACTTCCCTTACTGTGAACTAGTGATCAGGGTACCCATGAAAAGGGTAGTTACATAGGTACCCAAGCTAGGGGTGGTGATATGAGTAGACATGAAAATGGTAATTGGTAGCATAGGGTACCCATACTAGGGGTGGTATGAGTACCCATGAAAAAGGTGCTAACATGGGTATCCATGATTGTTTTTCACTCAAATTAAGAACATATTTTAAAAACAATAAAAATTAAATGAGGGAGATTTATAGACCTTTTTGAGAACTTTTTACTTTATTTAAATTTGTATTTATCAAGGACTTTACTACAAGCTCAGCTCTTGTATTATCATTTTCAATTTTCATTTTTGTTGACATAGCTTCTGAAAGTTAATATGTTAAAGTTACTCACAACATTTCTAAACACAATTGCTACGACTCGGACTCAAACTCGCGGATATCGGACTTATAGTCCAGCACACTACCCAACGCTTCACAGAGGCAAATAAGACAACATCGAAATCTCAAATGTACTTTGTTGTTCGGCGTTCGTTTACTATAGGGTCAGTCAAGGAAGTACCCATGTGTTAGGTGGTTCAGAGTTCGTTTACCATAGGGTTATAGGTGGTTCGGCGTTCGTTTACTATAAAGTCAGTCAAGGAAGCACTGTACACACAAAATAGTTGGGTAGGTAGTTCAGGCAAGGCCAATCGACACCTCCAGTACTACTAGGGAATGGATAAATATTTAAAATATGACGTGCCTATTGGGCGTGAAATTCTAGGTCAGAGTCTTAGTATAACTATGGATCAGGGGTCGGCAGCGTCCTATACACTGTGCATAGGACAGCGCTGTCGGCACACATACGCTATAAGAGCTTCGTGTTTGTTTGGGATTCTGTTAAGCTGTTGTAGCAAGCTTCGGGGCTATGTAAATACGGCTTCGTGTATATATGTCCAGGGGCCGCTACGGCAGAGAAGCTACCAAGTAGCCTGTACACAATTGTTTGGATCTCGCAGCATCTGTTAGTATCATTCGGGACTGTTAGTATAATTCGGGTCTGTTAGCTTCGCACACGTATGGGTTAAAAACTGTGTATGTCTGGGTGGCGACCCCTGCTATGGATGCCAACAAGTTCGTTTTCTCACAGTCAATACAATGTCCAACATTGCTGAGTTGAATTTCATAGATTCCATAAATGGTGATGCGATCCTGAGTCATTCCGACAAAGCCGAACTGACAGCAAAATTCGAGGAACATTCATCAACATTCATAAAAGGTATTCCACGCCTTCGAGTTACCACAGGTGAACTAGAAATCCCCCTGATTGATGCCTATAAAGCGGCTAGTGAGGGACAAAATACAGGAACTCCTGGCATCCAAAGTTATACGACTAAGTTGTTCCCCTTTTGCGAGCCCAATATTGTTGATAAAGAAGAAGGATAGAAGTGATCACATTAATAGACTGCGTGTCAGCACGTATTTCACGAGTCTTTATACGGCGAGGGGGTTTCCAGTACATCCAGACTCGATTGAACGCACTGCATGCGTCACGACAGATGGGCAATTCGTGTTCATAGCCATGTATGCAATTGTTTACATTGATGGTGTTTTAGTTGTGGCTAACACAAGAGAAGAAGCTTTCTCTAGACTAAAGGAGGTGTTGCAAAGGCTATCAACTGCTGGGTTTCCGTACAATATAAACCAGTCTTCCTTTTTACAGTCTCGCGTAGAATATTTAGGATATAAAATTGAAAACGGGGAAATAAGATCAAACCCACGAAAAATTCTGGCCTCCACAGTCTGTTACACAATAGGTTTATAGGTTTGTATCATACTTTTGACCTTTGTATTTATTAACTTCAGAAAACAGAAAGTTCGAGTGGCGTGACAAACATGAGTAAGTGCGCCAAGAGATTATAGCTGCATTAGTTAGCGATTCGGTTCTCATCCTTTTTGATCAACAGTTGCACAGACGCTAGTGCGGTGTAATATGGATGCACAAGGTAAACAGTAAACCGAGAGTCATTTAGTATTAAAGTAAGTGCACCACGGGAGCAGAAACAACTACCACTCGTTTAAGTTAGGGACGTTGGCTGTCTGCAATGCTTTTAAACATTTTCGCCATTATCTACATGGCAATACGTGGTATACACGGACTGCAACTCTCTTAAAGCTAACTGTCACAAGAAAGATTTGACACCAAGGTTCCAAGGCCCACAAACGGGCTTACCTAAGATCCTTTGAGTTTGAGGTAGAATATAGGAAGGGAAGGAGCAACTACCAAAATAACAGCAGTGCGAATAGAGTTAGCAAACGATGACTGGCTGCTCGAGGAGCAGCATCGAGATTCCAAAATTTCTGAACTAAATTCAAAGCTGCAAAACAATGAACTAAAGTATAAAGCACTAATGCACATGGGCAGGGAGGAATCTTTAGATAAGGTATACACACCCTGTATTAGTTTCCGAATATGACAATTGCATCACATGCAAACTTTCCAAGTCAACTTCGGGCAAGGCACAGGTAGAACTCCATCCCATAACAAAGGTCAGCATATCTTGGCACACAGTGCATATAGATTAAGTAGCAAGCGGAGTGGTCCAAATGACGTCAAAGAATATGTGATTGTGCAAATAGATGCCATCACTAAACATGTTAATTTGCAACACTCTTTTGGCCTTGACACAAACAGCTGCATTAAGGCGTTAAAATTTACCATATATATGTTTTGCAGTACCAAGTCCCGTAACTGCCGACCAAGGGCGTAGTTTTGCCAGTAACGATTTTAGGCAGTTCTGTGCTACACTAAAAATCGACTTACACCGAATTGCAACAGGCACCAGCCGTGCCAATGGACAGGTAGATCTCGTAATGAAATATTGTCAGCTGAGGAGACAAGTGAGCGATCCTAGCAAGAAGCTTTAAAGGAGATTCAGTTGGCCATGAATTGCATGACCAATAGAGTTACGAGAGTAAGTCCATTAGAACTGTTAATTGGTAAGGAGGCTCCCGATGGGCATGATGCCGTTGGTAGAAATAGATATTAAACGTGTTAGATCGAATGCACTAGTAATATAGAAAAAGCTTCCGAATGTGAGAAGCAACGATTTGACAAAAATAAAGCTAAGATAATAAGGCACAATGTAGGTGACCATGTCTTGCTCAAGAGTGAAGAACGGCACCAAACAAAGATCCGACGTTTATAAGAAGTCCTTTACTTGTAATTATAGAAAAGCTTGATGGTGACCTATATATGTTAAAATCCTTAAAAAATAAACGAAAGTATAAGTATGCTCATGAGCAGTTGCGTGTGATGCCTGATGAGGTAGACGCAGATGAATACGAGAGATCGCTGGTTGAGGCACTCGCAGATACCATAGAATCTGTGTAAATTATTTACAAGGCTACAGCCGCGCTATGCAGTTACCGCGCAGTTAACTGCATGGCGAGGGCTATGTGGGTCCAGTGGGAGCATGACGCAGAGTGTGCATGGTAGCGTTGCAGCGTGTGCAGCAGGAGCCTGAAAAAAAGAAAGAGTTATGGCGGAAAAGTCGAAAAACGATAAAAAAAAAGAGTCAGATGAAAAAAAAAAGTCATAGAGAGCGCTCTATGACTTCTAGTTCATTGAACTAAAATGATTCCGTAAATTCCTATTTTATTTATGTTCGATTATTGACTGTGTATTGAAAAGTACTGTTTAGTTAATGCCAAGTAAAACCGTAAGAAAGGAAATGAGGAGAGCATCATTTGAGCTCTGAAATATGCATAGCGCCTGTGGTTGTTCTACAAAGTACAGTGACCAGAAGAATATAACGAAAGTGAAGAAGGAGAGTGAGGGCGCTTGAGAGTCGGTAAGTTTTGAAATACAAAAGAAGAACAACGCATAGGCAACTTGCTGGGCTTTCAAAAAAAAAAAAAAAAAATAGAAAATTAAATTCACCACCATCCGAAATGTCCGCTCGGTCATCTTTGACAAATACATGTGTTAAAATAATAAATACGATTAGGGGTGGACAAGAAAGATTTGTAAACTAAAAAAAAACACGGAGGCAATGCTTAGAACGTTTATTCAATATAAATAACGAAGTTATATTTTTTTTTAAAGCCCACGTAAATGACGCCGATAAATTCTGTTTAAAATGAAAAAAAACATGCATATTTCAATGTCTTATTTCGTGCTAGAACTTTAGGCAAATTTATTTCTGTGCCTACCCTGTTCAACTAACAAACAGCGGGAATTGGTCCTTATATATTTCAAAACCAAAACAACTAAACGGAATATTTATTAAATGGTTAATTTAAGGTGTAACATAGAAGTTAACAAGAAAGGAAGCTAACTTCGGTAAGCCGAAGTTTATATACCCTTGCAGCCTGCAATTGGATAATTAAAAATCGATCCATTTTGGTAATGTTAAAAAATATCAAATTTTGTAAATTTTTCGATAAATCGATCGATCCCTTTTATGAAAGCTATATGATATAGTTGTCTAATCGTAATGAAATTAAAAACGTTATTCTAGTAAAAAACACATATATCTCGAATTTTATTGAAATTCGTTGAAAAACAGAGAAAGTTTAATTTTTGTTTTGTTAATTATACCCTTGCAGAGGGTATAATAATTGATGTTTGCAACGCAGTGAAGGAGGCATCTCCGACCCCATAAAGTATATATATTCTTGATCAGCGTCACCAGCCGAGTCGATCTAGCCATGTCCGTCTGTCTGTCCGTCTGTCCGTCTGTCCGTCTGTCCGTCTGTCCGTCTGTCGGTTTCTACGCGAACTAGTCTCTCAGTTTTGAGCTATCGGGCTGAAATTTTCAGCATAGTCTTATTTCATTGGCGCGCACAATATATATATCGGAACGGCCGAAATCGGACCACTATATCTTATAGCTGCCATAGAAATGATGGGGAAATTAATGTAAAAAATTTTAACTTCTCTGTTTTTCAACGAATTTCTATAAATTTCGAGATATAGTCGTTTTTATAGTTTTAGAATTACGGTTTTAATTTCATTAAGATCGGACAACTATATCATATAGCTGCCATAGAAGGGATCGGTCGATTTATATGAAAATGTAAAACTCTACATGTAAAATGTAAAATTTACAAAATTTACATAATTTGACATTTTTCTTTTAACATTACCAAAATGGATCGAATTTCAATGATCCAATTGCAGACTGCAAGGGTATACAAACTTCGGTTTACCGAAGATAGCTTTCTTTCTCGTTTTCAGATCATTTCTATGGCAGCTAAAAGATCTAGTGGTCCGATTTCAGCCGTTCCGACATATATAGTAACTGCAATGGATAGAAGACTATCTGCAAAGTTTCATTCAGATAGCTCAAAAACTGAGAGACTAGTTTGCGTAGCAACGAACAGAAAGACGGACATGGCTAGATCGACTCGGCTGGTGATGCTGATCAAGAATATATATACTTTATGGGGTCGAAGATGCTTCCTTCACTGCATTGCAAACTTCTGGACAAAATTATAATACCCTGCAAGGGTATAAAAATAAAAATTATGCGTGAAATAATATATTGGAAATCTGTTCCATAGTATTATTATTCTTTGCAGGCAGGAAAAAATTAAAAGGGATCAAGCGGAGAGTCACTGAATTCCTTCCTTGGGTTGTTCCGCCTCCACCACGGAACAGAGCGAAAAAATGTCTCGAAACATACATCGATTTTTGCTTACATTTAATACATTTGAATTGAGTACCAAATTTACTGAGGTTTTGCTGTTGTACAACACCCAAAATTATATGTGCATTTTTCATTTAAGTCTCGCAAAATCCACTTCAACAATCTTTGTTTATGTTTTAATAAGCCACAGCTGCTAGATCAGATGTTATCGGATTGGCTTATGGTGGATATTCTCAGAGGAAATCGGAGTTTAAAATTTTTCAAAAATTCCAACGTTTTCACATCGATTGATTGTGTGGGAAGAGGGTATAAGAAGAATAAAGGTTTCATTAAAGGCGAGTTGAAGTTGGATATATGTATCACCATCGGCACATTAAACCAACAGTTCAGCACAATTACATATTAGTTCATCTTCGACTTTTAAGAAATTTGATTCAAAATGTCGGAAAACTGCTCCTAAAGGATAGTTTAAAATTTTAACAAGAAATGATAAATCCACTATCCCAATCACCTGACCTAAATGTCTTAGAAAATTTGTCCCATACTTTGGATCAGACCATTCACAGGAGATCAAAATGAAAAAAAAATTCCGATATAACAGCGCCGTTGGGGAAATGGGGGATAATTAAATAAAACCAGGGCCAACAAAACGGTTTATGTGTAAAAATAACTATTATTTTGCACAAATTTAGCTGCGACCTAAAAAATATATATATATTTTTAGTGTTAACAAATGGAATTAAAAAACAGTAAAGTTTGATTGGACGCTGAAAAAAGCTGTGAGCATCTGTATGTACGTGAATATGTACGTGTGCATGTACGTACTGTACGTATGTAATACATTTTCATTGAACTTTGAAGGGTTCCAGCTAACTCGTGGATGTTTATGAAACTTGAAAAACATTTTTAATACTGAATAATGAATTTATTATACCCTTGCAAAGGGTGATATAATTTTTCCATTATAATTGCAACGCAGTGAATGAGGCATATATGTTTATATATTCTTGATCAGCATCACCATCTGTCTGTCCGTCCGTCGGTTGGTTTCTACGCGAACTAGTCTCTTAGTTTTTGAGCTATCTCACTATGGCGCGAAAATGGCAAAACAGCGACTTAAATCAGCGGTGCCCTGAAGCAAAAAAACTTGTATGAGGTATTGTTAGAAGTAATAAAGTTAGCAAAATGAAATCATTTAGTGAAATTTTTTTTTAGATTAACAAATATATTTTTAGAATGCATTTCCTGCAAAAGGTCTACCAGGCCCGAAAACTAAAATGTTCATTATCATCGTATTTATGTGTGTATATATATAAAAAAAAACTTCAAATTCACATCAAAATGTTCAATAATACAATGCACTGTGGTCCAGAATCCAAAATTGGTGGCAGAAATTTAAATTTTTTTTTTCAAGATTTCAGCAAAAACAATATTGGATTCCAGTATAGTATTCCCAAGGGCAGTCTAAAAGCATATTTTTACAATTTAAATTGAAGCCCTCGCGATTTAGGCAGCCCTGGAAGTCAGCTGATCATTTGCATTAAACTTTGCCTTTGCTAGCCTTGCAAGTAAAAGCCGATTTCAAATTGGTATAATTCAGTTATTTCTTTGACTATAAAAATAAAAAAACATGGAAAACAAAGATAGAGGTATTTATTATAAGGGTGTATTCACACAAAAATTGTTTGTGATTCGTCTTTGTTTACATGTGCTTTTGTAATGTGATATTTCCAGCAATTCTAACCTCAAACTTGTTGTGTTTCGTGGAATAAAAGTATCTTGTATTTAATTTTAATTTTTAATTTTTAATTTTAATTTTATTTAAAGTTCTTCCTAACGCTACAAGTATAAAACTTATAATTTAACGCGATAGTCACACAGAAAAAGTTAATTTGAAATCATTGTTCTTTGTTAAGTACTACATCGAATTTTAATTATACTTATATTAAAGCTAAGACTAGGGCCGCTTTGTTTTTATGTTATGCTATTATCTTTAAAGCGCGAATTAAGTTTTTCTTTAAACTGCGCTGCACTGCTAATATTTTTAAGGGAGTTTGGGAGTTGGTTCCATAGCCTTATAGCGTTTATAAAATATTGTCGTTCAGAGAGTAGGGATCTGTGCCTAATTTGAATAATATTATTTGCTCTCCGCGAAGCGGAGAATCTAAGCGTTTCGTAGAGATAGCTTGGCTCTTTAGTTAAAATTAATTTTTGCAGGTACACTAACACTCTCATTTTCATCCAGTCTGCCAGGTGTAGTTCAAATATTTTGTAAGCAAATCTAGAAACGTGATCGAGTCGATGCAGATTGAATACGAATCTTGCAATACTGTTGAAAGCAATTTTAATTTTGTGCTGGCTGATTGAATCACAGTTTGCAAATACTTCAACCCCATAGAAAAGTGTTGGGACTAGGCATGATTTGGCCAGTAGCAAACGTATATTTGTGGGTAAAAAGTTTTTAATGGAGGAGATACATCTGAGTAAACTATACGTCTTTCCTATCGTTGCGTTGGCATGATCACTCCAGCTCAGCGTACTGTTGAAAACAAAACCCAAGTTGGTAGCTTTGTCTACGTACTTAATAGGAATGGCGTTAAGAACTAAGGGCTGGATCGAATCACTATTTACCTTATTTTTATAGATTATTAGGCACTTGGATTTCGCCGGATTAAGTCCTAGGCCGTTATCTTTGGCCCAGTTACTAATTTGGACAAGTTCACTATTACATATATTTACACACTCATTTATTCTATCTAGGGGACGACTCACATACATCTGGACATCATCTGCATACATATGAACATTACAATTAGACAACACGGAGGGAAGGTCATTTACATAAAGAGTAAACAGCAACGGACCAAGAACAGAACCTTGAGGCACGCCACGTTTTAAAAATACAAACGAAGACGAGACATTTGACTTTACAACAGATTGACGACGATTTAGTAGGTACGATGACATAAGTTTGACGGCTGTCTTTGAAAATCTGAATTGAGTTTTTAATTTGGCACATAAGACATCATGGTTAACCGTGTCAAAGGCTTTACTACAGTCAAGAAGTACTAGAAGCGTCACATAGGATTTGTCAGCATAGTCACGTATATCGCTCGATATTTTTATGATTGCTGACGTGCAACTGCGATTTTTCCGAAATCCGGATTGACTTTGATTTAGTAAAGCATTTTCGTGTATAAAATAATTAATTTGGGCTGCCATTATGTTTTCAAAGGCCTTTGACAAATATGGAAGAATTGAGATGGGCCTATATTCTTTGTTTGCCTTTGGGACGGGGACAATTTTGGCGATTTTCCAACAGTCTGGAAACATAGATGTTGTAAAGGCAGTATTAAAAATGTGCGTAATAAATCGTAAGATTTTCGGAAGTATTAATTTTAAAAATTTAGGGTTTATATCGTGAAGTCCAACAGCGTCCGATTTGATTTTAAGAATATTGACAAGCACTTCACACTGATTGACACACACAAATCTAAACCTATTATCACAGATATTTTCAGGTACTGATCTCAGGTACATGTTGTTATTGCAGATTTCAGGTACATTGCATTCTGACAGCCTTAGGTTCAGTTCTTCTATGTCAACTTCCTGTACCGCTGTTGCTTTTTGTTTACCTATTCCTACTGCCTTAATTTCTTTCCATTTTTGTCTAGTAGATGTTGAATTTTTGAATCTACGACTACAAAAGTTTGTCTTCGCAGATTCAATTAGTTTAGTTACGGTCTGTCTTAATAACTTAAAGTGTCCGTGGTGTTGTGGAGTCCTATACCTTTTCCACTTTCGATATGCATCGTTCCGTGATTTAATTGCCTGCTTAATTTCATTGTTGAACCATGGTTTAACTGAATGTTTTATCACTTTGCGTTTAATTGGAACATAAGTATCATACAGGTAGCTGATGTTGTTTTGTAGTATTGAGAGCTGCTGGTCTACCGTTGAAGATATGTAAATATTATTCCAGTTGCATCTGTCAAGTTCGTCCATGAGCATTTCATAGTCAATGTTCTTAAAGTCTCTAAATACTATTGATTCGTCATTGTATTGAAGGTCAAAGTTGTAGGTCAAATATATAAGGTCATGTTTCAGGTTTTGTTTTGTGTGTATTAGTTAAACTAACAACGCAATGTTGTTGCTTAATGTGTGAATAATGCGACGGTATTAATATTTTTTGCCCGTTTTTGCCCATTTTCCTTAAAAATTGAATTTTTGTAGACAACATTGATTTTAGTTCCGCTAAATTACTTGAGTTTTGGCTCGAAACGGACAACGATAATGAAGATGATTTGGACACATATGAATGCATCGATGCCTATTCCCTCGATTTAGATGTGGAAAATGATTAATTAGTTCATTAAATGTATTTAAGTTTAATTCAATAGCAGAAAAAACAAAAAAGGTATGAATTTTAGTACAGGTTTGTATGCGGGCTATACCATCCAGTAATCCTAGGTTGCTGAAATTTACATGGTATGTGCATATTGGTCAAAAACTTATAGAGTCCGCATATTAACTTGATAAATAAAAAAAAAAAAATAATTCTAACAAAAACATTAATTTTAATATGGTGCTTGTATGGGGGCTACCACTTCTAGCGGTCCGATTCGGCTGATTCTGACATATGTGCTTTGTGTGTGGCAAACAATGTGCAAAATTTTAGCTCGCTAGCTTACAAATTAGAATTTCTGTCCCTAGAAATGTGCTTTTCACCGGGTCATTTCTAGGCACAGTAGGGCTTCCATAACGTCGTTGACTTTAAAATATGGAATATAGATGTTTTTAATGAGTGGTAGAGGGTAAGGATAAGGGATGTATAATATTGTATATTGTATAATATAAGATTTCAAGTTGCGTTCATAGAATCTGTGCCGAAGCTCTGTTCTGGCCAATCACATTTCTATTCAACCAACCTTTGCTTCTTTCGGAATTCCCGAAAGTTTGGAGTGACTCTTTTATGATTCCTCTGCATAAAAAAGGCTCTAGATCCGATGTTGAAAACTATCGTGGTATTGCTAAACTCTCTGACATACGTAAGCTTTTTGAACAGTTGGTCACGTGCCAACTTCAACATATATGTATGGTAAGCATCGGTCAACCACTACAAATCTCCTCGAATTCACTTCTTTCATTCATCGTAGTTTCCTCAATTAATGCCAAACTGATGTTATTTTTACTGATTTCAGCAAGGCGTTTGATTCAGTAAACCATAGCCTTTTCCTCCACAAGCTCCCTCAACGGGTTCTTTTTAACAATCAATTATCTTCTGTTGTACATGTGCTTTCTGGTATCCCCCAAGGTAGTCACTTGGGTCCATTACTGTTTGTACTCTTTATAAATGATCTCCCAAAGTCATGTCTTTTGCCACTACGTTAATGTATGCTGATGACGTAAAAATTTGCCTAAGCTACTCTGATCAAATCTCCTACCTTAACCTCCAATCGGATCTAATTGAATTGCAGTTATGGTGCTCCATTAATTTGTTATATCTAAACCATGTGAAATGCAAGTCGATGTCATTTTATCGAGCTGCAGCTCATATTCAACCTTACGTTCTTGGAAACTGTATTTTGGATCGTATATCCCAAGTAAATGATCTAGATGTTTTATTATGCAAAAGGCAAAGCTAGGTGAGTTTTAGCCTTCATAAACGTTGGGCCAAGGAGCCAAGGGCCAAGTTTGACGATCCATACCCAACAAAAACTTTATATGTTTCCATGGTTCGTCCTATTTTGGAATATTGCTCGAGTACATGGAGCCCTCAATATATTGAACAACAAAAATTAATTGAGTGAGTTTAAAAGCAATTTTTATTGTCTGCTCTTCGTCAGCTGAATTGGGACCTAGACACTTGCCACCCTAGATTAAAATTAATTGATTTACAATCTTTAAAGCATCGGAGAAAGTGCGGTGGAGTAATTTTTTTACAAAAACTCTTCACAGGTGAGGTGAACTCTCCCCTTCTCATAAGCTACATAAACATCGCTGTCTCTTTGTGATTTACTAGGTCTTTTCGCCCGATTTACTTACCAATTTGTAATTCAAACTTTGCCCTTCAGGTACTTTGTTCAAATTATAATACACTATATTCTGAAATATCAGTGTAAAGCGAAATTGAATGCATTACAGCTAAAATTTACACCTTTCTTGAGTTATCGAATAACTTGTAATAATAATCTTGTTAAACTCTTATTTAGGTAACATATATTTTAGTTAATAGCTACTTTAATGAAAATCTAGCAGTCCTTTTTTTAACTATAAACCAATAAAATAAAATCCAACATTTTTATACCCTTGCAGAGGGTATTATAATTTTGCCATGATATTTGCAACGCAGTGAAGGAGGCATCTCAGACCCCATAAAGTATATATATTCTTGATCAGCATCACCAGCCGAGTCGATCTAGCCATGTCCGTCTGTCTGTCTGTCCGTCTGTCTGTCCGTCTGTCTGTCTGTCTGTCGGTTTCTACGCGAACTAGTCTCTCAGTTTTGAGCTATCGGGCTGAAATTTTCAGCATAGTCTTATTTCTTTAGCACGCAGTATATATGTCGGCCGAAATCGGACCACTATATCCTATAGCTGCCATAGGAATGATGGCGAAATTAATGTACAAAAATTTTTAATTTCTCTGTTTTTCAACGAATTTCTATAAATTTCAAGATATAGTCGTTTTTATAGTTCTAGAATTACGGTTTTAATTTCATTAAGATCGGACAACTATATCATATAGCTGCCATAGAAGGGATCGGTCGATTTATATGAAAATGTAAAATTCTACATGTAAAATGTAAAATTTACAAAATTTACATAATTTGACATTTTTTTTTACATTACCAAATTGGATCGATTTTCAATGATCCAATTGCTGACTGCAAGGGTATATAAACTTCGGTTTACCGAAGTTAGCTTTCTTTCTCGTTATATACATGTATTCAACATAATTATCTTTACTATCACTCTCAGAATAATCAAACATATTTTCATACTCGTGCTGTTCTTTATGTGTAATTTTTAACAAATCAAGAGCCGCCTTCGGCATTCTATGTAATTTTTTTTTTAGGACTCTTAAAAAGGCTTGAAATTAAAGGATCTGAGCTAATCAGCAAAATATTTAAAACATCCTTATTTGAGTTCTCTCGAATGCACTTTCCTATAAAATGTTTGAAGTCCTTGTTTCGTGCTTCCTGGACTTCCTCGGTTTATTGTCCAGTTGGTGGAAGTGCATATTAAATTATTATGGGCCAAGAATTAAAAATTTGATAAGAAAACTCAACCAAAAGCTCATGCCGCCAACCAAAACAAAATTATTTAAAAACACCTCATAAGCCGCCTGTACTAGGGAAGAAAATAAGTGCGCGCTACAGAACCAGGGCTGACGAGATCTGAAGCAAGGTGTCTTCGCTAACTAAAAGAGGATTTTCTCAGAAAAGGCACAAAGGGGCAGGCTAATTTTTTTATGACATTAAGTTTAATATTTAAATTTTTTTTCTTTAAAGAAGTTTAACAACGGAACTCGACGGCGTTCACCACTTTATGTCCAACAAGAACAGAAAACAACAGTATTTTTAAGGATTTGTTCTAGACGCTGAAATGTTCTATGCTGAAAATTTTAGCATAGTCTTATTTCTTTTGCTAGCACTATATATGTCGGAACGGCCGAAAGCTGACCATAGCAATAGCTGCCTATAGATGCCATAGGAATAATGGCGAAAATATTCTTAAAAAAAATGTATACCTTCTCTCTGCAGCGGCTTCAGTTTTTCCGGGGTTTCGTCTCAGATACATAGGATGCGGTGCCTGATACATTGTTTGACAGCTACTCATTGTTTTCTGCTCAGTTAATTTCATGTGACAAACCGGTATTGTGTTCACTGTGAAATTGTGAAAAAAAAAATAAGTTATTCGTTTCCTAACATTTCAATTGGAAACCATCAAATCAATCACGTGTGTTGTGCAATTTAGTATTCAATTTCAACAGCAGGCATTTGTCTTTCAGGTGGTAAGTTGAACTGTGTAAATTATGTGGATCGTGCATTTGAGGTTAAATTCACCACTCTGTCCATAATCCAAAATGCCTAGAGGACGACGTGCGAACATCGGCCGCCGCACAAGACATGCAAGCCAGCAACAAGTGTATTCACAGAACTTAAGCGAAGAAGGACAAAATATAATAAGAGAAAATTCCCGATTGGGACAACGCGTGAGGACAGGAAGATCATTGCCATCATACAATTGGTTGGCATTCCAATATGATCCCACCTCGAACCACAGTGATGATGAAAATTTAGATACTGGACCAATAACGACTATATGCCGATATTGCAATGCGCTAAAGTTCAAAAGAGAAACGACTAGATTGTGCTCCGCAAGTGGAAAAGTCAAACCAGATCCATTACTTACACCATCACAGCCACTGAAACCATTGTTCGATGGAAGTGATCCTGATTCCAGCCATTTTCTTCAACACATCCTTAAATACAATAACTGCTTTCGCATGACTTTCTTTGGAGCTTATATCATTCTAAAAGGCGGCTTCATGCCGACTTGCAAGGTAAAAGATACAACACACATAACCAATCACTCACACCAACACAATTAATTGCAACACATAACAACTACATATACACCACACACTACACCAACACACGATCAGAAGTTACACCGTATTCTTCAACAAATGATAGTTTGCAATTACAGATACAAGGACAAATATATCATTTGCATGGTTTAATGAAGCCAACACCAGATGAACCGAATCAATTTCTGCAAATATATTTCATTTCGTCGATGGTGGATCAGCTGAATGTGCGGTGCAATATACAGGGTGCACAATAGACATCTGCATGAGTGGCAAAAAAAATCACATCCAAATGCACAAAGCTCAAAATGTGTTGAGTGAATTTGAAGCAAAGCCAAACTGAATTGAATAAGTTGACTCGCTTACGTACGACTCAGCCGCACAAAGAATAGAGAAAGAGGAACGAATGGAATGATGTGAGAACTCTGAAAACTGAGACGCTGAATCCGAATGATTCGAGTTACAACTGCAGATGCACCAGTGTAAGGAAACATAAGCAATTGAAATGCGAATGTAAAATCGTGGTTTTTTTATTTAACTTATTTCTAAAACAACAAGGCTATTAAATTCATAAATTCATGGTTTTCTCTTAAAGTAATTTCTAAATAAACAATAACAAATATAAATTCATAGTTTTTCCTTAAACTTATTTTCAAATTAACCATATACCTAACTTAAATTTGAATGCAAAAACATTATTTTGTTAATATTATCAGAGTTGGTGGCTATTTGGAAACACTTATCGCTTATGGACAGGTCACGTTGGTTAATACTAAACGCATGTTAATATCTACGCACAAAAAAAAACAAATAAACAAATTGTTATATCTATATATAAATTAAAACTAAAACATCAAACTAAGAACAAATTTAAAATAACGCGGACTACAAATACATACAGATACATATTTGTCGGCTTCTTTTATTGAGGTGTCCATGTTTGCGTCTGCACTTGCGTCTGTTTGCGAACTGCAGGTGGTCCCTGAAAATTCGAATTCCTACACAACAACTCGAATGATTCGAATATAACACGCATTGCCAAATACAGTTATTTCATTTTTCGCTTCATTGGTTCTCATTCATTTCGTTCAACGTCCCAAGCTATGAAGCAAAACGGGAACGCATACTGATACAATGTCGTTTCATTTCTTGCATTCCACTCATTCCATTCCATTTCATTCGAATGTACTCAATGAAACGTATGTTGTGAGTGATTTCATGCAGATGTCTAGTACACAACAGTTAAAGAGACGAATTATTGAACAGTTGCAAGCATTTTTTCACGCTAATAATGCTGTGGTTAATAGGTTGAAAACAGCATTGGAATGAATGCCATCGGATACGCACGAACTTGATTGAGGCAATAATTGTTAACGGAAAGTACGGCGGTGAAAATGTATGTATTCCTCGAATACCAATAATTCCGACTGATCTTCCGTTTGACTTCAAACGATTGTTCCAGTTCGCCTTGCGTTCGCAATGAAAATTAACATGTCGCAAGGCAAATCGCGGGATAAATTTAGAAAATAATTGTTTTGTAACGATCGGGGCGGGATAGCTCAGTCTCGTCCAGGATTCGCTGCAACAAATTTATATTTGTTGGGCACTGTGCCAAAATAAGAACTCCGGGGTTTAGAATTAAGTAATATAATATATATTTGAACTGGGAGTTGCACCTCTTTTCCACCACACCTGTCTTAAGCGGGGCACAAGACGCCCTATCTCTAACAATTAGTTTACGCCCGACTCGCCGGCCAACGCCGTCTGGGTGATCACGCCGCGCTTACGCTCCGCTTGATACTCCGGTGCTACCCGCACTCGGATACTCTCGCTAAGCTTCGCTCCGCTAGATACTCTGGTGCTGCACGCTCCAGATGCTCCCGCGAAGCTGACGCGCTGGCAAACTCACCGTCCGCCTGGGCACTTACAAAATACGAGATGGGAGAAAGTAGTGAACTGGACTCGCTTGGTCAAAGGAATCCTCCCCAAGACTTACTACGTTACTGCTGCTGGTAAACTGCTCTGCTCTGCTGTCCCCTGAACTGATCCTTGGCTCGTTTCCCAAGGAGTCACTTTCACTAGCACTAGCACTGGTCACTGTTCAACGACGACTTAACTCCACACTTAACTGTCCAACTGCCTCTCCAACTGAATTCCCAACTGACTCCTGCCTCGCTCTTTTATACCCCCTGCAGCGCTGCTATTCAGCAGCCCGCTCTCCCGCCAAAACTCCTTGCTCAGCCGATCCTCTGCGGCGCTGCTGCTGCCAATTCAGCGGCCCGCTCTCCCGCCAAAACTCCTTGCTCAGCGCATCCGTGTCCCGCTATGCGCTGACTATCCGCTCTGCTGCAAGCTTTCTCTCCCTTTCTCCGCTCTCACTCCATCTCTTCTACTGCTTTCTCTTATACTGTTCTCTCTTCTGTCTATCCTGCGTTGTTGTAAGGGGATCCTAAAGATTCCTTACACTCCCCTTCTTCGGCAAAAAACCAATAAAAAAAAATCTCCAAACCCTCTTCTTCTTCTTCTGCTGTTCCCCATTCAAATTTCCGTCCGTTCCCGCCCTGAAGTGAACCGGTCAAGTGTACTGGTTCGTTCGTGAACCTGTTCCCTTCGGAACCAGTTCGACGCTCGGTTCATCAACAGCTGATTTACCTAAACAACATTGTTTACATTTTTTTCCCCAACAAAGTATTTGTTTTTAAACAAAAAAAATGCAAACGCGGTAAGTTACCCCTTTACCTCTCTCTCCACTCTCCTTAACACCCCTTCGAAGCCCTTCCCTGACCAAACGCCCATCCAGTCCTTTTCCTTCATTTATTTCCCTTCATTATGTTTCTTTTTATGCTACTTAACCTAAATTACATAAACTTATTTCTACTACACGCTCCTCACGGCTCCACCTGCTGGAACACCCGCACGTCGCCTCCTCTGCCCAGCCGGATGCGGAACCTCCCCTCGGGCAGGTTCAGCACGATGGCTGCCCGTCTTCCGACGCCGTACGTCTCCTGCCGCCTCCTCACCGATCGCAGCACCTCGGGCGGCCAATTTCGCTGTTCGACCCGCCGCCACTCCAGCTGCCAGCCCGCTCGCTGCGTCCCGCCTGGCCGCTCTGCTCTCTCCGCCTCCTCGACCTGCTGGGCCCATGACCCCCTGACCGGGTGACGGCCATAGGACCATGGGTCACCCGGGCACTGCTGCTCGTTCGGGGGTTGCGGCTCCGCCTGCTGCCGATACCCCCTGGGGTCCCGCGGATGTTGTTCCGGCCACCGAGGCGCGCACTGCTGGTCCATCGGCCATTGAGGATACTGCGGTTGCTGCGGTTGCAGATACTGCGGTTGCAGATACTGCGGTTGCTGCTGCTGCTGCTGGTGAGGTGGAGGCTGCTGTCTTGGGAGCTGTTGCTGCCCTAGCTGCGGCTGTGGGGTCTGCTGTTGCTGCGACTGCTCCACATCCCAGTCCAGCTCTAGCTGTGACACCCACGCCTCCAGCTCCTCCTCCACCAGCATCCGCAGCTCCTCCTCGACCTGGTCGTGCCGCTCATACGGAGCCTTCGCTGCTGCTGTTGGAGATGATGCTGTTGCTGTTGGAACTGCTGTTGCTGCTGCTGATGGTGCTGCACGTGCTGCTGCTGTTGTTGCTGTTGCTGAAGCTGCAACTGTTGCTGCTGACTCTGCTGCTGCTGCCTCTGCTGCAGCCGCCTCTGCTGCAGCCGCCTCTGCTGCAGCCGCCTCTGCTGCAGCCGCCTCTGCTGCAGCCGCCTCTGCTGCAGCCGCCTCTGCTGCAGCCGCCTCCGCTGCTGCCCTCGCAGCTTTGGCCACCGCTGCCGCCTCTGCTGCTGCAGCTCTCTCGGCTGCCCTCTTGGCGGCCCTCTCGACGGCGTCGGGGTCGGGGATCTCGTCCAGCCGCCACCCCGACGCATCGCCCGGCACGATGACCCTCTCCTTCCAGGAGATCGTGTACACAATGGAGTGCACCCAGAAGCCGTCCTTGTACTTCCGGTCCTGGGTTGCCTCCACCGTGTACCCATCGTCGTCGTCGTCCTCCACCTCGGCCTGGTCATCGTCATCGCTGATGACCACCACGTCCTCCTCCATCGGCTTCGGGTTAGCCGATGGCCGTGGTGGCGTCGGCGGCCTGGCCTGCCGCCTATATTGCGGCACCTCCGGCGTGTCGCCTGACGCCTCCATGGGCTCCACGCCCGCGTGCCCCCTGGGCTTCTCGCCCTCACCCTCACTGGGCTTCTCGCCCTCTCGCGTGGGCTTTCCGCCTCGCCGCGACCTATTGGGCTTCTCGCCCGCCCTGCTGGGCCTCTCGCCCCTCCTTCTGGGCTTCTCGCCCCTTTTCCTGCCGGGCTCTCCGCCCCTGGCAGGCTTCCCGCCTGTCACCTTGGGCTCCTCGCCCATTACCGGCTCCTCGCCGTTCAAGGTTTTCTGGCTGCTGCTCATATTTCCTTTTTTTTTTTAGGTGTTTCCTTGAAAGGGGAGAAAAACCGAAAATACAATAAATAAACAAACCTAACCATAAAATCTTGTTTTCTCCTTCTGCCCCAATCCCTACTTACTGCGGTCTGCACTGCTAATTTCTTTCTGAGCTGCTCGCTCGGCGGCCCTGAGCCGCCGTTTGTCGTGCCTCTGCCTAGGATCCTCGCCCAAAGCTTTTCAAATTTATCCGTTTTCATTCTCTCCTGCCTCAGTGTTGCGCATTTCTCTTGTATCCGCTATTGCCGGATATGCGCTCTCAGCTACCTATTTAAATTTTAACGTATTATTTTAGTTTTAATTGTAGTCCTTTTATTTTATTTTCCTTTAAATTATTTATTTATTTATTTATTTATAGTTCCTCATATTACTTATTATCTATATATATTTATATATATATGTATTATTTTTGTTTACTTTGTAGTTTTTTCCTTTTGTCTTTTAATTTTCTCACGGTTTGATGTTCCCGTGTCGTTGTTTACCCTCCTCTGTCCCGGCTGTTGATCCCTATCAGTTGGGTCCTCCACATTTGTCTGTCCTTTTTCGTCCCCTTCCGGCTTCAGGGTACTAATGTGGGCTCGCCGCTCCTGTCCAGTCTTAATGTCCTTTAATTTGACAATGACTGGAGACACGAAATCCATGATTCGGAATGGTCCTCCGAACCTTGGCGCTAGCTTGGCAGCAAATCCTTCCACTGCGTTTGACAAGTGGTGCTCCTTGGCCCACACCACTTGTCCAACTACTGGTGTCCAGTGTCTTCTACGCAAATTGTAGTATCTGGCTTGGTCCTGAGCCGCCATTTCCAGATTTCTTCTCACGATCTCGAAGACTTCTCTCAAGTCCTTCGCGAGCTCCGTTGGATCCTGCTGCGGCCTTCCAGTTCCCATTGTAGCCTCATCATACACGGCCTTCGGGAGTCTGGGTTCTCTTCCCTGGGTAAGGAATGCTGGGGAATATCCGGTGGATTCCTGCGTACTTGAATTTACTGCCAGTGTTATCTCTGGCAGCAAGTCATCCATTTCCTCTGATTCCCTTCCGCATACTGGGCAATCATCGTCTTCACCGTTCTGTTGGCTCTCTCCGTTGGATTTTCCTGGGGCGTATACGGGGCCGTGAACTGGTGACGTACTCCCATGTCCTCCAGGAAATTTTTAAACGCTCTGCTTGTGAATTGTGCCCCATTGTCTGTAACGAGGACTTTAGGTACCCCGAACCGCGCTAGGATTCTCTCCTGAACGCTTTCTTTAGGGTATCCGTCGTGGCCTTCCGCAATGGCACCATCTCAGTCCACTTTGAAAACCTATCAATGAACACAAGCAGCATCGTGTTTCCGTGTATGGATCTTGGAAGTGGTCCCACAAAATCCGCACAAACCGTGGACCATGGCTCCTCCGGGATTTGTGTTAGCATCTTTCCGCTGCCTGTAGCTGGCTGGCCTTGAAACGTTGACACGTCTCACACTTACGCACGTATGATCGTACGTCTCTCTGCATCCCTGGCCAGAAATATCTTGACGCAATCTTGGCGATGGTTTTCCGGCTTCCTGTGTGTCCTGCTGTCGGTGCATCATGATTCTCCTTCAAAATCCTTTCCTTGAGCCCGGACGGCACGCATAGTTTCCATGCGGCCACGTCTTCATGTCCAGCTCTGTGAGGAATGTTTCGGTACAGACCTCCCGCTTCCCATATATAATCCGGGAACTTTTGTGGATGAGCCTTCATTTCCTTCAGCTTTTCCTGGGTCCATGCACAGGTTTTATACTCCTCCAAGCTGAAGTGCTCGCCGCTGCCAATCATGAGGCAGGCTTCCGGTTCCAACGGTTGCCGTGAAAGGGCGTCCGCCACCGTATTTAGTTTCCCACGCCGATATATGATGTCGAACTCATATTGCTGCAACTCAATGCCCATCTCGCAATCCGTCCAGTCGGGCTCTTGATAGAGTTGAGCCATTTCAACGCCATATGGTCCGTAACTACTTGGAAATGATATCCTTCCAAATATGGTCTAAACTGCTGAATTGCCCACACGATGGCCAGGCACTCCTTTTCTGTCGCCGAATAATTTTGTTCTGCCCCGTTTAATGTTCGACTAGCGTATGATATAACCTTCTCCTGGTTATCCTGGTGTTGGGTTAGGACCGCTCCTACCCCACATTACTGGCATCCGTTTGCAGCACAAATTTCTTGTCAAAATCCGGACAAGTCAATACCGGTGCTGCGATCAGGCTCTCCTTTATGTCCTCGAATGCCTTTTGCTGGTTTTCCTCCCAATGCCATTTGACGCCCTTCTTTAGCAATCCTGTCAGCGGGTTGATTTTTGTTGCAAAGTCCGGAACGAAACGCCGGTACCACGATGCAACTCCTATAAACCTGCGCAGACCTTTGGCATCCGCTGGCGGTGCTAGTTCTCCGATGGCTGCCACCTTATCAGGATCCGTACGGATCCCTTGATCCGTCACGAGATGCCCGAGGTATTTCAGCTCCTTTTGAAGAACTCGCACTTATCTACGTTGATTTTCAAATTTGCTTTTCTTAGCCGTCGGAACACCTCTTGGAGGTTTCTCTTGTGCTCTTCCAGCGTGCGGCCGATGACGATGATGTCATCCAAATATGCGAAGGCATGTGGTTCCATATCTGGCCCGATAACGCTGTCCAGTGCTCGCTGAAACGTTGCCGGTGCTGAATGCAACCCGAAAGGCATGACTTTCCACTGATACAGACCCCGTCCCGGGACTGTAAACGCCGTTAATGGTTTACTTGACTCCTCCATGGGTATCTGCCAGTATCCATTTTTAAGTCCAAACTACTGATGTATTTGGCCTGTTTTAACTGATCCAGGATGTGGTGAATCCTCGGCAAGGGTACGCGTCTGGGATAGATTTGGCATTCAACTGCCTGAAATCCACGCATAACCTCCATTTGCCTGTCTTCTTCTGCACCATGACGATTGGGGCACTATGAGGGCTACTCGAAGGCTCTATACAGCCTTGTTTTAGTAGCTCATCAATCTCATTGTCAATGGTGGCTCTCATCGCTGGATTTCTTGGGAAATATCTTTGTTTTAAGGGTCGTGCATCCTTCATCACTATCTTGTGCTCAGCAATGTTCGATACCCTTTGATTTCCTCGAACATTTCTAATTCTCTTCTTAGAAATGTATCCATGCACTGGTCAGTTAATGGCGTTTCCGCTGCCATTTTTAACCGTTCCTCTGGGGCTTTGTTACTGTCCTGTTCCTTGTTCCTGCTTGGTTCTTCGCTCTGCGATTCCTGACTACTTCTCTTGCTTTTCGTGGGCCTATTCGCCCTAAACTGAATTCTGTGTCCTGCGCAACTTAATTCTGCCTCCAGATCCTTCAATATGTTGTAGCCCAGGACTAGATCATCGATGATCCCTGGCATTACGAACAGTACTGTTGTGATCTGCCGGCTCCCAAACTCGAGTGTCACCTTGAGCTGGTGGTTTATTTCGCCCGCTCGCCCATCCGCGAATCTCACGGGTCTCCATGTAGGTGTCAGTTTTCCCAGCACCCAAGCTCGCTGCTAACGTTTCACTGACAAAACTGCTGGTGGCTCCTGTGTCGATCACTGCCTTATAGGATTTACCTCCTATTTTAACAGTGGCCGACAAGTATGAGCCCTCATCCCGAAATCCCTTTTGATTTATTGGGGAGCCGAGTTTGACGACTCCTGCCGTGCTCCGGGTGGCGAGACGGGGTCCGTTTCCGTAGCCCCGCAACAGTTCATTGTTTTGCGTCCGACCATCCCACACCTCCAGCAGAAAATAACGGTGCGCTGGCGACACTCTCGTCTCCAGTGTCCCGCTTGTCCGCAATTTCCACATGCATTGGAGGGGTCCGGTATCCTTTGTGGGGTCCATTGTTTGCCTGTCTCCACTGTTGTGTCTCCTGCGGCCGGGTGAATGGATTTGTGTGCCGAGGCTGTGGCCTTGTAGTCCTCGGAGGGTCATTGCGATGGGGTTCACTGGGGACTGAAGTCGGGCGTGGACCGAACTGGCCCGTAATCGCTCCCTATCGCGGTCTAACTCCTCTAGCTCATCCGCTAGACCCATTAATCCCTGCAAAGTGGAGAATTGGGATGGCCTGGCGAACGCTCGGAGATCTGGAACGCTGTTGTCGTATATCCTCTCCAGTTGCGCCTCTGTTGACATTTTCAACGGTCTCATCAGGCACTGCATCTCCACCATGAATTCCTTAAAGGGTTCTCCCAGTCGCTGCTTGCGCTGTATCACCTCCTCCCGAAGGTGATTGAAGTAGCCCTTGGTAGAAAATAGGCCTGAAAACTGGTCGTGAACGCTGCCCATGTCGTCCAATGTTGGTTGTTTGCCACGTACCATTTCAAGGCTATTCCCTGAAGCAGTTCGGGCATCGCCCTAGGTAGCAGGTCTAGCTCGAGACCGTACGTCTCCGCTGACCATTCCACCTGCTCTAAAAACTCTAGCGGTTTCGCTGCCCCATCGAACCGAAAACTCCATTCCCTTACCCTAGCCGCTATTCTAGAATAGTCAGGTGCTTGTGGCCTGGCTATCATATCCTGCTGTATTCTGGTCTCGGTTGGAATTGGGGTGGATTCGCGGAATTGTTTTGGCTGTACGCTGGGATATCTATCTGTACCTGTTCCTTGAAACTGGCATTTAGAATATCTCCTGTGAAATCATCACCTGAGGCTTAGAAACAGCGGGTCTTTCCTGTTGCCCACTGCTCGTAGACGCCTTAACTGGTGACGCTCTGCGTGACGCTCCGCTAATTCTGTGAATCTGAGTATGTGCGCTGGGTCCACGAGCTGTTCTCGTGCCCAAGTAACGAACCCTCTGCGTAATTCGTCTACGTTCCCTGCCAATTCAAGGCCGAACTCCTGGCTATACGCCAGTAATTCTTCCCTGTTTAATTTGTATATCCAGCTGGTACTCACCATCGTGGATAAAAAATTCCTTATTCTTAAATATATCTATAACTCAGGTAATTCTTATAGGCACAGCGACCCTAGTTCGGGCGCCAGTTGTAACGATCGGGGCGGGATAGCTCAGTCTCGTCCAGGATTCGCTGCAACAAATTTATATTTGTTGGGCACTGTGCCAAAATAAGAACTCCGGGGTTTAGAATTAAGTAATATAATATATATTTGAACTGGGAGTTGCACCTCTTTTCCACCACACCTGTCTTAAGCGGGGCACAAGACGCCCTATCTCTAACAATTAGTTTACGCCCGACTCGCCGGCCAACGCCGTCTGGGTGATCACGCCGCGCTTACGCTCCGCTTGATACTCCGGTGCTACCCGCACTCGGATACTCGCTAAGCTTCGCTCCGCTAGATACTCTGGTGCTGCACGCTCCAGATGCTCCCGCGAAGCTGACGCGCTGGCAAACTCACCGTCCGCCTGGGCACTTACAAAATACGAGATGGGAAAGTAGTGAACTGGACTCGCTTGGTCAAAGGAATCCTCCCCAAGACTTACTACGTTACTGCTGCTGGTAAACTGCTCTGCTCTGCTGTCCCTGAACTGATCCTTGGCTCGTTTCCCAAGGAGTCACTTTCACTAGCACTAGCACTGGTCACTGTTCAACGACGACTTAACTCCACACTTAACTGTCCAACTGCCTCTCCAACTGAATTCCCAACTGACTCCTGCCTCGCTCTTTATACCCCCTGCAGCGCTGCTATTCAGCAGCCCGCTCTCCCGCCAAAACTCCTTGCTCAGCCGATCCTCTGCGGCGCTGCTGCTGCCAATTCAGCGGCCCGCTCTCCCGCCAAAACTCCTTGCTCAGCGCATCCGTGTCCCGCTATGCGCTGACTATCCGCTCTGCTGCAAGCTTTCTCTCCCTTTCTCCGCTCTCACTCCATCTCTTCTACTGCTTTCTCTTATACTGTTCTCTCTTCTGTCTATCCTGCGTTATTGTAAGGGATCCTAAAGATTCCTTACAGTTTTTTACATGGGCAGTTATACGTTGCGTGTTTACGAGTTGGGAAACCATCCGCTTTGTTTGTGTTAACGTCAGACCAAAAAACAAAAAATGTGGTTTACCAAGAGCACTTCAATGAGACGGATAATATGCGGACACGTAGAACGCTTCGATTCAGTATTTACTTTGAATTCACTTTCATTTACTTAAAGAAATTCATCGAAATGAATTCATTACTGTTGTGAAATGAAATAAAATATTTCCTTTTCAAATATAAAACAAAAAAAAATGTTTCTTAATATTTTAATCACCAAACGAAATGTTACAATAAACGAAGCCATCTGGAGGCGAAATGGAGTTCGCCGGGTTAGCTAGAATATATATATATATACATATATATATGATTCCTTATTTTTATATTAATCATTATCTGCAAGGGTATTAAACCTCCGCTTGCGCAAGTTAGCTTCCTGGTTTTTTTTATTTAAATTATTAAGATAGCAAACAAAACAGTAGTATTTATAATAATCTTAAAATTAAGTTATATGTTATGCATATATGTATATACTTTTTTATATTCATATATTAATCGTTTTTGTTTTAAGTTATAAACTAAATAGTAGTAGTTGTTGTTGGTCTTTATCATTTTTATTATTACTAGGGCCTTATTGCTCCGCGACCAGGTGTTAGGTCTTTTGTGCCGGCCTGTAGGATTAAGGTAGAGCCTCTATTCCTAGGCTTCTGATAAAAAAGAGCACTTTGGCGAGGTCTATCTGTTCCCAAATCCTGTAGGGGGGGATAAGTTCACCTCCTAGTTGTTGAAGTCGACGTCTGATTAGTGAGGGGCATTCACATAGAACATGTTCTGATGTTTCTGGCTCCAGCTCACAGAATCTACATGTGTCGATTTCTGAAAGTTTTAATTTCTTAAGGTCATACCTTAGGTTGCAGTGACCTGTTAGGTAGCCTGTTAGAGTGCGAACCTCACTCTTTTTTAGATTGATGATGCGTTTGGATCGCGACGGGACGAGAAATTGTTTGGCTTGTCTCAGCCCTGCACTGTCGGTCCAGTGACGACTTATCTCCTTTTTCGTCCCATTTCCTGACCAGTTCCCTTTTGTCTCCTTTCGAAAGTCCACAGAATGGTTCAGGGCCGATTAGTGGTGTCATCGCTCCGCGTTTTGCAAGGGAGTCTGCCACCTCGTTTCTGATATGGCCTTCCGTTGGCCACCGTTAAGGTGTTTTTGGAGGCAAGGGCGTTCAGATGCTGGACACAGTTTTTTACAAGTCTGGAGGTGATCGTGAAAGATCTCAGCGCTATAAGCGCCGCCTGACTGTCAGAAAAGATGTAAATCCGTGCGCCTGGCATATTTCTGCGAAGGCATTCACGCGCACAGATTTCTATGGCGTGTATCTCTGCTTGGAAAATGGTTGTTGGATGGATGGATGGAAAATGGATTTGTTGAACCTTGGTCCGAAAATACCAGCCCCGGTGTCACCGATTTCCAATTTCGATCTGTCAGTGTACCACGTTTGTGATGCACTGGGCAGAGATATTGATTTTGTTGTCCAGTCGTGTCTGGTGTACAGGACTACAGAGAAGTTTCTGTGGAAAACAAGTTTTGGATTTTTCTCGTCAATTATACGCAGAATGGGCTCGTTTATTAGGGGTTCGAGTACCCGTAGATGCCCAGTTAGATCACCACTTTTTATATTGGTGATGTTTTGAAGGCCAAGTGCCCCCAGACAGGCCTCCTTATTCAGAGTGATGGGTAGAGGGGGTATGCCAGTTATAACTCCAAGTGCTGCAGTGGGGCATGTCCGGATGGCTCCAGTGATGCCTATGCAGACCAGTCCTTGTATTTTAGTAAGTGCAGCCGCAGCTGTCTTCTGGGTACATTTCGTCCACCAAGCAAGAGATGCATAGGTAATGATCGGTTTTACCACAGTGTAGCCTTGAGAGGGGAACCCTAGGTTGTTGAGCTCAAACAGAGTCCACAAGAGAGGAGAGAGTACTCCCCCTTGGGGGCATCCCCTTGTGGCTGTGATTGAGGTCATGGTTCCTCCTAGGTCTACAGCTATGATTCTGGATTTGAGCATTTCCAAAATCCACCTAATAATGGGTGTAGCGACATTTTTACGTACAAGAGAGGCACAGATAGCCTCGTATGACGTGTTGTCAAAAGCTCCTGAGATGTCTAGAAAGGCACCTAGTGCTATTTGTTGAGAGCCAATGGCCTTTTCAATGACTGTTGTAAGGCAATGGATGGCAGTCTCAGTTGATTTACCAGTTTGGTACGCATGTTGGTACTTATGTAGGGGAAGATGCTTGAGATTCACTTCCCTGATGTGCTGGTCAATTATCTTTAGCTAAGACTAATTGGTCTATAGGATTTAGGCAGTTGGGAATCTTTCTTCCCTACCTTTGGAATAAACACAACTTTCACTTTAGCCCATTTGCTTGGTATGTGTCCAAGCACGTTGTTGGTCTTTATTTGATTTGATTTCTCATGTGAGTAAGTAAAAGTATGCTTAATGTATAAATAAAAAACCTTTCCTATGCCGTGGTATAATTGCCTCGTTAATTAGCTCTAGAAAGATTCTCTTATTATATCTTCCCGATATCTTAGCATATCCTCTAAGAACTGTGTTGGGCCAGTCCGTGCCGTTGAGCAGGATAATCTCGTTCTCTGTAAGGGTCGCTCTTCCGTAGTGTTGCTGTCGATGGGGATGGGACATATGCCTAGGAAATGCAATGCATCTTCTTTAGATTGCATATTGCGTCGCGTTGAGTGGCAAAATTTCTGTGCGTGCTCTGAAGATGACCGATACTAAGTATGCCACTAGGCAATCGGTGAAGTAGTTCTCGGCTCTGAGAGTCTGGTGGAGGTGCCTATACATTGGTCTTGAAGTAATTTCGCACGCTCTTTCTAGAAAACTTCTCCTGCCCGCTTCGTAAGCGGCTCCGGCAATCTGTTGTTGCATTCTCTTCCACAGAGTTTGGTTTTGGAAACTTCCATCAATACCATATTAATTTGCTACGAATAAGATGCTTTGCGACATTTTCTGTTAGTCGTTCCTCCCGCATTTCTATTACATTGTTTATGTATATTGTGGATGTATACCGTGGCGACACCAGTTTCCAAATGGATTGCATGTTTTGTGTGTGCCTTTCAAAGTTCACATTTTGTGTGAGAGTGACTCCAAGGTATTTAAGGTCTTTGACGGTCTCCAAAGCCACTCCGTTGAGATGCCAGGTTTTGTTTTGGGCCGGGCGTCCTCTGCCATCCTTTATTACCATTACTTTGGTTTTTTCAGAGTTGATTTTTAGACCCCAGGTTTGGCAGTACTGCTCCATGGCGTTGATAATTTTTTGGAGCATAGAATGGGACTCTGCCATGTCGTCCGCATACATAAGGACTTTAACATGCTCCAATCCTATACTCACACCCCCTGGGAGGACAGCTGTAATGTCGTCCACGTGAGGGGGGAAAAGCAACGGGTCTAAGAGGCATCCTTGCTTTACTCCCAGGTTGCAAGCCAACTAGTCTGAGAGATGTTTTCCGTTCCATAACGATACTTCAATCATGCATGTCGGTCGACGGTGTCAAAAGCTGCTTTGAAGTCGATGAAGTACATGTAGCACATCTTAGCGTTCATCAAAAACGCTGTCAACCGTAGACTAATCCCGCCTAAAACCAGCTTGATATTCACTCAGAACATTATGTTTCTCCACCCAGTCATTTAGGCGCGTGAGAGCTATTGAGGCAAATATCTTCATAATCGCCGTTAGGATAGATATCTCTGTATTTCGCTGGGTCGGTGGGATCTCCATTTTTTAATATTGGAAATATTATTAATTATTATTAATTATTATTATTATTTTCTGAAACTTTCCGTGGCCTGCTCGGTGTTCCAGCTTTTGTTAAAAGCAGTTGCTAGCCATGAGACGAAGTTTCCCGGCGCGTTTTTTAGGAACTCTGCTGAAATCCTGTCTATTCCAGGTGCCTTGCCATTTTTCCTATTTCGTATCGCTGCTTCCACTTCCGTTTGCGATAACTCCTTATGTAGGTCTTCGTTGACTGTGAATGGCATTGCGAACAAGTGCTGCACTCTGATCTAGCTGCTCTGCTGTAGTAGTGTTTTAAAATGTGCCAGTGCCTTTGGCTCAGCCTTGATATGCAGACCTTAGCTGGAGCCGTTCAGGCGTCTCACGAGTTCCCAGAACCTCTTTCTGTCTCTCACCTTGTTCACTTGAAGCTCAATTTTTCTGTAGGAGTCTTCTTGCTTTATCCTTCAAACTGTCTTGAACTGTGCATTGGCCACCTGGTACTCGATTTTGGATTCTGTGCCTCGCTCTTTGGCATTCATCATCGAACCATGGTTGGTTTCCATGGTTGGTTTCCTGTTCGTTGGGAGGGATTTTGCATGCAAGCTGCCGCACGCTGTATGCTGGATGTAAAAGGCTCTATGTCCTGTTCTTCTGCTTGCCTTACTTGGTCGATCCGCAGCTTTAGTGTTGCCAGCTATTGCAGTTGAGATATGTTGGAATTATATTTAGGCGCTAATCCTGACCATTAATCTCTATTAAAGGCCATTGCTATCGACAAATTTGCAGCGCCCTGTCGCCACTAGATCTGCTTGGATGCCTTTCAGCTGACCACCGCTGGCTCTCCCTCTTGATGATGTCCTTACTGCTGGTTCCCACGATAATATGTGATCTGGAAAGTAGCTTCCATATTGCTGCATATTTTGTTCTACAAAGGTTTTGTACAGGAGGAAAATTTGGAAAGAATTTATAAGTTTAAAGAATTGGACGTATATACGCTTATTAGCTGAACCTGCTATGTTGATATTAATACTAATTTGTGGGCTTATATGTTACTTTGGAGCTTTCTAGTTTTTTTTGTTTCTGGCTTTGCTCATAAGGGACATGTAGTCTATGACAGTGTCCTCCAGATTGGTGCCACACGTTTTCTTTAACACGTTGACAGCTGGCTTGGTTTTGCAGGTTAGTCGTTGATCCGCATTGAAACTCATTCACTTGCTGCCTAGGCATATTGAGTCATTTTTCACGAACACCTTATGGGTGCCGCTTACTGCCGTCAACACCTTTTTAAGTTGCAGCAGTGCAAGATTATGATCTTGCCGCTGTTGGGTAAGATCCCTGTCTATGTAAATTGACGTTCCAACCAGCTTTATCTTATTCTTCAATATTTCCGACGTCATGGACGCCGTATCCATTTTTGACAAAAGCCCCATTTTATTGTTGCGCTGATATAGGATTCGGGTTTCACTTACTGCAGCGTTTGGCAACGACATTTTTCCCCGTAAGAGCTTCTCTACTCCCTGCTTTGTGGCGTCCTCTTTACTGAGGCCTTTAAATATAAGGTTTCGGGCTTTGCTGACTTGCACCAATCGGCTGACATCCTTGCGATCCAGGTTTTTTTTTGCATTTCAGCAGTTGCAGATCACGTTTAAGGGTCGCGTTCTCTGTTTTGAGGGCGTAAAAATTCTCCGATACTGTATCTAATTGGGTCTATGTACCCCCACATCTTCCTTCGTTGCTAGGTTGTCGAGCCGTTGCCCCATATTGTTGATTGCTTGCAGTACATCTCCAAGCGAAATATCAGGAGACAAATCGCTTCTTTTCCGCTTTTCTTGCTGCGCTAGGCCACTTATAGATTCTGGTTGCAGTGGGTGTTCTCGAGGAGGGGTTCTATTAAGTGGCATATTTCTTGTGTATTTTGCTTTCGGGGCTTAATTTTATTTTTAGCCGGAAAGCTCGAAGCTCAGGGACACTTTTTTGCTGGTCGGTAAAACTCACCACGGCAACTAAGACAGCTGAACTCGAACCACCGTAGTTTGTGTTTCTGGATTCTGCTTTCCGCGTCTACTTTCACTCAAGAGGCACTTTTACTTACTTTTTTGGAGAGTTTTTCGCTCTGGGACAATTGCGACAAGTGATTTTTTAATTCCCAATACCGTCCGCGATCGATCCGTATCAGTCAGCAGCTCAGGAGCACGGCTAAAGAGTGTCCTCCCCCTCTTATTGGTCACCCGCAGGTGTTATCTTATGTGGCAGGAGTCTCGCAATCTGTTGCAGAACCGGAGAGCGACACGAGACACGTCCAGTCGGTAGGCAATCATCTTCTTTTCACCAACAAATTAAAATAATATATAAATATAAATTAAATATAAGTTGCATTCCATTTTCCTACTTAGGGTGAAGAAAGATTTTAACCGTAAAGGTTCTCTAACTGCTTTGAATAAAGCTATATATTCCGCTTCAGTAAAGCACTAAATTCAGTAATATCGAAACAATCCTACGTGAATCGATAGCCATCGGTATTTCGGATTTAAGCTACGTACTCACCAGAGCTAAAATTTAGCAACCAAATGAGTGCGAGCGAGAGGTAAATACACTTTTTCGGCGCCCTTAGCAAGGTCGGTATATAATTGAAGGGTTCTGGCTAACTCGAGGCTTAATCGGCATAATCGGCTTAATTTCTAATAACTAAATCAAGACTACAACTACAAAAATTGTTGACAAATTTAAGTTTGTAAAATGCTTTATAACTAAAGAACGAGAGGTTTCACATTGGATATTCTTGTTTAATATTGAAGTAGAAAGGCCAAAGCTCTTTTTAAGCTTAATACCCGCTCTGGGCAACGTAAGGTTTGGGAGTTATTAGGCCTTGAAAAGTGCCGATGTAAGCAATGCATGATACTTTGACCGCGGTTTTCTTAAAATTGGTGGGTGATGGAAGCCTCTCAGTTTCGGACTAGTAATGTACCGGTTCAGATCTATCAGAATCAATGGCTTTTATTCGCCGGCATTTTTTTATGTCGACCAGTGTAATCGGTGAACTTTGCTGTACGATAAACTCCCAGCATTAGCGCCTATTTAACAAGCGTGTCTCTCAACCAAGACTTGAAACAGATAATAATTAAATTAAAATAAGGAATCATATATATTGTTTTAATCAGAAATCTTTAAAAACAACGAAAATCGACTAATTTGGACCGGTCGTTCCTATGGCAGCAATAAGATATAGTGGTCCGATTTGGATGAAATTTTAAATGGATAGCTATATTTATGCTTAATTGAACATTAAGCTACAGGATGGGTATCAGCCATAGCTATCAGGGCTTTCGGCTGGATATGATTTCCTTTTCTTCGGTAGTTAAACATTTTGTGCTTAGTAAAATTATTAGTAAGTAATACCAGAGAGAATCTATATAGAGCCACAATTTTTGCTGTCGAACATTTTCCTCTGCCGACGTCGACAGATGTAAACAGAGCTCATAGGATGTTAGTGTTGTTAAATATGGAATTCGAACTGTTTCGAACGCTTTTAAACACCTTCGAACACCTTTGAACGCTTTCAAACCTGAGAGTTATTTAATGAATTATATAATATTTAAGCGTTTCTGGAGAATATTTCCAAAAGGATTTTGAAAGTAAAATACTTCCTTATTCTTTTGGATAAAGAAAAATATTTATTTATGTAAAAATATGAACTTCTGCCTAATTTTCAAGCGTAATAAGGTTTGGGAAGGTTTAGCATGAATATAATTTGATCAGAATAGGTCTGTATTTTAACGGTTTTGTAAAAATACTAGTATTCTTAAAAACAGGTGGAACCCAACGAAGAAATAAAATCCAAATGCTTGATGTGACGTCACGCAGGTCGAGAGCGAACAGCTCGCTAAACCAATACACGTAGCCAAAAAACCCATTTGTATACACCAATACATATGTCAGGTTCGACGTTTCGTTAACAGAGGCGATTCCATGCGCAAAAACATGTTAGTTAACATCTTTTGCGGATGGAATCGCTCTGTTATGTTAGTTAACATGTTTTGCGGATGGAATCGCTCTGTTATCGTAACATAGGGTTGTAAAATCCATGCGCAGCGGACTTAACAATTGCAAATGCTTGGCTATGCATAGAAAAGGGTATTTTGGTACTGGATAGTTACCTAAAATTGTTTCTTTAACAAATATTAGTAAAAAAACCCTTTAAAATAAGTATTTCCACTCGTCATCCACACTGTGGACATCGAGCACATCGAGCAAGTATGAAATGCCGTAGGTGACTACCCTGTTGGCTTGCAACCGTGAGAGCGGGACAAAATTGCGCCTCTATATAAGTTACTCTATGGTAATACTGTCTAAATAAGTTCATTTGGTAAGTGACAATGTATTTCGTTTATTTGGTAAGTAGTAAGTGGCATTGAGTAAATTTTGGCTTTAAACCCTTTTCGTATTATAAGTTATGGATTATATTGGTTTTTTTGAGGAAAGTGAGAAATATTTTTATGTTGTCGGATGTGAGATTGCTTAAGAGTGGTAGGAAGTTTGTGTTCGGAGTACGAAGATTTTGGAAGGCAGCGCATTCGTTTAAAATGTTCAATTGTTGTGTCCGGGTTGTTGCAGAATTGGCATTGGTTGGATGGCGGTTGCGGAAATCTGTTTGCATGAGTCAATCTGGTACGCCCAAGGCATAGTCGGATAAGTTTTACTTGCTCGATTCTCAGTAGTTTTGTAAAGTTTGAGTTCTTTGTGTAATCAGCGATTTATTTGGTCGATTTATATTTGGTGTTGTAAGCTACCCCCTAAGCTTGTTGCAGCTTTTGCTGCCTTATCGGCGTATTCGTTTCCTGGAATGCCTATATGGCTAGGTACCCACAGTAGTTTTATTTTCGGGAAGTTGTTTATAATTGTCCACGAATTTTTGAGATCAGTTAGTCAAACTTTTATTGATTGATTGATTATTGATTTCCTAAAATTTTTGTAAAAATATTTAATTTTGTGTAATTGATTTCTGATTAATATTTAGCTGTTTAAATTTCGATATTTTTTTTGATCTGGTTGAATAACTGGCCTAAGCTAGTGCATTGGTTGATACTGTCTTGGAGCACAGATTTATTGTATTTTTATTGTTTTTCTTCGTTATTTTGTTTATTATAGGGCCAATTGGGGAATCTTTAGAGTGTAGTATTGTGTTTTAGATTTTGGCTTTCAGAAACTTTATTTTGTTTTCTAGTAGTAAGCCGTGTGCCTCCACGTACATGTTGTGTATTGGTGTGGCTCCAAGCGCTGAGTGTAGTGCCGAGTTCATTATTGTTTTGATCGGACTCAAAGTAGATTTTGAGGCAGTGCCATATATTGGTAGAGCATATTCAATTTTCGCTATACAAAGACTTTTTAACATTTGGACTAGAGTGTGTGGTTGACAGTTGTATTTAAACATTTAACAACATTTAATGATTTGGACAGTGAGTTTTTCAGTCTTTTGATATGTGTGCTCCATTTGTACTTAGAGTTAATTGATAATCCCAATAGTTTTATGTCTTTCGTCGTTTTATCGCGTATGAGCTTGCGTCTATTAGGGTTTGATTAATCTTTATTGAGATAACTTATATATTAAACACGTTTCTTTCTCTTATTGTCTCTTTTTTTTTTCACCACTTCAACTGTACTCTGTCTTCTCCTTCTGTCGTCTGCAACGCTGTAAACTGCAGAGTTTTGTGTTTTTCGATAATGTCTGCTATGCTGTTGAATGTTCTAATAGCATTCAACAGCATATAAGACGACTGATAGGGGTGATCCTTGGGGGATACCATTGTGGAGACTTTGTGTAGTTGAGTGGGCTTGGTTCGTTCGAACTCGAATTTTCCGGCCAGTCGTAAAGTTTTTCACATGTTAAAGGATTGTTTTTCTGCAACCCCATATTTTCAATTTTTCTAAGATTGAGTGTAATCCAATTTGTATACCCTTGCAGGGAATTATAATTTTATCCAGAAGCTTGCAACGCAGTGAAGGAAGCATCTTCGACCCCATAAAGTATATATATATTTGATCAGCATCACCAGTCGAGTCGATCTAGCCATGTCGGTCTGTCTGTCTGTTTGTCTGTCCTTTGCTCCGCAAACTAATCTTTCCGTTTTTGAGCTATCCAAATGAAACTTTGCAGTTAGTCTTCTGTCTTTTGCAGCTAGTATATATGTCGGAACGGCCGGAATCGGACTACTATATCTTATAGCTGCCAATAGGAAAGATATGGCCAAAATTTCATATTTCCGCTATTTTTGAAGATATTGGTCTCAAATTAAATATATGATCCATTGAATATATTTTAGCTATACACCTTAAATTTCATGCAAATCGGACCGCTATATCTTATAGCTGCCAAAGGAACGTTCGGCCCGAAAAAGTTGATTTTCGTTGTTTTTAAAGATATCGGTCTAAAACTTAGTAAATGGCTTTTTAATTTCAATATAGCCATACATTTAAAATTTCGTTCAATTCAGACCAATATAGCTTTAAGCTGACATAGACATGATCTGGCCATATAAGTCGATGTTCGTTGTTTTTAAAGATATCGGAATTAAACTTAGTAAATGACGATTTTATTTAAACAAAGCCATACATTTAAAATTTAATTGAAGTCAGACCACTATATCTTATAGTTGACATATGAACGATCGGTCCAAATAAGCCGCTTTTCGTTGTTTTTAAAGATTTCGTATTAAAACGATATATTAGATTCCTTATTTTTATTTTATTTATTATCGGCAAGGGTATATAAACTTCGGCTTGCCGAAGTTAGCTTTTTTTCTTGTTTCAATGGCTTTTCAAAATCTAGTGATATGATCGATATGTGTCTTTTTTTGGAGAAAGCCCTGCTGACTAGAGCGTCTACATAAAGTAGACAGTCTGTCACCGACATTCAAAAGCCGATTAGTTGCCTATTAAGAAGTTTGTTCGAGATTGTCGTGTATTTTTGAAATGCATGGATTTAGCGGTATGGGTCGATAAGATTATATTAATGTTTTATCTTTTCCTGGCTTGTGGATTGGTATAATAGTGCTGGCTTTGTACGTTTGGGAAATTTGTGATTTTAAGGTACTATTAAAGAGGGATATTAATCTGTTTTTAACATTTTTGGAGGTATGTTTTAGCATGGTGTAATTTATTCTATAATATCCTGGTGTATTTTCTTTTAAGCTATTCAAAGCTGCAAAAAATTCTAGTACGATTATGTTGTTCCATAAATTCAGCTTTATTAAGCGGTTAGTCGTGGTGAGTGTTCTTTAGCATGTCCTTTTTAGCTTGTAGAAAGATAGGTGAAAAGTTCTTGTCCTCAGAGAGAATAGACCAGTCCTTTGAAAAAGCGTTACCTATTTCCTCCTGGTCTGTTATTATAGCTTTCGAGTCGGGATCTTTAATGCAATGTATTGTTGTTGCCTTATGTAAGCCACAAAATTGTCGAATTTGTTTTATATTGTTTTACATTTGGTGTCTGGGCAGATGCTGGATGTCAGTTTGTCTATACTTTCTTTTATGCTGGTTCTAATTTCCCTTCTGTATTGAGCATTTATTCGTTTAAAGTTAAAAAGGTTTTCGTTGTTTATATGACTATTAAATTTTCCCCATGCTACGTTTTTATTCTTTTTTAATAATTCTTGCTTTGAATTGAGGTTGAGTTTGGGGAATGCTTCTTTAAGCACTCTGTGTGTTATTTATTGGTATTAGATAGCCTAAGTTGTCTGTGAGTTGTTCATATTAATTCCAGTTTGCAAATTTAGTTATAAACCTGGATGAGTATTTGTGAACTTCTTATACCCGTTACCCATAGGGTACAAGGGTATTTTAAGGTAGTATGTAACAGGCAGAAGGAGGCATTTCCGACCCCATAGTATTCTTGATATTCTTGATAAGCATCACTAGCCGAGTCGATTTAGCCATGTCCGTCTGTCCGTGTTGGTAAACAGATCTCAGAGACTATAAGAGTTAGAGCCACCAAATTTGGTGACAGCATTGGAATCTGTTGCACGTAGATCAGACCCCATAAACTTTATATATTCTTGATCAGCATCACCAGCCGAGTCGATCTAGCCATGTCCGTCTGTCTGTCTGTCTGTCCGTCTGTCTGTCGGTTTCTACGCTATCGTGCTGAAATTTTCAGCATAGTCTTATTTCTTTAGCACGCAGTATATATGTCGTAACAGCCGAAATCGGACCACTATATCCTATAGCTGCCATAGGAAAGATGGAGAAATTAATGTAAAAAAAATTTTAACTTCTCTGTTTTTCAGCGAATTTCTATAAACTTCGAGATATAGTCGTTTTTTATAGATCTAGAATTATGGTTTTAATTTCATTAAGATCGGGCAACTATTTCATATAGTTCGGGGATCGGTCGATTTATATGAAAATGTAAAATACTACATGTAAAATGTAAAATGTACAAAATTTACATAATTTGACATTTTTTTTTTAACATTACCAGAATGGATCGATTTTCAATGATCCAATTTCAGACTGCAAGGGTATACAAACTATGGTTTACCGAAGTTAGCTTTCTTTCTCGTTTTCTGTCAAATTCGGCTAATTTTGCAAAAAGGTATCTCTTGGCATACTTCTCCGCTCTTGATGTTGATATAAGATGTTCTACTGCACTTGAGGCATGATAATGGGTTTTTGCAGAATTTCGCGGTGTGTCTAATACGTAAACAATTGTAGCAGCGCAATGGTGGGGGTATATATGGTGGTATCGTCTAAGTAGAACTTGATGATTTTCTTCACTTCTGTGACCTTTTGTGTTTTTAGATCTTCCAAAATTTCTGTTTCTTCCATACCTCTCAAATCGTTGCAGTATATGACTCCTTTGCAGGAGTTTAGTGATCTGTGTTCGGTAACTTTGATGGGAATATTGCTCAGCATTGTTGTTAGTTTGATCAGTTTGTCAGCTCGGTTTTGATATTGTGTTTTAATTGTGTTTGGTCTTTCCGCTGACCACACGATCTCAATTTTTTATTTCCGATCTGATAAGAGTTATATTTTAAAACAAGAGTAGATTACATTCCAGAACTATGGGTTTTTTTTTTTTTTTATTTGGTAGACCACAAGAAAAGCACAACCGTTCATATCGACAGTCAAAATTTAACGAAGCTATATTTAAATAAAAAGACCACCAAATAAAAATACCATTTATTAAGATTTAATCCGATATCTTATAAACAACGAAAATCGGCTAATTTGGAAGGCAGCTATAAGACATAGTGGTCCGGTGTAGATGACATTTTTAATGTATGGCTATATTTAAATTAGAAGGTCATTTACTAAGTTATAATCCGATATCTTTAAACACAACGAAAATAGGCTAATTTGACCTGATCGTTCCTAAGGCAGCTATAAGATATAGTGGTCCGATTTGAATTAAATTTTAAATGTATGGCTATAATTAACGTAAATGACCATATATTTAATTTGAATCTGGTATCTTTAAAATCAACATAGATCGGCCGGTGCTTTTTCGTCCGTTCCGACATATATACTAGCTGCTACAGAAAGAAGACTATCTGCAAAGCTTCAATGAGAAACCTAAAAAACTGAGAGACTAGTTTGAGTTGCAACGGACAGACGGAAATGGCTAAATCGACTCGGCTGGTGATGCTGATCAAGAATATATATGTCGGATATGTTTCCTTTACTGCATTGCAAACTTCTGATCAAAATTATAATACCGTCTGCAAGGGTATACAAATTATGGACATGCTAATTGCTTCTTATCTGTTCGTCCTTGACCAGTGGTCGCATATTAGGATTATTTTCTTAAGCGCCAAGTTCGTGCCACGTTGCGTCGTGGACGTGGATGTGCCCAACGATGCGGCACGTCGCAGGTCTTCTACGACTACAATGCGGAAGGATCCATCAGCAGCCAACTGGACGAGGAGGAGGAGCAGCAGACGGAAGAGGCCGGACATACAAAGATGTCCTTCGGTAACACTTCCCAGCGGGATCTGGGGCAACTCTCCAGCAGTGGCAGTAGCAGCAGCTGCAGGGCCAGGAGCTGCTCGCCAGGAGCAGCTCGGTGGAATCGGGAGCTGTGCCTGCTGCATTGAAATCATAATTTTAAGTAAATAAATAAATCATTTGTTCATTTGTACGCGGCTTGGCGGCGTTTAATTTGAATTGTGAACAAACACCGCTGACAGTATGGCCATTTTTCCGTTTCGTATGGATTTGGGTGAACCCCTAAAAAGTTAAGATTTTTTTCTAGCTATGTGTCAGGCCGATTTTTTGCCTCAAAAAAAAAAAAAAAAATTTTTTTTGCAAAATGTCCCACATCATGGTTGCGTTCACCAAAACAACATGATAACTGATCATGATTACTAATAGTAATGCAAACATTTTTCCATCATGATCAGGAAACAGGAGCGTTAAAATAGTACGCTACCTTTTAAAGATACTGATGGATTTCTGCTGGCATATATTAATGGTTGAAAAATCGATAAAAATATACTAAAGAAGAAGAACTTTCACAAAGGGAATATAAGTTATTAATAATATATTATATTATATTAATAAAAATACATAATATATATTATATTAATAATAATCCAGTGGAATTCTAAGCTGTTCTGTCAGAACTGTTTGATTATAATGTAGCTACGAATCCAGCGTATATTGTTGCAATTGCGGTAGTGGTCGAAATGAATTTGGTAACCCGCCTTTTCAAAATAAGGAGGCGTCAAATAAAATAAAATTTTTTTTTACGTAAACGACAGGTTTAAAGCCGATAGCTTCCAAGCCGATTATTTTTAGGACGGCGTATGTATCATTAGCGTTCACCAGAACAACTTGATCACTGATTACTGATCCATCACTGATCAGTTATCATGTTGTTTTAGTGACTCCTTAAGTTATAAACTCTAAACAAAAAGTGGCATACATTTTGATACGGCATATTCCATGTCATTTCGGACACCCCTGTTATTTTTGGTCTGAAAAATAATGCATACCCATACTTTGAAGTACATAATGACACTAAACTTTTTTTCCTTTACAATCAATACTTTTCGATATAAACGCTGTTGGACAAAACTAAAAAAAATCATAGCTTGAAACGGTGAATGCATACCTGCATACCTGTGTTCATATATATTTTTTAATAAAAAATACTTTACTATCATAGGTTTAATATTAAGAGGGTTTTTTTTTATTAACAAATTAGACAGTATATTTTTATACCGTACCCAAGGGTATTATAATTTAGTGACAATCGAGAATGTATGTAACAGGCAGAAGGAGGCATTTCCGACCCCATAAAGTATTTATATTCGATTTATCCATGTCCGTCTGTCCGTCTGTCCGTCTGTCCGTCGTCCGTCCATCCGTGTGAAACAACAGATCTCAGATCAGAGACTATAAGAGCTAGAGTTACCAAACTTGGTGACAACATTGGAATCTGTTGCACGCAGATCAATTTTGTTTTAAAATTTGGCCACGCCCACTTCAGCCCCCGAAAATCGTAAAAAACGTATATAAGCTAAAGTCCTAACTTTTGGCTCAAAGTAAATAGGTAAAATAAATAAATAGGAATTTGCCGACGTTTTCTGAAAATTTGAGTAAAATCGGATGATAAACATGGAAGTTATTTAACAATAAAGTTTCTGTGATGGTTATGAGCCACAAAGGCAGTAACGAAAAAAGTGTTACGTGCTTTCGGGCGCAGTATTAATTCGTAATGCAGCTGCAGAATTTGTCTTTTTTGAACGTTGCTGAACATGTTTTTAGCAACATTTGTCTTCATTTGTCAACATTTTGTTTTTTCCATGTCCATGTGCTATTTAATTTCATGCACAATACTTTGGGTACCGGGTATCTCACAGTCGGTCACACTCGACTGTAGCTTTCTCACTTGTTTTCGTTTAGGACCAGTAGAAATTCGCACAAATTTCTTTTTTGGGTAAAGAAGGTTCAGATACATCATAAGAAAAATATATTGGAATGGAACAAACGTATTTGCTTGAAAAATCTATTTATTTTCATAGTTTATCAATTTTTTTTGTTTTTTTTGGAAGGGTTGTGTATATTGATTTTATGATTGGACTTAATATTGTACACAGAAAATTAGGATAACTAAACGCGTTGTAGTGACCCTCTTTTGGGAGGCGGTATAGCTCTGACACAGTACAGAACGTTCAGTGACATTCTTATACATATATCTATATATACTTAAAAGAATGTCGTGTTAGTTGTCACCCTATTTATAACTCAAGAACGGCTGTACCGATATGGCTAAAAATTGGTGGGTACGTAGCCTAGAGCCAGGAGACGGACATAGGATACTGTTTATCCATAATATAGTGAAGGGACACTGATAATTAGAGGTTTTCAATTTGACGTTGTAAGTAATGACTTTATGTTTGAAGTGGGCATTTCTACGACTGTAAAAGAAAACATAAAATTCATCTCTTAATATAATTATTTTGTTACAAGTCTAACATAACTGAACATTGAGAACGAAAGCATCCTTTTACAGATCGTAAGTTTTATTTATTTGCATTTGCAAGGGTCGGCAAACTACCACTTTTCGAAACAATGATATTGATATTCGATGGGTCCTTAGCATTAGTCCGCCCACATTAGTAGCGTTAGCGATTGAGCCATTGAGCGATTGAAAAATATCAGTCTGGACGTTATTTCTGCAGCTCTGAGGCAGTATGCAAGATTTTATCATTCGAAGTGGACAGCCGGGCAGAGTGACACTGTTCCAGCTTACTATACGTGGAACCAGAGTTCTAAAGTCTTTTAAAGGCCAAAACCAGCGTTTCCCTTGGAGTAAAAAACGGATGCTCTTGGCAGCGACTTTTCAGCAACTCTTCAGCGACTCTGTAGAGATTCTTCCGCGATCACCTTCTGCTGATAAAATAATTGGGGATTTGTACAAAAATTGACATTGAACATTTATATGGGTACTAGCGGACCCGGCGAACTTTGTCTCGCCCTAATTCGACGCCATTATATAACCCCAGGGTAATAGTCAAACACTGCATTTCTTTATTTAGTATAGAGCGATATGATATACTATGTTTTTTGTTTTATTTTCCGGCGCAAAAACAAACAATGAAGACGGCTTACCAACACGCGAACATGCAACGTACAGCTGGCCGTGCCAAAACAGGGAAATTCTAGATTTATCCCGCAGACTTCTAACGATTGGCCTTGCGATTTGTTGATTGTCATCGCAAATGCCAATCGGACGGGGAACTGAATCCTCTTGAATTGGAATGGTAGATCAGTTGGAATAATCGGAATTCGTGGTATAAGGACTACCTCTCCTTTAAATGTTCCCTTGATGATCGTCGCCTGAATAACGTTATTCATCAGATTCTTGACGGACAACCGCTTCCGTTGCACAATTTCGGATGATTTAGATTCTGCAGCATTATAATAATTGATCCCACCTTCAGTTGCAAATTATGCGGTGGAGTTCCTGGCACATCTAGCGAGTTCAAAAATTCTGTCGGATAGTTCGTCGCTTCATCCTCGTCGGTCACGCTGTCAACGGATCTGTATGAATGCAGTTCTCCATCGATTTGATTTTGAATAATGTAATTCAAATTGTCTACGTCCTTGTTCTTCGCTGCTAGTATTGCCCGTTCACTAATCCAGTCGATATTTTTATAATTTTGCGCAATGTCGGGGAACACTTTGTTAATGAGTTCCTCCTTTGACGATGTGAACACGCAAAATTTGCGGAAACGATACTGATCCAGTCGAAACATCAACAGGAATTTCGCCATTGCCAAGTGCCAGCAGTTGTCTCGAGAATTCAGCAGCGGACGGGTCATTCTGCAATGTGACTCTCATGTTCGTGGTTAATTTCAGCTTTTGACATATCTCCACAATGAAGACGATTTAAGGCATGCATTAACTTCATCGGCAGCCGTAAATTTCGGGATGACGGGAAGCGTTTGACGAAAATCTCCGGACAGCAATATCAAAGACCCACCAAATAGTTTCGAATCACCGCGTAAATCTTTCATCGTTCGGTCAACTGCCTCCAAAGCTCGCTTATGCGCCATCGTGCATTCATCCCAAATGATGATTTTGCATTCTCGCATCAATTTCGCTGTCGCCGAATTCTTGCTTATTGTGCATGTTGGCTTGTCAACCGTGAGAAGATTCATGGGCAGCTTCAAAGCGGAATGTGCAGTTCGACCGCCTTCCAACAACGTGGCAGCAATGCCAGATGATGCAACAGCCAACGCAATTTGAGATCTTGATCGAATTGTTGCCAGAATCAACGAAATGACAAATGTCTTGCCTGTCCCACCAAGAGCATCGAGAAAGTATAAGCCTCCCGATCCATCGTCAACAACCTTCATTATCGAATCGTACACGTTCTTCTGCTCGGCATTCAAAACGGCACATTGGTTCGGACTCTTTCGGCCAAGTTATCTTGGTTATAGTGTTGCTCCCGTTGAAATTCGCGATTGAAAGCATCGTGCACTGAACGATGTGGCGTTGGCATTCCCAATGTCGACAGTAGACTGCCGCACATGAGCATACACATGTCTTCGATCCGTATTAAAGCTTCGTTGTGCATTTCTCCGTTAATGGCAAGAGTGAAATTCATAGTTGTCCTGCGAACGTCTATTAAAATGTCGTCAGCCATATCGTCCTTGTACTTTTCCCACAGTGCGGTCGGGTTCGACGGATGACATGTGGCTATGATTATTGCAAATAATGCACGAATTTGATTTGATCCAGAAAGAGAAACAGTGGCATCAGCGAGCGTTGAGTCCCAATGTGTGTCGTTTTCAAGCAAATTTAAACGTTGGCAAGCCTCCCGAAAAGTGACGCACAGCACACCATCCACAGTACGCAGGGACTCGAAGGATGTAGGGCCTCTTATGTTCACCAAAAGCAAGCGAATATAAAAGCATTCGTCTTGGCGTGGATGAACTATGTATATTCGTCCGAGAGCATCAGTCGAATAGATATCAGCGAAACCATCAACAGCATCGCCTATTTTTCGGCGTTGAAACTTTTCGATGCAGCGTTCCATGTATAATAGCGTGGCATTTCCGAATAGAGTAAAGTCCTTGCGAACGGATCGCTTTCGCATGTAGAAAGAAATTTGTCAACGTTGTCGCTGGTGGCCGTTCTGCTCTTTCCGCTGCATTCGCGTCCGTAAAGTAGACACGCTGGCCGTTTTCCAAGTGAACAGATAAGTGTACGACCGTCGGATGACGTTCATGAATCGGAAATGAAAACAGACGCCAAATGGCCTCGTTACAACTTACGTAACGTCCAAGTTGAAATTTCGTCACCTCGTCGTTTGCATTCGGATCAGCAATGCCAAACACCGCCATGTCGCTCCCTTTGTTCACATATTTGCAAATGTATTTGATTGATTTTATAGAGTTGCAGTACTCAACATTGCAGTGCGTTGAAAACGTTTTCGACAAAAGCGGACAATATGGAACGATCCAGCGGTTATCGACGATGACTTTGTTATTTTTACCATCATTTCGATCCATCTGCCGTTGTCATCTGGAGAACGACGCCTATACAATGAATATCCATCGTTTCCACTGATTGTTTTAGCCACCAACGGACGGGGAAATCGTTTTGTGCAATTTCCGTTTTCCATGCATGGTGATTCTGGGTTGTGGACTCCGCAAGGGCCATGGATCATACTCGTTTTCACAACGGAATGCAGCTCCGGATCAGTTTCTGGATCTGGTATTTCGGCAGAAATAATCGAATCAATATGTTCTGGTCGGATCTTGTCGAACATCCAAAGCAAAATGTGCGCATGTGCAAAATGTGCGCATCCAACAACGAACTACGCCAAAAACCTTCTGCTTAACGATGTAATCCATAAGAATTTTTACCCTTAGCTTGAATACTCGTGCAGTGATGTCATGTCGATCGCTGGATGTTTATCCTTGGTGCAACAAATTCGTAATATCGGGCCATTTCGGATTGCATGTAAACGTGATAAATAAATCAGGTCGTCCGTAATTCCGCACGTACGTCATCGCATCTTGAGCGTACTCATGCATATGGCGCGGGCTCCCAACATAAGTAGCTGGCAGAATGGTCAAACAACCAATGTTTGCCGCGTGTCCATCAGTAGCGATGGCGTCACGCAAGTGGATGTACTCGTCAGATCATAACTTTGACTGATTGAAACGAATGAAATTGAGACGCTCCGTTTCTACTTTTACATACATGTCGACACAGTACTGCTGAAACAAACGGCGGTATCTCAACAGATGATTGTCAACATCTAGTCGAATCATCAATCAATTCGTTTCTTCTCCTGTAATATGAATTCGAATTTACGTGCAGAATGAAAAGAAGTGATTAAACAAACCTGTCGTTGGATTGACCATCTTTATGTTGAAGTGATAGCCATCTTCTCCACGACAGAACATCAACGGATATCGAAGTGCATCATATGACCGATGAGTCTCATAAACGCGTTGCAATTGTCCATCATCCCGACGCTTGAGAACAATATCACGTGATTCCACATTCTCGTCAACAATCAACACTGCGACTTCATTGATAGTGGGCGCATTGAATTGTCTTGAATGGCTTCCTGCTGGTCTTTTATCTGCTCTGATAATGATTTTGTGGTCGTCAGAATGCATTGTATCCAAAGCTGTTTTGAACAATCTGACCAATTCATTACACTCATGAGGAAGATTTTGCAATTGTTGTATTATTTCACGTTTAGTTGCAGTGAAAATTGCACAACGCTGATTAAGTTCAACTGCCGAATCACCAACGAAATAGATCTGAAGGAATTTATGATCTTTGTTTGGTGGTGGTAACAAAGCGCCCGCTCGATGGTGAATTTGCCCTTGAATCTGAATTTTGTGATGCAATTTCGTGAAAAATTATAGTTGTTCATGTTGATAAAAGAGTGACGCTATCTTCTATCTATATATATAAAAATGGAGCCCAAAAAATGTGTCGTAAAAAACTACTGGAGAACGGCTGGGCCGATTTGGTTCAAATTTTTTCAGTTGTAGGTAACTAACAGGAGAAGGTCAGAACGTAATAAAATTTTTAGAAAATCCTCCAGGGTAATGGTGAAAAACAGATAATTAAAATATCAAATTATATAAAACAGTAGTGTATCGAAATATATGTCAAAGTAAAAACAAATCGTTTCAATATTATTCGGTTTCTTATTTGTTTTATCAGACGTCCGGATTTGTTTAATTTCTTCCTGTGATTTGTAGGAATAATGCCTGCTATAAGACGGCCAAACATTGGACGACGTACACGTCGAGCAACATATAGTCGGAATGTCCATGAAAGTCAAACGCAAGACGAACGTGCAGAAAGAAATGAATCGAGACGAACCCGTTTAGCACAGATTCGCTCTACACAAAGAGTACCAAGAACAGACTTGAATCGCGCTGCATTTGCATACAATTTCTCAACGTCCTACAAAGACCATAGCTGCGTTGTTATCGGTTCATTGTCTGTGGTATGTCAGCACTGCAATGCACTGAAGTTTCGATTGAAGCTCCCGGCTTATGCTGCGCAGGTGGCAAGGTAAAATTGCCGGTTTTGACTCACCCACCAGAGCCATTGTATTCGCTTCTATATGGAAATACAAGCAAATCAAACCATTTCCTGTTGCACGCACAAAATATAACGGATGTTTTCAAATGACGTCATTTGGAGCAGAGGTTGTTTAACAACCAGGCTACAACCCGAGTTATAAGGTAATAGCGTCACTCTTTTATCAACATGAACAACTATAATTTTTCACGAAATTGCATCACAAAATTCAGATTCAAGGGCAAATTCACCATCGAGCGGGCGCTTTGTTACCACCACCAAACAAAGATCATAAATTCCTTCAGATCTATTTCGTTGGTGATTCGGCAGTTGAACTTAATCAGCGTTGTGCAATTTTCACTGCAACTAAACGTGAAATAATACAAAAATTGCAAAATCTTCTTCATGAGTGTAATGAATTGGTCAGATTGTTCAAAACAGCTTTGGATACAATGCATTCTGACGACCACAAAATCATTATCAGAGCAGATAAAAGACCAGCAGGAAGCCATTCAAGACAATTCAATGCGCCCACTATCAATGAAGTCGCAGTGGTGATTGTTGGCGAGAATGTGGAATCACGCGATATTGTTCTCAAGCGTCGGGATGATGGACAATTGCAACGCGTTTATGAGACTCATCGGTCATATGATGCACTTCAATATCCGTTGATGTTCTGTCGTGGAGAAGATGGCTATCACTTCAACATAAAGATGGTCAATCCAACGACAGGTTTGTTTAATCACTTCTTTTCATTCTGCACGTAAATTCGAATTCATATTACAGGAGAAGAAACGAATTGATTGATGATTCGACTAGATGTTGACAATCATCTGTTGAGATACCGCCGTTTGTTTCAGCAGTACTGTGTCGACATGTATGTAAAAGTAGAAACGGAGCGTCTCAATTTCATTCGTTTCAATCAGTCAAAGTTATGATCTGACGAGTACATCCACTTGCGTGACGCCATCGCTACTGATGGACACGCGGCAAACATTGGTTGTTTGACCATTCTGCCAGCTACTTATGTTGGGAGCCCGCGCCATATGCATGAGTACGCTCAAGATGCGATGACGTACGTGCGGAATTACGGACGACCTGATTTATTTATCACGTTTACATGCAATCCGAAATGGCCCGAAATTACGAATTTGTTGCACCAAGGACAAACATCCAGCGATCGACATGACATCACTGCACGAGTATTCAAGCTAAGGGTAAAAATTCTTATGGATTACATCGTTAAGCAGAAGGTTTTTGGCGTAGTTCGTTGTTGGATGTACTGACGAAATTTCAACTTGGACGTTACGTAAGTTGTAACGAGGCCATTTGGCGTCTGTTTTCATTTCCGATTCATGATCGTCATCCGACGGTCGTACACTTATCTGTTCACTTGGAAAACGGCCAGCGTGTCTACTTTACGGACGCGAATGCAGCGCAAAGAGCAGAACGGCCACCAGCGACAACGTTGACAAATTTCTTTACATGCGAAAGCGATCCGTTCGCAAGGACTTTACTCTATTCGGAAATGCCACGCTATTATACATGGAACGCTGCATCGAAAAGTTTCAACGCCGAAAAATAGGCGATGCTGTTGATGGTTTCGCTGATATCTATTCGACTGATGCTCTCGGACGAATATACATAGTTCATCCACGCCAAGACGAATGGTTTTATATTCGCTTGCTTTTGGTGAACATAAGAGGCCCTACATCCTTCGAGTCCCTGCGTACTGTGGATGGTGTGCTGTGCGTCACTTTTCGGGAGGCTTGCCAACGTTTAAATTTGCTTGAAAACGACACACATTGGGACTCAACGCTCGCTGATGCCACTGTTTCTCTTTCTGGATCAAATCAAATTCGTGCATTATTTGCAATAATCATAGCCACATGTCATCCGTCGAACCCGACCGCACTGTGGGAAAAGTACAAGGACGATATGGCTGACGACATTTTAATAGACGTTCGCAGGACAACTATGAATTTCACTCTTGCCATTAACGGAGAAATGCACAACGAAGCTTTAATACGGATCGAAGACATGTGTATGCTCATGTGCGGCAGTCTACTGTCGACATTGGGAATGCCAACGCCACATCGTTCAGTGCACGATGCTTTCAATCGCGAATTTCAACGGGAGCATCACTATAACCAAGATAACTTGGCCGAAAGAGTCCGAACCAATGTGCCGTTTTGAATGCCGAGCAGAAGAACGTGTACGATTCGATAATGAAGGTTGTTGACGATGGATCGGGAGGCTTATACTTTCTCGATGCTCTTGGTGGGACAGGCAAGACATTTGTCATTTCGTTGATTCTGGCAACAATTCGATCAAGATCTCAAATTGCGTTGGCTGTTGCATCATCTGGCATTGCTGCCACGTGGTTGGAAGGCGGTCGAACTGCACATTCCGCTTTGAAGCTGCCCATGAATCTTCTCACGGTTGACAAGCCAACATGCACAATAAGCAAGAATTCGGCGACAGCGAAATTGATGCGAGAATGCAAAATCATCATTTTGGGATGAATGCACGATGGCGCATAAGCGAGCTTTGGAGGCAGTTGACCGAACGATGAAAGATTTACGCGGTGATTCGAAACTATTTGGTGGGTCTTTGATATTGCTGTCCGGAGATTTTCGTCAAACTGCTGCCGATGAAGTTAATGCATGCCTTAAATCGTCTTCATTGTGGAGATATGTCAAAAGCTGAAATTAACCACGAACATGAGAGTCACATTGCAGAATGACCCGTCCGCTGCTGAATTCTCGAGACAACTGCTGGCACTTGGCAATGGCGAAATTCCTGTTGATGTTTCGACTGGATCAGTATCGTTTCCGGCAAATTTTTGCGTGTTCACATCGTCAAAGGAGGAACTCATTAACAAAGTGTTCCCCGACATTGCGCAAAATTATAAAAATATCGACTGGATTAGTGAACGGGCAATACTAGCAGCGAAGAACAAGGACGTAGACAATTTGAATTACATTATTCAAAATCAAATCGATGGAGAACTGCATTCATACAGATCCGTTGACAGCGTGACCGACGAGGATGAAGCGACGAACTATCCGACAGAATTTTGAACTCGCTAGATGTGCCAGGAACTCCACCGCATAATTTGCAACTGAAGGTGGGATCAATTATTATAATGCTGCAGAATCTAAATCATCCGAAATTGTGCAACGGAAGCGGTTGTCCGTCAAGAATCTGATGAATAACGTTATTCAGGCGACGATCATCAAGGGAACATTTAAAAGGAGAGGTAGTCCTTATACCATGAATTCCGATTATTCCAACTGATCTACCATTCCAATTCAAGAGGATTCAGTTCCCCGTCCGATTGGCATTTGCGATGACAATTAACAAATCGCAAGGCCAATCGTTAGAAGTCTGCGGGATAAATCTAGAATTTCCCTGTTTTTCGCACGGCCAGCTGTACGTTGCATGTTCGCGTGTTGGTAAGCCGTCTTCATTGTTTGTTTTTGCGCCGGAAAATAAAACAAAAAACATAGTATATCATATCGCTCTATACTAAATAAAGAAATGCAGTGTTTGACTATTACCCTGGGGTTATATAATGGCGTCGAATTAGGGCGAGACAAAGTTCGCCAAGTCCGCTAGTTACCTTATAACTCGGATTGTAGCGTGGTTGTTGAACAACCTCTGCTCCAAATGACGTCATTTGAAAACAGCCGTTATATTTTTGTGCGTGCAACAGGAAATGGTTTGATTTGCTTGTATTTCCATATAGAAGCGAATACAATGGTTCTGGTGGATGAGTCAAAACCGGAAATTTTACCTTGGCACCTGCGCAGAATAAGCCGGGAGCTTCCAATCGAAACTTCAGTGCATTGCAGTGCTGACATACCACAGACAATGAACCGATAACAACGCAGCTATGGTCTTTGTAGGACGTTGAGAAATTATATGCAAATGCAGCGCGATTCAAGTCTGTTCTTGGTACTCTTGTGTAGAGCGAATCTGTGCTAAACGGGTTCGTCTCTGATTCATTTCTTCTGCACGTTCGTCTTGCGTTTGACTTTCATGGACATTCCGACTATATGTTGCTCGACGTGTACGTTGTCCAATGTTTGGCCGTCTTATAGCAGGCATTATTCCTACAAATCACAGGAAGAAATTAAACAAATCCGGACGTCTGATAAAAACAAATAAGAAACCGAATAATATTGAAACGATTTGTTTTTACTTTGACATATATTTCGATACACTACTGTTTTATATAATTTGATATTTTAATTATCTGTTTTTCACCATTACCCTGGAGGATTTTCTAAAAATTTTATTACGTTCTGACCTTCTCCTGTTAGTTACCTACAACTGAAAACAAATTTGAACCAAATCGGCCCAGCCGTTCTCCAGTAGTTTTTTACGACACATTTTTTGGGCTCCATTTTTATATATATAGATATAATCTTCTTTCTTTATTATAATAATCGATATTGTAAATTGGATCGAAATTATTAGTAGAAAACAAGAAGATCCTTGGTATTTTTCCGAAGACAAGTTCGAATAGGTAGTAGCCGTGAACACTAGTTGGAGTGATGTTAATGCAAGAGGTGAAGTATTGAATATATTTATCCCAGTAGTCTTTGTAAATTGATATATATGATCTTATGTAGTCATTAAATATTCTATGGGATCTTTCTATTGTGCCTAGAGTTTGATGGTGGTCTACCGTGGAATTGTGTTTATAAATATTACTGTTTTTGCAGAGTTCTGTTTATATTGAGTTCATATATTCTGACCCCATGTCTGTAAAAATGGTTTTCATTGGTCCGAATGTAAGTATGAATTTTTCAAATATTGCTCTTGCTATTGTTTTTGCACTTTTATCTGGTACTGGAAATGTAACTAAATATTTTGTTAAATCACATATAATAGTGACTGCGTATTCGTTTCCCTGTTGTGATGTTGGAAGTGGTCCAATTGTGACAATTATTGTTATGTCAAAGGCTGTTGCAGGGGTTGGAGTTAATTTCATAATTGTTTGGTTATGTTTTAATATTTTTGCATTTTTCGCAGGCTTTTACATATTTGGTAATCTCTTTTGTCATATTTTTCCAGCTAATTCCTTTTCTTATTTTTCTTAATGTTCTTGAGACTCCTGAATGACCTCCTTCGACTGGATTGTTATGGTATCTATCTAGAATATTTGCAATTTCTCTGTCATTTGAATTTAATATTTTTTCAAGAATTAAATTGCAATTCCTGTGTTTTTCAAATTGTTTTTTCCTTTTTCCTTAAATTCGAGTATTGGAATATTTTTATATTCTTGCAGAGGGTATTATAATTTAGCCATATTATTTGCAACGATCGACTCGGCTGGTGATGCTGATCAAGAATATACATACTTTATGGGGTCGGAGATGCCTCCTTCACTGCGTTGCAAATATCATGACAAAATTATAATACCCTCTGCAAGGGTATAACAAGAAAAAAAGCTATCTTCGGTAAACCGAAATTTGTATACCCTTGCAGTCTGCAATTGGATTATTGAAAATCGATTCATTTTGGTTACAGTTGAAAAAATATCTTAGTTTGTAAACATTTTACATCTTACATATAGAATTTTACATTTTGCATGTAGAATTTTACATTTTCATTTAAATCGACCGATCGTTTCTATGGCAGCTATATGATATAGTTGTTTGATCTTAATGAAATTAAAACCGTAATTCTATAACCGTAAGAAACTGCTATAACTTGAAATTGATTGAAAAACAAAAAAGTTAAAATTTTAATTTCTTGTTAAAAATTGTTTTGTACGAATTTATTTTTAATTTGTCAATTTTATGATTACTGGCCACTTGTTCTTGGAAAGAATAGATTTAGATTCATCGATCCATTAATGATCATTTGGTTGACTTTAAAAGTAACTACATAAAATTTTTTTTTTCTATGAATATACACGAAACCAAACTTCAAAACAAATCTGAACAACATTTCCTAGCTGTGTCCAAATACCTTTTTTTTTTTTTTATACTTTGCTTTTGTTTATTGAATCTTCTCCTTTGCGAGACTAACAATATGTGTATCAAATCTTATATAAATAACCTAACTAGCAGTCATCTGACTGGCACAAAGTTAAACGTCCCTGACAATTATTGCTGGGCTGGATAGTCGTTTCGATGCAGGCGGGTTCTGCTGGAAACCCGAGTCAAGCCTCTTGCCAGATGATTTGGGTGCACAGTAAGTTTTTTATTGTAGGTCGCCTTTTGTTTGTCTATTTCATCTTTTACTGCAAGAATGCCGAGATCCTTGTGGATGTTTATGTTGCGAATATACCATGGTGCCTCAGTGATAGTTCTCAGGATTTTCGATTGTGCTCGCTGGATGATGTCTAAGTTGCTGCTGCTCGCGTTCCCCCACAACTGGGAGCCATATGTCCAGATAGGCTTGAGAGTGGAGTTGTAGAGCAGGACCTTGTTGTCCAGACGCAGTGGCGATCGGGCGTTTAAAATCCAATGGAGGCTGCTGGCTTTTAGTTTTAGATGGAGTTTCTTGCATTCGATGTGTCTTCGCCAGGTAAGTCGTCTGTCGAGGTGGACGCCGAGATACGTTACTTCGTTGACTTGGGGAGTTTGCGTACTATTCAGGAATATTGGAGAGCATGTTTGCCTGTTGAGGGTAAAAGTTATGTGTTTACATTTTTGTTCGTTAATTTAAATACGCCAGTTAGATAGCCACTTCTCAACTACCATGAGATGATTTGCTAGCTGTGTTGTTGCTCGGGTTGGGCACCTCGAGCGGCTTAGGATCGCAGTGTCGTCGGCGAACGTGGATGTTGTTAGCCGCTCGTTCGTAGGGATATCCGCTGTATAAAGGACAAACAGAGTAGGCCCAAGTGCACTTCCTTGTGGAACTCCAGCTTCGATAGTGTAGTCGCCAGATGTTGTTGCGTTGCACCTTACTGCGAAAACTCTGTTGTAGAGATACGACTCAAGTAGCTTATGAGTATATGTCGGCATATATTTTTGATTTTATGCATGAGGCCATTTAGCCAGACTCGATCGAAAGCTTGAGATACATCGAGGAATATTGCGTTGCAGTATTCCCGATGCTCGAAGGCTGTGCGTATCTCTGAAGTTATTCGGTTGACTTGTTCGATGGTTCCATGGTTTTGACGGAAGCCAAATTGATGAGCCGGGATAACATTGTGTGCTTCCAGATATGGTATTATGCGTGTTAGCATACTCGAACAGTTTGGACAGACGCAATAATAGACTTATTGGTCTGTAGGATGACGGGACTGTGTGGTCTTTTCCGGGCTTCGGTATCATTATGATGACAGATTTTTTCCAATTTCTTGGGTAGTAGACGAGACATATAATCCCATTGAAGATTTTGAAAATAACCTCTGTAGCAGAGTTTGGAAGTTCAATTATCATTTTTGGAGTTATTAAGTCATCGCCCGGAGCGTTTTTTGGTTTCAGGTTCCCAATGACTTTTGCGATCTCATTTGGCTGAAACAATGTTGGTAAAGACAAAGAATTAGTTTGAATTTGCGGTAGGACAAGTGGACTAGTGGCTGGGTTCGGCTGGAAGACGCTTCGGAGATGTAAAGCAAATGTTTCGGCTCTATCTTCGTCGCTGCGGGCCCAGCAACCTGATGATTTCCTTATCGGGGTGACTGTTTCGATTGGAGAGCTTAGGTTTGGGTGAGCCCTCCACAAAGGATGCCTTGTACTGGTTGGCAAAAGTTTTTCGATGTACCGTAGTTGTGCGTTTTCAGCGTCTTGTTTCAGAGCTCGATTTAGTAGGCGAGTGGCTTCTTTAAAAATCTGTTGGTTTGCCAAGCACGTCGCAGACTCCTCTTTTCCAGGACAAGCTGTTCAATTTGTTGATTAGTTTTAAATTTGTTGGGTTGTACGTCCTGTCCTTGTGGTGTTGAAATAGTGGCTGCTGCAGTGAGTACGTCTTCAAAAGCATCAGTAGAGCAGTCGATATTCGCTTCGATGTTAAGCTGTGGGGTTAGTTCAATGTGGGAACTTACATATTTCTTATATTTTGGCCAGTTAGTTCTGTGCGACGTCTGCCTGTGGGGATGATTGATAATTTCTGGGCTTTGAAGAAGAGTTATAAGCACTGGCGAATGGTCTGATGAAAGATCCGAGAGCGCTTTGGCACTTATTATGTTGCGTGAAATATTTTTTTGTCACTGCAAAGTCTATTAAGTCTGGCATCTTTCTGGGGTCTGCTGGTCAATATGTGGGGCTACCAGGGGAAACATAGTCCAATTTGTTTCTCAAGTTAATGATTGCATTATAAATTTGCCCTCCTTTGGGGGTCACGAGACGCGATCCCCAGTGCGTATGCTTGGCATTATAGTCTCCTGCAGCTATAAAGCGATCTCCAAGTGAGTTGTAAAAATCCATGAATTGACCTTCAGAAATTGTAAAGCGAGGCGGGCAGTAGACAGCGGCTATGGAAAGGTTGCCGCTTCCTGACTGCACTTTAATAGACGTCGCCTGCAAGTAATTAGTTGAATACCTTTGGTGAAAGTGGTGCTTGATGCGTTCTCTAATAAGGACGCCGGTTCCGCCGTGGGCTTTACCATCTGAATGATCTGTGCGGTAGAAGGCGTAACCTTTATTTGAAAGTTGTATTTGCTTGTGAGGTGCGTCTCTTCAAGCAGCATAACGTCGATATGATGTTCATTCAAGTTTATGCCGTGAGACGCCATTGGCTTTCCACATGGTTATTCGTAGACTAGACATCGGTTATTTGGACTGCTGAGCTACAAGCAACTGTATTACCATGTTCTGGTTTTGAACAAGTGTTTGCATGGTCGTTTTCATGAAGGACATTAATTCCGTCAAACTTTGTTGCACGGTAAGCATCATAGCTTCCATCGTGCTTTGTGGCTGTCCTGGGTCTTGTTGAACGTTTCCTAGATTCGACTGGAGTGGGTTTTACATTCCTGTTCGTAGTGCATGGGCGTATTTTTGTTCATAATGTAGCTAACGTTCTTTGCTGAAAACCCCTTTTCTTTAAGGGCATCTATAATTTCGTTGGCAGTTACGTCGGGCTCGATTCCTTTTAATACTACTTGCAAGCCCTTGCTGCTTTTTAATTGGTACGTGTAATAACTTTTCTTAGCTTCATCCAGGTATTTGGACACTGCGCGGAAATGTTCTTCAGATTTTGTTTGCAGTTTCGTTTCTTGTATATTCACTTTAGTAAGCGGAACAACATGAAAATATCCATCCCCGACTCTTGACCCAGTTCCGGTTGTTCATCTGTTAAAAGGGCAAATCTGTTGTTATTTGATCTCCCAGGTTGATCGTTGTCTCTTTGGACACGGTTTATTTTTGGCTTATTACCGACCGCGTTGTTCTGCGGGCTAAGCTTACGCTTGATTTGAATGTAGCGATCCATGCCGGTCTGTATGGCCGGGGCCGCTTGTTGAACGTTGCCGATATTGGCTTTGGAGCTTGCAGTTTTGGTTATTATTGTATTTTCAGTCGATGGCATCGCGATAGTGGCCGTTGCTGTAGTTGTTGCTGTTGCTTTTGTCGCCGTTACTGTAGTTGCTGCTGTTGCTTTTTCCGCCGTCACTGTTGTTGTTGCTGTTGCTTTTGCTGCAGTTGCAGAAATTGTTTCAGTGTTTGTTGTTGGGGTTTTGCACTGAGAACTCCATGATGTAGGTGTAGGAGTGAGAATAGCGGGTGAGCAAGACCGTGCTCTTCGGCTATCGACCGCCAAACGGTTGCTCTTTGTCGCCGTTTCGTTGTTGTCGCGCGTTGAGAAATACGAGAAATAACCGTTACTTGGGCTACTTTTTTTCTGTTTTAGCGTCTTTTCGCTTATCTTGGAATACTCCAGTATTTTAAACTTTATTTATTTTTGTCTTTAAATCATCCACTTTCTATAATTTTTGCGGAGCTCGTGCGAAACACGTCCGCTCTCTACGGAAGTACGAATTAATCCAAATAAATGAATGAAAAAATATTACATATACCAACTAAGAAGCACCTAGGGCTTGCAAGTAGTACTAAAAGGAATCGAGCCCGACGTAACCCCCCACGAAATTCTAGATGCCCGTGAAGAAAAGAGTAACAGAGAGTAGTAAAATCATAAGCCAAAACAAAAAGGCCATAGCCACTTTTTAAGATCGAAATGGGTCCAGACAGCAGGGCCTTGAGGAAAAATGAAGTGCACCCCTTTTATAACGTGTAATTCCTATTGCACCGAAGGATTACGGTGGAAGAGCCACATAAAAGAAACGGGCCAGTGCAATGCACAAACTTGCAAGCATATGGACACTTCAGGACATACTGCAGTCTGCGGAGACTTCCACAATTCCGCAAACTGGCCTGCTAACAAAAAAGACCCCCACAAATGAAATGTGGAAGCTGCGGAGGAAACCATACGGCAAACTAAAGGGGCTGTGTGGTCATTTTCGCCAAAGCAACTAGATCCTCATTTGGTCCGCTGAATACCCAGAAGGGTTTCTCCTACGCCGATGCCCTTCAAACTAGTATGGAAAACCGGCTCTAGTCTAATCTAGAAAGCGTTTAGCAAGCCCCAGGACAGCCACAAAGCAAAATGGAAAATCACCATGCAACAAAATACTACGGTATTAATGTACTTCATGAAAACGACCATGCAAACACTTGTCGAAATAATTGAAGTCTAGTCTACGAATAACCATTCTTAACTCCTAATAAATAAATAACACAGTTCCTGAATGAAAATCATATCGACGTAATGCTGTTAAAAGAGACACACCTCACATGCAAATACAACTTCCAATTAAGAGTTTACGCTTTCTGCCGCACAATTTATCCAGATGGCGGAACCTGTATTCTATTTAGAGAACGCATCAAACACCACTTTCACCAAAAGTTTGCAAATAATTACTTGCAGACCAAGTCGATTAAAGTGTAGTCAGGTAACGGTAACCATAGCCGCTGTCTACTGCTCGCTTTTCTTTACAATTTCTAAAGGACAATTCAAGGATTTTTACAACTTATCGTTTTATAGCTGCAACACACTATAATGCCAAGCATACGCACTTCGGAAAGACAATCATAGAATGCAATCATAAACTTGAGCAAGTCCTGGTAGCCCCACATATTTGCCAGCTGACCCCAGAAAGATGCCAGACTTAATAGACTTTACGGTGGCAAAAAACATTCCACGCAACATTATAATAACTAATAACTCTTCTTCAAGGCGCAGAAATTACTGTGACGTGCTTGGAATACCAGCAGATTCATTTTTAAAACAAGGGCGACACCGGGGCTGGTATTTTCGGACCAAGGTTCAACAAATCCGTAGCCATGGGAAAGTCCCCAACCATCTTCCAAGCAGAGATACACGCCATAGAAATCTGTGCTCGTGAATGCCTTCGCAGGAATATGCAAGGCGCACGGATTTACATCTTCTCTGACAGTCAGGCGGCGCTTATAGCGCTGAGATCTTTTACGATCACCTCCAGACTTGTAGAAAACTGTTTCCAGCAGCTGAACACCCTTGCCTCCAAAAACACCTTAACAGTGGGCTGGGTGTCAGGGCATGAAGGCCATATAGGAAACGAGGTGGCAGACTCCCTAGCAAAACGCGGGGCGATGACACCACTAATCGGCCCTGAACCATTCTGTGGACTTTCGAAAGGAGACAAAAGGGAACTGGTCAGGAAATGGGACGAAAAAGGAGATAAGTCGTCACTGGACCGACAGCGCAGGGCTGAGACAAGCCAAACAATTTCTCGTCCCCCAGATGTCGCGTACCAACGCATCATCAATCTAAAAAAGAGTGAGATTCGCACTCTAACAGGCTACCTAACAGGTCACTGCAACCTAAGGTATCACCTTAAGAAATTAGAACTTTCAGAAATCGACACATGTAGATTCTGTGAGCTGGAGCCAGAAACTCCAGAACTCCAGAATGCCCCTCACTAATCAGACGTCGACTTCAACAACTAGGAGGTGAACTTATCCCCCCCTATAGGATTTGGGAAGAGATAGACCTCGCAAAAGTGCTCTCCTTTATCAGAAACCTAGGAATAGAGGCTCTACCTTAATCCTACAGGCCGGCACAAAAGACCTAACACCTGGTCGCGGTGCAATAAGGCCCTAGTAATAATAATAATAATAATAATAAAACAAGGTCTTAAGGAAGTCACCTGCTTACTAAACCGCGCAATGATACATGACGCTGAAAATGCAAAACTACGGAACATCGATCAACTTTCGCCAACCAGTACAAGGCATCCTTTGTGGAGGGATAACCAAAACCTAAGCTCTCTAATCGAAACAGTTACCCCGATAAGAAAATCATCAGGTTGCTGGGCCCGCAGCGACGAAGATAGAGTCGAAACATTTGCTTTACATCTCCGAAGCGTCTTACAACCGAACCCGGCCACTAGTCCACTTGTCCTACCACAAATTCAAACTGATACTTTGTCTTTACCAACATTGTTTCAGCCAAATGAGATCGCAAAGTCAATGGGACCTGAAACCAAAAAAGGATCCGGGCGATGACTTAATAACTCCAAAAATGATAATTGAACTTACAAACTCGGCTATAGAGGTTATTTGTAAAATCTTCAATAAGATTATATGTCTCGGCTACTACCCAAGGAAATGGAAAAAATCTGTCATCATAATGATACCGAAGCCCGGGAAAGACCAATAAGTTTATTACCGTGTCTGTCCGAACTGTTTGAAAAATGCCTTCTAGCACGCATAATGCCATATCTGGGAGCACACAATATTATCCTGGCTCATCAATTTGGCTTCCGTCAGACTCATGGAACAATCGAACAAGTCAGCACAATAGCATCAGAGATACGCTCAGCCTTCGAGCTGCGGGAATACTGCAGCGCAATATTTCTCGATGTATCTCAAACTTTCGATTAGGTCTCGCTTAATGGCCTCATGCATAAAGTCAAAACACACTTGCCTACATACACCCACAAGCTACTTGAGACGTATCTTTACAACAGTCTTTGCAGTAATTTGCAACGCAACAACATCTAGCGACTACTTTACCGAAGCTGGAGTTCCTCAAGGAAGTGCACTTTGGCCTTTTCTGTTTTTCCTTTATACAGCGGATATTCCTACGAACGAGCGGCTAACAACATCCACGTTCGCTGACGAAACTGCGATCCTTAGTCGCTCGAAGTGCCCAAACCGATCAACAACCCAACTGGCAAATCACATCGTAGTAGCTAATAAGTGGCTATCTGACTGGCGTATTAAAATAAACGAACTAAATTATAAGCACATAACGTTTACTCTCTCTGTGGGGGAACGCGAGCAGCGGCATCATAGACATCATACAGCGCGCACAATCGAAAATCCTAAGAAATATCACTGGGGCTTATTCGCAACCAAAACATCCACAGGGATCTCGGCATTCTTGCAGTAAAAGATGAAAAAGACCAACAAAGAGCGACCTACTATGAAAAACTTTCTGTGCACCCAAACCACCTATAAAGAGGCTTTACTCGGGTTTCAAGCAGAACCCAAGCAGGACTCTGTGCCAGAAATATTACTTTAAGCTAGGTTATTAATTAGTTATTATTAAAAAGATTCAATAAACAACAGCAACGCATAGAAAATGGTTTTCATGGTATTCGAGGGCGAAAATTGGCATGGGCAAATTTTAGAACGTACATAACTGCGTACAGCAGATTGGAATTGGTAGCTCTAGCTCTTATAGTCTCTGAAATCTGTTGTTTCATACGAACAGATAGACAGATCGAATCGGCTGGTCATGTTGATCAAGAATCTACATTCTTTATGGGCTCGGAGATGCCTCCTTCTGCCTGTTACATACGTTCTCGGCTTGCACTAAGTTATTATACCCTTGTACCCTATGGGTAGTTTGTATAAAAATGCCAGAAAAAATAATGAGTTCGATAACATCTCTAATGAATTAAATTGTATCTAAAAAGTATATTAGAGTCTTATCAGACAAAAAGGTTTCACACAATTTATGGCTTTTTGTTGGAGTTTGTTACGTCGGTGGTGTCGTTGTGCCTCAGTCCTTGGAGGACATAGGGCTGAGGAAGTGGCTGCCCGGATAGCAGACACGATTTGTGCAGCTGAGCTCGCCGGATTTGGGGTGGGTTCTTTGGACGCCACTATCCTCTCCAAACGTAATCAGAACAATTATTTACGTGCCTGAAAATAGTAGAAATCGTTCGTCAGTCTGTCTTTCTGTCCACATTGCCCCGCAAGCAAATTTATGCTTGATCGTGAAAAACCATCGGGCTATGTTTTGGCCGTTTTCCCTCCCCATTCGCAAACTTCGTGCGCCGTTGGATCGTCGCGAGCCGTGCAATACGATCCCCTGTTGTTCTTGTCGTTCGTCCAAAAGTTATGTCATTTTCTTGACCCAGTCTTCCATTCGTACCATTGTCCCCCTTTTAATGGGCTTCTACCAATGCATTTTTTGTTGGCTTAAGTTCGCATTACAAGTTTATTATAAAGGTTGGTCAAGAGTTTATTGGACATGAATGTATTGAATGTATTGAAATGTGGTTTTCTATAGTAAGGGATGCTCTGAATGAGTGTAAACAATATTTAAAATGTGTACTTATGTTATGTTATGCATGTAAGTGTATCTTTGAATGCTAATATTGTATTAGGTATAGTGTGTGTTATATAATGGGGCACGATCATATATATATATATGTCAGACAATATTGGGCAAAGGTCCCGTTGACTCACCCTCGGTTATTCCATCGTTGAGAGCTCTCGTTCCGGAGTTGAGGTTTTAGTTGTTGTAAAAGTTAAGTAGAATTAAGCATATATATATATAATATCGTGCTATGGGTTTGGGGGTAATAAATTCATTCACTAAATTACAAGTTATAGGTGTTGGTGTTGAAAAATGCGTTTATACGTTTAGGAAATTGTTTATGTTGTGGCAGATTTGCTTTTATATGTTTGTTGTCAGATTAATATGGCGTTGATGGTATTGGATCGGCTTTTCATTATTGATGTAGAGTCCGCTTGGGTGATGTCCAGAATCCTGGAAGCGCTTGGAGCTGATATGTGTCTCGGGGTTGTAGTTGCAGGATCTAGGCTACGCCTAGTGACACGGGAACATAGTTTTTATCGTTAGTTGCACGGTTTATTCGGTACATAGTGGAACAAAATTGGTATTCAGTTTTGACTTTTGAAACGGCAAAAATCGGCAGGATTGCTTTAGGCGTGGTATTATTAACACATGTCCTTTAGGATTCACATTGCACTCGGCTTTGTTCGACGGGAAGTTGTAACAGCCTTGAGGACATTTGCTTCCTTAAAAGGACTGCATCGGCACCGTAAATTTACCGCGGTCAATATCGCGAAAGGCTATCCGACTTTTAGACTTATGCGGTTTGCACGCATTCAAGTTGGTATTGATGGATTTTTAGACTTTCTGAATAGACTTTCAGTTCCTAACGCTGACTTTGACTCCCTTCTGGTATTGCTAGTCCGGGTCTTTTATACCAACGACTGTGTCAACTTTTCCCTAGGAATCACCGGAATAGAACACAAAAGTGTTCCCAGTTAGAGTCATCAATTCCCTCTTTTTCCTATTGGCTAGGGTTCAATTCGGGTCGTTCTTTGTTCTAACTTTTGACGATTCCGCAAAATCAGCAGTGTTGGGTTGCTAGTGATTGCATGGCCTAATTTGGCGCGTTTGGCGGTGTCATTTGCCAGAGCCACATTCTGGTGCAATCTTGCCAGTGATTCACTATTAGCGTATTGGCAACTCTTGGTTCTCTTCCGTGTTACCCGTGGGAATCACGTCGCCCTAACCGGCGTACGTAACAGGCTCGGGGTCGTCGATGCTGATCAGCATGGAATGATCCCGTAAAAAACTTAACGTACGGGAGGTTATGTTAGTTTTTACGCACCCAACGTGGGCCTCGACCCATACCCTGAGGTTAAGAGTCTCATGCTCTATTGAATGAACTAGCCGGGCCGAAATTGGTTTATTGGATTTGAGGTATTGTGAAGTATCGGAATTTTGACTGCAATTAAATTGGGTGTACAAAGATATGTGCTGCTGCTGACTTACGTTGAGTTGACGTTCTGTCTCGAATCCATTTCTCAACTCGGATTCCCTGTTTCTTAAACGCTGCCAACGTATTTATTGTTGATGCGAGTAGGAACACCCCCATTTGTGAGTTAAGATTTTCCTTCAAAATTCCTACGAAGTTATCTTCCGGAATTTTGTTCTTCAACTTGAATTGTAGGATATGCATGGCTGCAATAAAATCATGAAAATTCTCATTGTGCCCTTGACGCCGTTCCATAAGTTCTTTAATGGTCACGTAGTCGTTGTCGGACGTTGAGAACGCCTTGGTCATTTCGCTAATCAAATCGTAATATCCGAATTCAAAGTCATCGGCTCGGTCTTCCATCAACTGCCAGTACCATTTGGCTGCAGTACCACTCAGTAAGCAGTGAAATTCCTTAAATATCTGATCAAAAGTGTACCCGTGCATTTCCGTTAAGCGACTCACTCGGAACAGAAAACTCTCCACTGACATGCCCCTACTAGACCCATCAAACTTAAGGTTCCATTTGTCCAGGCGTGTTGGTCGAGTGCCTGTATAGCTGCTAAGCTGTGTTTCGTTTTCTCGGGCGCTGGGATTAGGCTGGTTTTCCACGGCTACCTCCCTAGGACTCGGTTGGTTTGCGGCTACTGATGTCTGTCTTGGTTGGCCCTGCCGAGCGGCTGCGTGTCTCTGAGGCGTCGAACTGACCTCTGGGTCTTCCCTGGGTATTGGGCTCTCTCTTGGCTGCACTGCGGAAAGTTCGGCTACTTGGCGCCGCAGGCTGACTACTTCCTCCTGCATTTTGGCCATTCTCGTTGTCATGGTTGTCTTCATCTCGTTATTTGACACAATTAATGCTGAGAGCATTCGCTCTAGCCGATCATTGTCATCATTATATCTGGGTCTAGCTCCTTAGTTAGTCGGAAGAATACTGGACCGCCCTAATGGTGGCCCCAAGTCGAGTTGTTCCTCCTACAGCTCCTTCGGAATCGTCCATGATTACGCTGCTGCAATCTTCTAAACTCCCTAAGTTATTTAGTTTGCTATTAAAGCTTATCGACTGGTTGTTTTCGTCAACTGGCGATAGGCTAGCTCTTGCCGGTGTTTCTGTTCTGGTTTGTCTGGCTTCTCGCCGCCAGTGTTGATGCCCGGAAAGTCCTCAATGGAGGTAGATTAAGTGTAACCTTCTTCTTTTTCTTATCTCCTGCCATATGTTAAAAATATTGTAAATATATATACGCCCGACCACCCTGCCGTGTAATCGCGGTACTTATTTGTTTGCGTTTGTTATTAAACTTTGTTGTAATAAGATATATTTATACGTGCTTGCGCGTTGTTGGTTTTGTTAAGTTATTTTTCGTTTTCGTTTGCTTTAATATTTTTGCTTGGCAACAAAAAGTTTTTATGACGAATAAAATTGTGTAATTCAAAACGGGGTGCGCTGGTACTCCTGGTTCATGGTATGGGTCAAGAATCGTCCGAAATTAAGCCCCAAATAAAATTTCAAAAGCTCCCTATTCAAGTGAATTCGCTGAATGGATTCAACTGCCCTCCACCGGAGTGATCAGTTCCTTCTGCGCCCACTTGACATCTTCCCGGAAAACACAGTACATGGGACTGCTGCTCACCCACAGGAAGGCTTTTGTCCGAACCCCCTCCCCCCGGTCGTCGGAAACAGGTAGACTCACTCACATGCAGACGGATGGAGCTTTATTTCAGACAGGCGAAAGGAATTGCCTCCCTGCTCCTCTCTCTGGACTCGAACCTTGCGAGCGACCTGGTTCTGTGCCTAGTACGACTGAATAGCGTCGGCCAGAGAGATAAATACTGTCGTCCCGCCCGTTAGTCATGGTAACCGTACAGACTCGAACCTTGCGAGAGACCTGGCATAGCCTAGTACAACTGAATAGCGTCGGCTGTACGGTTACGGTCATTCCCCACCCCTTCAGTACTGGATCGACAAACGATGACGAACCGCTACCCCAACCGATGATGGCGGCTATATTATGGCGATGACTGGATACTATTAAGACCGGTCGGTGGTGCGCCGTTATTCGCTTGCGACCCTGCTCTTCCTGGACTCGAACCTTGCGAGCGACCTGGCATAGCCTAGTACGACTGAATAGCGTCGGCCAGGAAGCGCAGCTAAGTTTATTTACGTTAAATATTTCAAAATGGTCTGCACTTTTATAGAGAAACTGTTATGGTATTATTTCTTTTAACGAGTATTGAATTAAATATTTAAATTTTAAAAGGGTCCTCAAATTCAAGTGCCAATTCTGAAACTACAAGTATCGGATCGGATGGCCTTTCCGCTTCTGATACCATCTGTCTGAGAAGTTGGTGACTTTAAACGAAGATACAGAAAAGTTATATTTAATGTGTATATTCACCGAGAAATGTTATAAAAATTGTTAGCTAATTTAGACATCAAAGGGATCCGCTCTGATATCTCTAAATTATTGAACCAGTAAAAAACAAGTTTATATAGATACTAAAGTGTTTCTCGTCAAAACAAATAAGGTTTTGGCAATAAAGGATGCAAGGATATTGGGCGCCATTTCTGTTACGTCGGTGGTGTCGTTGTGCCTTAGTCCTTGGAGGACATAGGGCTGAGGAAGTGGCTGCCCGGATAGCAGACACGATTTGTGCAGCTGAGCTCGCCGGATTTGGGGTGGGTTCTTTGGACCCCACTATCCTCTCCAAACGTAATCAGAACAATTATTTACGTGCCTGAAAAATAGTAGAAATCGTTCGTCAGTCTGTCTTTCTGTCCACATTGCCCCGCAAGCAAATTTATGCTTGATCGTGAAAAACAATCGGGCTATGTTTTGGCCGTTTTCCCTCCCCATTCGCAAACTTCGTGCGCCGTTGGATCGTCGCGGGCCGTGCAATACGATCCCCTGTTGTACATGTCGTTCGTCAAAAGTTATGTCATTTTCTTGACCCAGTCTTCCCTTCGTACCACTGCCCCCCTTTTACTAGGTTTCTACCAATGCATTTTTGTTGGTTTAAGTTCGGATTACAAGTTTATTATATATGTTGGGCAAAAGTGTATTGGACATGAACGTGTATTGAAATGTGGTGTATATAGCAAGTGATATTCTGAATGAGTGTAAATAATATTTAAATGTGCACTTATGTTATGTTATGTATGTAAGTGTACCCTTGAATGCTAATATTGTATTAGGTATGGTGTGTGTAATATAATGGGGCACGATCATATATATATATATATCAGACAATATTGGGCAAACGGTCCCGTTGACTCACCCTCGGTTATTCCATCGTTGAGAGCTCTCGTTCCGGAGTTGAGGTTTTAGTTGTTGCAAAGTTAATTAGAATTAAGCATATATATATATAATATCGTGCTATGGGTTTGGGGGTAATAAATTCATTCACTAAATTACAAGTTATAGGTGTTGGTGTTGAAAAATGCGTTTATACGTTTAGGAAATTGTTTATGTTGTGGCAGATTTGCTTTTATATGTTTGTTGTCAGATTAATGTGGCGTTGATGGTATTGGATCGGCTTTTCATTATTGATGTAGAGTCCGCTTTGGTGATGTCCAGAATCCTGGAAGCGCTTGGAACTGATATGTGTCTCGGGGTTGTAGTTGCAGGATCTAGGCTACGCCTAGTGACACGGGAACATAGTTTTTATCGTTAGTTGCACGGTTTATTCGGTACATAGTGGAACAAAATTGGTATTCAGTTTTGACTTTTGAAACGGCAAAGATCGGCAGGATTGTTTTAGGTGTGGTATTATTAACACATGTCCTTTAGGATTCACATTGCACTCGGCTTTGTTCGACGGGAAGTTGTAACAGCCTTGAGGACATTTGCTTCCTTAAAAGGACTGCATCGGCACCGTAAATTTACCGCGGTCAATATCGCGAAAGGCTATCCGACTTTTAGACTTATGCGGTTTGCACGCCTTCAAGTTGGTATTGATGGATTTTTAGACTTTCTGAATAGACTTTCAGTTCCTAACGCTGACTTTTGACTCCCTTCTGGTATTGCTAGTCCGGGTCTTTTATACCAACGACTGTGTCAACTTTTCCTAGGAATCACCGGAATAGAACACAAAAGTGTTCCCAGTTAGAGTCATCAATTCCCTCTTTTTCCTATTGGCTAGGGTTCAATTCGGGTCGTTCTTTGTTCTAACTTTTGACGATTCCGCAAAATCAGCAGTGTTGGGTTGCTAGTGATTGCATGGCCTAATTTGGCGCGTTTGGCGGTGTCATTTGCCAGAGCCACATTCTGGTGCAATCTTGCCAGTGATTCACTATTAGCGTATTGGCAACTCTTGGTTCTCTTCCGTGTTACCCGTGGGAATCACGTCGCCCCAACCGGCGTACGTAACAAGTTTTCCCACAATTTGGAACATGTTGAGCAACACTCAAAAAAGACAAATGTTGCTAGGGACATGTTGAGCAACAAGAACTGGCGTTCTCAACATAGAAGGAGAAGAATCATACACAAAAACTTTATTGTTTAATAACTTTCATTACTATCCGATTTTACTCAAATTTTCAGCAAATGTCCATAACAATCTATTTATTTATTTTATATATTTACTCAGATTCCAATGTTGTCACCAATTTTCGTAACTCTAGCTCTTATAGTCTCTGAGATCTGTTGTTTCACACGGACGGACAAACGGACACGTTTAAATCGACTCGGCTGGTGACTCTGATATAGAATATATATATACTTTAAAGGGTAGGAGATTTATTTTTCTGCCTGAACATACAGTCTTTTTTGGCACTAACTTATAATACCGTTTTACCCTATGGGTACCGGGTATAAAAACAAATACCAAAAACGATTTTTTGTTTTAACATTTTTATTTAACAAGGGAAATAAAAATTATTGCATGAAATGTGCTTAACCCTCTGGTGCCCGAGACCGCCACTAGGCGCGTATAGTTAAAAACACCGTTATTCGCTTTTCTAATTATACGTGGTACCCATAGGGTACCAAGTCGATTTTGCCATGTCCGTCTGTCCGTGTTGGTAAACAGATCTCAGAGACTATTAGAGTTAGAGCCCTCCGTTGCACACAGATTAAGTTTTTTTTTAAATTTGGTCACTCCCACTTCCGCCTCCGATAATCGTAAAACACTTTATATAAGCTATAGTCGTAATATTCGATTTAAATTAAATACATTAACTAAATAAATAGGATTGTGCGGTCGTTTTCTGAAAGCTTGAGTAAAATCGGATAATAAGTTATTAGGCATGTTGCCGACCGGTTCGATCCCAGGCGCAGGCGAAATTTTCTTACTTTTTCTTCAATATTTTTTTAATTTTTTTTTTTATCAAAAATTGAATAAAAGATAACACAATTTTTAAGCTAAAAGAGTTAAAAAAAAAATAGTAATAATATTTTTATTTTTTTTTTTGAATTGAACACTGGCCGATCTTGCAAAACTAAAATTCATCGGCCGCTTAGACAACTGGGCCATTACCGATATAACATGTGAATCGGCTGTTTTCATAATAATTATGCTTCGAAAACGGTTGACAAACAAAAAAAAAAAAGGTCGCTAAAACTGCAGAACAAAAAGAGCGTGAGCAAGCAATGACAGCAAAAAAAAATCACTTTGTTAAATTTCGTTGCATTGCCCAACTTCGATAGAGCTGAAATGAAATGGATTAATTAAATAAAACGGAGAAAAAAGAACTATTAAATTGAAAAATTAAATTAAAAAAATTCCTTGAAATAAGCAGGAGTTGAACTCATACTGGTTTTGCCAAACACTACACGCACTCAGTCCTCTAGGCTCACCCTATATTATATAATTTGTTGCAAAATAAATAAATACCTTTAACACTTTTGCTTTAAAAAGCGAAATTGTTCCTGAGCGCAAAAAAGAGAGTCAATCGCTTTTCATTTAGCACGCGATCGTTGGCTGTGATCAAGCAAGTGTTGGTGCTCCGCCGAATTTTCGCATATTAATATTATTAATATATATTATTATAAATAGTTTAAAAAGCGTAATTTTCATAGTTTAATTATTGATTTTTCTAATTCGATAAAGTGTTTGTTCGGGAAGTGAAAGTTTGGCTACCGGGTATGTCACAGTCGAAAACACTCGACTGTAGCTTTCGTACTTGTCCTTTTTATATTGGCTTTGCGTTTTTCTTTCGGGTAGTCTTCAAAATAAGTTCGTTACGTTTGAAATACATGCCAGAGCTTGTGTCAGCTGCTGCAATCGCTTGATGTTGAAAATTTGTGCAGTTCGTACGCAAGGTAAGTTTGAAAGTGGAAAAACTCAATACATAATGGTTGCGTTCACCAGACGAACATGATCACTGATCAATAATGGATTTCTTACGATAGATCTGCTGATAGCGCATGATCACTGATCATGATGCCACAAATCTTCCATTATGATCAGCGAAAAGGATTGTTAAAATAGTAAAATCCTTTTTCGCGATGCAGATTCTGTCGTTTATCGTCGGTGAAAATATCGATAAAAATAAACATAAGAAGAAAGTAAAAGAGACAAAATAAATAAAAGTACGTAACTCATCAGCTGTTTTCAGAGAATTTGTTACGCGCAGTGGCGCGTACATATATATATATATAAAGAACAAGAAAGGAACCTAACTTCGGTAAGCCGAAGTTTATATACACTTGAAGCCTGCAATTGGATCATTGAACATCGATCCATTTTGGTAATGTTGAAAAATATCAAATTTTATAAATTTCACATTTTACATGTAGAATTTTAAATTTTCATATAAATATCGATCCCTTCTATGGGCCCTTGTTTCATTCCTATGGCAGCTATAGTGGTCCGATTGCGTTCCGACTGCAATTGGAAGATGACTATCTGCAAAGTTTCATTCAGATAGCTTGAAAACTTAGACTATTTTGCGTACCAATGGACAGACAGACGGACAGACCGGCGGACAGACGGACATGGCTAGATCGACGAGCTTTTTACATAAAAAAAAACATTTTACATGCTTTTTTTTCCGCTAGTTCTGTTGTCTCTAAATCTATATCTTCCAAGAACATCAAAGTATATGTATATATATTATAAATAAATATATATGAAGCTACGGTGGGTGGAAGTTTATTTCTTCTTCTCTTGAGTGTGATTTGGTCTGTATCGCCCTTAAAAGCTACATAACTGATACTTTCCATAAGCGGGTGGCTGGTGTAAGTAGCCTATATAAAATAAATGCATTTTTTAATGCGAACGTTTTTTTGGCGTGCTGTCTATGTTTGTCAATGTTTACAATGGCGACCTATATTAGTTATTCTAGCTAACTCGAGGCAATTTTAAAACGAACGGTTATTGCAGCTTAAAATGCGAAAACAAAATACATTCTTTCTGAGCGAGTTCGAGCGACAAGGCAGGTTGGAAACTGCTTTCTCGCTTTATCGCTCCCACTCTTAAACCTTTTAAGCGATTGCATGCAAAAAGCTTTGCGCAGGTCATCCAATATTATCGCACCGCTTCTTGCGGCCACTCTGACATCAGCCTAATAGGGGAAAAACGTAAAACAAAAAGATTCATACAGGCATGCTCCGGTATTCACTTTAGTTTATCGTTTTCGTTTTAGACCAGAAACGAACGTTTTCGTTTTTAGGTGCTCCGGTTTTCACAAACTTTTTGTCATCGTTTTGTTATCGATGTATTAAATTGATTTTATTGCTCAAACAGTTGACTTGGATGTTTTGAGAAGTAAACGGAAATTATTTATCGATCCAGAAGGGCTGCCACTCTTTAAGCAGTGTCAATTCCAGTGGTCTCAATTACTTTTATACCTTTTTTAAATGGTAAAATGCCATTTAAACCATGAAATTAAGCTGGTTATTATATTAAAACTTTATTTTGTCCTCCCTAAACATTATTAAAGGGTACGTTTTAAATTTACAAGCATTTCGACCAGATTGTTTAGTTCCACCAACAGCACGGCAGCACTGGCAACCAAAACGAAAGTTGTTGTTGCCGACGGCAAATTTTTTTTTTGCGAATTCGAGGTGGGGTCAGAAATAATTATTTAAAAAGTAAATACGAACTGGATTGATCTACTGATGTTGTGAAATAAACATCAATAGACCAACGAGTCAATGATTATACCCGGTACCCATAGGGTACAAGGGTATTATAAGTTAGTGCCAATCGAGAATGTATGTAACAGGCAGATGGAGGCATCTCCGACCCCATAAAGTATATATATTCTTGATCAGCATCACCAGCCGAGTCGATTTAGCCATGTCCGTCTGTCCGTCTGTCCGTCTGTCCGTCCGTCCGTGTGAAACAACAGATCTCAGAGACTATAAGAGCTAGAGTTACCAAATTTTGGTGACAACATTGGAATCTGTTGCACGCAGATCAAGTTTGTTTTAAAATTTGGCCACGCCCACTTCCGCCCCCGAAAAACAAAAAAACGGTATATAACCATATGCGTGATTTTCGGCGTAAAGTAAATAGATTGGCTTAATAAGTAGGCAATCGTGGACGTGTTCTGAAAATTTGAGTAAAATCGGATGATAAACATAGAAGTTATTAAACAATAAATTTTCTGAGAGAAAGACAGAGAGAGAGCGCACTGTTTAGGAATAATTTCGCGTGTCTGAGCACTTAGCTTTTGGGTGGCAGTAGCAAAAAAAAGGGTTGCGTGCTTTCGAGCGCAGTATTAATTCGTAAAGCAGCTGCGTACAGCTGCAGAATTAGTTATTTTTGAACGTTGCTCAACATGTTTTTAGTAACATTTGACTTTATTTGTCAACTTTTTGTTTTTTCCATGTCCGTGTGCTATTTAATTTCACGGGCAATACTTTGGGTACCGGGTATCTCACAGTCGGTCACTCGACTGTGGCTTTCTCACTTTTTTTTTTTTTTGCAATTAAGAACCGATTTGATGTAGAAAAAGGCATTTACTTTTCATTTTGACAAGACAAACGGGAGCACCGATTTCTAGATTTCGAAATCGAAAACGAGAGAATCTTGTGAAAGTGAAAGCCGGAGCCTGCCTGATAAAAACCAAGTCCCCACAAATGTGTATTAATATTCTAAGCCCTGACAAAAAAGAGCCGGCCTTGGACCCAGTAAAAATGCTCCTTGACGGTAAGCAGTCAAATTCTGAAAATAATGGGTCTTTCGATAAAAGCTTTTCGTTCATCTAGCCATGCTTAAAGACTTTTTATTTAATTCAAAATTTTTGTGTTTTTAGATTTTTAGGTCAAATTTTGTTGGCTGCAGCTTGATCTTTTATCAAAAGTTGACCTTCTTTGTAGAACTACATTGATGTATTACAGTACGAATCTCTGGAAAATAAATGTTTTAAATATCTAAAAGTGTTCGATTTATTTAATTTCAGGTGCAGCAATATTTCATAGCCGCTTTTGGAACGCTCGAACGATTTCAATATATGAGATATGTCTATTCCCAGCTCCTTTAAAACCTCGGAGTCCTACTTTGAGGCCGTATCAAAGTTCTTGAGTACATACTCGTGGATTTATCGAAAAGCTAATGTCGATTGTCTCCCGTCGATCGATTCCATGCCGCTGGAATTTAAAAGTTACTTTCTCAGAATAACAAATGAAAAGCTTAATTTATTTCCACTTATCCACGAAACGTTTACTGATGGTCCGTCTTCGCTTTTGAGTTTCAGGCAGGAACTGAATACTTTAACACCTAAGGATAATGCAAGTTCCGTGAATAGCTCACGTGGTATAGAGTCTAAAAGAGCTGAAAACAAAAAAGGAATTTCGGCAAAAAAAATGTTGGAAATTAAACGCCTTTCCAAACACGTATACGACCATTGTGAAAAGTCGCAAGTTTTGGTTGATTTGGGAGCAGGTTTGGGATATCTTAGCCAAGCGCTCTATGAACTAAAACAAAATTACCTTATACTAGGCTTGGAAGTCGACAAGACGCGCGTTGAAAAGGCTCGTCAACGATGTGAAAGTTTTTTGCCACCGGCGGCCACTAAGTCAGTTATATACCAACAACATTTCATAAACGCCGACTCTAACACTTATATAAATGCACTGGCTTCTGAGCTTGCCATAAGTAATGGTTGTTTGGAAGTAGAGACAATATCAATTATTGGCTTGCATGCGTGTGCGGACTTAAGCATCAATGCCATGCGGTTATTTTTAAAAATGTCCCAAGTTCGATGTCTTCATATTATGCCCTGCTGCTATCATAAGCTGGAATCAACTGCGCATGTCGACGGAGACTGCGATCACATATTATTTGCTAACTTCCCTTTGAGCGCTGCCCTGCGTAAATCGATTGAAACAACAAATAAGAATGCTTTCTTGAATAGACCATTTCTTAGACTGGCTTGCCAACAAACAAGTTCTCATTGGGAGCCTGACCGCACTGTGGACGCTCATGAGGAAAACGGATATCGAATGTTCATGCGAGCGCTAGCAGAGGCAGTTCTCCACCCAACTGAATTACTAAAACCTAAAAAAAACATTTCTCCCGTTCCTATATATCCAATAACCTTTGCCCAATTAAAAGGTAGATTCCAGTTGTTCTCGAAGAAATCCTGTGTATCGATGGAATGGAACTCAACACATGAAGCCAAATTTGTAGAATTATGTCTCAAGTACCCCGACACTCAGGGCCCTCGCCTGGCCGAGGCTTTAACATGTTTGCAAACATCGATGCAGGTAATATTCTGAACAATATAATGCGCCGTTATATAAATCATTTTTTCGCATTTGTAACATTCCATAGAAACTTTGTGAAAATGTGGTGCTTTTCGACCGCTTATGTTACCTAAAGGAAATGGCGGCTAAGCAAAAAATACCGATGAAAGTGCGTTATGACACATTACTGGATGATAAGATATCGCCCCGATGTCAAGTTTTGGTTGCCGAAAAATGCGACCTTGAACCTTTTGAAACTTAAGTTTGATTTTATTTTACTAGTAAATTTGTCATTATCTTCTAGAGCGTAATATAAATAGCAAGGAATTGATCATCATGATCACCAAAAATCGATCGTCAAAATAGTACGATCCCTTTTCGCGATTCATGATTGAATTCTGCTAACGTATATCGATGGTGGAAATATCAAGAAAAATAAACATAAGAAGAAGAGTAAAAAGATGCAAAATAAAATTATTGAATTCATTAGCTATTTTGAATCAATTATTTATTAATTTAATGTTGTGTTGAAGCTGTAATGCATGTCGCACAATATTATGTTAATCAACGATGCACAAGTAGGCTGGGATTGCTCTAATTTGTTAAGAGAATCTCAAGTGAAGGGACATTAAAATAATAAAAACAAATTGAAGAGCATTTTGTTATATTCTTTAATATATGTATTGTCCCATTTACTTTAGTAGTAGCATGTATCTCTGGAAATGCTAAAATTTATTTATTCAACTAAATTTAAGAAACTGTTTGGTTCGGGTGTTTATATATTTCGGGATTTTAAGAATCTTATATTTCTCTTCCAGGTAGCAGTTTCGATACTACACCACTGCCCATGCCCCCAAAAATCTCGATACAAGCGATATTTAGAAGAGAGATTATATTTTATAATTTCCTTTTTAACTTTTGTAGTCCCTGTTTTTATTTTTTTTTTTAATATTAAGTTACTTCCAATCTAAAAGAGAGGCCTCCCCGTATAACACGGGTTAACGCCACCGCCAATTTATGAAATTCGATTTCAAGAAAATGAATTAATAGGTCAGTGTTGCCAGATGAAAATTTAGCTTTCCCCTATAAAATCTCAAAGAGTCGATATTTCCCTCTAAAAAAAACCCGTTTTCCCCCTAAATTTAAAAAAAAACTATTAAATTCAAATAATTAAGAGAAGAAATATCTTATTATGACGTGGGAATGCAAGGCGAAAAACGATACAAAAAAATACCACCTCTGTTTAAAAAGCTGCCAACTCGTTACGTCTTTCGCGTGGGAGAGAATAACATAACATAACATAAGAAGAATAACATAAAATTCAAGCGCGGCGGATTCAAAAATTGTTAATAGTTACAATTTATCTTAAAATTAATTATAAAAATATTAATAATATGAAAATATGAAAGCAAATAAAATTACCCCACCTTACGGTCGCTTCGATTTTCTAAAGGCCATCTACATTTAAGAATTTAGCGGCGCTTTGTCAAAATTCGGGTTAACAGAGTCAAATTTCGGGTTAACATGTAAATGGACGTAAGATTTCGTGTTAACATGGAAATGGGGTCGAATTGAAGCTGTTAAGAACAACAGTCTGCTAAAAGGAGAGGAGAGAGCCGAGAGCGAATCTCTCTGAGAGCTCTCTCGCTATTAATACTAGAAACTACTAGATTGTGGATTTTAACCAAAGCATCCAACCAATACTAGAAACTACTAGATACTAAATTTTACTGCAAGTGGTCATACTTACCGAACTGTTAATTAAATATCTTATTATGACGTGGGAATGTTGCAAAGCGAAGCAATTTCGGAAGAATATCAATTCTAAGCATCTTAAAATCCGGTTTACAGAATGCGCAACATCAGCTGGCAAAACTTTTAAGCTATATAGCAATATTATATTTTTTTTTTTATGTTTTCGCCATATATAGGATTCTGTGCTTGGCTATATTGCTATTAAAAAAAAAAAAACAATTTTACAGTGTTTTTTTTTAAATTTAAATCAATTGGTTCTTAAAAAAACCTTGAACTTTCCCCCCTAAAAATTCTTCCCCCCTAAAATTCCCCTAGGACGTCAAAAAACCCCTAAATCTAGGGGGAAACCCCCTGATCTGGGAACACTGTAATAGGTGAGTAAAAATCGTGTGTGCATTTCTAGTGATGAGGGTATGATGACGATGAACGATGATTGTGTTATCGATGTTTGTGTGTAATGGTTCATGCGATTAAATGTGTAGTTATAATGAGGTTAAATGTGTATGTGTTAGCGTGAAAGAGTGAGCAGTGTGTAATTGTTGGATTAAGTTAGCTGTTTATGTTAGCGGAATGAATAAATTGAGTTATCGATGTCCAGTTTTCTATTGGCTCCCGTCCGAGCAGGCGATATATATCAGTGTATTTGAGCAGTGTTGGGTAATTTCGTCTTAGTTGTGAGAATTTATAACAGATAAGCAATATATGTGAGATGTCTTCTATTGTGGTGCAAGTGTCGCAGAGTGGGGAATTATACATTTTCATTTTGTATAACGTGTACTTATCGAAGGCGTGACCGCTTAATATCCGATTCAATTGTTTTGTTTCCAGGCGATTGAAGATGTCTTCTTTATTGTGGAACCAAGGCTTGGAAGTTGTGTGTGGCTGAAGAAGAGAGTATCCCTTTTTACGCTCGAAAGAGAACGAACTGTATGTTCTCTCCCATTCCAGTTTTATTAGCTCGAACATATGATCATAGAGTAACTTATATAGAGGCGCAATTTTCTCTCGCTCTCACGATACCAATATAACCATTTCTATGCATAGCATTTGCAATTGTTTAGTCCGTTGCGCATGGATTTTACAACCCTATGCTACGATAACAGAGCGATTCCATCCGCAAAAACATGTTAACTAACATGTTTTTGCTCATGGAATCGCCTCTGTTAACGAAACGTCGAACCTGACATATGTATTGGTGTATACGAATGGGTTTTTTGGCTACGTGTATTGGTTGAACGAGCTGTTCGCTCTCGAACTGCGTGACGTCACATCAAGCATTTGGGTTTTATTTCTTCGTTGGGTTCCACTTTTTTTTTTTAAGAATACTAGTCTTTCTTACAAAAACAGTTAAAATACAGACCTATTCTGATCAAATTATAATCATGATAAACCTTCCCAAACCTTATTATGCTTGAAAATTGGGCAGAAGTTCATATTTCTACATAAATAAATATTTTTATTTATCCAAAAGAATAAGAAAGTATTTTACTTTCAAATCCATTAAAAAAATTTACCCCTGAAACGCTTAAATATTAAATAATTCATTAAATAACACTCAGGTCTGAAAGAGTTCAATGGTGTTCGAAGGTGTTCAAAAACGTTCGAAACAGTTCGAATTCCATATTTAACAACAATAACATCCTATGAGCTCTGTTTACATCTGTCGACGTCGGCAGAGGAAAATGTTCGACAGCAAAAATTGCGGCTCTATATAGATTCTCTCTGATATGATTGATGGCATCGTTAAGAGTCCATCTGACGGATATAAACGAACCGTTGAATCTCGCATTTTTTGCAGCTATATATCTGCAAGATCATTTTCCCATATGTTAACATGACTAGGTATGTGGTGCAACTCGACAGATAACAAATGCTGACTATTTTCTATCATTTTCAAAATGCTTTGTGCTAAGCAGTTATTGGAGTTTCTATTTTTGATGTTCTGAATAGCCCCAAGACTGTCCGTCATAATGGCTATCTTCGGAAATCTTTGCATAATGGCAAATTCGATGGCTTTCTATAGCTGTGAGTTCAGCAGTCAGCGATGACAGTTTTTTGTCTGTGTAGAAACTTTTGGTTGTGTTTGAATTCATGTGAACGAAGGCACTATCAGCAAAATTTTCGACACGGAGCCGTCCGTGTAAAGTTTCCAAATTTTTTTAAGCAATCAGATTGATCTTTTCTTTTAATAAAGAATTATTTTGATCTTTGTTAGCAATTTTTTTGTTTTTACAGGTGCCTTTAAAAAAGTTGGTATCGAACGAAATCTTGCGTGTAGACAGAGACAAGGGACTTATGAGAGCAGTGCTATCGAAAATGTTTTTAAACTCGGCATACACTCTGCCGTAGCTAGTGTTTTTGGCTAAGAAAGAATTGGACAGAAGCCCCGCTGCTGGCAAACCGTGAGCAAACGTTTTGGCCAACTCCTTTGCTGTTGCAAATTTAATTCTATACTCTGGTGGGAGTTCGGCTGCAAGATTATAAATTATATTTGTTGGCGTGGATCTGATGAGCCCTAGAGCTTTCCTAAGATGGAAGTTGGCATGCGTATTGATGCATTTTTACACTGCTTTTGAAATGTTAGCAAATGAAGAGCTGGCGTATTCATATCTAGATCTTATAAACGACTTGTAAAACAGTAACGATTTTCTTGGATGCACCCCAAAGCGGCAACCACTTATCATTTGCAGGAACATGTTAACCTGATTTGATTTGGAAATCGTTTTTTTAATGTGCTGGACGGAGGAGTTATTGGCACTAATTAACCTACCTTGGTAATTAACACTATCTACATTTTTAAGAATAATATTATTGCACAAGACCCTTAGTGGCCTTCTTCTAAGGTTAAAGTGAATAGTGGAGGATTTGTCCGCATTAGAGGTCAAGTTGATTTTATTGCACATTACTCTAAAACTATTTACTCTATTTTCTAATAATTCTTCAGCCGTCGAGAAAACTTTGTCGTAACAGACAAGGAAGAAATCGTCAGCGTATTAAAAAAGGATACTGTTAGAATTGTTACTTAAACTATGAAGATCAGCTGTGTAAAGATTAAAAGGGATTGGGCTTAGACAGCTTCCCTGACTGACCCCTTTATCTACAGTTTTTCAGCTTGACCCATGGTTAAAATTCTTTTACTAAGAAAATTTATAAGAAATTTAGTATGCGAATGATTAAAACCTAAATCTATAAGTTTTTGACCCAAAATGGGAATATTTACTGCGTCAAAAGCTTTACTTAAATCTAAAACAGCAGCCGTTACATGGAAACCACGCGCTTTTAGATTAGCTAAATTATTTATTACGTCATTTATGCACTGTGCCGCAGAGTGGTAAATTTTCATATTTATTTATATGTTCTTCCATTCTCAGTTTTATCAAACCTTCTAAGCCTTGAAAACAACACTTAGGAGGCAGATAGGTCTGTTGTTGGTAATAATGGAAGAGTCAAGATTTTTTTTTGGAACGGGAATGACTTTTATTTTCCGCCAGCTATCCGGAATGTCACCATTGTCTAACTTTTCATTTAGCAGGGATACCAGAGTTGCTATTTGTTCCAGTGGAAGTGCTTGAAGCATTCTCTATGAAATATTGTCTTGGCCCTTAGCTGAGTCAGGGTATTACGGGTATTTAGGAAGTCGAGAAGTTCATGTGTCTGGAAGTTGGAGTCATTATATGTATAGGCTTACTGAGCATTCCGCAGTGTTAGGGGCTGTGGCTATTTGGTTTAAAATTTCTACATGTTCAGTGTCTGATATTGCACTTTTGGAGGGTTTAATTTGTTTGTAAAGCTTAATTGACTCAATTTTACTCCACATTTCCTTTTGTAAGGAGGGGATTGAAATTTCTTCTGCTTAATTATTTAAATTTTCTTTTCTCATTTTATAAAAGTAGTTTTTCAGTTTTTTATTACTATTGACATACACAAAAGCATCTGAATGAAGCTTAGTTTTATAATATTTTTGCCTACTCGAATTTCTTAATCTAAATAGTTTATCACAGTTCTCGTCCCAGTATTTTTAAGGCAAATATTTATTGTTTGCGTCTATGTCAATTAAATTGTTAGAGTGGATTGTCTTAGATGTCATTATTAAGTTGTCTATTGTTGAAATTTGAATTTTCGAAAACTCTTTGAGAATTTTAAATATCACAGATGAGGAAAATTGGTCTATTTCGATTATTATAGGAAAATGATTACTATTTCAAACTTTCCTTTACCTGGCTTCTTGTTTAGGCTGATACTATCGCACCCAAACGTTTTGAAGTGCCTGACACTTGGCTTCCGATTGAACCAACATTCATATGGAGTCTTGTCATCCAGCTTCTTGGTAATCGTCCGATTACGTACATAAGTGGCCGTATTTATTGCCTCAGCCCACAGAAATTGTGGTTGAGTCGCCGCTACCAGCATACACCTCGCCATCTCGACTAAAGTTCGGTTGGCCCTTTCAGCTACTCCATTCTGCTGGGGCGTATAGCTTGCTGTAGTTTGATGTATAATTCCTTTATCTCGAAGAAATTCCCTAAACTCCGTATTGACGTATTCCAAACCGTTATCGCTACGCATACGTTTTACCTTGCTTCCCGTTTGTAGCTCCGTCTGTGCCACAAAGCCCTTAAAGACATTTAACGCCTCCGACTTCCTTCGCAAGAAATATGTCCAAACATATATTTTGTATAATCATCGATAAACGTGATTACATAGCTCGCACCAGATATAGAAGCCACGCGCATGGGGCCGCAAATATCCGTATGTATCAGTTCCAATTTACTTTTTGTGTAAATCCCATCAAACCGATCGAATGGTTTTCTTGTTATCTTACATGTTCCACATGTTACACAATCAATATCTCTGCAACTTTTTAAATCCTATCCGCGAACTATACTCTTGCTTGAAAGTTGTCGTAAATCTATCAGGTTCAGGTGTCCAAATCTGCTGTGCCAAATTTCAAAATTTGACTTTTCCGCTGCCTGCACACTGTAAATCTTTTGTTTACATTTGCTCGACACTCTGGCCATGAAAATACCGGCATCTAACTTCGCCTCAAACAATTTCTCCTTTTTGTCGTTAATAACACAAGCCATTTTATTTGTAAATTTTACTGAGTGTCCATAACTAATTATTTTACCAACAGATAAAAAATTGTGGTTCAATTCTGGAACAAATAATACTTCGCGTAGCAAGATGTCACTGCAACAATGTGATTTTATTTTTACATCTCCTACGCCTTGTGCTTTAACTTTATCGCCTGATGCCATCGTAATGCTCTCATTGCTCTCTCTTAAAGTTTCGAAGTATGATCTCTCTCTGCACATGTGAGAAGAAGCGCCGCTGTCAAAGATCCAATTATTGTCGCCAATTCCTGACTTTCCGATATACGCACTCATTGCTGCGTTTGCCTCTCTCTCTCTTTTGCATTGCGCTCTCATATGACCACGTTTTCCGCATGCATAACACTTTACGTTTCGTTTTCGATCGTATTCCGAAGTCTTCTTTGCGCCCTTCGCTGAAAAAACTTGCTCAGTTCCGTTATTATTTCCAGTCTCTCTATCATCTCTCCGTGATTCCTCTTCCAATATTTTGACCTTCAGTTGACTTAGAGTAGGTAGCTGGTCTCTGCATTCCATTGTAACAATAAAATTATCCATGTCGTCCGGCAAACTACATAGCAGTAAAATAGAGAGTAACTCGTCTGGAACTTGTACATCGATTTCGTTTAGATTCTGGGCAATCGAACAAAATTTGGTGACTTGCGGAGATATCCTATCGGTGCTTTTAATTTGAAACTTAATCAATTGCTTAAACAAACTGACTTTTCTGGCTGGTCCATGGGCAAAATAAATTTCTTGTAACTTTTTCCACGCTTCTTGAGCGGTTTTGCGGGTTCTGATATGAATAAGTTCACTTGGCTTCACGCACATGATTATCGTGGCTAAAGCCTTCTCATCATTTCTCGGCCATAACAATTTTTCTGTGGCGGTCATTGTGGGGTCCAAATTAGCTATAACATACTTCCACATCTCGGAGGTAACTAATAGACTTTTCATTTGAAGTGACCAACTTTCGTAGTTGTCGCCCGACAATTTTTCAATGTTCATTATTCCGTGCGACATTTTTCCGTTTATTTGACTACACTCTTTCTATGCCGAATTATTAGAAAAACACTACCACAAATCAGGGTACCGTGCCGACGTACTGCTCAATTAAATTCGTTTACTAGTTAACAGGGTCTGGGCCCATAACCTTTGTAAGAGTTGCGAACTGACACAATGATAATCCAGATGTTAACTTGAACCGAAATAAGAGGACAACGTCTTTTCGGGTTAGAGTCATTTAATGTAGTAAATCAAGTCAAGCTTAGAACTAAACAAAAGAGTTGTATGAAAAAGCTCTATCAGCTGTTATACATGCTAGTTGATATAAAGGTAAACATGGCAATGTTCTAACACCCGGTACCCATAGGGTACAAGGGTATTATAAGTTAGTGCCAACCGAGAATGTATGTAACAGCCAGAAGGAGGCATATCCGACCCCATAAAGTATATATATTCTTGATTAGCATCACCAGCCGAGTCGATTTAGAGATGTCCGTCTGTCCGTCTGTCCATCCGTCCGTCTGTCCGTCCGTGTGAAACAACAGATCTCAGAGACTATAAGAGCTAGAGTTACCAAATTTGGTGACAACATTGGAATCTGTTGCACGCAGATCAAGTTTGTTTTAAAATTTGGCCATATAACCTATTTTCGTAATTTTTGGCTTAAAGTAAATAGATAAAATAGATAAGTAGAAAAAAAGTGTTGCGTGCTTTCGGGCGCAGTATTATTTCGTAATGCAGCTGCGTACAGCTGCAGAATTTGTCTTTTTTGAACATTGCTCAACTTCATTTGCTCAACTTCACTTGTCAACATTTTGTTTTTTCCATGTCCACGTGCTATTTAATTTAATGCACAATACTTTGGGTACCGGATATCTCACAGTCGGTCACACTCGACTGTAGCTTTCTCACTTGTTTTACGTTTAAATTGTTTTTATTTAATAAAGTTACGTCTATTGCCGAACTGTAGGTAGGGTTGTGCGAGTAAGTTGGAGAAACATTGTTTAGACAAAATGCCACCTCTAGTATCTTGAAAATTATTCCCCCAAACGCTTGATTTAGCATTAAAATCTCCTCCTATGATAGCTAGTCCCTTCGATTGGGCTGCAATGTTAAGAATATCATTGCAAACGTGTTTAAAGGAACTATTATCTGAATTGGGTGCAGCATAAATGCTGAAAACACTGACATTCACGCAGGCTCCGGTTTTCACTTTCACAAGATTCTTTCGTTTTCGTTTTCGAAAACGAGAAATCGAGTGCTCCCGTTTTCACTTTCACAAGACTTTTCGTTTTCAAAAACGGGAAAGTTTGTCTTGTCGAAATGAAAAGTAAATGTCTTTTCTACATCAAATCGGTTCTTAATTGCAAAAGGAAAAAATAGTTGACTCGTTGGTCTATTGATGTTTCTTTTACACCATCAGTGTATCAATCTAGCTCGTATATACTTTTAAATAATTATTTTCTGACCCCACCTCGAATTCGCAAATAAAATATTTGCCGTCGGCAACGACAACTTTTGTTTTGGTTGCCAGTGCTGCCGTACTGTTGGTGGAACCAAACAATCTGGTCGAAATGCTTATTAAATTAAAATGAGGGCATTAGTTTTGTTCAAAGAAGATAAAATAAGGTTTTAATAAATAAACTAGTTTAGTTTTATAGTTTAAATGGTACTTTTACCATTTAAAAAGGTATAAAAGTCCCTTTTAAAGGGTGGCAACGCTCTTGGACAGATAAATAAACAATTTCTGCATTTATTTTGGTTTAAAACAAACAATTAAAAAAGTAAAGGCATTCAAACATTCCGTTTACTTCTCAAAACATCCAAGTCAACTGTTTGAGCAATAAAAATAATTAAATATTTTGATAACAAAACGATGACAAAAGTTTGTGAAAACCGGAGCACCTAAAAACGAAAACGTACGTTTTGGTCTAAAACGAAAACGAAAAACAAAAGTGAAAACCGGAGCCTGCCTGTGTATGTTTGCAGTTAACACAGACAATCGGTGAGCATTGCTGCTCTTTGCTATGCGTGAGCGAGCGTTTACTGCATTTTTGTTCTTGTTGCTTGCAGTGTTGGGCGAAGTGCCTAAATCTAAAGCACCTAAAACATTGACTAAACGGCACATATGGACTAACGTTGACTTTAGTGTACAAAAACACAATTTCGTTTGGGATTTGCGCTCCCTTAAATATAATTTGTACTCTTGTGGTATTAATAAAGTTTTCTTTGTTGTCCCTATCTCTCGTCTTTACACGTATTACTTCGTGAATTCAATTTCAATTCAATTCAATTTATTTTATAATGTTTTCCTAACGCTACAAGTTGATAACTTATAATTAGTGCGATAGTCACGTAGGACAAATTAATATAAATGCAAATAAACAAAAATACAGGTTTGAATTAAAATTTAGAATCATAGGTTTGAATAAAAATCTTAAAGCTACACTTAAACACTAAGGGTTAATGAATAGGTCGCTTTGTTTTTTTTTTTTTGGCTTTAAGTTAAGTTGGTATTTTGTAGGTGTAATGTAAGTTTTGACTTAAACTGCGTTGCGCTACTTATATTTTTTAGAGAACTTGGAAGTTGATTCCATAGCCTAATTGCATGTACAAAAAACTGTCTTTCTGAAAGCAGAGATCTGTGTCTTATTTGAATCAAGTTATTTGCTCTTCTAGAGGAAGGGAATCTTAATACTTCAAAGAGATAGGTAGGCTCCCCCGTGTAAATTATTTTATGCAGATAGATTAACACTCTCAGTTTCATCCAGTCGGTCAAGTTTAGTTCAAATATTCTATATGCATCGCTGGTCACATGGTCAAATCGGCGCAGATTGAATATAAATCTAGCTATATTATTATATGCCACTTTTATTTTTTGATGGCTGGCTGCATCGCAATTTGAAAAAATTCGATACCATAGAAAAGTGTTGGGATTAAACAGGTCTTGGCAATTAGCAAACGAACATTTATAGGTAAAAGACTTTTAACTGGGGAAAGAGATCTTAGCAAACCATACGTTTTTCCTACAGCCCTGATTATATGGTCATCCCAACTAAGTTTATTATTGAATATGATACCTAAGTTTGTAGCATTTTCAACGTATTCAATGGGCATGCTGTTTATCATTAATGGCTGCAGGTCAGCAATATTTAATTTCTTTTATATATGACTATGCATTTTGATTTTGTTGGGTTTAGACCGAGGCCGTTGTCTTTGGCCCAGTTGCTAACTTTATCAAGATCACGGTTACATATATTCACAGACTCGTCAATTCTATCAATCGGACGCCTTACATACATCTGGACATCATCTGCATACATATGAACATCACTATCTGACAACACACAGGGAAGGTCATTGACATACAGAGTGAACAATAAAGGTCCAAGAACTGAGCCTTGAGGTACACCACGTTTAAGGACTACAAAAGAAGAGGAAACATTTGACATTACAACAGATTGACGGCGATTTTTAAATATGAGGTCATAAGTTTAACAGCAGTTGTCGAGAAATTGAACTGAGTTTTAATTTTGTACACAAAACATCATGATTTACAGAGTCAAAGGCTTTACTATAGTCAAGAAGTACCAGAAGCGTCACATTGGATTTGTCTGCGTGTTCGCGCATATCGTCCGAGATTTTCAGGATTGCTGAGGTGCAGCTACGTTTTTCCTAAATCCCGATTGGTTGTTATTGAGTAAGCCTTTATCACCTATATAAGAGTTTATTTGGGCTGCCATAATGTTCTCAAAGGCTTTCGATAAGAATGGTAGAATTGATATCGGTCTGTACTCCTTGTTAGCTTTCAGGACTGGGACAATTTTGCGATTTTCCAACAGTCCGGAAATGCAGATGTTGTAAATGCAGTGCTGAAAATGTGTGTTATGTATATTAGAATTTTAGGAAGTATTATTTTAATGAATTTAGGATTTATTTCGTCAAGTCCAACTGCGTCTGATTTAATTTTAAGAATATTGACGAGAACTTCACACTGATTGACACAAACAAACCTAAAGCTATTATCACAGAAATGTTCAGGTACTGATCTCAGGTACAAATTGTTGTCGTCGATTTCAGGTACATTGCATTCTGAGAGTTTTTGATTTAGCTCCTCAACATTAACATCTTGTCCCGGTATTGATTTTGATTTCCTATTCCTAATGACTTGATTTCTTTCCAGGTTTGTCTAGATGATGTTGTGTTTTTGAATTTATGGGTATAGTATTTTGACTTTGCCGTGTCAATTAGTTTAGTGACTGTGTGTCTCAATGATTTAAAGTGGTCATAATGTCGCTGAGTCCTATACCTTTTCCACTTTTGATATGCGAAATTTCGCGTTTGTATTGCTGCCTTTATTTCATTATTAAACCATGGTTTGATAAAATGTTTGACGATTTTGCTTTTAATTGGCACGACACAATTATACAAGTAACTAATATTAAACTGGAGCAAGCTGAGTTGTTGGTCTACATCTGGTAGACAGTAAATGTAATTCCAATTGCACTTATCGAGTTCGGTATTAAGAAGGTAATAGTCAATATTATTAAAGTCCCTAAATACAATTTTTTTCGTCATTATACTGAAGGTCAAAATTGTAGGTCAAGTATATAAGGTCATGTTTAGAGAACGAAGGCACAATGAGTTGGTCATACAAACATATATTTTCAACATAACTAACAAAAATACATCTAACAGTGAGCTACATGTTTTGCTGAAATGAGTCGGATATGTAGAGTTTACAAGATTCAAGCCTAGTGATTCCATGTTGTTTTTAAGGTGCTCTTCCCGAAGTATATTACTATTAAGATCACCTGCTAAGAGTATGTCTTCATAATTCATAGTGATGTCTGATACCTTGTTTAGAATTTCGTCAAAGTTAATGCTACTACGTGGGCGGTATATGCATCACATCAGCATTTTTTTGGTGAGAACTGATTTTTAATTTCTAGGAATAAGTATTCTATTGGACTACTATCGGGATGTTTACATATAAACTTGGACACTAACTTTTACTAACAAATATTGCTACACCACCCTCATGACTGACACGGTCCGCACGGTAAACATTATAGCCATCACACGAAATTAACGCATTACAAACATTACAGCCAAGCCATGTTTCAGAGACATATATAATATCTAGACCAGAATTTACAAACAGATATTTAAACTCATCAATTTTTCTCGGCAAACTTTGAGCATTAATATGACAAACTTTGAGCCCAGCTCTCTGCTTTGTGAGAATGCGCAATAGGATATGGCTATTAACTTCAGTTAAGTCTACATTGTCTTTCATTTCCAAAATTTAAATAAAATTATTAGCTGCACGCACTAGATATGAATAATTGAATTGTCTAAACACCACGGAGAGCATTACGTAAACAAAGCGACCTACAATGAATTTTAATCTAAGAAATACTAAAACTATGTATCTAAGTTTAAGATTAATCTCGAAATGAGCTATTTATCGCCGGGCCTCCCACATCGTTGCTCAGCTCAGAAAGCTCGTGCAAGCTCTGCACGCAGTGAGCTTCCACTCCGTCGATCAGCTTAACAAAGACATCTCCGCGGCGAGTAAAGACAGCTGTGATGCGCTTGTGCTTTTGAGATGCATTGCTCTCTTGAAGACCTCGTAATTATGTTTTGTCAGCTGTTCATTTATGTACATCAGTGCTGGCGACTCCAGACCAATAAGTTGTAAGCTCAGTTGTTGTTTCGTAGTTCGCCGGTATGCCCCTATTGCTCGTAGTAGCGCCGCCTTTTCGCTCACGTGTTCCATTGTTATCAGAATGATCGGGTCTACAAGTGTTTGCCCAGTTTGACGGGGCGCACTCTGTAGATGGATCTCACCAGTGGAGGCGGGGTTAAATTCAGAGAAAAACAAAGCCGGTTGAAAAGCGTTTTAAGGTTTTCTCCTCCGCTTGCGGTACCCCATGCCAGCGCAAGGTACATGAGACCGCTACATCCTCCTCTGCCATACATTTAGCTGCCAGTCTGGCATCCAAGTCGCCAACCTGCTGCTTCAGCTGATCTACCAAACCACCGGGAGTGTTTGGTGCCGCCAATTTGCCGGCCAAGTCGTCGACCTGCTGCTTCAGATCTTGTACCACCTTCACCTCATTCTCAAGCTGGCTCACACGTTGAGTTAGGGTGTGGATCTCATCTGACATCGCCTGGAACTTCTCCTGGAGAGAGCTGAGGAAACGTGCCTCACTCTCTCGAAACTCGGTGCCCAAGATTTTTTCTGCTCATCAAATCTGGCATCGATCAGTTGGAGCATCTTGACGGATGTAGCATCGGACAGGCGGGTCACCCTCTGATCAGGGCTAGTTGCAACCCGCACACGCTTGTTTGACGACATGTTAATGTTATTATTTGGTTATGTGTTTTATTTTTTTGAGAGTTGAGTGATTTTTTTGAGTGTTTTTATTCAGTTTCTTTTGCGTTTGACTGTCTAACAGTTATTTCACTTTATACTGTTTGAGTGATTGTTTCTGTTCGGTTTGTTGCGGCTCGTTTGAGTGATTGGTGTTATTTATTTCTCTGCACTTTTGCTAGTAGCAAATGTATTTTAATTTGTTTATTTGGAGTCCCAATGCTTTATGTGCACTGTAACGGTGTAGCGCGCAGACTTACACGGCCGTTTTTAAAAGTTTTTAAATTTATTAAGCGTTTTTTCGCGATTTGAGCCGTAATTCAGAGGAGCTCTTTGATTTTCGACTTTCTCTCACTCTCACTTGATCTGATTTTTTCACTGAAGAGCAAATGTACTCTTTAAGTTCCGCGTCAGAAAATTGTTTAAATATTTTGGGTTCATTCCCGTTATTTTTAAGATCTGAGGATAAAATATTATTAGCTGCCAACGCTGACTTACACTCTGGCTTGCAGCGTCCATAGCCTATTTTGCTGACCGACACAATATCTTTTATATTTAGCTTTAACAGCACAGCATTTAATTCTAATGGGTTAATAGGTGCTCTTGTATACTTGTTGTCTGTGTTTGTTACACCTATTTTGTCAATATATACTGTTCAGTCTCAGCAATATGTATATGCAAAAACAAAGGTAGCGATTGTAAGGTCAAGCGCAAATGCATATTATGACATGACATGAAGAAGTCGAATTGGGCACCGTTTCCCATTTCTGCATAGATCATAATACACAGTAACCCACATTTATTTTACACACAATTCCGTTGACATAAGCATATTCTTTACACTTTGTTTAGCTATAAATACCGTTAAGTTTCCTCCATAAAATCAGTAATTGTTTTGACCACAATGCAAGCGTTACTCATTTGGCTGTATTCAACAGAGGCTGTCGCTGCAAGCAGGGTCAACGCTTCCAAGGCTCCCGGCCCGGACAACATACCGAATCGCGCCCTCAAGCTGGCCCTCTCCCTACGGCCAGAGTTATTTGTGGATGTATTCGACGGCTGCCTTAGGGCGGGCATCTTCCCAGCAAGCTGGAAGATCCAAAGACTGGTGCTCTTACCGAAGCCGGGAAAACCGCCGGACCAGCCGTCATCGTTTCGGCCTATATACCTCATAGACAAAGCTGGAAAAGTGCTGGAGCACCTGATTGGCGCCAGGATCCAGAAGGCTATAGTGGCAGCTGGCGACCTCTCTGATGCTCAATTCGGCTTCAGAAAGGCAAAGTCAACCATTGAGTCAACCAAGGTGGTAGACATCGCCAGGGCTGCTATCGCAGGCCGACGCTGGAAAGGAGGGACAAAGGAATACTGCCTCATTGCGACGTTGGACATACGCAATGCGTTCAATACGGCGAGATGGTGCAGCATTATGGAGGCTCTGACCAACTTCGAGGTCCCCCCGTACTTACTCAGGATAATGGGAAGCTACTTCAATGAGCGGATCCTGAAATTTGAGACGCCAGCAGGATGGGAATCCATCGGACTGTCCTGCGGCGTTCCACAAGGTTCAGTCCTGGCCCCCATTCTGTGGAACGCCATGTACGACGGGGTACTCCGCCTAGCACTGCCAGGTCGAACTGAACTGGTGGGTTTCGCGGACGATATTGCGGTCGTAGTCGTCGCCAAGGAGCTGGCCACGGCGGAGGACCTCTGCAACAGGAGCGTGAGCATGATCCACGCATGGCTGACCAGAGTGGGTCTCCAGCTGGCCCCCCAGAAGACCGAAGCCGTGCTCGTGAGTAGCAGAAAACGAGTGGAGACTGCAACTATACGAGTCTGCGACGCGCCGATCAGATCGTCCAGAGCGATCAAGTACCTTGGGGTGATGCTAGACACGAGGCTTTCGTTCCGCGAGCATCTTGCATACGCAAGCACCAAGGCGGCGGTTTCGTTCCGCTCTCTATCGCGTATACTGCTGAACCATAGAGGCCCGAAACAGAGGTCGAAGATGCTTTTGACCAGCGTGGTTAGGGCTACCATGCTCTATGCCGCGCCGGTATGGCAGCACGCCATGTCGACGCAGTCGTACAGCCGATCATTGAACACCACCCACAGACTGGCTGCCCTCCGTATCTGCAGCGCATTTAGGACGGTATCGGACCAGGCTGCGTTAGTCCTGGCAGGGACTCCACCGCTCGATCTCCTTGCCTCCGAGCAGGCTTCTGTATACGAGCAAGCTCGCGGAAGAGCCCTAACTCCTGGAGAGAGAGGTGCGGCGCGCGCCGTGGCCAAGCGGACGACCCTGGCATCATGGCAAACCCGTTGGGAGAGTTCATCTAAGGGACGCTGGACCTTTCGGTTGATCCCAAACCTGGAGGCCTGGACCAGCAGACAACACGGCCAGGTGAACTTCTACCTGGCTCAAGTGCTGAGCGGACACGGCTGTTTTCGTGGCTACCTACACAGGTTCGGCCACGAAGCCAGCGGAGCATGCGAGTGGTGCTCGGTCGGAGACGAGGAGACGGCAGAGCACGTACTCTTCAGGTGCGACAAGTTCGCGATGGAGAGACACGCACTGGAGGAGGAGTTGAACGCAGTGATCTCGACGGACAACCTGGTGTATATCATGCTTCGCAGCGACGCCGACTGGCAGAGGGTCAGCGACTTCGCCGCGCTCATCATGACCAGACTAAGGTCTGACGAGGAACGAAGACGAGAAGTGCGGTAAGGGTTGGGCCCTCTGCTTTCGCGAAGCAATGCTTTGCGGCGGTACCGCGGAAGTGTCGGACCCCCCTGTATATTTTTTGACCAAATAAATGAATTAAAAAAAAAAAAAATAATAAAAAAAAAAGGTAAACATGGCAATTTTCTAACACCCGGTACCCATAGGGTACAAGGGTATTATAAGTTAGTGCCAACCGAGAATGTATGTAACAGCCAGAAGGAGGCATATCCGACCCCATAAAGTATATATATTCTTGATTAGCATCACCAGCCGAGTCGATTTAGCCATGTCCGTCTGTCCGTCTGTCCGTCTGTCCGTCTGTCCATCCGTCCGTCTGTCCGTCCGCGTGAAACAACAAATCTCAAATTTGGTGACAACATTGGAATCTGTTGCACGCAGATCAAGTTTGTTTTAAAATTTGGCCACGCCCATTGCCGCCCCCGAAAATAGTAAACAACTTTATATAACCTATTTTCGTAATTTTTGGCTTAAAGTAAACAGATAAAATAGATAAGTAGAAAAAAAGTGTTGCGTGCTTTCGGGCGCAGTATTATTTCGTAATGCAGCTGCGTACAGCTGCAGAATTTGTCTTTTTTGAACATTGCTCAACTTCATTTGCTCAACTTCACTTGTCAACATTTTGTTTTTTCCATGTCCACGTGCTATTTAATTTAATGCACAATACTTTGGGTACCGGATATCTCACAGTCGGTCACACTCGACTGTAGCTTTCTCACTTGTTTTACGTTTAAATTGTTTTTATTTAATAAAGTTACGTCTATTGCCGAACTGTAGGTAGGGTTGTGCGAGTAAGTTGGAGAAACATTGTTTAGACAAAAAAAGCCTGAACTTAGAAGGGCATTCTCCAAAATGCCACCTCTAGTATCTTGAAAATTATTCCCCCAAACGCTTGATTTAGCATTAAAATCTCCTCCTATGATAGCTAGTCCCTTCGATTGGGCTGCAATGTTAAGAATATCATTGCAAACGTGTTTAAAGGAACTATTATCTGAATTGGGTGCAGCATAAATGCTGAAAACACTGACATTCACGCAGGCTCCGGTTTTCACTTTCACAAGATTCTTTCGTTTTCGTTTTCGAAAACGAGAAATCGGTGCTCCCGTTTTCACTTTCACAAGACTTTTTCGTTTTCAAAAACGGGAAAGTTTGTCTTGTCGAAATGAAAAGTAAATGTCTTTTTTTACATCAAATCGCTTCTTAATTGCAAAAGGAAAAAAATAGTTGACTCGTTGGTCTATTGAAGTTTGTTTTACACCATCAGTGTATCAATCTAGCTCGTATATACTTTTTAAATAATTATTTTCTGACCCCACCTCGAATTCGCAAATAAAATATTTGCCGTCGGCAACGACAACTTTTGTTTTGGTTGCCAGTGCTGCCGTACTGTTGGTGGAACCAAACAATCTGGTCGAAATGCTTATTAAATTAAAAGGAGGGCATTAGTTTTGTTCAAAGAAGATAAAATAAGGTTTTAATAAATAAACTAGTTTAGTTTTATAGTTTAAATGGTACTTTTACCATTTAAAAAGGTATAAAAGTCCCTTTTAAAGGGTGGCAACGCTCTTGGACAGATAAATAAACAATTTCTGCATTTATTTTGGTTTAAAACAAACAATTAAAAAGTAAAGGCATTCAAACATTCCGTTTACTTCTCAAAACATCCAAGTCAACTGTTTGAGCAATAAAATAATTAAATATTTTGATAACAAAACGATGACAAAAAGTTTGTGAAAACCGGAGCACCTAAAACGAAAACGTACGTTTTGGTCTAAAACGAAAACGAAAACAAAAGTGAAAACCGGAGCCTGCCTGTGTATGTTTGCAGTTAACACAGACAATCGGTGAGCATTGTGCTGCTCTTTGCTATGCGTGAGCGAGCGTTTACTGCATTTTTGTTCTTGTTGCTTGCAGTGTTGGGCGAAGTGCCCAAATCTAAAGCACCTAAAACATTGACTAAACGGCACATATGGACTAACGTTGACTTTAGTGTACAAAAACACAATTTCGTTTGGGATTTGCGCTCCCTTAAATATAATTTGTACTCTTGTGGTATTAATAAAGTTTTCTTTGTTCTCCCTATCTCTCGTCTTTACACGTATAACTTCGTGAATAGGCACTGAAGAGGAAATGTACTCTTTAAGTTCCGCGTAAGAAAATTGTTTAAATATTTTGGGTTCATTCCCGTTATTTTTAAGATCTGAGGATAAAATATTATTAGCTGCCAACGCTGACTTACACTCTGCTTTGCAGCGTCCATAGCCTATTTTGCTGACCGACACAATATCTTTTATATTTAGCTTTAACAGCACAGCATTTAATTCTAATGGGTTAATAGGTGCTCTTGTATACTTGTTGTCTGTGTTTGTTACACCTATTTTGTCAATATATACTGTTCAGTCTCAGCAATATGTATATGTATATTATGCTGACATGAAGAAGTCGAATTGGGCACCGTTTCCCATTTCTGCATAGATCATAATACACAGTAACCCACATTTATTTTACACACAATTTCGTTGACATAAGCATATTCTTTACACTTTGTTTAGCTATAAATACCGTTAAGTTTACTCAATAAAATCAGTAATTGTTTTGACCACAATGCAAGCGTTACTCATTTGGCTGCATTCAACAGAGGCTGTCGCTGAGTCTTCAGACCCTCATGTGCACCATCTATAGTCCAACTGGTTCTTGTTCTAGTTGCGGCGACACAAGGCAGACAGTTCAAGTACTGTACGCCAGGCACCTTAGCCTACACATTAACATTTGGTGACCCCGACGGTCTAGGAAACATCCTAGATCCTTGAAGGATTTCAATCATCCTTTGGCTCAGAACTAAGATTTCTAGCCGTTCCTAATCACAGGAAGCATCCGACCTTTAAAGGATTTCAATCATCCTTTGGTCACAATCTCAAAGTTGTCAATCAGGCGACACTTTGAGGGATTTCAACATCCTTTTGGCTCAGAACTTCTAGCCGTTGATCACATTCAGTGATCCCTACAGGAAACTATCCTGCACACACTTCTCAGAGTTGTCAACAAGGCGACACTTTGAAGAAATCTTCCAAGTCATTGTTCAACTTCTTCGACCATCGACGGTTGCGAACAGGAGCGTATCCAGCTTTTCACCAAATAAAACACTCCCAACGGGTCAGAAGAGAAGTAACACTATAATGGCTAATACAAAGGAAGAGCAAACAGTCGCCGAGACGTTAGACTTGCAAGAAAAGATCAGTCAAGAGATCTCGAAATATATCCGCAACTACAAAAAGGATTCAGCGTAGAGGAAACTAAATCCCACGTATTACCAAACCAAATTGGTCGCCATCGATGACGCATGGAATCGGTTTGCGACGAACCATCTTAATATTCCTGAAAAATATAGAACCACTGAGTATACCAAGTTTTACAATGACTGTCGTGCCACATACGAAGAATACAGAGCGAACATGCTCGACAATATAGAAGAGTCAACAAGCCACGCTGATGCAAATCCAGAAGCGGGAAGTATACATCAGCCCACGATAGCATCTGACAAACTCAGAACGGCATGTCGCCGACAAAGTGCGATATCCGAGTCTATCAAACGCGCTCTGAAAGAGTTTTCAGAAACAGGAAAGACCATCACAAGTGATTTGATAAAATCACTATGGTCTCAGACGCAAGAAATTCATTTTTCCGTTCACGAAGAATACGATGACCCAATTAAGGGAGGATATGATATGCAGTCCTTCCTAAGACTGGAAAAGGAATTTCAAGCGGTCTTAGGGGCAAAAAACAATACATCAAGCAACGAAGATGTGCACTTGCCCAGAGTCAGCATCCCAAAAATCGATGGAGATCTGCTTAAATGTACTAAATTTTTCGATATATTCAAATGCATGGTCCATGACACTAGCATGCCCACCGCACGCAAAATGTGGTATCTCAAAACCACCGTAACCGGAGAGGCAGAAAGGTTGATAAGGCATATCGATCTAAAGCAAGAAAATTACTTGCATGCATGGGGTATATTGGTTGACGCTTACAACAATCCCCGACATGTAGCAGACACGATTCTCAATCGTCTCCTGCAACAACGCACAAATAGTGACGATCCGAAGTCATTAAAAGAATTATACATTACAACGATTGAGTCCCTGGCATCATTACAGGGACTTGGCATCGATGTATCTAGCTGGGATACAATATTGATTGCCATCATAAAGCAAAAATTTGATTTTGCAACTAAACCCATTGGGCTTTCGTATAGACGAACAGTCGTTAGATGGGTCTCGAGAGCTACAAAGCTTGGACACAATGGTCAGCTTCCTGGATCAACGAATTCGAGTACTGGAGACAGAAAAAAGAGGCCAACAGGCGACAAGGGAGCATATAAAATCTACATGTACCTCTGCCAGCGCTGGAAAGGTATCAAACTGTCCGTTTTGCAAAAGGAATCATCTGCTTTACATATGCGATGATTTCTGCAACTAAACAGTACCCGAACGACTCAATTGGGTGCAAAAACAACGGTTGTGTGTAAAGTGCTTTAGCAGTGACCACAAGGCAAAGGAATGCCGAGGTCGCACGTGTTTTAAATGTGACAAAAAACACCATACATTGCTGCATCTTGAAACCACATCAGGTGCAGAAACCGAGCCACAATCACTCACTGTAGGTGCAGCAAGCAACAAAAGTTACAACCTACTCGCCACCGTCAAAGTGGCAGTAAAAGCAAGCAATGGCCAGGTTGCGACCTTCAGAGCTCTGCTTGATTCAGGATCACAAATAAATTTGATTTCTGAACAAATGCCGTCAATGCTATCACTAAAACTCCGACGGTCAAAACAAGTAAGCCTACCAACATGTAGAGATCAGATTGGAGGAGAACTCTACCACTGTAACCATAGCAACTCCTTTCATAAACTGCAACGTATTGTAGCATACATGATGAGATTCTGTAACAAAAGGAACAGAGCCACTACAACCACACTATGTGTCGGTGAGTTGACTCGTGCAAGGGTTATTATCTTCCGCACCATTCAGCAGATTGATTTCGCTGCTGAATACAAACAGCTTCTTAACCACGAGATTGTGGACAAAAAGAGCTCGATCATCTCCTTATCCCCTATACTAGGGAAGGACGGACTTATCAGAGTCGGAGGTAGATTAGAGGAATCTCAACTTCCATATAATGCGAAGCACCAAATCATGCTTCCTTACAATGATCCTATTGTGAGGATGCTATTGAGAGAGATGCATGAAGAGAACATGCATTGTGGAGCGCAATCACTACGAGCCATTGCCAGACAGCAGTACTGGATTGTCAATGATAAAACAATGTCAAGAAGCATTATACACTGCAGTGTCAAATGTACAAAGGCACGACCCAAATTAATGCAACAAATTATGGGCAACCTTCCAGCGCACTGTGGTCTAGAATCCCAAATTGGTGGCAGAAATTCAATTTTTTTTCAAGATTTCAGCAAAAACCATATTGGATTCCAGTAGAGTATTCCCACGGGCAGTCTAAAAGCATATTTTTACAATTGAAATTGAAGCCCCTGCCTTTGTTAGCCTTGCAAGTAAAACCCGATTTCACATTGGTATAATTCAGTTATTTCTTTGACTATAAAAATAAAAAAACATGGAAAACAAAGATAGAGGTATTTATAATAAGGGTGTATTCACACAATAATTGTTTAATGTGATTCGTCTTTGTTTATAAGTGCTTTTGTAATGTGATATTTCCAGCAATACTAACCTCAAACTCGTTGTGTTTCGTGGAATAAAAGTATGTTGTATTTGTGTGTATTAGTTAAACTAACAACGCAATGTTGTTGCTTAATGTGTAAATAATGCGACGGTATTAAAATTTTTTGCTCGTTTTTCGCCCCTTTTCCTTAAAAATTGAATTTTTGTAGACAACATTGATTTTAGTTCCGCTGAATTACTTGAGTTTTGGCTCGAAACGGACAACGATAATGAAGATGATTTGGACACATATGAATGCATCGATGCCTATTCCCTCGATTTAGATGTGGAAAATGATTAATTAGTTCATTAAATGTATTTAAGTTTGGAAGACCATGTCGCAGAATGTCAAAGAAGGACTACTAGTTCTCGTAAAAGAAGACAACGTGCCGGTGATGAGCTGGCCAATGGGAAGGATAGTAAAGACCTATCCTGGCAAGGACAACCACGTCCGGGAAGTAGACGTTAAAACCGCCTCTGGAATATTCAAACGCGCAGTTACTCGGCTTGCTCCGCATCTGAAAGAAGAAGCCACAAAACGTCCTCGCAGCCCCATCGTAGAAACAACGATGCCGGAAGAAATCCCAACACAGAGAAAAAAGCTGAAGCTTCCGATCCTTCCAACGTTGCTGGCAATGCTACTCATCCTCCCGCTGGCAATGGGACAACCAATAAATGTGACGCAGTTCACAAATAAACCCGGAATATTCTACGAAAGACTCGGCACTTCCAGAATGGCAATTTCAGAATGGACCATCATCGTCTACTACGACTTGAAACCATACTGGACCGATATGAGAATACTATCTGACGGGATTACTGAACTAAAACATAAGTGTTCAGAACTACGAAATGCAAATGCATGTAACTCTATACTTGAGCATTTTCAACATTTATATGGCGAGTTACAAGCTGGAAATGATTTGATTAACCATTCCCGACAGCGCAGGTCACCACTTGATATAGTCGGAAACGTAGCGCACTCATTATTTGGCGTGCTTGATTCAAACTATGCAGAAGAAATGGCCAAGGTCATAAACGAAGTCAAAGCCAACGATGATATGCTGATGATGCTGCTCAAGAATCAAACGTCTGTTCTTGACTTCACTATAAATGTAGTCAGAAAAGCAATTCGGCCAACGACAAACGAATCAGGACGCTAGAACAACAACTAGCAACCATCAAAAGAGAGAGAGGCAAATACGAAGGCGAAGCAAGCATTCATGGTCCTTACAGCCCAGCTAACCCTGCTGGCGACGGGGATGCAGCGGATGCAAAAATTTTAATCATCAAGCTACGTTTAGCGCGGACAACCAGTGTGAATTTCAGTTGTTTAACAACAAGACTGAAACACTATGTGAGACTGATCAAACAAAATCCGATCTGATTTGGACAAAGACGCATCAACGGAACAGATGGATGTTCGCAACACACAGTCCCATAGAGCTTCAAGCTGTATGCAAAGGAACACCTTCCACAGTACACCTTCAAGGAACGGGCTTACTATCACTCTCCGCAGGCTGCACCGCGCGCAACTCAAAAATTAGTGTTGGCACATTCAGCACTACGATCAGCGAAACGAAATCAACATATGTTCGTTTCGGCAACATCACCAAGTTCGACGTAGAAGAAACATCAGAACCAACTCAAGAAACTACAACCCGAGTATCCGAACTAGACGAATTAGATGTCCTACAACAAAGACTGGCCAAACTGAAGGATACAACATGGAAAAATCACTTCAGCACTATGCAGCACCATCAAGTAGCTGCCTATGTGGCCTTAGCAATATCAATTATAGTGAGCATTGCATTAATACTACGACGGCAATACAGCAAATGGAAGCCACGATATCGAACTTCCAAGCCTCAGGAAAACGCTGAGCAGTCGTTGCTGGAACCTGCCCCACGCAGTTTTGCTTTCAACATTAGCGATGGTTGAACACCTATTCAACGGCAGGGAGAATGTTCAGTCTCAGCAATATGTATATGCAATAACAAAAGTAGCGATTGTCAGGTCAAGCGCAAATGCATATAATGCTGAATTGGGCACCGTTCCCATCTCTGCATAGATCATAATACACAGTAACCCACATTACTTTACACACAATTTCGTTGACATAAGCATATTCTTTATACTTTGTTTAGCTATAAATACCGTTAAGTTTCCTCAATAAAATCAGTAATTGTTTTGACCACAATGCAAGCGTTACTCATTTGGCTGCATTCAACAGAGGCTGTCGCTGAGTCTTCAGACCCTCATGTGCACCATCTATAGTCCAACTGGTTCTTGTTCTAGTTGCGGCGACACAAGGCAGACAGTTCAAGTACTGTATGCCAGGCACCTTAGCCTACACATTAACATATACCACAAACGGACCTTTGTGGTAGTTGTTGTATACTAGATCATCCTTTGCCAGTTCTCTGTTTCTTTCTTATCCGCCTCTCTCTTGCTTTAGTTAATCGTAGCGTTACATTCACTTACTTGCACTTTTCTGAAGCTTGAACCTCCTCCTTGTCAACTTCGTTTTGCTCCTCTTGATAACGTCTTATAAATCGATAGAGCAAGCTGCACGCTCGAAAAAGCATGACTCATGCGTCGTTACCTCTGCCGCGACACAGACAGTGCAAACGTGACGTGAGCAGCAGCAGCAGAGAAGAGAGAGAATGAGAGGTCGAGTGTGTGCGTAAGAGAAAAACGAAGTTGGCTTCGCGCGAGAATCAGGCAGTGCCGTCTGCAAATGACCAGTTTCTGGAGAGGATCAGGCAGTGCCGGCTGCAAATGGCCAGTTTCTGGAGAGGATCAGGCAGTGCCGGCTGTAAATGGCCAGTTTCTGGAGAGGATCAGGCAGTGCCGGCTGCAAATGGCCAGTTTCTGGAGAGGATCAGGCAGTGCCGGCTGCAAGTGGACAGTTTCTAGAGAGGATCAGGCAGTGTCGGCTGTAAGTGGCCAGTTTCTGGAGAGGATCAGGCAGTGCTGGCTGTAAATGGCCAGTTTGTGGAGAGGATCAGGCAGTGCCGGCTGCAAATGGCCAGTTTCTGGAGAGGATTAGGCAATGGCGGATGTAAATGGCTAGTTTCAGGAGAGGATCAGGCAGTGCCGGCTGCAAATGGCCAGTTTCTGGAGAGGATCCTTCAGTGCCGGCTGCAAATGGCCAGTTTCTGGAGAGGATCCTTCAGTGCCGGCTGCAAATGGCCAGTTTCTGGAGAGGATCAGGCAGTGCCGGCTGTAAATGGCCAGTTTCTGGAGAGGATTAGGAAGGGCCGGCTGTTTGTTGATATGTTAAGTTAAATGGATATAAATATTATAGAAAGTCTATAAAAGCCAACTTACATTTTTTCGAAAACACAATTGCTGCGACTGGTACTCGCACCCGCGATCGTTAGATTAAGACTCGAACACTCTTGCCTCTGCACCACGCATGCAAACTAGACATCTGCATGAAACCATTCACAACATACGTTTCATTGAGTACATTCGAATAAAATGGAATGGAATTAGTGGAATGCAAGAAATGAAACGACATTGTATGAGTATGCGTTCCCGTTTTGCTTTATAGCTTGGGACGTTAAACGAAATGAATGAGAAGCAATGAAGCGAAAAATGAAATAACTGTATTTGGCAATGCGTGTTATATTCGAATCATTCGAGTTGTTGTGTAGGAACTCGAATTTTCAGGGACCACCTGCAGTTCGCAAACAGACGCAAGTGCAGACGCAAACATGGACACCTCAATAAAAGAAGCCGACAAATATGTATCTGTATGTATTTGTAGTCCGCGTTATTTTAAATTTGTTCTTAGTTTGATGTTGTAGTTTTAATTTATATATAAATATAACAATTTGTTTATTTGTTTTTTTTGTGCGTAGATATTAACATGCGTTTAGTATTAACCAACGTGACCTGTCCATAAGCGAAAAGTGTTCCCAAATAGCCACCAACTCTGATAATATTAATAAAATAATGTTTTTGCATTCAAATTTAAGTTAGGTATATGGTTAATTTGAAAATAAGTTTAAGGAAAAACTATGAATTTATATTTGTTATTGTTTATTTAGAAATTACTTTAAGAGAAAACCATAAATTTATGAATTTAATAGCCTTGTTGTTTTAGAAATAAGTTAAATAAAAAACCACGAATGTGTGCATCTGCAGTTGTAACTCGAATCATTCGAATTCAGCGTATCAGTTTTCAGAGTTCTCACTTCATTCCATTTGTTCCTCTTTCTCTATTCTTTGTGCGGCTGAGTCGTACGTAAGCGAGTCAACTTATTCAATTCAGTTTGGCTTTGCTTCAAATTCACTCAACACATTTTGAGCTTTGTGCATTTGGATGTGATTTTTTTTGCCACTCATGCAGATGTCTATTGTGTACCCTGTATATTGCACCGCACATTCAGCTGATCCACCATCGACGAAATGAAATATATTTGCAGAAATTGATTGCAAACTATCATTTGTTGAAGAATACGGTGTAACTTCTGATCGTGTGTTGGTGTAGTGTGTGGTGTATATGTAGTTGTTATGTGTTGCACTTCATTGTGTTGGTGTGAGTGATTGGTTATGTGTGTTGTATCTTTTACCTTGCAAGTCGGCATGAAGCCGCCTTCTAGAATGATATAAGCTCCAAAGAAAGTCATGCGAAAGCAGTTATTGTATTTAAGGATGTGTTGAAGAAAATGGCTGGAATCAGGATCACTTCCATCGAACAATGGTTTCAGTGGCTGTGATGGTGTAAGTAATGGATCTGGTTTGACTTTTCCACTTGCGGAGCACAATCTAGTCGTTTCTCTTTGAACTTTAGCGCATTGCAATATCGGCATATAGTCGTTATTGGTCCAGTATCTAAATTTTCATCATCACTGTAGTTCGCAGTGGGATCATATTGGAATGCCAAGCAATTGTATGATGGCAATGATCTTCCTGTCCTCACGCGTTGTCCCAATCGGGAATTTTCTCTTATTATATTTTGTCCTTCTTCGCTTAAGTTCTGTGAATACACTTGTTGCTGGCTTGCATGTCTTGTGCGGCGGCCGATGTTCGCACGTCGTCCTCTAGGCATTTTGGACTATGGACAGAGTGGTGAATTTAACCTCAAATGCACGATCCACATAATTTACACAGTTCAACTTACCACCTGAAAGACAAATGCCTGCTGTTGAAATTGAATACTAAATTGCACAATACACGTGATTGATTTGATGGTTTCCAATTGAAATGTTAGAAACGAATAACTTATTTTTTTTCACAATTTCACAGTGAACACAATACCGGTTTGTCACATGAAATTAACTGAGCAGAAAACAATGAGTAGCTGTCAAACAATGTATCAGGCACCGCATCCTATGTATCTGAGACGAAACCCCGGAAAAGCTGAAGCCGCTGCACAGAGAAGGTATACATTTTTAAGAATATTTTCGCCATTATTCCTATGGCATCTATAGGCAGCTATTGCTATGGTCAGCTTTCGGCCGTTCCGACATATATAGTGCTAGCAAAAGAAATAAGACTATGCTAAAATTTTCAGCATAGAACATTTCAGCGTCTAGAACAAATCCTTAAAAATACTGTTGTTTTCTGTTGTTGTTGGACATAAAGTAGTGAACGCCGTCGAGTTCCGTTGTTAAACTACTTTAAAGAAAAAAAATTTAAATATTAAACTTAATGTCATAAAAAAATTAGCCTGCCCCTTTGTGCCTTTTCTGAGAAAATCCTCTTTTAGTTAGCGAAGACACCTTGCTTCAGATCTCGTCAGCCCTGGTTCTGTAGCGCGCACTTATTTTCTTCCCTAGTACAGGCGGCTTATGAGGTGTTTTTAAATAATTTTGTTTTGGTTGGCGGCATGAGCTTTTGGTTGAGTTTTCTTATCAAATTTTTAATTCTTGGCCCAGAAATAATTTAATATGCACTTCCACCAACTGGACAATAAACCGAGGAAGTCCAGAAAGCACGAAACAAGGACTTCAAACATTTTATAGGAAGCCGACGAATGTGTATCTGTATGTATTTGTAGTCCGTATTTGTATTTGTAGTTTTTTTTTTTTTGTTCTTAGTTTGATGTTTGGTGTATCTGCAGTTGCAACTCATGCGAGTCAACTCATTCAATTCAGTTTGGCTTTGCTTGAAATTCACTCAACTCATTTTGAGCTTTGTGCATTTGAATGTGATTTTTTTGCCACTCATGCAGATGTCTAATGCAAACCAGAGGGCGGCGTCAAAGACTGAAATACACACATACGCGTGCGTCAGTGTTCGAGCTATAAATAGACAAAGCGGGAGAGCAGAGCGAGACGGAGAAACACCGTCGCAAAACGGGCGGTGAGAGCGAGACGGAGAAACACCGCTTTGCCGCTCTTCACCTCTCACCCCTCTCCTTCAAACTTAAATACAGGCATTTTTAATTTAAGGCTTCGTCTCGCACGAAGCCAACTTCGTTTTTCTCTTACGTACACAAATGCACAATCGGCCTTTGCGTTCGGCAGCGTTCGACATCCGTCTATTCTACATTTACATGTTTTGATCTGTCTGATTATTTGATTCTGACTGAAACGTGGATGCGTGACAATAGTGATCCAATTTCAATTGAAAATTTTGAATGTGTAAGAATAATCGATCAGATTCTGAAACAAATGCAGCAGGTGGAGTGGCAATTTATAGAAACTTATCATCGACATTCACAGCCGAAATTCTCAACGTTGAACTTGCGGATACAACCCGCCTTATTAGAAACACTGGTGACGTTTGCTTAGCAGAAGTTACATGCTTCACCGCTGATACCACGTTCAAAATGGTTCTTGGCGCAGTTTATATTCATCCTGGAGCAAGTATTTCTACATCAGTGTTCTGCTATATCAAGCACTATTTCCGTATGCTTATAACAGCCAGTAAAATTTCACAAATGTGAAAAATGACGAAACATTCATCAAATTCATGAAAGACATGTTTAATGTCGATTGTGCATCAGACGTTAATAACTCAACAACACTAGGAGGTACCACCATAGATTTGACTATTTCAAGACACATTAAACTCGAAACACTCCCTTTCATTTCCTACTTTTCCTATCATCGTCCTATTCTCAACAGAATAACACAGATTGTAAGAAATTAAATATTACACATGTTTAAAAGTTGTAAAACAATTGCTCAACGCACATTTATACTTGTAAAAACTATTAAATTGTAAAAAAAAAACATTGACATAATTGTATTTATGCGTACAAATAAATCTAACTTTATCAATTGTGATTTCCAATTACCTCCTTCTCTATATACATACAAATCTATTAAACAAATTAAATTAAAATTTTCTGTTGAAAAATGCTACCATTCCATCGGTATTTTCTTAAGACGTTGTCACGTTCAACTATCGTCAATAAACCGACTTTACAGACAACCAATTTTTTTTTTTATTCGGGGAAAACTTTGGTTTTTTAAAACCAACTTGCTCCGATGAGCCCGAGCCCCTGGCCTCGGAGGCCATTTTTGTGTGGGTAATTTTACCCGTCGTATTGGTTGTTAACTCCCAGATATATTACTTTGTTGTATTAAATAAATTTATAAAAAATAAATTTAGTTTGTTTTATTACAACAATTTTATTTAATTTGTTTTGAAAAAAAAACAGATTTATATATATATTTTTTATTTTATTTATTCACACACTGCTCATCCACCTCAGTTGCACGAACTATCCCCTTCGGGACCAGAAATGCGAATGGTTATTCCTGTTTGGAAATATATTTTAGGAGTAATCAGCTGATTGTTGGCGCGAAGCCCGAAGATAACGATGGATATCAGGCCGACTACTCTTACTTGTGTTTATTTGTAGTTTTCTGGCCAATTTTGGTAACAAATAATAAGTATAGAAAAGTGGAAGAAATCTCGATTTGCCTAAGGCTTGACATAGGTTTATATGTCAAGTACGAGGGCGGTCCCAGAAATGGCCGACCTAACACAATAGTGTTGGAAAATGTTCCCAAAAAGTATTAAAAAGGTGAAGTACCGACTATTAAAAGCTTAACTTGGAAGTTTGGTGCCTTTTCCTTGTACAGTTTTTTTTTGTCGATTTTAATAGAGAACGCTTGTTAATGATTTGCAAGCATGGACAAAATTGGTCATCGTTAAGTTGTGAAGACCCTTAAGGAGCCGTCACAATGCGAAGATTTATTATTTCTAATGGGTAATTTAGACGCAAGGTAGTAAGCTAACATAAATTTTAGCAGAGAGCTAAAGTAGAGCAATAATAATATTTAACTGGATCGTGACAAGACTTGGATTCTACCTTACGTAATTCTGCTCCCTCGTTTACAACAATAAAATATTGGGCGGCTGAGTTTAAACGAGGTTGTTTGAAAAATTTAACATGAAAAAGTTATGCGCATGATGGGTGCCGCGTTTGCTGACTTCAGAACAAAAACAGCGTCGTGAGGATGTTTTCATCATGTGCTTGACAATTTTTAGGAAAAATAAAGCCGAATTTTTGTGCCGATTTATAACCATGGATGAAACAAGGGTCCCTATACACCTAAAACGAAAGAACAGTCAAAATAATGGACTGAACGAGGAAAATCGGCACCAAAGAAGGCGAAGACTGTTCCATCTGTTGGTAACGTAATGGTGTCGGTTTTTAGGGATGGAAAACTATCAACGGGAAATATTATGCGAACTTGTTGCGTTTACAGAAAGTGAAAGAAAGTGTGTTTTCATCATGACAATGCGCCGGTTCACACCTCTGCCGTTTTAACGGCTAAAATTAATGAAGTAAAATTTAAATTGCTACATCACGCCCCTTAAAAAGATTTGTCAACAATGAAGAGGTGGAGTCCGAGGTTAATGCCTATTTTGAAGAGCTTCACAGTTCTTATTATAAACAAGAAAGAAAGCTATCTTCGGTAAACCGAAATGTGTATACCCTTGCAGTCTGCAATTGGATTATTGAAAATCGATTCATTTTGGTTACAGCTGAAAAAATATCTTAGTTTGTAAACATTTTACATCTTACATACAGAACTTTACATTTTACATGTAGAATTTTACATTTTACATGCAGAATTTTAAATTTTAATTTAAATCGACCGATCCTTTCTATGGCAGCTATATGATAAAGTTGTCTGATCTTAATGAAATTAAAACCGTAGTTCTATAACCGTAAAACACTGCTATATCTTAAAATTGATTGATATACTTTGAAAAACAAAAAAGTAACATTTTTTTATACCCTTGCAGAGGGTATAATAATTTTGTCATGATGTTTGCAACGCAGTGAAGGAGGCATCTCCGACCCCATAAAGTATATATATTCTTGATCAGCATCACCAGCTGAGTCAATCTAGCCATGTCCGTCTGTCTGTCCGTCTGTCCGTCTGTCCGTCTGTCGGTTTCTACGCGAACTAGTCTCTCAGTTTTTGAGCTATCGGGCTGAAATTTTCAGCATAGTCTTATTTCTTTAGCACGCAGTATATATGTCGGAACGGCCAAAATCGGACCACTATATCTTATAGCTGCCATAGAAATGATGGCGAAATTAATGTAAAAAATTTTAACTTCTCTGTTTTTCAATGAATTTCTATAAATTTCGAGATATAGTCGTTTTTATAGTTCTAAAATTACGGTTTTAATTTCATTAAGATCGGACAACTATATCATATAGCTGCCATAGAAGGAACGGTCGATTTATATGAAAATGTAAAATTCTACATGTAAAATGTAAAATTTACAAAATTTACGTAATTTGACATTTTTTCAATATTACCAAAATGGATTGATTTTCAATGATCCAATTGCAGACTGCAAGGGTATACAAACTTCGGTTTACCGAAGTTAGCTTTCTTTCTCGTTTTACATTAATTTCGGCATCATTCCTATGGCAGCTATAGGATTTAGTGGTCCGATTTCGGTCGTTCCGACAAATATACTGCGTGCTAAAGAAATAAGACTATGCTAAAAGTATCAGCCCGATAGCTCAAAAACTGAGAGACTAGTTCGCGTAGAAACCGACAGACGGACAGACAGACCGACAGACGGACATGGCTAGATCGACTCGGCTGGTGATGCTGATCAAGAATATATATACTTTATGGGGTCGGAGATGCCTCCTTCATTGCGTTGCAAATATCATGGCAAAATTATAATACCCTCTGCAAGAGTATAGAAATATACAAATTGTTGTGTTTTAGTAGTTAGGTCGGCGGGACGGCCCTCGTAGGTATTTCTACTGCTGTCCAACAAATAAACAAAACTAAGTAATAATTCGAATCTCTTATATTTCTGATGTACCAGTGCAAATAATCATACAAAATGGCAGATGAGAGGAATTAAGATTAATTTCAAAAATTTTTAACAAATCTTTTGTTGCATTTATAACCAATACAAAAGACAGTTCAAAGCACAAAGAGTCGGTGAAAATTCGATAGAGGTGGGTGGCGGTGAAATTGCAGGACATCGCCAATACGACGGAGTGCAGTATTCGATTCTATTTTTTTTTTTGAGGAGTAGTTGGAAATTATTTCATAATCAAAACGAGAAATCTACAAACAGTCGAGAAAATAATCTATATATGGGAAATTCCATATCAACTCGGCCACCCCTGTTTTTTTTTTGCTCTGAAAAAAAAAATGCATACCCACATTTTAAAGTACTCCATGTCCATATAGTGACCGTTAAATATTTTTTCGTTACCATCAATACTTTTCGAGATAATCGCTGTTGGACAAAAAACTTTAAAAAATCATAGCATTGAAATGGAGCATGCAATTTGAAAGACAAAAAATACGGTTATCCTTTTTTCAAACATATTTTGCATAAAAAAAATACTAGACTAATCTAGGTTTAATATTAAGCGGGTTTTTAATTTAAAAAACGGTTTTTCATTTTTTTGTCTTAGGGCCAGTCGATATTCGCTCAAATTTGTTTTGCCAGGTAGAGGAGGTTCAGATACATAAGAAACAAAAATCTTAGAATGGTAAAATTGTGTTTGCTAGGAAAAATTAATTTATTTTCATTGTTTATCCATTAATTGCTTTTGGAAAGGGGTATATTGGTTTTATAATCAGACTCAAAATTTAACACTGAATATTATTTAGGAGACTAAGCGTGTTTTTGATGTTTAGATGCAAGTTTATGGTACATAACGGTTTTAAAAGTGGAGATTAAATTCTGACAGTGGAAGCGCACTTTTGTCAAAGAAAAACCCTAAAATGTACATAGCCTGATGATGAAACCAAAATACCCCTTTCCAAAAGTAATTAATGGATAAACAATGAAATTAAATTAATTTTTCCTAGCAAACACAATTTTACCATTCTAAGATTTTTGTTTTTATGTATCTGAACCTCCTCTACCTGGCAAAACAAATTTGAGCGAATATCGACTGGCTCTAAGACAAAAAAAATAATGAAAACCATTTTTTAATTAAAACCCGCTTAATATTGAACCTAGATTAGTCTAGTATTTTTATGCAAAATATGTTTGAAAAAGATAACCGTATTTTTGTCTTCAAATTGCATGCACCATTTCAATGCTATGATTTTTAAAGTTTTTGTCCAACAGCGATTATCTCGAAAAGTATTGATGGTAACGAAAAATATTTAACGGTCACTATATGGACATGGAGCACTTTAAAATATGCATGGGCAGGCTGAGTTGATATGGAATGTCCCATATATAAAAATGAAGCCCAAAAATGTGTCGTAAAAACTACTGGAGAACGGCTGGCCCGATTTGGTTCAAATTTTTTGAGTTGCAGGTAACTAACAGGAGAAGGTCAGAACGTAATAAAATTTTAAAATCCTCCAGGGTAATGGTGAAAACAGATAATTAAAATATCAAATTATATAAAACAGTAGTGTATCGAAATATATGTCAAAGTAAAACAAATCGTTTCAATATTATTCGGTTTCTTATTCGTTTTTATCAGACGTCCGGATTTGTTTAATTTCTTCCTGTGATTTGTAGGAATAATGCCTGCTATAAGACGGCCAAACATTGGACGACGTATGTACACGTCGAGCAACATATAGTCGGAATGTCCATGAAAGTCAAACGCAAGACGAACGTGCAGAAAGAAATGAATCGAGACGAACCCGTTTAGCACAGATTCGCTCTACACAAAGAGCGCTGCGCATGTGTATACAATTTCTCACCATCCACAGTACGCAGGGACTCGAAGGATGTAGGGCCTCTTATGTTCACCAAAAGCAAGCGAATTCGTACGTGTCTTGGCGTGGATGAACTGTGTATATTCGTCCGAGAGCATCAGTCGAATAGATATCAGCGAAACCATCAACAGCATCGCCTCTTTTTCGGCGTTGAAACTTTTTCGATGCAGCGTTCCATGTATAATAGAGTGGCATTTCCGAATAGAGTAAAGTCCTTGCGAACGGATCGCTTTCGCATGTAGAAAAGAAATTTGTCAACGTTGTCGCTGGTGGCCGTTCTGCTCTTTGCGCTGCATTCGCGTCCGTAAAGTAGACACGCTGGCCGTTTTCCAAGTGAACAGATAAGTGTACGACCGTCGGATGACGTTCATGAATCGGAAATGAAAACAGACGCCAAATGGCCTCGTTACAACTTACGTAACGTCCAAGTTGAAATTTCGTCACCTCGTCGTTTGCATTCGGATCAGCAATGCCAAACACCGCCATGTCGCTCCCTTTGTTCACATATTTGCAAATGTATTTGATTGATTTTATAGAGTTGCAGTACTCAACATTGCAGTGCGTTAAAAACGTTTTCGACAAAAGCGGACAATATGGAACGATCCAGCGGTTATCGACGATGACTTTGTTATTTTTTATCATTTCGATCCATCTGCCGTTGTCATCTGGAGAACGACGCCTATACAATGGATATCCATCGTTTCCACTGAATGTGTCAGCCACCAACGGACGGGGAAATCGTTTTGTGCAATTTCCGTTTTCCATGCGTGGTGATTCTGGGTTGTGGACTCCGCAAGGGCCATGGATCATACTCGTTTTCACAACGGAATGCAGCTCCGGATCAGTTTCTGGATCTGGTATTTCGGCAGAAATAATCGAATCAATATGTTCTGGTCGGATCTTGTCGAACATCCAAAGCAAAATGTGCGCATGTGGTAAGCCACGCTTCTGCCATTCAACCGAGTACATCCAACAACGAACTACGCCAAAACCTTCTGCTTAACGATGTAATCCATAAGAATTTTACCTTTAGCTTGAATACTCGTGCAGTAATGTCATGTCGATCGCTGGATGTTTGTCCTTGGTGCAACAAATTCGTAATTTTGGGCCATTTCGGATTGCATGTAAACGTGATAAATAAATCAGGTCGTCCGTAATTCCGCACGTACGTCATCGCATCTTGAGCGTACTCATGCATATGGCGCGGGCTCCCAACATAAGTAGCTGGCAGAATGGTCAAACAACCAATGTTTGCCGCGTGTCCATCACTGGCGATGGCGTCACGCAAGTGGATGTACTCGTCAGATCATAACTTTGACTGATTGAAACGAATGAAATTGAGACGCTCCGTTTCTACTTTTACATACATGTCGACACAGTACTGCTGAAACAAATTCATTACACTCATGAAGAAGATTTTGCAATTGTTGTATTATTTCCAGGGGTTGCAAATAACAGTTATGAGATAAATAAAAATTGGAGCCAAAAAAATTAGCTGCGACGATAGGAAAATTATGTATAACTTATTTTTGGAAGGACATTGCAAAAATAGGATAAACTTTTATTTGCAATTTTTATTTTGTTAATCTTTTTAACTGTTATTTTGATTTTTAATAAAAAAGTTAAAATAATTCTTATTTTCAATTTTTATATAAAGTTGAATCATAACTCTTATTTGTAATTTTAAAATAAAATTGCCAATAAATTGTTTGTCAATTTTATTTTGAAAAATTGAAAATAACTATTCTTCAATTTTATTTTAAAATTGAAAATAAAATAATTACAATAACTTTTGAACGGAGCGGTTTATTTTAAAGATCGAAAGATATTTTTAATCTACGTCTCAATACTTTCGTTTGATGTATTATAATGTATATAATGTATTATAAGGCAAGTGCATGTACATGTTTATGTATATATCATATGGTACATTATAATACATTATATACATAATAATACATAAAACGAAAAGTATTGAGACGTAGATTAAAAATATTTTCGATCTTTAAAATAAACCGCCCGTTCAAAAGTTATTGCAATTCAATTTTATTTTCAATTTTAAAATAAAATTGAAGAATAACAGTTATTTTCAATTTTTCAAAATAAAATTGACAAACAATTTTATTGGCCATTTTATTCTTAAAATTACAAATAAGAGTTATGATTCAACTTTATATAAAATAAAAATAAGAATTATTTTTTTTATTAAAAATCAAAAATAACAGTTATTTTGCAATTATTTTTTTAAATTAAAAATAACTCTTATTTTACAACTTTTATTTTAAAAATTATAACTGTTACGAACCCTGATTATTTCACGTTTAGTTGCAGTGAAAATTGCACAACGCTGATTAAGTTCAACTGCCGAATCACCAACGAAATAGATCTGAAGGAATTTATGATCTTTGTTTGGTGGTGGTAACAAAGCGCCCGCTCGATGGTGAATTTGCCCTTGAATCTAGAATTTCCCTGTTTTTCGCACGACCAGCTGTACGTCGCATGTTCGCGTGTTGGTAAGCCGTTTTCATTGTTTGTTTTTGCACCGGAAAATAAAACAAAAAACATAGTATATCATATCGCTCTATACTAAATAAAGAAATGCAGTGTTTGACTATTACCCTGGGGTTATATAATGGCGTCGAATTAGGGCGAGACAAAGTTAGCCGGGTCCGCTAGTAATAATATATTTATGGACTTCACAAAAAGTAATGCTTAACACTAATTTAGCATAAGTCGCTCCAGAGAGATGTTAGTACGTTTACAGCAATGTTAACATTGATGAGCGCAGCGGTGTCGAAGGTCTTTAACTCCGTGTCAACCTGTACCAGGGCGGTCGGAAGGACGTTGCCGCTGTGACGCTGCAGCAGTGTGGAAAGCGATGGCTCCGGCTTAGAGTAGGTAACGTGCTACGGAGGGGCTGACGAGTGCCTTAGAGAGGCTGACGAGTGCGGTGAAGAGGCAGCTGTGCGGCGATGAAGAGGCGTCAGAGGACGGCAACGAGCATCCCGCACTGGATGTCCGTGCATATTCAGGAGTGTATATTCTTGCAGTGATCGTCACAGCAGCACGTTCCCTCCAAGTGCTCGTATGCTTGGCAGTTGGTACAATAGCGGTTCGCAATGACAGCGCGAATTTTGTTTAAGGAGTTGCGAAGTTTTAAAAAAATAAATTATTTGTAATTAAAACACGTCAAGCGGGTTTGGTGGGCAAAAATCAACTGAATATTCTTTATTGATAATGTTTTAAAGAAAACTTAATTTAGGTTTACAGAAGTGCTTATTAGGTTTTCTTACGAATTATTCTGATCGACATGTGTAAGATCGTTGGCCTCTAGTTAGCCTGAATTTAATAACGATCGATGAACTATGCATTTCCTGTTTACTGTGTTATATTGCTTATTTGGATTTTATATTTTCTTAGAACTTATTTTGGTTGGCATGTGCCAGATCGTTAACCTGTGCATTTCCTGTTTACTGTGTTATATTGCTTATTTGGATTTTATATTTTCTTAGAACTTATTTTGGTTGGCATGTGCCAGATCGTTAACCTGTGCATTTCCTGTTTGCTGTATTACTTTAATATATTGTTTATTTAGCATTTAATGAGTTAAGCAATTCTTGTACTTTATTATTAAGAGGTGGTAAAGAAGAAATTGGGTTTTGGACATATGTGGGAAGTGAAGTGGGGTGAATTCTATTGTTATTGAGCTGAATTTTAATTTTCTTGTGTTTTAAAACAATGTAAGCAATTAATACAATTATTGACAAAAGTATGGTTGCATTAAAAAAATAATTTATGTCTTTATGTGTATTTAATTTTCTTATGTTCGTCCAGTTAATCTTATTATTTTCCAATATTTTCTCAAAAGTGATTTGTTTAGTAAAATTTTGAGTTTGGTTTGATTTCTCATTTAAAATTCTTTTCTTATCTAATTCGTATGAATTTGTAAAATAATTATTTTCTATACCTATTGTACAATTTGTAAAGTGTATAAGAATATTTTTTTTCATTTTAATTTCATTGCTTTTACAATTTTGATATAATGTTTCATTTTTAGCATTCTTAATTACTACGGTTTCTTCGTCTAGTTCTAATATTTGCATTTCATTTCTTTGTATCAGTTTGCAATTTTTCTTAAATACACAATGTTTACTTTTTCGCATTTCTTTTAATTTTTATTTGTTTTATAGGTGTATGTTGAATTTTTATAGTTAAATATCAGTTCTGATTCCTGATCTATTTCAAAGTTTTCTTCATTAGACATCGGTATTATCTGTTGTATTTTTAATGTTATAAAGTTTTTTGGTATTTCTATTGCGAATACTAAAAGATTATTTCTGAACATAGCCGTAGCTAACTTTATATGGTTTAGTTTGTTGAAATCGATATTGTATTTTTTTATTTCGTGATCTGTTAATATGCTGGGATGTAATATATTGTATCTAGCAGAAGCAACGTTATCCTGCAAATGTTCAATCTTATTTTTTATTAACTGAATTTTTATCTGTTGGTCGTAATATAAGTTCTCCTGGTATCTGTTATTTTCGAATTTGCTAATTGCATTCAATTGTCTCTCTATTGCCTCTATCTGATTTAACTATTTGTTCAATGTATTTTATTGTATCATTGAAATACGTATTTATGTAAATTTGCTTGTTTAATGCTTCATCTGTTTCCTGCATGTTTTCTTTAAATGTAGAGATATGATTCTCAACTTCTTTCCTGTCTTCATCGTCCATTGTTCCAAACAACCATTTTGCTGAACTACCTACTACATTAATTAATCCTCTTGATTTTTCATCTCTATTTGCGCATACCCGTCCTGATCAGGTATTTCTTGAATCGTTAGTGTTCCCGCTGTTGTTGTTATTGCCATTGTCATTAGTATTGTCGTCAGCAACATCGTCGTCGTTAGTATTTTCTGAAAATTTATAAGGGCGTTTAATATTTATTGGGTCAATGTTACCGAGATTTGCTTTTTTGAATTTCGGAGCTTCTTTGTGTCTGACTGCCTTGTAATTCTTTATAAAACCCTTTTCTCGTTTTTCCTCATAATGCTCCCTGTTGCCGTTGTGCTTTTCTAACATTTTTTGTTTAGCGCTATCTATATTTCCTTTTATTTTTGTCAATTATATCTTATTGTTGTGGGCTTCGCTGGGGGTACATTTGATTGTGGAGTGATATCTTTCATTGTAATTTCTCACTGCTCTCTGCATAATTTGTTTTACCGACATATTCGACGCTTTCGTTTTATATGTTATTCTTAACTTTTCTGCTAGTGAATTGTGTAGTCTTTCTACATCTGAATTGCCAGTGTGACTATTCGGTTTTGTTAAGTGTAATTCTATCCCTTCTTGTCTTAGTAGTTCTTTAATCCTGAATGAATCAAATTCGTTATCAGCTATTATTTTACCTGGTTTGCTTATTTTCGTAAAATGTTCCTCCAATTGTTCTACTATAGTGATATGATTTCTATCATTTAATGGGTATACTGCTGCGAACTTTGAAAATTTATCTATGGTCTTTAAAAATTGTGTATTTTTTATTACATATGTATCCAAGTGTATTATCTGATTTTTATCTGATGGGGTTTCCGTTTTACTGAATTTATTTTAAATAGGATTTCTATCATATTTTATTTCTTTGCAAAAATCGCATTGATTTATAACCATTTGCACCAACTCTAACAATTTTGGGAAGTAAATCTGGTTTTTCAATTGGTTATATGTTTCCTGAATTCCTGAGTGCATACTTTCTCTTACATGATAAAACGAAATTTGTCTTACTGCTTCTTTTTCATGTTCAATATCTTGAGCTCTGAGTGTGCATTTTATGAATTCTAATTGTTTGTTGTCTGAAAACATTTCTATTAGTTTTTCTTGTACAATGTTATACTCTTGATACGATAATTCTGAATAGATTCCGACTTTTCCTTTGTGTATATATCTCCTGAAAATATCTTCCATTGTTGGAAAGTCATGTTTTGCTATAAATATTATTGATTTTCCATGTATTGTTTTATACTCGTCTGTTTTACTGTCTGTAATAATTATTTGTGTTTTATATTTGTTAACTATTTCCTCTTTTATATAAAAATGATTGTGTAAATTTTCTTCGGCTGAGTGTACTGTTGACGTTGAGAGATTATCTTTAACCCATTTTGGGCCAAGCTGCAAAAATTTTTGAATTTCTTTTTGAAAATGACTTTTTTTGGGTAATTAGGTCCCCCTAAACTCAAATCCGTCGTCAGAATTTCGCTATCTTCTATAGTTTCGCCGATATCGGCTGTTCGAGAAGTCGAACAATGGCCGTTTTCTGAATTTTAGCTTTTACACAAAAAGTAAATAAATATTAGAAATAATGATTGAAAATAAGCCAACAATTCAGTGGATCAAACTTTTATTTATTTTTACCGTATGCAGTTGATCTTGTTGTGTTAGTTTTTTAAAACTGATTACACATTATACATATTTTACGCATTTTACATCATTTTTTAACGTATACAGCGAATATTTTTGTGTTTGTTTTTTAACTGATAACATATTTTACATATATGCCACATATTTTATCATATTTTAAGTGTATACAGTTTATCGTATTGTGTTGGGCTATTTTGAAGCGTGGTGGGTGGCAAAGCACGTCTTGAGGTGCAAGTGCACTTGGCACTTATTGCACATTCTAAGCGTAGGCTTGTGACAAACTTGGCACCGTCTGGCCTTGTTTTGAGGTTGCGTAACCACTTCATGTTTTCCGGAGACACGTGGACATGGCCGTAACGGCTCAAAAGTATTTTCTGCAGTGTTGTCTTCTACGTCAGACGGACCTGAAACGCCTTCAGCCTCATCAGACGTTAGTAGCAAGTTCGTTGCCAATTGTACACGAAAATCCAGCTGTGAAATGGGGCCCGTCCAAGCTGCTTGTCTACCGAGACGTGTATTTTCCACGCATTGACAACAGAAGATTCTAGAACGGATAGCCAAAGTGGCCAATACCACTTCTTTGAACGTATCGAAATGCGATAATTCGAAACAGCGTTGTCGTGGAGATCTACGCCACCCATAAACATATTGTACTGTCGAATTAATTGTGGCTGTTCAATAGTGATTTGGCTAGGCTGCCCTTCTTGTTGTTTCTGTCTGCGTGTAGTCATTACGGTTGGGTAAACTCCAGTGAAATTTGACAACAACGTAACCTCACGTTTGTCCTGCCAACGACAGCAGACAATCTTGTTGCTTGAATCAAATTTTGCATCATATGCCCCTAAAAGATAATAAGGTTAAAAATAATAAGTACCGCAATTTTACCAAAGCAAAGAAATTTCTGAATACCTTTTGGCAATGCTTTCCCGGTATTCAAATCAGGGGCCGGACGGCCCAAGCGATTACTCCGCACAGTTCCTGTAGCGCATATACGTTCATCAGCCAATAAACACATCAAGTAGTGGGATGTGAAAAGTTATCGAAATAAACTTGATGACGAGCAGGAAATTTTAGCTGACTAACCATATCCATTACGACAGAAGCACCTAGCCCGAGGTTCTTGTCATATTTATCATTAGCTCCACCATAAGGTTGCATACGAAACACGTAGCCAGAAGATGAGGCCATGCACCAAGTCTTGTATCCAAATTTGATGGGCTTACTTTTCATGTACATTTTACAGCTATGACGCCCGAAATGAGCATTTGCTCATCTATAGCTAAATGCTCTTCAAACACACCAAATTGCATAAACTTTTCGTTTATAGTATCAAAAGTGAGCGTACTTTAGTGTACTTATCGTTGCGATCAAGATTAGTATTATCTTGAAAATGAAGATTTTTTTATAGCCTTAAACATATTTCGTGGCATTGTCTGCTGAACGACTGGCAGCCCGAGCGTTAGATTGTTGGACCAATAATTGTTTATCTGTGGTAACTTGTGGTATCCAGATAAAATCAAAATGCCGATAAATCTTTTCAGCAGTACGGTATTAAAAGTTTGAGCAAAGCGTGCATCATTTTGTTGCGTGGCATACCGTTTTGTTTCGGTTACAATTAGGTTGCATATTTCGTTATCAAAGAAATGAGCGAAAATTTCTGAAGGCGATTTGTTTTGAATTTATGTTGTAGCTGGAGTTGTAGGTGCTCCAATGGCTCCGGCGTGTTTTCGATCTCGAAAGGTAAATTAGCCCCCACAGTTACTTTTTTCCATTTGGGTGCTGCAAAGCTGATGGCAATTTGTACTTACAAATCTCTTTGTCTACCGTAGCACTATCGTCCTTTTCAGCAGCTCTTTTGCCCCAACATTTTGTAAACGACTCTTTCGATTTTGCAAACGACATCGAGCTGATGTTGACGGTTGGTCATCCTCGTCATCCTCACTGTATGCACTGTTTAAATCAGGAGGATAAAATCGAGTTGAGCGCCGAGGTATTTGGTTGACAACAGGTGCATCATCTTTGACGGAGCCCGAGCCTTGGCGATCTTTTCTGGTTTCTATTTCGAAAGTACCGGCAATTTCCTTCTCCAACGATTCATTTGCTTTCAAATCCTCCTCATCAATGTCTTCTTCATCAGTAATCCCATCGAAAGCCTCCGGTGGAATTGCGATAACTGTTCCTATTTCGTCATCGGTATCACTTTGTTGCAGCTGTTCTATAACTTCTGCTATCGAAAGTACTTTACGACGGCGTGTTTTGGAGCTCCCAATCGAATTAGATTTTTGCAAGCTTTTATCCATGACTAATAAATCAAGCCGGATAATATGACACTTTACTTTATAAAAAGGTACGCAAAATAACTCAAATATTAGCACTCTTCACTATTTTAATTTTAATTGCATTGTGCGCGATCCCAACTGTCATTACTAAATGATTGATGACAACTACGCAATAGAGTAAAACACAAGCAAACTTACGAAAAATATTAACTGCTGGCGCTAAACATGATGAAACAAGCTCCCGAATAACCAACAATAGAATAAAACACAAGCAAACATACGAAAAATTTAACTGCTGGCGCTAAACATGATGAAACAAGCTCCCGAATAACCAGCTGCACTCTCATATCTTGTAATGTTTAGTTGTACGCTATGGCCATTGTTCGAGTTTTCGAACACCTAACTTTGAACGCTCCGAAATTTTTTTGTGCTGGAGTCATATGTTACTTTACCAAAACCCTTTTTGGACCTTTTCCTTCAAAAATAATATACTTTTGAAAAAAATTTTTTTATGTCACATTTTTCTGTTAGAAAATTGGTCTAAATGTAAGGTTTTTTTCAACCCCCCCTCGGAACGCCCATGAAGGACAGAGGGGGGGCAATCTTATTATTTTCTGAAAGACAACAAAATTTCCTGTAATACTGCATCATTGCATTTTGCATAGCGTATACTTCGTCATAGAAAAAAATTGAGTTGAAAATAGCAAAAATTGCTGTTCGAGAACTCGAACAGAGGTTCAAAATGTTTATGTCTGAAATATTATCTTTGTATTCATTGTCTCTTTCGTTTTCGGTTTTGTTCGTAAGGTCGCTGTCTTCCAGTCTGCTAAGAAAATCTGCCACTCTGTTCTCTTTTCCTTTCAAGTAATCTATCTCAAATTGATATTCTCCTAATTTTAATAACCATCTCTGGTGTCTAGGTGAAATATCTTTACCTTTATGTTTTGAGTGTAAGAATTTTATTGGCTGGTGGTCAGTTAATATTTTGAATTTATTCCCGTAAAGGTATGGTCTGAAATAATTGACGCTCCATAGTATTGCTAGGAATTCTTTGTCTGTTGCTGAGTAATTTTTTCATGATTGTTTAGCGTTCTTGATGCAAAGCAGATTGGATGACCGTCTTGAGATAGGACAGATCCAATTGCATAATTTGATGCATCTGTAGTTAATGTAAATTTTTTTCAAAATTGGGATATCTTAAAATTGGGTGAGAACTGATTAAATGTTTTAATTTTTAAATGCTTCGACATAGGTGGGGTCTTTTAGATTTATTTTAACATTTTTTTCAAATACTTGGTTATTGGCTGTGCTACTTTAGCATAATCTTTTATAAATTTTCTGTAATAACCTGTTATACCTAAGAAGCTTTTATTTGCTTCTCTGTTCGTGGTAACAGTAATTTTTCTATGATTGCGATCTTATTTGGATTTGGCTTAATGCCCTCTTTTGTAAGGATATGTCCTAGAAATTCAGTTTCCTTTTTCATGAAGTTACACTTGTCAATCTGTATTTTAAAATTTTTCTTTTCTAATATTTGGAATATTTCGTTAATAGCTTGAATATGTTCTTTTAATGAGGTGCTGAAAATAAGTATATCGTCTAGATACACGACGCATTTTTATTAATGTGATCCCTAAGTATTTCATGCATTAGTCTTTGGAATGTGGCAGGGCATTTTCAACCCAAATGGCATTCTTATAAACTCATATAGTCCATGTGGCGTTACGAATGCCCTTTTTTTGCTGTCTGATTCTCGGACTAAGATCTGATGGTAGCCTTTGGCTAAATCTATTGTAGTGAAGTATTGAGCTCTTCCTAGTTTATCCAAAATAGAATTAATGTTCGGAATAGGAAATTTGTCGTCTATGGTTATTTCATTTAAATTCCTGTAGTCTATTACTATCCTAAACTTTTTCTTTCCTGAGTTCTCGATCTTCTTCGGGATTACTATAAGTGGGCTAGAGTATTTTGAATTACTCTTTCTAATTATACCCTGTTCTTCCATTTCTTCTTATTGAATTCTGCCTGTGGATAGTTTTCCATTTGATTATTGTCGTGTTTACTGTTCGAGTTATGGTCACTGTTGTAGTTGTCATTTTCGTATCTGCTTTGGTCGGTATTGTTTTGGTGTTGGTTGGCTTCTATGTTATCTACCTCCATAGGTACCACATTCGCTGGCCTATTTTGCCTAGACTGATGTGATCCTGCTTGTTGATTCCACTGATTATTTTGATATAGTCTACTTTGTCCGGAGTTATTGCCTCTAAAATTCTGAGGGGTATTGTTCTGTCTAACTTGTCCTGAATTGTTGCTCTGATAATTTTTGATGTACATTTTGCATTGTATTGTTTTGCTGATTATATTGTTGATTGGTATTCTGGTTGTTGTTCCTGTAATTGTTTTGATTAGGTCTACCTTTCCTATACTGATACCTAATGCAACTATTCTCATATCTGCGTTGCATCATTATCTTTAATATAGTGCTTAAATCTCTGACTTCGTAGATCTTGTCTAGTAAAGTGCCTTGTGCCATTTCTTTGGCTGAGTTAACTAATAAACTTTCGACATTACTTAAATCTATAAAATTATTATTCATATGATACACAATTAATTCACCATTATACCCTTGCAGAGGGTATAATAATTTTGTCATGATGTTTGCAACGCAGTGAAGGAGGCATCTCCGACCCCATTAAGTATATATATTCTTGATCAGCATCACCAGCTGAGTCGATCTAGCCATGTCCGTCTGTCTGTCCGTCTGTCCGTCTGTCAGTTTCTACGCGAACTAGTCTCTCAGTTTTTGAGCTATCGGACTGAAATTTTCAGCATAGTCTTATTTCTTTAGCACGTAGTATATATGTCGGAACGGCCAAAATCGGACCACTATATCTTATAGCTGCCATAGAAATGATGGCGAAATTAATGTAAAAAAATTTTAACTTCTCTGTTTTCAACGAATTTCTATAAATTTCGAGATATAGTCGTTTTTTATAGTTCTAGAATTACGGGTTTAATTTCATTAAGATCGGACAACTATATCATATAGCTGCCATAGAAGGGATCGGTCAATTTATATGAAAATGTAAAATTCTATATGAAAAATGTAAAATTTACAAAATTTACGTAATTTGACATTTTTTTTTCAACATTACCAAAATGGATTGATTTTCAATGATCTAATTGCAGACTGCAAGGGTATACAAACTTCGGTTTACCGAAGTTAGCTTTCTTTCTCGTTTTTATATTTTATATTTTGAATTTCTACTGCAAGCTCGCTCACCGAATTCACTCTCAGGTCACATATCCTCTTGTAGATTTGGTGCGGCTCCGTGTCTGGTCTGTACCTTAACTTCAAGGTGGCTTTTATCAGGTCCCAGTTGTCCGGCTCCGGGATATTTATTACTGCATCCTTTGCTTGACCCTGAATTGTCCTGTAGAATATTGTCCTTGTGGCTTCTCTCTTGAGTTGTGGGTCCTCTACCGTCTGTAACAGGTACTCCACGCTACTGAAGAAGGAGTTGATGGAGATTTCCCCGTTCCCGTAAAGGTTGCCAAACGATTGATGTTTTGAACAACCGCTTTTGTTGGGCTGGGTTGTTTACATTTCCTTGGAGCTGTACATACGCTTGTTGCAGTTGCTCCAGCAGTCTTTCCCTTATGGCCAATTGTTCCAAAGATCCGCTTGGGCATCTGGCCGTTATCGTGAGTCATCCTGCTATTGTCGTATGAAGCGATCCTTCGCTGCCTTCTTATATCCAGGTTGAGTTGATTTCCTTCTTAGCGCTGTCTAAGTCGATTTTAGTTCGATCTCTACAGGCATTAATCCACTGATTTTTAGTTGGATTTAATGCTGTTGCGCTGCTTGGTCTGGTTTTGCTTTGATCAATGCACTTTCTATGCACTGCACCACGTTCACTTAGCGGACTGATTTTTAGTTCGCTTCTGTTCGCTGACTTTTTGTATTTTTATTTATCACACAAAATTTTTGTTATATTTTTCACTTCACGTTAAGTTCGATTTGAATAATCACTGGACCCTCTTAAATTAAAAAAGGATCCTACCGGCTGCGCCAATTTTGTTTAAGGAGTTGCGAAGTTTTAAAAAAATAAATTATTTGTAATTAAAACACGTCAAGCGGGTTTGGTGGGCAAAAATCAACTGAATATTCTTTATTGATAATGTTTTAAAGAAAACTTAATTTAGGTTTACAGAAGTGCTTATTAGGTTTTCTTACGAATTATTCTGATCGCCATGTTTAAGGTCGTTGGCCTCTAGTTAGCCTGAATTTAATAACGATCGATGAACTATGAATTTCCTGTTTACTGTGTTATATTGCTTATTTGGATTTTATATTTTCTTAGAACTTATTTTGGTTGGCATGTGCCAGATCGTTAACCTGTGCATTTCCTGTTTACTGTGTTATATTGCTTATTTGGATTTTATATTTTCTTAGAACTTATTTTGGTTGGCATGTGCCAGATCGTTAACCTGTGCATTTCCTGTTTGCTGTATTACTTTAATATATTGTTTATTTAGCATTTAATGAGTTAAGCAATTCTTGTACTTTATTATTAAGAGGTGGTAAAGAAGAAATTGGGTTTTGGACATATGTGGGAAGTGAAGTGGGGTTATACGTAACTCGCGCAGCCTCTTTACCGCACCAAGCGGATGGACTCCTCGGCAACGGTAAGGCTGTATACCTCTGCTACGTCTGACCTCCAAGTGATCGTGAAGAAAAAAATTCCCCGAGCAGTGCGAATGGCCACTACGCGAACCAAGTGGTCGGCTCTGGGAAAAACTGGATTAATCCTGCCGAGGCGCCACTTGTTGGAAGGAAAATTGTCCTCTTTAATTACCACCAGATCACCCACAAGGAGGTTCGGTGTGGGCCTGCCATTTATTTCTTGTATGGAGATCCTTCAGGTTCTCTTCTTTCCATCGAACTCGAAATGGCTGATGGAGACCCTTAGCTGCTGCCAACGGTTTCGAATGCAAGAGGCTTCACCCTTTAATTTGGGTTCCACTGTGGCAAGGAGAGGCCCTCTCACAAGGAAGTGACCTAGGGTCAATGCCAAGAGATCGGTGGGGTCTTCGGACATCGGAGCGAGTGGCCTAGAATTGAGGCAAGCTTTGACCCTTGCCAGAAGTGTGAAAAGCTCTTCGAAGGTATATTTCCGAGGGGCTGTGGATTTACAGCGCTTTAAGACTTTTGACGCCTGCTTCCCACATATGGGCTCCTCCCGGAGAAAAAACTGCCAAAGGAGCTGCGTATGACTATGTGTACCTGTAACAGACTCCTGCAGAGCTTGAAGAAAGTCGCGGGAAATCATAGTGGCACCTCCAATAAAAGTTTTTCCGTTGTCAGAATATACCTGTCGAGGACACCCTCTTCGGGACAAGAACCGAGCAAGGCCTGCCAGAAATTTCTCGGTAGTAAGGTCAGGTGTAGGCTCTAAATGCATAGCCTTAGTGGAAAATACAGGAGCCCCAACACATACCCCTTTGTAATGAGACACGCCCGTCCGGTGTAGCTCTTTATATCGAATGGGCCGGCGTAGTTCATGCCCGTAAACGAAGGAACACCCATAAGTTGCGTTTGCAATTTCCGTTTATATATAGACGACGGATTTTACCAAATTCTTTTCATTTGGTATTCAAAATTTGGATCGAATAAGGCGCACCATTAACTGATTGCCGCCATGAAAAGTTATGTTGTGCGTAAAATGAACGACAAGGCGGGACAAATGACAGGGTGCCGTTCATCACTTCGTTCATGCCTTCGGAGGTCGTCACTCGGCCACACGCTCTTATGAGGTCATATTGGTCTACGAGTGGATTCAAGTTGAGGATAGAACTGAAAGAAGGCACTGGACGCTTCTCGCTCAGGCAGTGGTATTCAAAAGCAAAGAGTCGGCGTTGAGTGTTTAGAATTAGGATCCGATAGGCGGCGGTGATCTCTGCCGTAAGAAGTTGTCCCTCCGGGGGTGATTGATGGTTTTTGCACCGCTGAAAGAACTGGAAAACATAAGCGAGGGCCCAAACCGCCTTGTCAAGCTTGTCAAATCGGTCAAGAAAATCGTCTGAAGGAATAGTTGCAACATTGACCTTTACGGCGCGCTTCTCTTGCTCAATAGCTGCAGCGTCATCGCTTTGAATAGGCCACTCTCTGTGCGACTTTTTCAACCAAGGTTTCAAGCAAGGTCCTGAAGAGATACCTCCCTACTGGCGAGGTCTGCGATTCTGTTCAGAGCGGACTTGCGACCATTTTGAGGATTCGGTGGCCTGAGTGATTCTCGTTACCCTGTGGGCCACGAATGCTGCCCACTGGCAAGCTAGTCTGCTCAACCATGGTAGCACAATTATACAGTCGGCCCAGCAGTGTAGACTGGAGGCCAGCGTTGGCATATTCGTAAGTATTGCTGCGGACATCTCGGAAAGCAATAGGGCAATAGTTAAGGAAGCGACACATTTTTCACGGGGCAACTTCCGTCTTTATGGTGAGCAAGTTCACCACTAACGTGGCAGCAACCTCCACTCGCACGTAGATGGCCGTACCATACGCTTTCTGGGAAGCGTCGCAAAAGCCATAATCTGTTGGACGTTGATGCACTACGGTTAGTGGCCCTTCAAAACCAAGCACAAATTTGTTAGGGTTAGGTGTTAATAGGCGCGAAAGGAAAGTATAGGTAAAAGAATGCGAGGAATATAGACTACTATCGGGCAGCTCTATTGCTATCTTGCATGTGTACTAAGTGGGTTAAGATTAATGTTTTTGTTTACGAAGGCTATCTACAGATGAGGTAATTTTGTACAGGTTAGGTTAAGGTTAGGACGGCGGCTGACACAAGGTCAGCCCACTTAGGCCATTACTGGCCCATTGTGATACCGCAATGGATCATTTGTACCCTCTTACCACAAAGTTAGAAAGAGTCCCAGCCCGTTTCTCTAATGAAACCAGCTATTTTCTTTGGGGGGACAGCTGCTAATTCAGCTAGAATGTGAAGAAAATATTCTCCTATACACTTTTTCCTGCGCCTGATTAGGGCCAGCATAGGAGCAGAAGAAGTGCTCTACTGATTCTACTTCTTCCTCGTTTTAGCAACTTCTACAGAAGTCTTTGTTGAGGACGTTTAGTCGGGATGCGTGGGCTCCTACGAGCCAGTGGCCTGTGATTGCTCTAATCACAGCTGAGCACTGTGTGCGGTGTAGACTAAAAAGCCTTTTTGTGCGTTTGGCGTCAACTTTAGGCCATGTTTGGCGACTAATGTTGCAGTGAGTGGTATTGTTCCACATTTCTTGTTCAAGGGATATTTGAATTTTGTACAAATCATTATAATTTACACATAATACTCTAAAGCGTTCATTCATTTCATACGATGTTCTGCAGTGGTGCAAAACTAAAGGCAGGTAGGATCTAGTGGTTCTACATGGTACGTGAAAATTCAACTGACCCAATAGATTGCTTGTTTCCACGTCATCAAGGATCAGGTTATACATAAAGACAATGCCTAACATCGTTCTACTGTTTGCTAAGGAAGGTGGGTTAATTAGGAGACGTTTATTGCTTTAAACCAGTGATGCCCACACAAATACAATGACGTGTGACTTGCATTTGTGTGCGTAAGAGAAAAACGAAGTTGGCTTCGCGCGAGACGTTGCGGTTGCCAGAGCAGTGCAAAGCATTAAAATTTAAAATTTAATGCTTTGCACTGCTCTGGCAACCGCACCACTCGACCTCTCATTCTCTCTCTTCCCTGCTGCTGCTGCTCACGTCACGTTTACACTGTCTGTGTAGCGGCAGAGAACCGGCAGAATTTTTACCAACCACATGGGGCTTGGGCATCACTGCTTTAAACTGACTCAATGCCTTTGCTGTGGACGTCTGGGGACTCCAAACGCAAGATCCATATTCTAAAATGGGACAAACTAACGATATGTATAAATTCTTCGTGACGTAGGGGTTATCGAATTTTTCTACCACCGTTTAATAAATCCAAGCACACACCTGGCTCTATTCACAATGCACGAAATATAATCAATAAACTTCCGTTTAGGATCTAGGCGGATACCCAAATCGTCAACGAGAGTAATCCTTTCCAAAGAGCAGCAGTTCAGCGTATAAGTCGCAAGCTTGGACACGTGAAAATGTCTTCAGCTTGCATTTGGAGCAATGTCCCTTGCGGGATACCAGAAGTCACCCGGAGAACATTGGACAAGTTGTTTTTAAAGAGGACCTTTTGCGTCCTGCCAATCTGTTAACTTGAGATCCACCTAAGAAGATCGACAGGAAAACCCATTAAGTCGAGTTTCCTAACAAGAAGGGAGTGATTAACGGAGTCAAATGCTTTACTGAAATCAGTAAAGATCACATCTGTCTGCAAATTTTGTAGAAAGCCCCTTATAATAAAGGAAGTGAGCTCCAGAAGTTTAGTAGTAGTTGATCTTCGTTTAATAAATCCATGTTGGCATGAAGAAATTACTGATCTACACAGGTGCTGCAAATGGGAAGAAATTACGTTTTCGAAAAGTTTAGGGTTGGCTGACAACTTAGGGATAACAAATTTAGAGGGGGACTGCACAGGGCCTCGGCACAATACCTAAGCAACCAGCCTGGTATTCCATCGGGACCTGGCGAAGCTTTCGTTTAAGCTAGGACTGAAGATTAGGTTTAATTTGGGCATGCTTTAAGAATAGGTCTGGGTTGAATCGGACGAGGAAGGGTAAGTAGTTTGAAAAAAAGATCGGCGATTGCCGGATCATTGTATGCTGTTGTATTTTTAAATGAAAGCTAGGGAGGATGTGTAATAGGCTTAAGTTTAATGTTGACAAAATTATAAAACTACAACGAAAGCAATTGACTTTCTTAGCTGGCCGATCAGACTTATTCTCCATTGCAGTTCCAATATCGATGGTCACATCGAAAGTAGGATGGTATGGATCTTCGGGTTGCTTTAAGGGCGGGACCCTAACCAATCTGACTCTTGCCGGATCAGAGAAAAAGCAGAGATCGAGCAAGCGATCTAAGGAACTTCGTACATGATTGACTTGAGACAACGAAATGTCAAACAAGCCATCAATAAAATCGTGGCCTGCAGTAGTTAAAAGTGTGTTAGGGGATTCAGTTGTGGACCAAATAGCTCCAGGAATGTTAAGCTCACCTAGAAGTATTAAATGGTCCCTATCCGAAGGTCTATTGGATAGCGACTGGATTGCGGAAAGGTGGTTCTGACAAGGGGAAAATGTAGGAACATGTAATATAAGTAAAATTAGCATTAAATTATAGCTTCACACAAAGGAATTCAACATCGCCCCCCGCCCCTTCGCCTGGAAGGCCGATCAAGCCTGTACGTTGTGTACACAGCTTGAAAAACTTCGGAGCTTAAGATCTTCGTCATTAACCAAGTTTCTGTGAACACAATTCCCTGGGATGCAAAGAAAACACTATCAGAATACAATTTAGAAAGCTTACTACTTAAGCCTCTTGCATTCTGATAGGAAAGAAGGAGAGAGTTGGTTAGTTTTGTGGAGCGGACGTAGCTGGCACAGTGGTTTTGTCTGGCCTGGGTAGACTAAATCCTACAGGTCGTCTCTTCTTTTCTTAGCTTCGTACTCCTTAACAACAACATACTGCGCCCAGAAATCGGCAGAGCATATTGTGTTAAAAAGTTAAAGAGTTTGAAAGATGAAATATCCCTAGCATCAGAAAATTTAAATTGTTCCACCTTAATTTTATTGGACTTGGTTCTGTCTTGAATATAGACAGTAACATCATCAGATGTTTGAGACGGGTGAATCCGAAAGACAAATATCTGCCTCGTTGGTGGTACTGCAATGAGGGCTTTTGGCAACACAGACTGGGAATCTATATTACCAATTTCGGCCGGTAATCCAGGCCTGACACCCTGGGGAGCATTCAGGACGGGGATCTAAGTGCTTTCTTGTGCTTTGGGGACTCGTTTAATAGCTTTAGGCCATTAAACTGAGAGTCCAGCGCCATGAGCACCTTATTAGTTATACGAAAACTAACAAGTAGCTCTTTGAAACTTTTTTTGGTTTGCCACATTAAAGCCTGTATTTTCCTTTCAACATCTCGACAAGCTTCACAGCAGAAGTGCAATCAATGCACTTGGCGTGCACAACATTATCACAAAGCCAGCAACCGATATTAGGGTCATCATTAAATATATCCGTTTTGCAGGTTTTAATTGAACAGACAATATTGGAGGACATTTTTGTGACTTACCAATGTACCAATCAGAAATTAAGAGAAAATCAAAGTAGTTACGTGCACTAAAAGAGAGAGAGAGAGAGAGAGCGAGCAAGAGAGCGAGAGTAAGGGAGTTAAGCCGTCAAACTGTAATATCGGCGTAACGGATAAAGCACAAAGAGGAATGAAAAATTTAAGATAAGCAATCGGAATTAACACAAATACGAGGCGCAAAACAAAAAAAACTACCGTTCAATTTGAAAGAAAAACAGTGTATTGATGGGAAGGGACCATCAATTCTGGTCTGAAGAAAACCAAACAGGGAATGCAGATCTGATCAAGAGCAGAATAACTATTTAAGAAATCTCTCCATCTATGACACGACTCTTGGTGGAGAGTGTCGTCCCAAACTAGGTTCCGTAGCCAAATGTCTTGTATGAACATTTTCACTGGACAATTAACAGCTTAGCAATCTGGGACAGAACCTGGCTGTTTGTTTCTGGTGGAACGAAGGAGAACTCATCGGAGGAAGCCTTCCAACGCACTGTAGTACGTTCACATTTCGAATGCACACTGTACTTAGTGATATGCATTAATATTATTAAAAACACATTGTAGCACTTGGCCACAATAATTTAATACAAATCCAAGTCCCAAGCAGTTCCCCAAATGCCTGGTAATACGACCGTCCTTGAGTGCAACGGGACTGGGCAGTGCCGAGTGGGCATATCAGACATGCGCGACGGCTCTGTCACCATGTGAACATAATACTATCTCTCTGCCGCTGCGACTCTTTGTAAAGGCTAAAGATCAAACCAAGAAGTTGTGCCAAGGAAGATTATTTAAACTTATTAAACTTTACATGGCGACTGTGACAAAGTGTTACAATGATCCGGACACATGGACATAATAAGGACAACAACAAAAATTTGAGAAACAGCAAGGATTCAAGTGACACATGGATATTGCAACAACAACAAAAAATTTGATGAAAAAACTGGAACCGGAAAAACTGAGTGAGTAGAGATAGAATTAGTGCTAATCGTTGGGGCCTGAAAAACAAGGCTACTTTTTAAAAAACACACACCACCCCCTGGGCAACTGCCCAAAAACTTAAAGAAGAACTTTACTTTCTTAAATCAAGCTTTTACAGAAAAATCACTAACTCCAGCTTACTCAATAATTAAGAAAATAAAACCGTAATAAAAACAACACCTCCACTCCCTAAGCAAATACCTAGGAGAACAAAACCGTGCTCGGAAGATTTCCCGGGACCACTGAAAAGCCCTTTCTGCGAAGCTACTTGCGCAAAACCTGTGCGATGACCGGCACCGTTATCGCCTGATCCCATAGGCCCGAGCCAACAGCAGCTGAACCAATAAGCGCGCAGTGGGGTATTGGACCCGAAAAGTGTCGATTCAGGAGGGATATACATGTAAACGGCCAAAATGTAGGCATTTTTCATGATTTTTTTTACTAACATCTTGGAACTGACAATATACTTAAAGGTGGTTTTAAAGATGTTACGCCAATTTAGTTTATAAACATTTTTATCCAACCTCGAGGTTTGAGCTTTCCGGTAATGGACACGATAAAGCTCGTAGTTCGTGTCGGAAACCAAAACACTAAAATTATAGCAATTGCAAAAATATTGTTTGGTCGAAAAATTTCGATCTACTCATATACATATGTATGTCCCCCTTAATTCAAAAAAAGATTTTTGCTTTCGATTCATTTGATTATATTTATTTGTTAATACATAAAATCAATCATTTAACCTAACAAATGCTAAGCAATCTGTTGTCACAGTTGCATTATATTTTCTGTGTCTTTAAAAAAGTAAAAAAATTTTCCTTTGTCTTAACATTTAAAAAAATAAATTGTTTCCTGAAACGAAAATATACTTCAAAATTTTTTAAAAATGTTTTAATATTTTTTTTATATATGTTTTAAATATGTTGTAAGCATTATTACTTTAAATTTTACTATTAAAATTATAGCACAAACAAAAAATGCGCCAAAAATTCCTAATTTTTTAAATTTAGGTAGAGAAGAAGTAATGCGCCACGCGGTCCAATGCGATAATTTAAATGAGGTGTTATTCCCTAAATATTCAGCTTAACAGCTTCATTTAAAAAATTTTGCACAAAATGGCAATCGACAAGTTATTTAAATTTCAGCGGATATACAGGTAGCACGCATACCACAAGTACGGGCTTTGCGCTGTCAGCTGAGTTACTAAAACCCGCCGAGTACTGGCGGCCATGAGACAACTTCAACAAATAGCGACTAATCTAGTGAAGATTATACAAACAAACAAAGATTAAGAAAAAAAACAAGAAAGAAAGCTAACTTCGGTGAGCCTAAATTTGTACACCCTTGCAGTCTGCAATTCGGTCATTTAAAGTCGATTCATTTCGGTAAAATTGAAAAAATATCAAAGTTTGTATATTTTTATAACATTACCTTCACATTTTACAATTTACATGTATAATTTTATATTTTTTATACAGCTATATGATATAGTTGCCCGATCTTAATGAAATTAAAACCGTAAGTCTATAACCGTAAAAAACAGTTATATATTTCAAAATTTATAAAAATACAATGAAAAATAAAAAAGGTTTAATTCTTGTTCCATTAATTTTCCGATCATTTCTATGGCTGCTATAAGATATAGTGGTCCGATTCCAACCGTTCCGACATATATAGTAACTGCAATATGAAGAAGAATATATCCAAAGTTTTATTCAGATAGCTTACGAACTGAGAGACTAGTTTGCGTAGCAACGGACAGACAGACAGACAGACAGACGGATATGGCTAGATTGACTCGGCAAATGATGCTTATCAAGAATATATATACTTTATGGTGTCGGAGATGCTTCCTTCACGCGTTGCAAACTTCTGGACAAAATTATAATACCTTGCAAGGGTAAAAAACGAAATTAAATAAATAAATAACATCTTAAGTAAAAATAAAGTATTTTTTTTTAAATAAATGTTACCCACAAAAAAAAAACCAAATAAAAAAACGTTTTTTGTTATTTTAGTATTTTTTCGTTTCCTTGAGTTTTTATAAAACTCAGCAAGTCAATGTAAATAAGACTTTCTGAGATTTTTAGGTTTTAATAAAAAAAAAGAAAATTGGTATTTTTAATAAAAAATTTAATAAATGAAATTATCATATTGCAGTTGTGCTACAAAATTGTTTTCTAGGGGAAAAAGCATTTTTTGTGATGTAGGACGAACGGTTTTCGATATTTTTAGCGTAATATAAAGAATCTGACTCTTCGTGAATATCTCCCAAACGTTTTTTTAAACAATTTTTTTAATGAGTTCAGCATGTTCACCGGCTCAAAATTATTCGGAAAAAGTGGGTTCCAACGTTTATATTATTGTGCTGTAAACTAGTGTAATTTGAAACTTTTTACATAAAAATTTGGTTAAAAAAAAAAAAACAAAATAATTTTAAAAAAAAATTAATTTTAATTTTAAAAATTAAAATAAAAAACTGTATCCCAAAATAAATATTTTTTTGTACCTAGTTTTGTCATATGTAACAGAAAAAAATGTCCCCACTAAAAATATGCCCACCTGATTTGATCGCCACTTTTGCGGTCAAATACTATACTACTGTGAAGCGTGAGGGGCAGGCCGCCTCTTGTGCCTACGAAGGAGCATCAGCCCAAATCCAAATACGTGCACTGATCAAGCAGCATTCGTGCACACTAATCTATAACAGGTAATCGAGATCCCAAATCGCAGAAGCACGATGCGGGCATACTCAGCCGGCTCCTGTATAAGCAGCGCCCCAGCTCAGTCTGATGCACTTACGTTCCGAAGAGGAACAGGACGTGGTTTTCGTAATCAGACCAAGTTAGCAGCTAGCAAATAGGTGAGTGTTCTGGTAGCTAGTTGTTTCGGAAGTAGTGGTAGATCCGTAGAGTTCGTAATCGGCTCACGACCTGGAGAGGATCATTGTGGTTTTCGTAATCAGACCTAGGTCCGGTCGTGATCACTTATCCCGCTTCCGACCCGGAGACGACACGCCCGACGCCGACACGAAGGCTCACGCTAACACGAAGGCTCACGCAGCGACCCGACGCCGACACGAAGGCTCACGCAGTGAACCGACGCCGACACGAAGGCTCATGAAGCGACCCGACGCAGATACGAAGCAACCCGAAGCCGTTATCCCGCGACCAACGCCAACACGAAGCGAACCGAAGCCGTTAGCCCGCGACCGACGCCGACACGAAGGAAAACGAAGCGACCGAACACCGGTACACAGCGACACGAAGCGACCCGACGCCGACACGAAGGCTCACGCTGCGACACGAAGCCAACACGAAGGCTCACACAGCGACCCGACGTCGACTCGAAGGCTCACGAAGCGACCCGAAGCCACAAGGAGCCTATATAGGCGACACGAAGCGGGTACACATGAAGCTAACGGAGCGACACTAGGCGACGCTACGATCAGCATCCAGCAAAGGCACCAACCACAAAGAGACACGACAATAGCCCTCGCAGCGAAAACACCAACCACAGAGAACAACGACAACAATCCTTGCAGCGAAGACACCAGCCTTGGAGCGCGACGAAGATAAATCTCAACGGTGACACCAACCAACTAAGGCCCATGAAGGAGCCACGTTGTTTACTCATTATTTACTTACATTGTTTATTTACATTATTATTATTACATTAACATTATTATTTATTTATTTCTAAATATATACCTATAATCTACCGAACGTACCTTCCGTGTCATACTTGGGGAACAGGGAGGTAAATGATCTGACAGGCCGAATCAAATAAATATCTGTCACAAACCCTGCCCAACGACGAGCTATATCGCCTTCCGAATAGGGCAAATACAAAAGGCAATGGCTAAATCAAGCACCAAGAATTATTTACTCCTGTCCTCAGCATACCAATAGATTTGATAGGCAATGTTTATAAAACACAATTGGCAACTTGTCTCACGGAATTCGGGATAGAACCAGAACCACTGTGCTAGGAGATGAGAAAACAAATGTCGGAGTTCATAAAGAACGGACAACACAGCGAGGACTACATCAAAAGCCGCATATGGGATAGACCTAGACCAAGCAGCCAAGGTTATTCTGCTCAAAGGCTGTGCGTGATGAGAGATTCACAAGACTTACCGAAGAAAACAAGCTGGTATGCTAAACGTGGAGAATGCCGGACCATCACAGAATATCTTCGATTGGCCGAAGAATTCGAGGATCTACAAACAGCAGAAACAAGCTATGCTAGGGAATCCAAGACAAACACTGGGGAACTACAGAGCACCACGAGAAAGGTATCAAATACCACAAGAGCTGGTAGAAATATTAAACAGAGGCGTCATAGGAAGCTTCGACATGATGGACAGATGCTCAAGGTGAAAAGTAATGGGACACCGAGCACTGGCATGTAATAAACCAAGAATGTACTGCTGGGTATGCGGACAGGACGGAAGTAACGCGACGGCAAACTTCAGAGATCCAGGGGGTCACAGCGGGTACCCCGGGCCCAGGCCCACACCGAGCAACCCGTGACAGGATTAAGTTTTAACGGGCGACGAGTCCTTTCACAAGTTAGGATGGGCAGTACAGGCGCACGCTGTGCCATCGATACCGGAGCTACAAGAAGCTTCATCAGCAAGGACCTATCCAGAAAAGTATCAAGGAACGGGAGAAAGAAGCAAGTGACCAAAGCAATTAGACTGGCGGACGGCACTAACAGGACCGTCACAGAAGCGCTGGAAATACCAACACAGCTCGGAAACCAAAGAGAGACAGTCACCCTTCTAATTCTCGACGGAGTGATCGGAGACCTACTACTGGTGGTAGACTTCCTCGAGCAATGCAACGCCAAGATACAGTGCGGAGGCATCTCAGCCCATATAGCAGTCAATAGAAGAAGAAGCGCAGGAAACATGGCATCGGATACCAACGACGATCTCACAGAAGAAGAAATTCAGGAAAAACTTAAATGAGAGTTAAAAATGATGAATCGAATCAAGGGAACACGCCACATGCGAGCTACCGAATAGAGAATGGTACTACCCACGGAATCCAGCAATGCAAGCAATCATAAATGAACAGGTAGATGAGCTCCTGGCACAAGGTCTAATATAGCCCTTGCATTCTGCATACAGACCACAAATAGTGATCGTAGAGAAAAAAAAAGAACAAGCAGTGGAGATTATGCGTAGACTATAGACAGTTAAACGAGCACTCAGAAAGAAATGCATACCCCGTACGACGGATGGACCACATCCTTAATCAACTGAGGGAAACTGAATACATCAGCACACTAGATCAAAAGAGTGGATACTGGCAATTACCGATGGAAGAAAACAGAAAGCAATACAAAGCTTTTACAGTCCCGGGACGTGGACTGTTTTAATGGAAAGTGATGCCATTCGGAGTGCACACAGCACCGACCACATTCCAGGGGCACTAGCCGTCCAGAAATGGAACCTTTCCCCTTTGCATACCTAAACGACATTGTCGTTATCGGTAGATAAAAACCTAGGGCTCACGGAACCAGAAAAGATTGCGGCAATACTAGACATGCCAAACCCACAAACGACGAAGCAAGTCCATAGTTTCCTGGGAGTAGCATCGTGGTATGGACGCTTCGTTCTAGGCTTCACGGAACTGGCACAACCACTTTACGACCTTGTCAAAAAAGGGGCGAATTTCCGATGGGACAAGGGCAAGGACAAGGCAGCGAAAGCACTTAAAACCCTTTGTCCTTTAAAGAGACTCCCGTGATTGCGGACTAGGATCAGTTCTGACACAGGAAGGCAAAACGGGAAGCAAGTCATTGCATACGCAAGTCGGAAACTGACAAAAACGGAACAGAAATACTCAGACACAAAAAAGGAGTGCCTGGCAATCCACTGAGGAATCCAGAAGATGAGAATGTGGTACCTAGAAGAATAACACTTCGTGGTGGTTACAGACCACCAAGCACTCAAATGGCTCAACTCGATAGAGAGCCCGTCAGGACGTAAAGCCAGATGGGCATTGGTACCGCAAAGGAAAACTCAACGTAGTAGCAGACGCATTATCGAGAATTTTAAAAGAAAGAAATCCACGGGCAGAGATCGAAAAAGACGAGTGGATAAAGGGAAAACTGCTGGCAATATAACAGGACCCATGAGCGTGGCCAGATTTCACGATCATAGATGGCAAACTGTTTCGACATCTACCATTATGGGCAGCAGATGAAGACACACAACCCTTCAAATAATGCGTAGCAAGACAATACCGGGAAAGCGTACTGAAAGAAAACCATAGGGAGGCCACCGCCGGACACATGGGAATCAGGAAAACGAAATACCGGGTAATGGCTACGTACTACTGGCAAGTCATGCATAGAGACATCCAGCAATACGTACGACAATGCGAATCATGACAGCGATACAAAACGACGCAACAATAGGCAGCAGGGAAAATGCTGATACAAACTGCACGAGTACCCTGGAAAACCATATGCATAGATTTATGGGACCCCTACAGCTGTCAAGTCATGGAAACAACATGCTTTTGGTGATCGTGGATAAGTTTTCAAAATGGGTAGAAGTCGCGGCTATCAGGAAGGCAACAAAAGAAAACGTCATAAAAGTCCTCAACGAGCGTATTTTAACTCGATACGGGGCACCGAAAAAACTTATCTCAGACAATGGAGACCAGTTTACGAGCCACAAATTCAAACCCCAACTACAAAAATGGGGGATTGCTCACCAGCTAACAACCCCATACACCCCACAGGAGAATCCGGCAGAAAGCGCAAACAGAACAATCAAGACTATGGATCAGAGTCGACCGGATACAGCTCAGCCAACCTACTATATAGACGCGAGATTCGATTACCAGGAAGCCTGTTAAACGAAGCTACAGCAGGATCAGGAATAGTTGAGGAAACAACGGAGGAACGCTGGACGCGAATGATGGAAACGAAAAAATTAGCTCACCGGAAAATGAGACAGCGGCACAGGATAAAGCCCGAGCACTCAACCTGCGCAAAAGAGACTGGAGACCCAAGATAGGATACCACGTAAGGGAACGACAACGACCTCTATCGAAAGCAGCAGAAGAATTCGGCGCCAAACTGGCACCCAAAATTCAAAGGACCATTCAGGTAACCGGTTTTGTCTCGACTGTGATAGTAAACATAAAACATACAAGTACGAGAAAGACACACAGAGCCTACATTAGCGAACTCAAAACCTAAAACAGTAGGAAAAAAACTAAAGTCAAAGTGACGACCAGGTGTTCGAGCCACAAGAACCATCACAACGGGCATTACTACAACACACATCTGGATAGGACGAGACGGCCACGCCATCAGAACCAAGACAACCAGCTCCCAAAAAGAGGGGGGAGTGTGACGATCCGACCGTCACGAATTCGCCTAAATTCAAATACGCGCCCAAATCCAAATACGTGCTCACTAATCAAGCAGCATTCGGGCACACTTATCGATAACAGGTAATCGAGATCCCAAATCGCAGAAGCACGATGAGGGCACAATCAGCCGGCTCCTATATAAGCAGCGCCCCAACTCAGTCAGATGCACTTACGTTCCGACGAAGAACAGGACCGGTCGTGGTTTTCATATTCAGACCAAGTCAGCAGCCAGCAATCAGGTTCGTGTTCTGGTAGCTAGTCGTGGTGGAAGTAGTGGTAGATCCGTAGAGTTCGGCACCCGGTTGTGGTTTTGTAATCAGACCTAGGTTCGGCCATGATCACTGGGCCCGGGTGTGGTTTTCGTAATCAGACCCATCTCAGTGAGTTCCCTCCAGAAGTCACGTTTCCGGCTTCCTACCCGGAAACGACACGGAATTGAGGCATGTAATAGTAACATGCCCTAAAAGAACCGCTAAGCCCCGACCGACCAGAACACAAAGCGACCCAACATAAAAGCTCACGCAGCGACCAGACGCCGACACGAAAGCTCACGCAGCGACCCGACGCCGACACGAAGGCTCACGCTGCGACCCACCAATCACCACCACCAGCCACAGAGAGCCGCGACAACAACCCTCGCAGCGAAGACACCAACCACCGAGAACAACGACAACAACCCTCGCATCGGGGACACCAGCCTCGGAGAGCGACGAAGATAAATCTCAACGGTAACACCAACCAACTAAGGCGCATGAAGGAGCCACGATCTTTACTCATTATTTACTCAGTCTTACTCATTATTAATTAAGTTAAGCAAAATCTAAATATATACCTATCATCTACCAAGCGTACCTTTCGTGTTATACTTGGGAAACATGGAAGTAAATGACCTGAGAGGCCGAATCAAATAAATATTTGTCACAAACCCTGGCCAACGACAAGCGTCTCCCGAACAGGGTCGTTACAGATTGTATAAACGCACAAACAATAGTTTGTTGGCTTTGGTTGGAAACAATGGTTTGGGATTATAATTTAAGCACACAAAACAAACGTTTTATGGGCCGACAACACATTCTCTGGACATTTTTGGTTATTATATTTATACATAAAGTTGAATTTATTCTTAAAGTATTCAACTAAATAACAATTAATTCCTGGAATGTTCGAAGAACCATCAATGCTCCGAACCCAAACAGTCTCTAACAAAAATGTTCATATATCAAGGCTACAACATTTGTGGCAAATTTAAGTTTGTAAAATGCATTATAACTAAAGAACGAGAGGTCTCCCATTGGATATTATTGATTAATATTGAAGTAGAAAGACCAAAGCTCTTTTTAAGCTGAATTCCCGCTCTGGGCAAGGTACGGTTTGGGAGTTATTAAGCCTTGAAAAGTGCCGATTCAAATAGTGCATGATACTTTGAACGCGATTTTTTCAAAATTGGTGGGTGATGGAAACTTTTCAGTTTCGGACTAGTAATGTACCGGTTCAGATCTATCAGAATCAATGGCTTTTATTGGCCGGCATTTTTTTTCTTGACCAGTGCTATCTAAGAGAACTTTGTTTTTAAGAATGAAATAAATAAAAATGGACACAAACGAGTGTATATGAGTACAGAGAGAATTTTAAGTAAAAATGGATTTAAAATAAGAAAATATGTACTCAAATAACGACCGAATCTATTGGTTCTTACTTAGAGGTGGTTTTGTACTCAGTTTAAGTGCAATTTTTAAGAATATGAATACTAATACTAAAATTTTTACTACGTTTTCGAGAAATCATTCTCAATTATTTGATTATTTGATTAAAATTGAGAGAGGGAAGCTGTGGATGGCCAGTTTGTGCAGTGCCGACTGTAAATGGCCAGTTTCTGGAGACGATCAGGCAGTGTCGGCTGTAAATGGCCAGTTTCTGGAGGGGGATCAGGCACTGCCGACGGTAAAGGGCCAGTTTCTGGAGAGGATCAGGCATTTCCGCTTGTAAATGGCCAGTTTCTGGAGAGGATTACGGAGTGCCGGCTGTAAATTTCATTGGCAATATTATATGAAGTCTATAAAAGCCAACTAACATTTCGACAACACAATGCTGCGACTGGGATTCGAACCCGCGACCGTCAGATTAAGACTCGAGCATGCATGCACCATGCATGCAAATCGAAGGACAGCGTCGAAGACTGAAATACACACATAAGCGTGCGACGGGGGCCGAGCTATAAATAGACAAAGAGGGAGGGCAGAGCGAGACGGGATTCGAAACGGGAGAAGAGAGCAAGACGGAGCAACACCGATGCAAAACGGGCGGTGAGAGTGAGACTGAACAACACCGATGCAAAGTGGGAGAAGAGAGATACTTTGTCGCATTTCCCCTCTCACCCCTCCTTATCAAACTTGAGTACAGACAAACTCAATTTAGAGATAAAACAATTTCAATTCAAGAATATTTTTATTCAATTTTGGTGTGAGGCCTTTGAATTCATTTTGATTTTCTTGGTCTCTAAGTATGGAAAAATTATTGAAACATAATTTTTTTTTAAATCCGTTCTCAAAATAAGAATAGTACGTATTTGAGAACGCGGACTCTCAATTTCCGGATGCCATAATTCTCTCTGTGATAGCCAGATTAGAGTAATACAGAAAGATACAATAAATAACTATGCAAAGAGACTTTTCGATTCTTTAATACCCCTTTGTAATAGATCCTAGGGAAGCGCAAAAATCAACAGAACAGAAAGCAATAGATTTAACGGAAGACAAAGATTTCGAATCAAGCAAAGGAATTTATATAAAGAAAAAGATCTACACGATCTGACAATTCATGCGGTAATAACATTACCGGAACAGGAAAAAGAATTAGTTTCAGATACAAGTGTAATAGACACAAAAGAAAACATAATGACAGACCCAGTTGCCCAAAGGGCATACATAATAGACATTTCGAATGCCATTCCAGAATTAAATGGACTAAAGATACATCTTCAAAGATTCTTAACGAAGAGCTAGCTGTTTAGGTTATAAAATCAAAAATATTTAATAGAAACTACACTGTAAAAGGTACACAATGAAAAACCAATTGATGGAATTATAAAACAAGTAAGAAAGCTACAGTCGAGTGTGCTCGACTGTAAGATACCCGGTACCTAAACCATTGTGCTTTACATTTAAAGGCAATTTGAAATAATACATACTATGTAGTAGTAGTATAACTTCAAAACTTCTTAAAATAAATTGCCGCTTGATTTAGCTCCCAAGCATAGCCTAACAAATGTCATTTCTGCAAGAAAGGTCTGAGCTCAAATCCCGCAAAATCCAAGATTTTAATTTTAATTTTTATTTCAGATTCTTATTTATTTTTTCTCTTTTTTATTTCATTAATAAATTTTATATCAGTTCTGTCAACGTTGGGTTATGAAAGTGAATTTTGTTATTTTTTGTCATTTCTTTCTGTTCTAGAGATCTGTCGTTATTTTTTGGGTCAAAAGCCTATCTTTTTATTTTTTTCACACACACTTGCTTGTGCTTCTCTATTACAATAAAAAGCGTTTCTTCAGCTATTAGACAATCGAGGAAATTAGAGGCCTAGAGGTCTCAGCGGTGGGCAAACGGTTTTTATGCAAGAAAGATCCGAGTCCCGTAAAATCCAAGGAATTTTTTTTTAATTTTTATTTTCTGGCTTTTTTAGTTTCTTTACTTTGTATTCAGTTAATACATTTCATTTCAGTTTAGCCAAAATTAGGTTAACAGTTGTCGAAGCATACTTAGTATGAAAATGGCGCATCATATACCTCAGAGAAAGAAGTATATGTGCACTTTTTAATTTGCTTATATTTACTATGGAGGTAACGGTACATTTTTTGTAGGTGTGCCAATTTGTACTGTTATCTGTTGTGAAGGTCTAGCACTCCAGTATTCCTTTTTGCGCTTCATTCTATGTACCTTTTTCAAAAATATGTGTAGCAACTCGTGGTTTTCAAAAGAAGTAAGTATATGTGCAAGCTGCGATTATTGTGATCTCGCGTGTCGGCAAGCTCAGAAGTGTGATCCAAAAAATTTCTTTATTCAGCAGAAAGTAAGTTTTATTGTTTTTAACCGTTTGGAGATAAAAAAGTTGTTGTAATTTTAATTTTACGGTAGAATGCCACGTGGAACGCATTTGTCTGAGGAAGATCGCGGTCTGATCAAAGGGCTGGCCGAATCTGGCAAGAATGTTTCTTATATTGCCGCCAGACTAAATCGGCATAGAAACACTATTGCAAACTTCCTTAAAAATCCGGAAATGTATGGGAAAATAAAGCGGAGCGGCAGACCCACGGAAATCGATGCACGGTGCAAGAGGCAAATTCGGCGTCTAGCCGTTGAAAACAACCAGTCTTGCATGGAAATCAAAGGTCAACTGAAGCTTGACATATCCAAAAGGCGTATTAATAAAATTTTGAAGGAAAACGAAACCATTACATATGCCTCCCGCGACGCTATACTGAGGCTATTGAAGCGCCACATAACCGCCCGACTATTATTTACTGAAAAATACAAGTTTTGGTCAGAGGAGTTCACTAATGTTATATTTTCGGACTAAAAAAAGTTTAACCTAGACAGCCCTGACTCCTGCCAAAAGTATTGGCGCGACAAAAGGCAACCACGGCAGCACTGCTATAAGCGAAACCACGGTGGAGGATCATTAATGGTTTGGGCTGGATTTTTGCATGCTGGAAAGTCTCCCCTTTGTTTTATACCAACCAGAACCAATGCGGAAATGTATGTAGAGTTGTTGGAAACAGTGCTGATTGAATTTGCTGGAAACCTTTATGGGGATGAGTGGATCTTCCAGCAAGACAACGCGCCAATACATACGGCACGTAAAACAAAAGATTTTTTGGATGGTAGAAAAATTCCCTAATTGCAGTGGCCAGCGATCAGCCCGGACCTAAACCCAATAGAAGATCTTTGGGGAATATTATCCAACAAAGTTTACAAGAATGGACGCCAGTTTGACACCGTAAATGACCTGGAAAAGGAATTGCTCCAGGAATGGGATCAAATTAACCCTACAATACTCCAAAATTTGGCAACCTCAATGCCAATAAAAAAGGAAAACATATTAATTATTAAAAAACTAAAAAAAAATCTAAAAAAATTATTTCATTAGTATTTTTAATTTTCACTTTCTATGCACATATACTTATTTCATATGAATTTAAACTTTATCACTAAATATTTTTCGATCCTTTAAGCCTATGAAAATAATATTGTTATTTTTTCGTTAATATGTACATATACTACACAAATAAAAACAAGTGAGAAAGCTACAGTCGAGTGTCACCGACTGTGAGATACCCGGTACCCAGTATTATGCGTGAAATTAAGTAACACACCAACATGGAAAAAACATAAAATTGACAAATGAAGACAAATGTTGCTAAAACAACGTTCAAAAAAGACAAATTCTGCAGCTGAAAGCAGCTGCCTTACGAATTAATACTGCGCTCGAAAGCACGCAACTTTTTTTTTCGCTACTGCCTTTGTGGCTCAGAAGAAGAAGAAGCATTGACAGAAAACTTTATTATTTAATAACTTCCATGTTTATCATCCGATTTTACTCAAATTTTCAGAAAACGTCCGCAAATGCCTACTTATTTATTTTATCTATTTACTTTAAGCCAAAAATTACGAGTATAGCTTATATAAAGTTTTTTACGCTTTTCGGGGGCGGAAGTGGGCGTGGCCAAATTTTAAAACAAACTTGATCTGCGTGCAACAGATTCCAATGTTGTCACCAGCTAGAGTTGCTCTTATAGTCTCTGAGATCTGTTGTTTCACACGGACAGACGGACATGGCTAAATCGACTCGGCTGGTGATGCTGATCAAGAATATATATACTTTATGGGGTCGGAGATGCCTCCTTCTGCCTGTTACATACATTCTCGATTGGCACTAACTTATAATACCCTTGTACCCTATGGGTACCGGGTATAAAAATCCAAAACATTCTCTTTGTTCTTAGCATTTTTGTTTGAAATAATATCAATGCACATATACTTCTTTCTCTGAGGTATTGTGACGCCCCGTTCCGAGCGCACAATACATATTTCCAGATTATATATATTATATTTTAGTTTAAGTTTCTCTCAGTGTAGCCAGGGCAGTGCAGCGACTGAGCGGAGCCAAGAACAGCGAGGAGAGAGAGGAGGATAGTGACAAGCCGAGCACACGACCCACGGAGATAGCTTTGGAGGCTGCGCAGCGAGAGCAAGCTTTCGCACCGCTAGATAAGAAAAGGGCGATCGGCTGCATCGCTTCATTTGCGATCGCCAGAGGCCACGAGGAAAAGCCGAGCGGCGTGCACGTGGACTCCCATACCCAGGCGTCGCACAGTGTAAGATTTTGCCAATCTAGGGGGACTTTTAGCAAAAGTTGAACTATTTTTGAAGTCGATGAACTTTAAGCAGCACTTTAAGAAATGTTCAACTGTTACGAAAACAGGCACAAAAGAAAACAACAATTTTTTTTTTGGAAGATTACGGTTTTTAAAGCTTTGCATTAGAAATGCATGCAAATTTGCACTGGGAAGCGAGCATCAGTTGACAAAGTTTAGTCTTTTCAATTGCATCGCGTGATCATTGTGAGCAGCCAAAAGCTATTTTTTCCTTTATCATTAGACAATTATTGACCCACTTTCAAAAACAAAATATTTTATTTGAACAAAAATATGTTTTTATTTTTTGAAAAAAGTTCCAAAAAGTAAGTGTATTTTTCATATTTCCTTTTTGGTGGAAAAAACTTACATAATTCTATCGTATTCTATCCAACCAGAACATACATCATTCGCAGGCATTCATTCTGATTCAGAATCAAAAATAAAATCTTGCCCATATTTTCCCAAAGACCTTCAATTTTGAAATGAGTGAAATAAGCCGTGCTGCATTTTTCGAGGTTTGGTCAAAGAACATTAAAACCGCTAAGCGAGACGCACTTGTAAAGTACGCAGTGATGGTGTTAGGCAATGATATTGATCACTCCAAATTGAAACTACACATGACTAAACTGTCTTTTGAGTTTCAAAACAGATTTGACAAATCTAGGAGAGATAAAGCCAGATTTTTGACTCATAATGCAAGTTGGCTTCAGGTTACATTAAATGCCGAAGACTATCGCATTGATGTCATTGCTTCCACCTCAAGTCAAAGAGGGAGGGCACAAAAGCATTTTCTGAGTGTTGTCCTGAAACACAACAAAGGAAAAGCCAAGATTTGTTGTCAACGATGGATGATGATCAACTGCTAGCAGCCGCAGAACAGGCTTTGCGGGCGGAAGGAAAGAGGGATTCACCTAAATTGATTAATGAATTATCAAATGCTCCCGCGTCAACGGGGACTATAATAAAGAAAGCTAAATTATCTGCTAATGGCACTTCAAAACGCCTTTCAGCAGATCAAGCACTTGCCCTTATGATCAACACGAAATTATCAATGCACCAATATAATACAATGAGGCAGCATACAAAAATTGTCTGTCCAAAATTGTATCCATGCTATGATCTCGTTAAGGAGTCAAAAATTTTATGCTATCCCACTGGTATTAAAGTAACAGAATCTTATGCTGAAATACATTTACAATCCCTTATTGATCATACCGTTAAACGGTTGATAAGTGCTCAAGAAGAAATTTTTCAGTCACAGTCTCCACTAGACGATGTTCACATAATAATAAAATGGGGTTGCGATGGAGCTGAACAGAGCCAATACAAACAAAAACTACAGAGGATATGTCAGATGGTTCGATATTTTTATATCAATGGTTCCTCTGCAAATATTTTCTTTAAGTGGAGCGGCGAAGTCCTTATATTGGCAAAATCCAGCTCCTTCGTCCACACGATACTGCCGACCTATAAGATTTGTTTTCACAAAAGAAACACGGGATGTGATCAAAGATGAGGTGAAACGTATCCAGGAACAAATAGCAGTTTTGATTCCCACTTTTATCAAGTCGAAGGATTTAAAATTCAATATAAAGCCCACATTTGTCTTCTGTATGATCGACGGAAAAGTCTGCAATGCACTGTCGACATACACATCATCACAAGTGTGCTATATATGCGGAGCTACACCAAAGATGATGAACTCTTTAGCTGCCTTAGAGAACCGGGAAGTCGACATTGAAATGCTTGCCTTTGGTCTCTCACCCCTACATGCGTGGATTCGATTTATGGAATGTTTGCTGCACATTTCGTATAGAATTGACATAAAGACTTGGTATGTGACTGGCGAAGAGAATAAGGCAAAGCTAGCCGCACGAAAATCGGAGATACAAGACGGCTTTAAGAAGGATATGGGCATCTTGATTGATATGCCCAAGCAAAAGGCAGGTAATACCAACGACGGCAATACAGCAAGAAGATTTTTCTCTGACGCTGAAACGACTGCAAAAATCACACGAGCTGTTGTCCGATCAATTTATCAGCTTTTCAGCGATACCTAGCTGAAACTGTAGAGCTCTACGTGCGGGAGTATTCGTGGTATTACATGCCAGTAACTGTGCACAGAGTCTTATTTCATGGAAAGGAAATTATTTCTACCTGCATCCTTTCCATTGGCAATTTTTCAGAGGAAGCCCAGGAGGCCAGAATAAGGAAGCGCGAAGTTTTCGTGAACACTTCACTAGAAAAACTTCGCGCATACACACCAATACTGATGTCATGCACAGGTTACTGATATTATCCGATCCCTTTATAGCAAGTTTGCGAGCACCACCAAAGACTAGGCACTTAGAGCTTCCAGAAGATGTGACCCAACTTTTATCACAAGATGGGTACAGTGACGACAGCTGTGACTCGGATTCGGAGTAGGACTAGCTTGGCGCAAAAATGTAGTAAAATTTTTCTTTGAAGTTTGAATTGTTACCATTTAAAAAAAATCTTAAAAATAAAACCAAAGTTTTTTGTTTTTCTAATCAATTATCTTCAATATAAAATCTTATTTTCAGCTGTTCAGCTTATAACATCGATGTTACAGCTAAAAGCATGAGCACATAACCAAATTCTGACATTTTAAAAAATAATTTTAAAAATGGTCTCCAAAAGTAAAAACAAAATATTTTTAAGGTTTCAAAAATTATAACAAAAAATACGAAAATAGTTAAAAGTTTCGAACATTTTTTTTAAATATCTTAATTGGTGTTTTTAGCTTAAAAAAATCAGTTTTTTTCATATTTTTACGCCCCCTAAAGTGCCACGCCCATTTTTTTATGTCCATCATAATTTTTGGGCTTACTAAAATCTTCACTTCAAATTTCAAGCCGATATCTCAAAAAATACGACTCCTACTGATTTAAGTCCCCCTAGATTGGCAAAATCTTACACTGTGCGTCGGTACATGCAGGGCGACCCGAACGAGCGGGAGCGGGAGAGCCGTAAAACCCTTCCGCGATCGGGATTGGCCATCTGCACCGAGCCGGAGAGCAGGTATGCAGACGAAGCGAAGTTCAAAGGGAGCTTTGCGATCTGAGCCGGCTTAGCGAAGGTACAGCGCCGGAGTCGGAGTCTGTCGAGTTTTGGGACCCAGAAAGAGGAGTCAAGTTTTGGGTCCGGGAAAGAGGAGTTACAAGTACGTGCCGCGGAGTCCGCAAGTTCAACACGTGTCACCGCCACCGCTCGCAAGTGCTGCACGCCGCCGCTTAGTTCCACGCCCACGTCTGGTACCTCAGTGCATAGTTGCGCATATCACCCCGCTCGAAAGTGCTCCGCGTCGACGCCGAGTTCTTCGTCGCCGTACGCCAGTGTCCACGCAGCCGCTCTGCCGCCACTGTTCTGTACGGAGTGAGTAGAAGAGTGTATGGGAGTGCGGTTAGGTAGGAATAACCACGTTCACTAGAGCATCCGACCAAATAAAACTGAAGTACTAGAATCTAACCTCTAATCTCGTCTCTACCCTGGGAACCACTTTCACCCGCGCGTAGCCCGATCCGGCCCCGTAGTGAAGCTTACAACTGCTGTTTTAACCCTTGTTCGCATTTGCTCTGGGTTTTCTCTTAGTTTCCCCGCGCGTAGCCTGTTCCGGCCCCGTAGTACTTGCTTACAACTGCGGTTTTAACCCTTGTTCGCATTTGCTCTGGGCTTTCTCTTAGTTTCCCGTGCGTAGCCTGTTCCGGCCCCGTAGTACTTGCTTACAACTGCGGTTTTAACCCTTGTTTGCAATTGCTCTGGGCTCTGCCTCATTTTCAGCCGCGCGTAGCCCGATCCGGCCCTGTAGTGAAGCTTACAACTGTGGCTTTAACCCTTGTTCGCATTTGCTCTGGGCTTTCTCTTAGTTTCCCGCGCGTAGCCTGTTCCGGCCCCGTAGCCCTTGCTTACAACTGCGGTTTTAACCCTTGTTTGCATTCGCTCTGGGATTTCTCTTAGTTTCCCCGCGCGTAGCCCGATCCGGCCCTGTAGTGAAGCTTACAACTGCGGTCTTAACCCTTGTTTGCAATTGCTCTGGGATTTCTCTTAGTTTCCCGCGCGTAGCCCGATCCGACCCTGTAGTGAAGCTTACAACTGCGGTTTTAACCCTTGCTTGCATTTGATCTGGGTTTTCTTAGTTTCCCGCGCGTAGTCCGATCCGGCCCCGTAGTACGTGCTTACAACTGTGGTTTAACCCTTTTTCGCATTTGCTCTGGGCTTTCTTAGTTTCCCCGCGCGTAGCCCGATCCGGCCCTGTAGTGAAGCTTACAACTGTGGTTTAATCCTTGTTTGCGTTTGCTCCGGGCTCTCTCTCGTTTCCACCTGCGCGTAGCCTGATCCGGCTCCGTAGTACGTGCTTACAACTGTGGTTTAACCCATGTTCGCATTTGCCCTGGGCTTTCTCTTAGTTTCCCCGCGCGCAGCCTGAACCGGCCCCGGAGTACATGCTTACAACTGTGGTTTAACCCTTGTTTGCGTTTGCTCTGGGCTCTCTTGTTTTCACCCGCGCGTAGCCTGATCCGGCCCCGCAGTACATGCTTACAACTGTGGTTTATCCCTTGTTTGCATTTTCTTTGGCCCCGTGCGTAGCCAATCCGACCCTGGAGTCCAGGTGTACAACCGCGGTTTGCCCAAGTTAGCCACGCCCACTAGCAGCCGCCCAGGATCGCTCAACCGACCTAAGCTGGGATCAGGGCAGCCAACTTTCTCTCTGATCCTGTCCTACCCCAAATCGGTCCCAAATCTATAAATTTTCTGTAAACGAACCCTGGCCAGACTGAGACATATCCCAGTCCAGGACACTACCTTACAGGATAATATAGGTAATGGCCCAGTTGTCTAGGCGGCCGATGCATTTAAATTTTGTAGAATTGGCCCGAGTTCAATTCCGACACAAAACCAAAATATTTTCTTGTTTTGCATTTTTATTCTACAATTTTTTTCTAGTTGTTCTCCGGGTATAATAGCAAAAAGAAATAAAAATAAAAAAAACAAAAAAAACAGAAAAACGAAAAAAAAGCTTTGGCGCGGTCTGGACTCGAACCCACGACCTAGACGGCTACAGGCTACGCAGCTTGCCATAGCAGCGTCTTAGGAGGTGCGTTGAAATTCTAACCTTATTGCTAATATCTGCCATGTTTATCATCCCATTTTATGCCTTTTTTTTAATTTTATCTACTTACTTTAAGCCGAAAATAACAAGAGTTAGAGTTATGTATAAGTCTTTATGTATAGTATATAAGAATTTATGTACACTTCGGCAGCGGCGGCTTCTCGGCCACCGCTGAACAATATATCAATTCAGTCTTAAACGACAAATCAAGTAGAGCAGATCTTCTTACTTATCAAAAAAACATCAAATCCGGATAAATACCAAGGGAATCTGGGAAATCTCTTCGGAATACTGGCCGAAGCTATACTGTAACTGGCGCAGCCGCAATACGGACCGTAATAGAAAAGATAATCACCGTACTCTTATAACACTATTTACACACAATGAAATCAAGTGTCAGTGTATTCATCGCGACTCCTGTACATGCGATTCCACGGGCACGGAAATATTAAATAAAGAAAAATTTGTGGAAAAGTGCAACAAGTAAAATCAAATGTCAGTGTATTCATCGCGACTCCTGTACATGCGATTTCATAGGCACAAAAATATTAAATAAAAAAAGGAAATAAAAATAATAAAAAAATAAATTATTATGATATAAAAAAAAAAAACAAAGAATGCAAATAGTAAATCAAGTGTCAGTGTATTGACTGCGACTCCTGTACATGACAAAAATTATAGGTACAAAAATAAATATTTGAAGAAGCAATAATAGAAATAATATAATTTAAATATGCTAACGCAACGATAAATATTATGCATCTACATTTTCTTTCCTTGTTTTTTTTTTTTTTTTAAATTCTTACTTAAGTCTTTACCTTCACAGGGTATACTACTACGCTCAAACATACACTATCTGACGGATAGAATAACAACACGAAGATATTTTTACAAAAAAAAAGGGAAAGAAAAGAGACAAGAGCTTTTAATTATACACACATATACCCATCTACTAATAGTAAAAATACAACGTTTTTAATTAGGGACCCATATACATACCCATTTTACTAAGTAAGAATACAAGTAAGAATAAGAGTTTCAGCACAAAAGAGAACAGTACAAACAGTAAGACAGGTCTACTAAGGTTGGTTCGTTTTTCATGTCGAACTTAGCTAAGCTAAGAAAGGCTACCACTAGGAGTGCCTCTAAATCTCCAGCGGGTAACCAACAGGAAATTCCGAATAATTCGATTTCAAATAGACCACCCTCAACCTCCACAATGAACTCAAGCACGACGTTCTCGTCGCCCCTAGTACCCAATGCTGTTAATCCGGCAGAATTGTTCGCATTTATGCGAATTCCGAACGTGATCCGCTTTCTGCCAACTTACGCTGGCGATCCGTAAACTCTAATCGAGGAGGAGGTGATACTCATGATTCGTGGCACGGACCAAACTCCGTACGGTCAAATGCTATTAAGGGTTATTAGGCAAAAAATCGAAGGGAAGGCTAACAAGGCAGTGATTGCTTCGGGAGCGAGCCTAAATTGGGATGAAATCAGAGACGCACTACTATTACATTGTAAAGATAGAAGAGACAAGGACACTTTAATGATGGAATTGTACAATTTGCCACAAAAACAACTTCAAGTGCAGAGGTTGTATGATCAAATTACTAAAGTTAAGCTGGCGTTGTTTAGACTCATTGAATCCGAGGAGAACGAGCAAAGCGGGATCAGAATCAGGAAGAAGGGGGTGTCACACTCATGTCTCACGGCTTTCCTTACGGGCCTTCGCGGTAATCTACGAAGTACGGTCAGAGCCATGAAACCTGATACATTAGAAGAAGCATATGTCGTTGCTATAAAGGAACGGAGTATATATTTAGCTGAAAACTCAGCTTTTAAATCACAGAATAGACAGTACGTTCTCGATCTAACCAGTTTTAAATAAGGGAGTATAATCGTTTTAATCGCTTCGAGAAAAGTGAATATATTCCGAGGAAATTCGAGAAGAATCATATTACTAAGTATCCGGCTATAATGCCGAGTACTTCAAGGGCCGCTTCAAATAAAAATTACTCAAATGACAGATTTAATTCAAAAGAACAACACAGGTATAATTTCGAGACGAAGAGTAAGACAGAGGAATCCGGGGAGAACATAATTTCGACGAGACATCAAATTTTCGGACATTTGCCTTGAAACACAAAGAGGATTCTTGAGCAGGTGCACCTTGGAAGCGAACTTGCCGTACGTAGAGTTGTTAGTGGATGAAAGGCCCAATTTAAAGTTTCTAGTTGATACAGGAGCGGAGTGCTCCTTCAAACATCTCAAATTCGTTCCCGAGCTAAAGAAAATTGACTTACAGAAACCAATCGTAATACCACCCAATTTATCAGCACCCAATTTATCAGATGGCAACATTGCCTATTTTTTGTACAGTGAACGATAAGAGGGAGTTCTCATTTCTCTTATTCCAATTTCACCCTGTTCGCGTCACAGGGCGCTTAGTTTTCAGAGGCATTGTGGGAGCGAGCGCCCTCGCTCTCGCGCTCGCCCGCTCTCCCTCTCCTCGTCCGTTTTCCCGCTCCCTCCGTTCCAGCCGGGAAAGGGCGCCTCTCCACAGGCTGAAGCTTGCAGTTGTTTTTTTTGTTAAATTAGTCTTAAGCATACCACTGAAGTGAAATAAACGTATATATATTGCGAAGCCAACGCCGCCACCGACTTCTTCTACTTCTTCTCGTCATGGGGATTTTGTTTCGCAGCCACCAACTACAACTATAGCCGACGCAGCCGGAAACTTTATCTGAAGATCCGCCCCCTCCAGTACATGGTCCTTCGAGCCGGGTCAAGCCTGATCCCTACCAGCTCCACTTCGCGGATTTCTTAAGATAAGTACGAGTTTTAATATAAGCAATTACACAGAGAGATCAAAAAGAACAGTTCCGAAAGTCTTGCCTCTGTGTGATTCGCTAAAGTCCAAAGTTCAACTGCAATTTTTTCCGTGGTCGCCATCTTGTGTTTTCCATCCATGTCTTTTTCCAGTAAAAAGTGAGAAAAATAGTGTTTGTGCAAATATATACGCCCCAGCCGCGGTGAGAAAAAAATTTCCTAACATAAAGTGCCAAATTCATAAAAAAGTACTTTGCCAAAAACGGCCCCCTACATTTCTTTTTCTTATGCTCTGCGTTCCTTCTGGTGTCCAAGCGTATATATATACACACACACACTCTTCCTCAATTTTTAACTAAACTGCAAGTTTTTATTCGCCAAAGTTCCATTCTTACATAAACACAATTTCGTACATTTATGTACATAAACACACACTACAATTTTAGCGGCAAATTTACATAAATATATAATTACAAACATACATACATACCTACATATCCCTGCTCTCGACGCTGTGTACTCACTGTGGAAAGTCGAGTTTTCACCGCGCTCTGAAAGCGAATCGAAATTTTACCGGCAAACGTTTAGTAAACACCTGAAATTGGGATAGTGTGCAGTGTGGGACTTCTTGGGACGCGGGTACGTACCAAGTCTGAATCCGTCAGGCTTCCTGGCCATCCTCCACCTTTTGGCACCTGTGGATCCGCTGGACGGATCGGGGGGGCCGGGGGGAATCCTCTCCGCACTCCATAGGCGAGAAAGCCTCTCTCCCGCGCACTTTTTCCAGGAGCCAAGTTTTCACCGCGCTTTCTGTTTTCTGCTTTCCCGTCGGTAAACACGATCAGCTGACCATAGTGTTGAGCAACACTGAGGGTAACAGCGGGCTGTTAATATCTAACAGCGACCTGCTAAAGCTCAACAGCGAGCTTTGCGGCGCGCACTGTTGTGCCTGGCAGATCGCAGTGTTGGGAATTGCAGAAAGCGCGGGCTTTTGCGTTTTTTTTTTTAATTTCTCTTTAAATTTCAAATCTCAAAGCTCAAATTTCAAAGCTCGTAGGTAACCGTCGGTTCTTGGCTACAGGGGCAACAAAGTGCTAAAGGCCAAAGAACTGGCTACCTCCCAACCCCTCCGCTGCGGCGGCGCCATTAAATTGGGGGCTCTGGGGTCCGAGAAGGAGCGGAATAACTCCCCTCAGGCTTCCACTGGGGGAAATCCCAGTGCACCGAGGGACCCCTATTCGAGCCTAGGTACGATGGAGCTAGCGTCGGTAGGCCGGGCTGACGAAACCCCGGCCCTCGGTATAGCCAGGGCAGAGGAGGAGCTGCTGCTCAACTTCGAGCGGATCAAGCAGAAGGTCCAAAGGTCACCCCCTAGACCGGCGATGGAGCCACACCCAATCTCGGCGCCGCCCAAAGTGCACGGGCCTGTGTTTGTGTTTTTTGACAAAACACAGAGGATCAGGTCACCCCGAAAAGAAGCTGGGACTCCACCAGCCCTGAGGGAATGCTGGTTTCCCAAAAGAAGCAGCGCATTCAGAAGAGCGCCCCAGCCCTCACCGAGGAACTTGGGAAGATGCTGGAGGAGATGATCGGCAAGTTTACGGACACCAAGAGCAATAACAAAAAGGCCGTCCGCCATGTCACGCAGGGCATTATAGAATCCTTGCCAGCAATGAGGAAGCTGCAACAGGAGATAAGCGCCTTACTTTGCGAAGAGAAACGCGAGGAGACGACCCGTAGCGTATGGCAGCAGACCACACCCTCGCTGGTAGGCCCAGTAGCCCACCCTAACAGGATAGCCAACGGAGCCCACCCGACCGTGACCGAATTCAATCCAGCAGCGAATCCCACCTGGCAGCAAGTAATGCCAAAAAGCAGAAAGCCGCAGAAGAAAGCGGAAAGCTCCGTGATCAACGCGGACCAACCAACCCGTACGGCGGTACCCAGAAAGCACCGCCCAGATGCAGACCACCCAGTGGTCGATATCGCTCATCTAGCAGCATTTAATTAATAACTTCTGAAATACTTGTTCGATTTTATTCATTTTTTTTTTATAACGTAAGAAACATTTTAAAGAATAACTATATGAAAACAAAACAAATATTTTTTATTCCCCATCTGAATTATTGTCGTCAGAGTCTTCACAAATATTATCTAAATTTTCTTTGCAAAGTAGCTCGATTACATATTTATCTAAATATATATTTTTGTTTTTTGGAATTGAATTTGTTTTTTGTAAATTGGTTATTAAAGGGTCGGATGAACATAGAAGTGCATGGATCAAGTCCTCCATGGTGTTCCTTCTCGAGTTCTTCCTTGTGTGGTGCTCACGGATATTGCGACAGTCTTTGTTCCTTGCTTCCAATGCTTCTTCTGACATTTGTCCTATAGGAAGCGGCACAACTTCAATAATGTCAGCTCCATGAATTAAAATTTATGTATAGAGCATGGCAAACCATGGATACTCATCTACAAAAGCTTTGCGGTATCGAAAGCATATTGTCGAAAGATATTAGTATCGATTTGATATCCACAAGCCAAGGCACGAAGAATTGTGCTAAGTCTGCAAATTAGCTTCTCGTTTACTCCAGTCAGTTCAGACGCCAATCGTGGTTGTTGAAAAACGTCTGGCTGTATTGCCACTGTTAGTATTTCCGGAGGTTGCTGTAGGAATGTCGGCCAACAGTGACATATGAATTCTTAGATTTTCTTGAATTTTGCGTTTTGTTTGATGAACTATATCTTTATCTGCTTCTCTAACTTGCCATTTTTTATTGGTAATCTATAAGCGATGTGTAAGATGCACTCAAAACAACGAATCCATGCATGCAAGGTCGACAAACCAAATCGGTATAAATTCTCCCGAGGTTGTAATGTCTGGAGTAACTTTAAGTCGTTCATTACCTTTGGTGAAGCTTTACAGATACCACATATTTGTGAAGACGATTCTGCAACAACGTTGAAAACTTTACCATCAATCATTGTCATGTGAAAATCATGATATAGTTTAAATTTTCCTATATCTGTTGGAATGATATTCAGAATTTGCTTTTCAATGTTTTCTACTTCAATACGAACCAAATCTGTGGTTTCTTTTTGGCAAATTATTTTAATGGGTCTACAGTAGCGGGTTGAAGATGGTTTTAGATTTTCCAAATCACAGTAGAGCCGAGCTTTATTTGTAAAGGCACTAAACAAACTGCAAACAAATATTCATCTGTCAGTCTGTTTTCACAATCCCTAAGCTTTGACGATAATTAGAGTGACCGCTACTCCATCGCAGCCCCATTTGTAGATAACAGTAATTTTTTCATCGCAAAGTAACGAAGTTTTGTGAAATGCATCTGGTTGTGATTCAAAATTCTAGAAACTGTGTGATCTACCATACTTTGTAAACTTATTTCAGCAACTGACTCTGATACCACAATTTCGCTGGGGTAGCACCTTTTTTAGCTGCTAGAATAGCTTCATATGGTGGATATATATTGGCATTCTTCACCTTTGCTCCTGCTTGCATCAATTTATATGAATGCTTTGTAAATTTGCCATCAATATACAAAACCAATGCTTCATCTGGTGTGTATTGAATGGGAAGCAATACATCCGTAGAGTCACATTTCTTCATTTTTCTTGCTATTCCAGCTGTTGATTGCATCATTGAAACAACTGTGGATTCGCTTCGTTTACCAGCCTTGTAAAGGCTTGAACTAGTCGCTACCATAAGTTCATCGCATGTTGCGTGTTGAAGCATTCCAGTTATTTTCATTTGTTTGTTTGAACAATCAACAAACCGCTTTTCTGGTCGTCCAGCTTCTCGAATTTCCTCAATATACGATGACTTTTCTTCCATCTATCCGCCAAGTGTGAGATAAAATTGCTCAGTTTGATATAAACTTCCTTAAGTTCATAGTCTTCATACAAATTTTATCTAAGTTTGCTAAAACATATCCTTCCACCGCCGATACTTTGCGAAGAGGTATTTTTCATTGTACCAGACCAAGAAAAGTTCACGTTTGATCACCGACATTGGACCTAAAAGGAATTTTTCTGTAAGGTTGCTCGAAGTTGCACACCATTTGACACAGGACGAGGACAACGATATATATTAACGAATTAAAGGAAAATTAGATTGGATGACGATGGATGAGTCTACTTCACACCCATCAAAGTTTAGGTCAGCTTAATAAGAAAGACATTCAGTATTAGTAAATTCAACTTTGAATTCAGATTAGAACATTTAAGAACAGGTCACAAACACAGTATTAAGTAAATATACATACCTATATCTTCTGTTCAAAACAGATTTCTTCCTTTTTCCTTTTGTTTTAATTATACAAGCGTTTTACCAAGCATCGAAAAATGGCGGGACGTACACGTACCAGTATGGTGCGCATATAGTATGTTTATAAGCTCACAGCTGTGAAACTATAAACGACAATCGAAACTTTGAAATTTGAATGACGCTAGATTGACCATATCATCCTCATCAAATGTAGCGAGGGGTCCTACGCGGACATGCTTAAGATGGTTAGGACGGAGCCCACCCTCCAAGGACTTAAGGAGAAGGTCCAAGGAATTCGAAGGACAGCCAGTGGCGGCCTGCTGCTCAGGATGCAGAACCCCAGAGACCCTTCCACGCAGCATCTCCAGGCAGCCATCCGGACGGCCATCGCCGGCAAGGCCGAGGTGGCGGTTATGCAAGAGACGGTGCAAGTGGAGAGCCGCGACCTGGACGAGCTCACTAATGCTGAGGAGGTTTCCATGGCGCTGTTTGCGGGGAAAGAAAGCGACATCCCGGGCGACGCAACACCTAGGCTGAGGAAAGGCTACGGTGGCTCGCAAACTGCCACGGTCAACCTAAGACCCGAGCACGCGCAGAGGCTCCTAGAGAAGGGCAAAATCCGTATTGGATGGTCTATCTGCAGCAGAAGTCGGAGCCGAGGCGTTGCTTCAAATGTATGGAGTTTGGGCACACCTCGGTGAGATGCCGAGCGACCGAAGCAACCGCCACCCTAACACAGGAGTCATGCTTCAAATGCGGAGGCACAGGACACAAACACGCCAAGTGCACTGAAGCCAAACCCAGCTGCATCCTATGCACGAGATAAGGGAAAAAAGGCAGAGAGGCAGAACACACCACTCTGAGCAGGTCATGCCCAGAGTACCAGAAGGCCCTTAAAAGCCTAAATGGTTAAGCTCCTGCAACTTAACCTGAACCATTGTCGAGCAGCACAGGATCTACTCTCACAGACTGTGACCGAGCAGGGAGTAGACATCGCCATCCTAAGCGAGCCCTACAAGGCAGCAGAGCAAGGACGGGGGCGCAGCCATCTGGAGCTGTGGGCAACCTCCAGGGCACCTTTCGCAAAGGGCATCGGGAACTGGCTACTCCAGGGCCAAATTCCAAAAGGTTACCCTATATAGTTGCTACATAGCCCCGAGCATACACATAGACGGATTCAGGGACATAATTCAGGAGATCGTCCAGGACGCCAGGGGACGAGCCCCTGTCTTAATTGCTGGGGACTTCAACGCGTGGGCTACTAACTGGGGTAGCGAATAAACGACCCAGCGGGGAACAATTCTCCTGGACGCCCTGGCCACTCTGAATGACTGTCTCCTCAATGAGGGAAACAGGTGCACTTTCAGCAAGGCCGGCCGGGAGTCGATTATCGACCTGACATTTGCAAGCCCGGAGCTCGCAAGGGACTGCGACTGGAAGGTTACGGACTTGCTAACCTACAGCGATCACGCAGCAATCATCACCCAGACGAGGCGCAATCTGACTGTCCCAACCTGCGGCGAAAGAGCCTGCAAGGTACAAACCCTCAACAAGGAGCTGCTCCTAAACAGCATGAATAGCACCACGTTAAACGGCGATGCAAACACCTGTGCGGAGGTGGTAGAGGCTAGGATTAGGGAAGCCTGTGACGAAGCTATGGTGAGCGCTAGCAAGGGAGGAACCAGGCGGCGCCCAGTTCCCTGGTGGAACGAGGAGATTGCTAAGGCCAGGAGCGATTGCCTGTCTGCGAGAAGGAGGTGCCAGAGGAACAGAGGACGTCCCACACAGGAGCTGTATGAGGCTCACTACAGAGCCAGTAAGAAGGCCCTCAAGATCGCTATAAAAGCCAGCAAGAGCAAGCATTTTCTTGCCTTATGCGACGCGGCGGACCGAGAACCTTTCGGTTCTGCGTACAGGATGGTCATGGGTAAACTCATCAGACAGCCGACCCCATCTTGCCAGGAACAGCTTGGAGCGATAGTCTCCGCACTCTTCCCAGCACAGCCGCCGTTAACACCCCCAAGTGTGGAAGTCGGAGAACCGGCTCACATTGACGAGGCGGAAGTCCTAAGAGCGCTAGCATGCAGCAAGGAGTCCAAGGCCCCTGGACCGGATGGCATCCCCAATGCGGCACTGCTAGCTATAATAAAAGCCTCCCCGAGACTGTTTGTGCAGTTGTACAACAGGTGCCTCAGCGAAGGAACCTTCCCTAGAAGATGGAAGATGCAAAGGCTCGTACTCATCCCGAAGCCCGGCAAGCTCAACGACGACCCCTCCTCATATCGACCCCTCTGCATGCTCAATACACTGGGGAAGATATTCGAGCGCATAATCTGCAACCTGCTGGAGAAAGAGATAGAAGAACGCGGAGCAATTTCGGACCACCAGCATGGATTCCGGAAGAAGCGAAGCACGGTTGACGCTATCCGGGAGGTAACACAGCTGGCCGCAAAAGCCATCGAGGACGAAAGGTGGCAGGGCGGCGCCAAGAAATACTGCCTTGTCTGCACACTGGACGTCAAAAATGCGTTCAACTCAGCGAACTGGAGCCTTGTCCTCCAAGCACTCCAGCGCGGCGGCATCTCCGGCTACCTCATCCACCTAATAGCCGACTATTTTAAGGACCGCATCCTTCTGTACAGCTCGGAAGCGGGTAAGCAGAAGTACCAGGTGACAGGGGGCGTACCACAAGGGTCTGTCCTAGGGCCAATCCTCTGGAATGTCATGTATGACGGGATCCTTAGGCTGCGTCTACCTGACATCGCGCTGGTTACGGTGGAGAAGCACTTGATCGACGTCTCCGGTAAATGCAGCCAGGCGATTGACACCCTGATGAAGTGGCTCGCAGAAAACGGACTAGCGCTGGCAGAGCACAAAACAGAGGCAGTGCTCATAAGCAGCAGAAAGGCGGTAGAGAGGTTGCACTTTAGGGTCGGCTCCACCAGCATCGAATCCAGCCTGGTGATCAAATACTTAGGCGTCTTGATCGACCACAGGTTGACGTACAAGTGCCACCTGGAGTATGCAGCTGCCAAGGCATCCAAGGCAACCGCAGCTATCTCAAGGATGATGGCCAACACGCGTGGCCCCAAACAACACAGCAGACGGCTCATTGCCACAGTGGTGACCTCGACCATCCTGTATGCAGCGCCCGTATGGGCAGAGGCCATGACGTCCCCAACTTACAGCCGGCAATGTAAGTCTAGTTGTTTCGGGAGCAATCCCGATCGACTTACTTGCAGCAGAGCGCAGGACAGGAACCTCGGGCAGCAGAGTCCAGCGAAGCAGCACTGTCGCTCGGTGGCAGGAAAGAAAGGACAACGCGAGCACAGGACGATGGACTCACAGGCTCATCCCAGGCTGACTCCCTGGATACAGAGACGCCACGGGCAGGTGGACTTCTACACCGCGCAGCTCATCACAGGCCACGGATGCTTCAAGGCATACCTGTGGAAGTTTAAGCACGAGAATGATCCGCACTGCGACTTCTGCGGTAGTGCCTACACTGAGGACGCGGAACACGCCTTCTTTGCCTGCCCCCTATTCAGTAGGGAACGAGCAGCCTCGAACTGCCCACTAACGCCTGATACAGTCATCGCTTACATGCTGGAGAGCCAAGCCAATTGGAACGCGGTTGCCGATATGGCAGCCTCAATTATGAGAGAGCTGAGACGCAGGGAGCAGTCCCGACGCGCTGAACCAAGCTGAGCGGCAACTTGACCGCCTGCCACCACCGCGAAGTATAGCCTTGCGGCAGTCCCGCGGGTGTGGACACTTTCCTTTCCCTCCCTCTACTACTGTAAATCCCTCTATAGTCTTTTGCTTTTCTCCATGTACCTACCCATACTACTTCTCCAACAATAATAAAAAAAAAAAAACCTACATATCCCTACATTTATTTCACACATATATATATATATATATATCAACAAACAATTTGCATTTTAATATATTAACCCAACAAACATTTATACCCAAACTGCAATATTTATTCCAAACAAATACCAACGAATATATTTAAATATTCTACATAGAAATATTTTACATACACAAACATCCGAAAATACCAAAACTGATTCCAAATAAACACATATTTAAAATCAATTCAGCTCCAACTTCCAGTAAATAAATAAAACATACACCCACAATTATTTTGTTTTTTAATTACTCAACAAACTTCGCGCTATTCTGCACGAAGCTACATACATACATACAAACTTAATGGCATTTACATATTTGCATTCCAAACATACAAACATACACATAAGTCCGAAGCGGCAAAGCCGGCGTCTAGCGTCGATTCCTCTTTGTTCCCTCCGCTAGATGCAGTGATTGCACAGGGCCGGTGCTCACACACCCGCACATATACATACATTGTCCGAAATTAAACTCAAGAACACAGTGCCGACAAAAAAAAAAATTATCCACTAACGATTTTAGAAAAATTAAATTAGAGAACAAAATTTTTAAACTGGCCGAATAAATTTTGATTATTGGCAACTAATTATCGGCATTCGTCTTAGCTATTTTCTAGTGTTTTTTTTTCAGCTTTTTTGGCGGGTTTTTGTTTCTCTGTTCCATGTAAGTTTTTTTTTTTTTTTTCTATTTTTGTGATGTCTTTAAATTAAAATAAAGTAAGCCAAAGAATTTTTACAAAGAGTCAGCTAATTTCGCCAAACACTTAGTAATTTTTTTCCAAACTAATATTTGGCTATTTTTTTTCTTTGCTAGCTTGTTATTTTGGGTTTTCTTTTTGTTCCACCAGCCTTCTTAGTTGTCGCATTCCTGAATATTCCTGATAACTGGCAGATAAGCTGATCCAGCTCGACAGGCTACTTTTTGGCTATTTTTCGGCGTGTTTTTGGTCTTTTTTGTGTTTCTCGCACTGTTTCTACGATTTTTGTTGTCGTATTCCTGAACCAGTTTCGAACAAGTGGCTCATAATTTCCGCCAATTTCCGTAGCCAGTTTTAGCCATTTTTTTGGCTAGTTTTAGCTATTTTCTAGATATCTTGTGCGAATTCCGCTAATTCTGTACTTTTTTTCACACAAGTTGCAGTTTGGTCGTGTCTGCTTCGATTTATATTGATTCGTCGCTTAAATTCGGACTGGGGGGGTTTTTTCCCATCGAGCAGCCTAGCAAAAAGCATCTGCATGGCATCACTCAGAACATACGTTGAAGTGAACGCATTCGACTTGAATTAAGTTGAATGAGTGTCGTGCACACAATGAAATGAATGAATTCAGAAAATGACCGCACAAGCCCACTTATTTAGTTTGTTTATTAAATTAAAACCGGATATTACAAATGTAGCTTATATAACATTTTTTAAGATTTTTGGAGGCGGAAGTGGGCGTGACCAAATTTTAAAACAAACTTGATCTGCGTGAAACAGATTAGAATACTGTTACCAAATTTGGTAACTTTAGGTCTTATAGTCTCTGAGATCTGTTTACCAACACGGACGGACGGACAGACAGACAGACGGACAGAGAGACGGACGGACAGACGAACATGGCTAAATCGACTCGGCTGGTGATGCTGATCAAGAATATATATACTTTATGGGGTCGGAGATGCACTTTCTGCCTGTTACATACTTTCTCGGTTGGTACTATTTTATAATACCCTTGTACCCTAGGGGTAGCGGGTATAAACAAATAAAAATAATAAAAAAATAAATATTTCCATAACAAAACGATGGCAAAACTTTTGTGAAATCCGGAGCACCTAAAAACGGTAACGTACGTTATTGGTCTAAAAACGAAAAACGAAAGAGAATACCGGAGCCTACCTGTATATGTTTTAAGCAACCTTTTTACTTCTTGTAAAGGGTTTCTAGTTGAACTCGAGGACTAATTCGGCTCAAATTTATATACAAACGTTTTTCGAGACTAGACTATATGCCAAGATCACACACAGATCTTTATATAGCAAGGATTGTCCAGGCGCTTTTCAATCGATTTCCAACTTTCGATATCGTCACTGAACACTTTACTACGATCAACATTCTCACATTAGTGCCTATATATACGACCCTGTCCCAAAACCACGACTTGACTTTACGGCACGCGTCGCAAATATTTTCCCGGCTGTGCTAATTATAAAGCCGAAAATGACGACTTTAACTTATATAACGTATTTTATAATTTTTCGGAGGAAGTGGGCGTGGCCAAATTTTATATCAAACTTTATATACGTGTGACGAATTAGAGTGCTGTCCCCAAACTTGATGGCTCTATGTCTAAGAGTCTCTGAGATCTGTTGACTCATACGGGCGGAAGGACAGACGGACAAAAAAAAATAAAACAAGAAAGAAAGCTTACTTCGGTAAGCAGTCTGCAATTGAATCATTGAAATTCGTACTTTTTGGTAAAACTAAAAAAACATTGTGGATTATAAGCTTGTTTAACATTTACCAACGAAAAAAACTGCTATATCTCGAAATTTATAGAATTTCGATGTTACGTACGCCGGTTCTGCCCGACGGGGACAATAGGTACACGTGGAAGAGGATAGGGGGGTTAGAGATAACACGCCAGGTGCTACAAATGCAAGGCCCTCGAGTGTTCGAGTGAAAACGGCGATCTCACGGTTCTCGCAAAAGCACTGTGATCACATGGACCCCGTGAAAGTAGCGTAGTAGTAGTAGAAAAGCAGCGTTGACAAAAATTGCACTAGTACATGGTTCCAGGCGCTGATATATAGAAGCACACCAACTCAAACTGCGGTCCCACGGTAACCCGGCACCGGTGAGTTGGTGGGCCGGCCATCCATTTTTTCATTTTTTTTTTTTGGGTACAAGGAAGGGGAAATGTATTTAGTCGGGAACACTTTAGCGTTCCATTCCGGTGGCCCATAGTAGGAATTTTGAACACCCTTGGGTATAAAAGGCCAAAACTTGGAAGCCATCGGGAGATTTTTAATCCAAAAGTAATTGAACGCACCTTTTAATTTCGGAAACCATAGAGCTAAAATCCAAACAGCAATAACTAAGAAGAAATAAAATGGGATCTACCTCATCGAAGATTTCTGATTCCCCCGCCAATGTAATCAACTCAATTGAAGTAGTGGATCACAAAGAGGACATCGACAAGGTATACAGGATCCTTCAGGTCAACACTCTGATTCTCCTCCTCGGCCTGCTGCTGAAGGGACTCAGTGCCTACCGGAAGATGATCCAGGGACACAGGGACCGACAACACGAGTTGGAGAAGGTGGTAGCCATGGCCAATACCCTGTCCAGTGGCCACAACTAAAGCTGAGCTTCGTTCTCAAATCCGAAATTTTCTTCAGCAACCATATAAAATCCGAATTCAACTAACGACAACAATAGACAATCACCAGCCGCCAACATTCAAAGATGATTCTTTTCCAGTCCTGGCAATTATAAATTTCTACAAATAAAATTGTTCATCAGCAGCCAAACCAACAAAAATATTTAAAACTGAATAAATGCATTTAATGAGTTAAATCAAAACCACAATAGTTTTCTGTGAAGGTGAAATGTGAGAAGGCCTAGCTGCAGCCGAATGCCCCTGAAAACAGCAAGTGGGGGCCTGTGACGACCTCAACTTTTTCTAAGTTCAAACCCTAACCAGTTGTGAAGTGTTTAGCCACCTGGTCTAGATATACAAGAACCAAACCTTAGTTTGAGCAATACATATTGACTCCCTACAAGCAGCAGATATATAAAAACATTTAATGCACATGCAAACGTGCCCCCCTCTCTGTGCCCAACAAATTGAATCAACGCGAAGACGACACCACAGTCGCAACCTCGGCGGCTACTCAGCTCTCCGAGTTTCATTCCTTTTATATATTTTTTTTATCTAAGTTTTTGTCTACCTAAGTTTTTCTTTGCTTAACATAGTTTTGTTTTTTTTTTAATTCATAAAGTGCACATAAATATAACCAAATATGATTCAAATTCTACAGCCGAAGATTCGACCGGGAGATCTCTCGTCGTTGGACCTCTAAAGAGGGTAAGCCTTACGGGACGTAAAAATCCCTAAATTTTTCTAATACATATTTATGTGCAGCAAATACCGCCACTAGGAGAAACATTTTATTTCATTTTTAAATCAAACGTAATACCTATGCATTCTTACCTTTTATTCAGATTTAATTCCTATAATGATAGTTTTGTTTTTCGTTTCTATTGAATATTAAATATAAGTACAAATATACAAATATACAAAACAAATATATTTCCTATAATAATAGTTTTTCTTTCCTTTTAAATACTAAATTTGTATAATTCTCTATGATTTTTGAGTAACATATATATATTGTTTCGCATAATATACATATATCCTCAGGTTTAAGATTCAATTTTTCTTTATATAATTACTTTTTAGTTTGGTCAATCCATGCCACATAATTTATTATTGTATTCAACCCAATTTATCTTTTATTACTTGTCAATGACAGATATTAAAATAAAAAACCTTTTTAATAAATTTATAATGTTCACAGAATTCTAAACATGTCTTGGTAGAAACCTATTTAAAGGGGGCATTGGTACGAATGGGGAAATGGGTCAATTACATAACTTTTGACTGACGGATATACACTACAGGGGATCATATAGCGCAGCCAGCGATGATCCATTGGCACGCGAAGTCGTGAAGGGGAGGGAATTGGCTGAAGCACTGCCGATCGGATATGATCAAGTTTACGCGGAGCTTGCGGGCGGTGATGACAGAACGACAGACTGACGAACACATCTATCTTTTATAATCAGGCACATAAATAATTATTCTGATTATGTTTGGAGAGGCGAGTGGCGTCCAAAGAACCCACCCCAAATCCGGCGAGCTCAGCTGAACAAATCGTGTCTGCTATCCGGGCGGCCACTCCCTCAGCCCTATGTCCTCCAAGGACTGAGGCACAACGACACCACCGACGTAACAGAAATGACGCCCAACTAATTAGGCAGTATCCTTTGATCCTTTATTGCCAAAAAATTATTTTTTTTACGAGAAACACTTTAGTATCAAAATAAACATTTTTTTATTACTGTTTTAAGAATCTAGAGATATCAGAGCAGATCACTTTGGTGTCAAAGTTAGCTGCATTTTTTGTATATAAATTTTTGTTTGTAAATTTAATATACACAATAAATATAACTTTTCTGAATGTTCTTTTCAAGTTACCAACTTCACAGACAGATAGTATTAGAAGCGGAATGCATGCCGATCCGACACTTGTATTTTTAGAATTGGCATTTGACTTTGAGGATCCTTGTTAATTTTAAAAATTAAATCCTAATACTGGAACCATAGTTTCTCGTTAAAAGAAATAATACCATAAAAGCTTCCCTACAAAAGTGGAGACCATTTTTGAAAATATTTAACGTAAATAAACTAAGCTGCGCTTCCTGGCCGACGCTATTCTGTCGTACTAGGCTATGCTAGGTCGCTCGCAAGGTTGGAGTCCAGGAAGAGCAGGGTCGCTAACGAACAACGGCGCACCACCGACCGGTCTTAATAGTATCCAGTCACCGCCATAATATAGCCGCCATCATCGGTCGGAGTAGCGGTTCGTCACGCGTTTGTCCATCCAGTACTGAAGGGGGTGGGGGAATGACCGTAACCGTACAGCCGACGCTATTCAGTTGTACTAGGCTATGCCAGGTCTCTCGCAACGTTCGAGTCTGTAGGGTTACCATGACTATTAAGCGGACGACAGAAATTATCTCTCTGGCCGACGCTATTCAGTCGTACTAGGCTATGCCAGGTCGCTCGCAAGGTTAAAGTCCAGAGAGAGAGGAGCAGGGAGGCAATTCCTTTCGCCTGTCTGGAATAAAGCTACATCCGTCTGCATGTGAGCGAGTCTACCTGTTTTCCGACGACAGGGGGGAGGGGGTTCAGACAAAGCCTTCCTGTGGGAAAACAGCAGTCCCATGCACTGTGTTTTCACGGGAAGAGGTCAAGTGCCCTCCGGTGGAGGGCAGTTTAATCCATTCTGCGAATTCACTTGAATAGAGCATATTTAAATTTTATTTGGGTGCTTAATTTCTGACGATTCTTGACCTATACCCGCACCCCGTTTTGAATTACACATTCATTTTTGTCACAAAAGTTTTTGCTGACCAGCAAAAATATTGCAGCACACAAAGACTAAAACAAACGATATTTTTTTTAATACAGCCAACAAATACACATCTTTCTATACATATATATATTTCTATGTTTATATATTACAAAACAATTAATTAATAAACACGATAAATAAGCAATTCGGTGGTCGACCGAATATAACTATACATATTACGATAATATATGGCAGGAGATAAGAAGAAAAAGAAAGTTACTCTTAACATACCTTCGCTGCGAGCAACTAGAGCAGCAACTCTGGCTGCTGGAGCAGCTAGGCAAGCTAGGATCGAAATACCAGAAGCAAGGACCAGTTTGTCACCAGTCGGTGGAAACCACCAGTCACTTAGCTTTAATAGCAAACTAAACAACCTAGGAAGTTTGGCCGATTGTAGTAGTGTCATTATGGACGATTCCGAAGGGCTGTGGAGGGAAACACATTGAGTTAGGACCACCACAAGGGCGGCCCAGCATTCTTCCGAATACCCAAGGGGCTAGTCCAAGAGGGGAGGAATGCGACAGACGAATCGAACGAATGCTTGCCGCACTGGTGGTGTCTAACAATGAAATAAGAACGACCATGGCAACTAGGATGGCTGAGCTAAAGGAGGATCTCAGCAGCTTGCGACGTAAGGTGACGGAGCGGTCAGCGATACAACCAAGGGAGAGCCCAATACCCAGGGGAAACCCTGAGGTCAGTTCGACACCCCAGAAGCAGGGAGCAGTTCGGCGGAACCAACCCGAGCCAAGACATATACCAGCAGCAGCAAACCGACCAGTACCAAGTCCGCGGGCGAGAGTGGGGGAGAACCAATACCACTCCAACTCTAGAGACAGTGAGGCTCAGCTTACCAGCTATCCGGGAACTCGACCAGTAAGATTAGACAAATGGAATCTGAAGTTCGATGGATCCAGCAGGGGCGTAACTGTAGAAAGTTTTTTATTTCGAGTGAGCCGCCTGATGGAAATGCATGGGTACAATCACGAACAAGTTGTTAGGGAATTCCACTGTTTACTGGGTGGTACAGCAGCCAAATGGTACTGGCAGTTGATGGAAGACCGGGCTGACGATTTTGAATTTGGATATTATGACATGACTTACGAATTGACTAAGGCCTTCTCTACTTCAGACAATGACTATGTTACTATTAAAGAACTTATGGAACGACGTCAAGGGTACAACGAGAGCTTTGACGATTTTATTGCAGCCATGAATAATCTTCAGTTCAAATTGAAAAACAAAATTCCGGAAGATAACTTCGTAGGAATTTGGAAGGAAAATCTGAACACACAAATGGGAGCTTTACTTGCTTTGCCAATAAATACCTTGGCGGCATTTAAGAAAGAGGGAATCCGAGTCGAGAAATGGATCCGAGAAAAACGGGCTCGACCTAGGCATGTAAACGAGATCATCGAAGACCCAGTGGGTGACTTCGAAACCGATGAGTATCAAGTCGAGGCATTTCAAAAGAGCCGTACTCCTCAAAACAACGGGGGAGCCTCGTATGGGAGAGGAACCGTTTTTGACAGAAAGCCAGGTTGAACCGCTTTTGCCAGGTAGGAGGGACGCCGACTCCGGGAAAGAATGTACGTGGCCGTTCCACATCTATCTTTGTTACACCTGTAACAAACCGCCAGACTTTTACCGGAAACGAGGGGGAACCGAGGGGCCAGATACCAAGCCCGATTCCACGAAACAACCTGTAACTTCTGTGGCAAAAGCGACTCATATCATTCAACTGAGTCAGCGTTTTTACAACAGAGTCTGACAGGGGGGTCGGGGAAGACTGCTCAGACCAGTCCTACCCCAACATAATCAGGCATAGGCGCGCGAGTTAACATGCCCCATCTCCCCGGTATGAATGTACCTCCAGCATACAACGCATTTTTGGCAGCTGCAACAACAGAAATCGCCAACAAGCAAGAACTCTGACGAACACACACATCCTTGTACATTGATAGACACACATACATTTGTAATAAATGTCATCCTCATTCCCATTTGGTACTCCAAGCAATACAGTCGATTTATTTGAAAGCTCCTTTCCAGCATATTCTAAAGTCATACTCGCAGGATGCCTCCTCTGACAGCCGGACTACGAACAAGGGATTAACCATTCCCACTACGCTTATCGTGCTAACTTCCTTTTAGGGTGAGGTGAGTGAACAGGTGGCAACAAATACAAAACAAACAAATAAAACATAATGACGTGCAAGTGCGAATGGGAGTTCAAAAGGGAAGGCACAACAAGCAACGCAACCAACAGTTCACAAAAGGGGGTGACTACAAAAATGTGCATACATATCCGCACACAAAAGTATGCAAATAAAATAAGCGAAACAAACGAAATCAAGTTCTAATTGCCACGCAAGCGACATCAACCGCTGATAAGGCACCGGGATCGCTTGTGCGTGACAGTTTACAACAATTATACCAATAAGTTGTATATGTACATCAATATATGTATGTGTACATCAATCGCTGCTAAGGCACCTCATCATCCATACACAGCAACTCATAAAAAGGAACCAACATAAATAATAAAGAAATCAAAAAATTCGACATCTCAAACTACTGTGTGCGATGACCGTATATGTGTATGTCGGAGAGCATTTGGTGTGTGTAGTATTGTACCATGGTGTTGGATGCGTGTGTGAGAGAGTATGGGTATCCTTTTTGGGTTTTTCATCAGAGTAGTTATTTCGTCACTATGGTAATGTTGCATCAGCCTATAATTGCATTGTGATTAGTTGTTGTGTTTTTGTAGTTTTGAGAAGAACCGTTTTGACGCGACGACAGCCTCGCGCCGCTGTTGTCAAGTGTGTTTTGTAGCTTTAGAAAGAACCGTTATGGTCGCTGTCGCCGAGTGTGGTTCGTTATACACAAGTGTAGTGGTGTCCAAACACACACAATGGAAGCGTTGCGCTTGTGTGCGAAGCAACGAAACACGAAGGCAACGTGACGTTTTGCTGCTTTACACTGACCACAAGTCTTGCGAGAGAGAGAATACACATATTCTCTCTATACATGTGTCGGCAGCGACGCTGGCAGAATTTGACTTGACAACCTCTCTGTCCTTTTAAATTTTGGCCATCGCTGCAGAAGGAAGTCGAAAAAAAAGACGGATCAGCATTAGATTTCCTTGGGGACCAAGACTCGCTACACAGGAGCAAAATAATAATAACGACGTGCTCTCGAATATCACCGACGCACCAATGCGTACATCAGCATCAATCGCCGGCAAAGCACCGGGACCATCCGCACACAGTGGTTTATAAAGATAAATGTAAGTTGTGTGATTAACGACCGTATATGTGTACAACAATCGCTGTTAAGGCACCGGGCTCGTATTCATTTATCAATTTATATGAACGCAAATTTATTATTGTGATATACATAAAAACAAGAATACTATAAAAAGTGAATGAATAAATTAAACCTGCACATATACTATTAAAAACATAAAAGTCACACACCGTGAAACTTTTCCCTTCGGCCAATATCTATGTGTTAATGTTACGCTGACTTCCGAAATTCTTGGTGCGTCTCTGTACATTAGCTGCCACCGTGAGCGAGAGCGAGAAGCAGCAAAATGGCGAAGCAACACTTGATGCCGCGTGCCTTGTACACTGTTGAATCTTTTTCGCACACTACTCACCACAAGAATATATAAAACAAAAAATATATAAAACAAGCTATCTTCGGTAAACCGAAATTTGTATACCCTTGCAGTCTGCAATTGGATTATTGAAAATCGATTCATTTTGGTTACAGTTGAAAAAATATCTTAGTTTGTAAACATTTTACATCTTACATATAGAATTTTACAATTGGCATGTAGAAGTTTACATTTTAAATGTAGAAATTTACATTTTCATTTAAATCGACCGATCGTTCAGCGTGACCGTTTATGGTATTTTTTACAATGTAAAAAACGCTCTCGCTGGCCATAAACGCATTATTTTGTTAAAAATTTAACTTTATTTAGTTAGACACCATGCTAGTGATAAAATTAAATAAAATTCTGAACAAAATAGTTAATTTATGGACAGCTAGAGCGGTTTTTACATTGTAAAAAATACCATAAACGGTCAGCCTGCGATCGTTTCTATGGCAGATTTATGATTTAGTTGTCTGATCTTAATGAAATTAAAACCGTAATTCTATAACCGTAAAAAACGGCTATATTTTGAAATATATTGATATACGTTGAAAAACAAAAAAGTTAAATTTTTTTTACATTTATTTCGATAACATTCCGTTCCGACATATATACTGCGTGCTAAAGAAATAAGACTATGCTGAAAATTTCAGCCCGATAGCTCAAAAACTGAGAGACTAGTTCGCGTAGAAACCGACAGACAGACAGACGAACATGGCTAGATCGACTCGACTGGTGATGCTGATCAAGAATAGATATATACTTTATGGGGTCGGAGATGCCTCCTTCACAGCGCACTATGGGGCGTCTAGAACAAATACCGCGACAAAATGAAATTTTTTTTTTTAAGATATTCAAAATTGTGTAAATGCCACTTTAAAGATAATTATATTCTGCATATAAATCTGAAAGAAAACGAATATGCGTCGATTAGTTCTCCCACAACATGCTTTTAAAGTAGAGGCTTTGAAATAAATTTTTGCAAAACTATAGAAATAATACAGTCAAAGGCGTTTTTAAAATTGTCTTTTTTTTAAACGCACTGTTTAATTCAAAGTAAAATTATTATAACTATAAAATTGGACCTTACTTAATATGTTAATGAAAATAAAACCGATTTGCTTTATATTATCTATTTTTTTTTTTATTTTACTTAAATACTAAAAATACTGTTTTTTTTTTTTGTTATTGTTGGACATAAAGTAGTGAACGCCGTCGAGTTCCGTTGTTAAACTACTTTAAAAAACTTTAAATATTAAACTTAAAGTCATAAAAAATTTGTCTGCCCTTTTGTGCCTTTTCTGAGAAAATCCTCTTTTAGTTAGCGAAGATATTTTACAAAATTTGAATCTCGTCAGCCGCGCACTAGCGCATCCAATATGAATCCCTAGTATAGGCGGCTAATAAGGTGTTTGCAAATAACTTTGTTTTGGTTGGCGGCATGAGCATTTGGTTGAGTTTTCTTATAACATTTTGTATTCTTGACCCAGAAATAATTTAATTCGCACTTCCACCAACTGAACAATAGACCGAGGAAGTCCAGAAAGCACGAAACAAGGACTTCAAACATTTTTGAGGAAAGTGCAGTCGACAGAACTCAAATAAGGATGTTTTAAATAGATTGCTGATTAGCTCAGATCCTTTAATTTCAAACTATTTTAAGAGCCCTAAAAAAATTACATAAAATGCCGAAGGCTGCTCTTGATTTGTTAAAATTACACCTAAGGAACAGCACGAGTATGAAAATATGTTTGATTATTCTGAGAGTGATAGTGAAGATAATTATGATGAATAAATGTATATAAAAATGTTGGGTGTATATAATGGTTATATTATTGGCTAAATGAACTAGAATTTAACTAGAACTTAAAACATTATTTTAATTTTAAAAACTATTCGAGATTCTAGACAATTTTATTGAAAAAAGTTAAAAATATGGAAGTTTGGCCCTATTATTCCTATGACAGCTATATTATATAGTTGGGAGATATAAGATATAATCGACCGATTTTGATTTTTTTTTTTTTTTTAATGAATGTAAATCTTAAAAAAAATAATGTTAAAGTTAGAACATGATCTTCGAATAAATCATTTAGTTATGCCAAAAAAACATAAAAAAAAAATTTTTTTAGTGTAAAAAAAAAAAATTGTTACTAACAATACCTCATACAAGTTTTTTTGCTTCACGGCTCCGCTGATTTAAGTCGCTGTTTTGCCATTTTCGCCCCATAGTGCATCGTTGCAAATATCATGTCAAAATTATAATACAAGGGTATAAAAAGACGAAAAGGAAGAGAAAACAACAGAATGGGAACAACAAAACATTCCCCAAACAACTTAACGTCTATTGTTCTCACATGTTCACTAACCTATTAAGTATAAAATATAAAATATTTACTTAATCGTAAATCGTGTAATCGGCTTCAACTGTAATGTATGTGATTACAGTTGAAGCCGATTACACCCATTCAAAAAGCAGCAAAGGTGGAAGGAAACAGCATCTCTACACGAATAACCTACAAGTAACATAAACACATACAAACACATATAAAATAAAAGCAAGGAATCCCAGTCGGACCTTGTAGAACGGGTTGTAAAGAAAAACGGTTCTGAAACGGTTCTATATGCCTCCAATTCTAGCTCAAAAATCGCCAGAACAATGATATAATACATATTAGATGTATGCAATAACATGTGTTCTTTTGTTGGTTTATCAGAAGCGAAGAAATGAGTTATAAAATAAATATTATGTGCAACTTTCGCTTCTCTAAGAATGCATATATATACGTTTTTTTGGAAGTAAATTACCTGAGCGCTTCCCGAACAGTCGGCATTTTTTTTCTATAGCTTCGGGTCCGTGCAATCGTCGCTTCTCTTACAACGCATAAATATGCGTTCTATCAGAAACCAGCATTTGTTATTGTTTTTTATTCTCTTTCTCTTTCATATAAGTGCAAACGTCGCTTCTCTTAGAACGTATAAAGATGCATTATTTCGGAAACCAGCATTTGAAACGTAAATAAGAGAATAAAAAGAAAAGAAACTCGCAAACAAATAAGAAACAAAGAGAATGAAAAAACACGCGGTTGGCTTTTTCGTTTTCTTTTGTTACTTGCTTTAGTTGCATTAAGAAGTTTGCTTGACGCAGTTGTGAAATTCATTTTAATAAGTATGCAAGGTAAGAAAACATATATCTATTGTTTAACAAGATAATTCATTTCAGTTTCAGATATATTAACAACATAAGGTAAGCGATTGCCATAATAAAATAAATAATATAGTACTATTATTTCAGAACTGGTATGTATACATAAATATACAAAATATAATGTTTATCATTTCAGATTTCGTCTATTTATAGGTCATAATATTATATTTTTTTTTTAATTTCAGATAATATTTGCGTTTTATGGTGAGTGTATATTATTTTAGTTTCCCATTTATTATTTTTATAACGTTATTTAATTATTGCATCAAAACACAATATTATTATTTCCAATATAATTGCAGGCTTTCTTCATTAATCACATACAAAAATGTATTGTGCGATTTATTTACCTTCATGTATATTATATAACATACATATGTTAAAAGCAAGAAAATACATGTTTTTAAATAAATTTTTATTGTTGTTTTAATGGTTATTAATAAATTCTCACCGAACGGTTCTTTATGAATGCTACAGATGGGTTCTTTAAGCCTTCCATCATAACAGTTATATAACTGTTATCAATGGGTTATTTTAAAGCGGTATTTTGCATGAAAGATACATTGCTACAGAACCGTTATTGATGTGTGCTGCAGATGGGTTATATAACGCATATTTTAGAAACTAAAGTTGGAAGCGAAACCCGAAGATTGCCGAAGTGTAATATACGTTATTTATATGTTGCGAAAGAACTGTTGCATCATACAAAAAAAAGAACAGTGGTTTCCTTGTTTCACCCCATATTACTCTGAAAGGAAGACTGCACGTATTGAGAATGCATTCTTTACTGTCAAAGAACGCATAGAACTGTGCTTGCTGGAAGCGACCAGGTCCGACTGGGATAGAGGAAACCGCGTAGTAAATATACACATACATACACATATACATATATTGCCTCTCATATATATAAATAGAGGCCCTGTACATACATACGAATTTTCTTACATTCAAACATAGATACACATACATAGAATCACATATTATAACACACCATATTGCCATACTAATTTACAAACAAACAAATATTCCCTATACTCCAAGAATACATATACATATTATTAATACACGCATACATATATTATTACTATTTTATATACACTATATACATACCATTACCATACCTTAATACACATAATATTACCATTGCCAATACACCTAAATGTCGAAAAAAGCCACCACTAGTAGGACAGATAGGGGCAGATTAGGGCTAAGGAGCGGGTCCTGTCCACCTGAGATAAGGGAAGCGATGGAAATAGAAGAGCAAAACCTGATAGTTCAATCCCAAAACAATAGTCTCACCGTTGGCAATTCATCAACTTTTTCAAACACCAGCCTGAACCTACAACAAATACTCCCCTTGTTCATCAACTACCCACCTACGATGGCCCACCTGACAATCTCGATAGATTTACAGATGGAGTAGAACAGCTACTCTTATTAGCCGGGTCAGTGGACCAAACATCATGCGGACAGTACTTACTCGGAACTATCCGTGACAAAATTAAAGGCAGAGCAGACGAAGTCCTGAGCGTCTGCGATGTACTCATCACCTGGGATGACATCAAAGCAAACCTTAAACGACTATACTCTAGCAAGAAAACAGAGGAAATGCTTGTTAGAGAGCTACATAATCTTCCGGATGGACTCAGTATGGGAAAGCTGTATTACACAACCACGAAAATGAGAAGCGAATTAATGTCACTGGCCAGAGAAGGAGACCCTAGTGGACATTCCCTCACGGCCAAACGTGACCAATATGACAGGTTCTCCCTAAATACATTCTTATTTGGATTAAAAGACCCACTTAGGTCAGCCATTAGAAACCAAAAACCATATACAATCGAGAAAGCGTACGAGTTCGGGCAGATCGAATTAAATTTCTCTAGAAGCCTGAATAAACACCAGGAAAACCGACGACGCGACAACTCGATATACAGGAATCACTCATATACCCAAAAGTACAGGAACATTTAAACGCGACCACAGCAAGAAGATTGGCTAAATTAAACGAGGACAGAGAGACACCAGTCCAAGTCGAGCTTAATGATACGGTATATAGAAAAGAAAACCGTAGAAACAAGATAACACCGAGATTTTCGTTACACAAAGTAGGTAAGGACAAAGACGTCACATTCCTAACAACTAGAGGTCAAAAGTACACAAACAAAAATTTAGAAAAATACTAACACCGACACATAATTCTCAACAACAAACTAGTTCCAGAATCTTTCCAAAAACCCCCAACATTTAAAGTATCATTAGAAGTCCTACGAAACAAAATCGAACAAGTAGAAGACAAAATATAGATCCAGAAACACAAGATGGACAGCACTATTCAACAAAGACATGAAGACACAAAAACTTTATCCCTAAATTGTTATTTAATCAGGAACAAATCTTATATATAAAAATGAACCTCAAAATGTGTTGCTAAGCGCAAAACTTAACAGCGCCTGGACCAATTTGGCAAATTCTTTTTTTTTTTAATGTTCGTTCTTACGGCGAGAAAAAATCGAATAATTGCCGGGAAAACGCTAAAAACAGCCCATTTTCTTTTTCACATACATAACTAAAACGGCTGCTTTGATATTATTGTCAGGTAATTTTCGTCAAACATTTCCTGTCGTTTGTAAAAATGGTGACTCTAAAACTGTTAAAGTGTACTTTATATATGTGCGTGTACTTTTCTCATTTTCTCAAGACCAAGACGAGCAAATATAGGAAGGCGAACGCGTAGTACAAATGGGATATTACAAAGACGATCCCGGAGTGCAGATGAAGGTAATGCACGAAATAGATCTGTGGACACCTGTAGTGAATCACGAATACGTCGTGCTGTTTTGGCTGAAATGATTAATGTACGGATACATTGAAATGATGAACGCAATATGTCCGCGACTCTTCCGCGATACTTCCGCTACTCTTCCGCGATACTTCCGCTATTCTTCCGCGATATTTCAGCGATACTTCCGCGATATTTCAGCGATATTTCCGCGATTCTTCCGCGATGCTTCCGCGATACTTCCGCGATACTTCCGCGCTCCTCCGCGTTACTTCCGCGATACTTTCGCGATATTCGTCAATATTGTGCAAATATGTTTTTAGTTTCAACAGCAGGCATTTGTCTTTATGGTGGTAAGTTGAACTATGTAAATTATGTGGATCGTGCATTTGAGGTTAAATTCACCACTCTGTCCATAGTCCAAAATGCCTAGAGGACGACGTGCGAACATCGGCCGCCGCATAAGACATGCAAGCCATCAACAAGTGTATTCACAGAACTTAAGCGAAGAAAGACAAAATAGGAGGACACGAAGATCATTGGCATCATACTATCGCTTGTCATTCCAATATGATCCCACTGCGAACTACAGTGATGATGAAAATTTAGATATTGGACCAATGACGACTATATGCCGATATCGCAATGCGTTGAAGTTAGAAAGAGAAACGGCTGGATTGTGCTGCGCAAGTGGAAAAGTCAAACTGGATCCATTACTTACACCACCACAGCCACTGAAACCATTGTTCGATGGAAGCGATCCCGATTCCAGCCATAATCTTCAACACATCCTTGAATACAATAACTGCTTTCGCATGACTTCCTTTGGAGCTAATATCTTTCGAGAAGGCGGCTTCATGCTGACTTGCCAGGTAAAAGATTCAACACACATAACCAGTCACATAACAACTACATATACACCACTTAGTACAAAATCACACGATTATAAATTACACCGTATTCTTCAACAATAGATTGTTTGCAATTACAGATTCAAGGACAAATATATCATTTGCATGGTTCAATGGTGCCAACACCAGATGAACAGCATCAATTTCTGCAAATATATTTCTTTTCGTCGATGGTGGATTAGCTGAATGTGCGGTGCAATATACAGGGAACATAACAGTTAAAGAGACGAATTATTGAAAAGTGGCAAGCATTTTTTCACTCTAATAATGCTGTGGTTAATATGCTGTTTTTCACATGGGCAGTTATACGTTGCGTGTTCACAAATTGGGAAACCATCCGCTTTGTTTGTGTTAGTGTCAGACCAAAAAACAAAAAATGTGGCTTACCAAAGAGCACTTCAATGAAACTGATAATATGCGGACACGTATAACGCTTCGATTCAGTATTTACTTTGGATTCACTTTCATTTACTTAGAGAAGTTCAACTAAATAGCACTTCATTATACCCTTGCAGAGGGTATTATAATTTTGCCATGATATTTGCAACGCAGTGAAGGAGGCATCTTAGACCCCATAAAGTATATATATTCTTGATCAGCATCACCAGCCGAGTCGATCTAGCCATGTCCGTCTGTCTGTCTGTCCGTCTGTCTGTCTGTCGGTTTCTACGCGAACTTGTCTCTCAGTTTTTGAGCTATCGGGCTGAAATTTTCAGCATAGTCTTATTTCTTTAGCACGCAGTATATATGTCGGAACGGCCGAAATCGGACCACTATATCCTATAGCTGCCATAGGAATGATGGCGAAATTAATGTAAAAAAAATTTTAATTTCTCTGTTTTTCAACGAATGTCTATAAATTTCGAGATATAGTCGTTTTTTATAGTTCTAGAATTACGGTTTTAATTTCATTAAGATCGGACAACTATATCATATAGCTGTTATAGAAAGGATCGGTCGATTTATATGAAAATGTAAAATTCTACATGTAAAATGTAAAATATATTTTTACATTACCAAAATAGATCGATTTTCAATGATCCAATTGCTGACTGAAAGGGTATATAAACTTCGGTTTACCGAAGTTAGCTTTCTTTCTCGTTTTTGTAATCGAAATGAATTCATTACTGTTGTGAAATAAAATAAAACTTTTCCTTTTCAAATATAAAACAAACAAAAAAATGTTTCTTCATCTTTTAATCACCAAACGAAATGTTACATAAAACGAAGCCATCTGGTGGCAAAACGGAGTTCGCCGGGTCAGCTAGTAAAAGATAAATGGGTTGAATACAATTATAAATGAAGTGGCATGGATTGACCAAACTAAAAAGTAATTATATAAAGAAAAATTGAATCTTAAACAGCTCCCCGGACATGGCTTGATCGACTCGTCTGGTGCTTATGATCTAGAATATATATATATTATGGGGTTTGAGATGTCTTCTTCACTGCGTTGCATAGTTTGCGAGTTTAAAAGCGTTTTCGGAGCATATTTTGTGCTTTTTTAAACACGGCTCTTTCGTCAGAGCATATTTATACCCTTGCAGAGGGTATTATAATTTTGCCATGATATTTGCAACGCAGTGAAGGAGGCATCACCTCAAAAAGTATCTATATTCTTGATCAGCATCACCAGACGAGTCGATCTAGCCATGTCCGTCTGTCTGTCCGTCTGTCTGTCGGTTTCTACGCGAACTAGTCTCTCAGTTTTTGAGCTATCGGGCTGAAATTTTCAGCATTGTCTTATTTCTTAAGAACGCAGTATATATGTCGGAACGGCCGAAATTGGACCACTATATCTTATAGCTGCCATAGGAATAATGGCGAAATTAAGGTAAAAAAAAATTTTAACTTCTCTGTTTTTCAACGGGTTTCGAGATATAGTCGTTTTTTATAGTTCTAAAACTACGGTTTTAATTTCATTAAGATCGAACAACTTTATCATATGGCTGCCATAGAAGGGATCGGTCGATATACATGAAAATGTAAAAATCAACATGTAAAATGTAAAATTTACAAAATTTACATAACACTAGTTTACACTCAAAATGCTCCAAGCCTGTTGATGCGAAATTCTGGTAGAGTTGAGTCCCCAGATCACGAAAATGGCTTTAATTTTTTTTTCTATGGATACGTTTTTTTTTTAAGATTTTTTAAAGTTTTACACAAAAAAATTCTGCTCATTTTACGTTTCTCATTTTATAGCTCGAGTTGTAGCCAATCAATTTAGCCGTCGAATGTTTTATTTTACAGGTAATGAACTAACCTTTTGATTTTTTACATTTTATTTATATTGGATAAGTACTTTGTGTGCTGGAGGTCGATAAACTTGAAAAAGTGGAAATGTTAATCTGTTAAGTCAAATGTTAACATGCTGCTAGCATCCTAAAACTCGAAAAAATCCGTTGAAAAATCAAAACGTGTTTTTTTCTAAATGTTATCGCCCAAAGTATCAAACAGGCCTTCAACTCCAGAAATCCGTTGAAAAATGGATTTATCGTGGATTTTCAAAGTTAAGTAAAATGAGAAATTTTTTTAAAGTTTTTGGCCAGATGTCTACTAGATTAAAGGTACTGTGTTGGCCACCGCCTTTAAATGGTCTGTTAACTTTGCTAGATGTGATGAACAGTCGGATTTAGCTATGAAAAAAAGCTAAGTTTCGTTAAATAAACTAATTAAATAATCCAAATTGAATGAATAGGTTAAGATCTTGACCACATCTCAACTAAAATTCAGGAGTAATATCGATTTGAAGGGGGCGCTCTTGTACATAATACTCCTGCTATATAAAAAATGCGCCAGTGCCCTGTCAGGTCCTTTGGCTAAACTCTTTCAAATGTCTCTTGACAAGAGCTTCTTTCCTGATTTGTGGAAAGAATCGTTTATTATTCCCCTCCATAAGAAGGGCAGTAGGTCGGATATTTCTAACTATCGAGGGATTTCGAAGCTCAGTGCCATACCCAAATTATTTGAAAAACTAATTACCGCACAGCTGCAACATCAATGTTCTTCAATAATGAGCCCTTCTCAGCATGGATTTATGAAGCGTCGGTCGACGACAACCAACCTCCTGGAATTTATTTCAATCATTCGAGATGGTTTTAATAACAAAGTGCAGTCGGATGTTATCTTCACCGACTTTAGTAAAGCCTTTGATTCTGTCAATCATTCGCTACTGCTTATGAAACTAGAATTGTTAGGATTTCCATATAGTTTATTAGATTGGCTTTCCAAATACCTACTTCAACGAACACAGAGAGTTTTATTCAACAACACATTGTCAAACTTGGTCTTTGTTACATCAGGTGTTCCCCAAGGCAGTCACGTTGGTCCTGTCCTGTTTGGTCTGTTCATAAACGACCTGCCAAATATTATTCACAATTCTCAGGTGCTTATGTACGCGGATGATGTGAAGCTGTGTTTAAATCTTACGTCCCCATTGTCGCACTTACGGCTTCAAGAGGACTTAAATAGCCTGAACACATGGTGCAACGATAACATGTTGTTCCTCAACCACTCTAAATGTAATTTCATGTCATTCTATCGTAAAACCCTTTCCTTACAAATTACTCGTTGGGAACAAGCAGGTTGGAACGTATTTATAAGGTTAACGATCTTGGAGTATTATTTTGCCACGACCTAAACTTTGCTGAGCACATTACCATAACAGCAAACAAAGCTAGGGTGTACTTGCTTTTGTTAAGCGTTGGTCAAAGGAATTTGTTGATCCCTACATAACCAAGCATCTTTTTCCTCTCTAGTTCGACCCATACTTGAGTATTGTTCATGTGTATGGTCTCCCCAATATCAGGTTCATCAAGCTCTACTAGAGTCAGTGCAGAAGCAGTTTCTCTTGTTTGCTCTGCGTGGGCTATTCGTGGACCCTCACCATCATCAACTACCACCGTACGCCGCGAGACTGCGGCTCTTAAACATTCCGTCTCTCCTGGATCGGAGAACTTGCCATGGTGTTCTCTTCCTACACAAACTGATACAGGGACAGATTGATTCTGCGGCACTGCTAGGCCGAATACAGTTTTGTGTTCCGGTCAGAACGTCACGACAATTCCGGCCGATATTTTGGAAATATGCAGGACAAACTTTGACTGCCATCATCCGTTTCGTGTTCTTTGTACACACTATAATGAAATGTATCGTCTTTGTCTTCTGATTGTCTGACTATTGGACATATCCTTAATGCGTTGTATGTATAATTTTGTTATAAATGTAAATTTTAATTGTATATTATTAGAATAAGCATTATATACTAGCAGATATTTGTTAGTTCCTAATAAATGAAATGAAATGAAATGAAATGAAATGAAAATATTTTTTCTGTAGGAAAAAAAGATTTGTTTTTATGAAACGTTTTGAGGCCGCGACGCCCTTAATGGTACCAATGACCCAAATAAAATTAATACATTGTCTATGTATGTATATAAAGGCGATTATTTAATTTGTATCTTACTTCAACATAATTTTGTAAATTTTTGTTTATTTAACAAAACTTAGCTATTTTTCATAGCTAAATCCGACTGTTCATCACATCTAGCAAAGTTAACAGACCATTTAAAGGCGGTGGCCAACACAGTACCTTTAATCTAGTAGACATCTGGCCAATAACTTTAAAAAATTTCTCATTTTACTTAACTTTGAAAATCCACGATAAGTCCATTTTTCAACGGATTTCTGGAGTTGAAGGCCTGTTTGATACTTTGGGCGATTAAATTTAGAAAAAAACACGTTTTGATTTTTCAACGGATTTTTCGAGTTTTAGGATGCTAGCAGCATGTTAACATTTGAGTTAACAGATTAACATTTCCACTTTTTCAAGTTTATCGACCTCCAGCACACAAAGTACTTATCCAATATAAATAAAATGTAAAAAAATCAAAAGGTTAGTTCATTACCTGTAAAATAAAACATTCGACGGCTAAATTGATTGGCTACAACTCGAGCTATAAAATGAGAAACGTAAAATGAGCAGAATTTTTTGTGTAAAACTTTAAAAATCTTTAAAAACGTATCCATAGAAAAAAAATTAAAGCCATTTTCGTGATCTGGGGACTCAACTCTACCAGAATTTCGCATCAACAGGCTTGGAGCATTTATTTTTTTTTATTTTGTAAACTGGTGTAATTAGATTTTTTTTCAACATTACCAAAATGGATCGATTTTCAATGATCCCATTTCAGACTGCAAGGGTATACAAACTTCGGTTTACCGAAAATAGCTTTCTTTCTTATTATTTTCTGGCTTTGTCCGTTTTGCTTCTTTTTTATTCAGTTAATACATTTATTATTTTAGTTTTGCAAAATTAAGTTAACAGTTGTCGAAGCATACTTATTATGAAAATGGCCGCTTCACGTGTAATGGCCCAGTTGTCTAAGCGGCCGATGCATTTACATTTTGCAAAATTGGCCCGAGTTCAATGCCATACAAAATAAAAAAAAAATGTTTTTTGCATATATTTTTTCTTTTTAGTTTTCTCTGTTTAATATACAAAATAAGGAAGAAACGCAATAAAACGCAAAAATCAAACGAACAAAAAAGTGTTGGGCGCGGTCAGGGCTCGAACCCACGACCAGACGGCTACTGGCTACGCAGCTTGCCTTAATAGGATATCGTAAAATTTGAACTTTTTTGCTAATATCTCACATGTTTATCATCCGATTGTACTTAAGTTTTCAAATAACGATCGCTTAAGCCTATTTATTTACATTATCTATTAACTCTTACCCAAAAATAACGAGCATAGCTAATATAACGTTTTTTATGATTTTTGGGGGCGAAAGTGGGCGTGGCCAAATTATAAAACAAACTTGATCTGCGTGCAACAGATTCCAATGTTGTCACCAAATTTTGTGGCTCTAGCTTTTATAGTCTCTGAGATCTTTTCACAACACGGACAGACGGACAGACGGACAGACGGACAGACGAACATGACTAAATCGACTCGGCTGGGGATGCTGATAAAGAATATATATACTTTCTGGGGTCGGAGATGCCTCCTTCTGCCTGTTACATACATTCTCGGTTGGCACTAACTTATAATACCCTTGTACCGGGTATAAAAAACACACCGACAGGTGCAGTAGTCCAAAAGACAGCAGAAAGAGACGGTGGTGGAATATCATTATCAATATGTCAATATATACTTAAATACTGTTTGCGGGCCTATATATATATATAGAAGTAAGATAGCTCCAGTTGAATGTGCTCGACTATAAGATACCCGGTACCCAAACTTTCACTTCCCGAACAAATACTCTATCGAATTAGAACAATCGTTAATTAAAACTAACCGCAAACTCCGAAAACTCGATCACGCACTAGCACTCGCTCGATCGCAGCCAACAAATAAAAATTGTTGGCGCGTGCCGAAGGGAGAACATTATTTATCCCTATTTTAATTGCAAATTTCGTTTTTCTCCTCTTTGTTCAAATAATACATTTGATTTCAGTTCTTCCGAAGTTGGGTAATGCAACGAAATTGAACTAAGTGACCTTTGTTATTTCTCGTTAATTCTTGCTTACTCTCTTTCTGTTCTGCAGTTTTGCGCACTTTTTAGTACAAACGTGATTCAAAATTTAATATGCAAATTTCCGCTGATTATATATATTGGGAATAGCTCAGTGGTTTGAGTGAGAGAAAATAAATAAAAACCTAAACATATTGAAGAAAAAGAAGTAAGTAAATTCGCCTGCGCCTGGGATCGAACCCTCGACCCGGTCGATTACACGCAGCTTCGCAACAAGCATTTTATGATTTTTGGAGGCGGAAGTGGATCTGCGGGCAACGAATTAGAATGCTGTCACCAAATTTGGTGGCTCTAGCTCTTATAGTCTCTGAGATCTGTTTACCGACATGAACAGACGGACAGACGTGCAGACGAACATGGCTAAATTGACTCGGCTGGTGATGCTGATTGTGAATATATTTTTTTTATGGAGTTGGAGATGCCTCCTTCTGCCTATTACATACATTCTCTGGTTGTACCCTATCGGTACCAGATATAAAAGAAGTAATAAAATTTTGCCTTCGCTAGGGATCGATCCCGGTCGATCCGGTCGGCTACATGTAGCTTGGCAACAAGCATTACGTGTCTGTTAGACCCTGACCTAAAATTCATACTTTCCCTACAGTAATGGATGTCGATTGGCCTTGCCTGAACTACCTACCGAACTAGTTGGTGTGTACAGTACTTCCTTGACTGACCCTATGGTAAACGAACGTCGAATCACCTAATATATGGGTACCTTCTTGACTGGCTCTATTGTAAACGAACGCCAAACCACAGAAAACCCTATAGTAAACGAACACCGAACCACCTTCCACATGGGTACTTCCTTGACTGACCCTATGGTAAACGAACGTAGAACCACCTAACTTATGGATGCTTCCTTGACTGACCCTAAGGTAAACGAACGCCGAACCACGTATAACCCTATGGTAAACGAACACCGAATCACCTACCACATGGGTAATTCTTTGACTGACTATAGTAAACGAACATTGAACCACCTAATATATGGGTACTTTCTTGACTGACCATTAATACATTAATTTAACTTGACCATATTAACTTACAGAAGCTATGTAAAAAAAAAAAACAAAACAAATGTGATTGTCATGTAAATAAAAAGAGTAATGATTTTTATGTTTTTGTGACTAAAGGACTAATTTATAAGGATAACCTTGTAGCACTGGGAAAATATATCAAATAAAATATAAATACAAATATAAAAGAGCTGAACTTGTAGTACCATCCTTAATAATTAACTTTGTATTTATAAAGTAAAAAGTTCTCAAAAAGGTTCTTACATCTCCCATTTTTCTACCCGGTACCCATAGGGTACAAGGGTATTATAAGTTATGTATGTAACAGGCAGAAGGAGAAACCTCCGACACTATAAAGTATAGATATTCTTGATCAGCATCACTAGCGGAGTCGATCTAGCCATGTCCGTTTGTCCGTCTGTCCATCTGTCTGTCCGTGTGAAACAACAGATCTCAGAGACTATAAGAGCTAGAGTTACCAAATTTGGTGACAACATTGGAATCTGTTGCACGCAGAACAAGTTTGTTTTAAAATTTGGCCACGCCCACTTCCGCCCCCGGAAATCACAGAATTTTGGGGCTCTAGCTCTTTTAGTCTCTGAAATGTGTTAAGCAACACGATCGGACGGACAGATGTACAGATGGACATACGGATATGGCTAAATCGACTGGTCAGGTGATGCTGATCAAGAATATATATACTTTATGGAATCGGAGATGCTTCCTTTTCAGCGTTACAAACTTCTGACAAAATTATAATACCCTGCAAGGGTGTAAATATTGATGTTAGCTGTAATCTCAAATTCAACCACAACTTTTAGTTTTATAGTAATTGGATATTTCTTTCGTGTAGATAAACTTAAAATTAAAGTTTCGTTTGGTTTTTATACAAGATAAAAAAAAACTGTCTTTTATTGATCATTAAATAAAGGTGAACAAGATAAGCACAAAAATTAGGCCTTTAACTTTACATGTTTTAAGATAGTTAATTTTTTAAAGCCATTGTCTTTCCGACACTGAACTGGGGAATTACATGTTTGGGCACCGCTTGTGGTTATTCGCTGGAAAGGGTGCAAACAAAGGCTCTGAGAAGGATGCTGGGAGTGAAGTGGCACCACTACAGTAACATACCGATACAGAGACCGCCTGCTTGCGCATAGCAACTGTTTGGCTAGACATCTTCCCACACATCAGGCCGACGGCGATTGTGCACACGACACCCTGCGGACTTATGGATATAAGGCCGAGATATACTTGGACGACTACTATAACACCAAATGAAATGCCCCAAAGTGGTGCACAACCAAGCCGCAGTTTCCGAGATCTATTGATACTATCATTAACAAACACAAAAACAAAAGCCGTTCCTGTGTGGCGTAATATTCAACTTGCAACAAAAAAAATCTCCCAACCGATACTTGTTTCGGTTATAATCCCTGTATAAGAGATAGTATATCCCTTTCCGTCTTCCTCTATACCTCTAAAACGGAAAATATGCATTTCTCATTTACTGGTGCTCGTGAAAGTCCGCCTCAATTTTAATAAACATAAACAAGATCGTGTAAGGGCTAAAATATATTTACGCCTGACCTGGACAAAAATTTGTTGTGAGTTAAATCTTTTGGTTTGTTTATGCCGGTGATTTTTAAGTAATCCGCACATATAAGAGAAAATTATTCCAGTGTGATATTAAAAATACCGAATAGTAGATGCAGTACTGTCTGACCAAATTTACTCAAACGTAACAAAAACCAATCACAACTGTCAAGCTCGTGTTGTATGCACATACTGCTGTAATACCAGTATCTTGTTGTGACGCTAAGCAGCGCCAAAAACCATAGCCAACGTTCAGTTTGTTTCAGTTTACCCGCGGAGAAACTTCGTCAAGGCGCAGTCCAAAGAAAAGTGAAAAGTTTATATGCCTGTTGGATTAGTGGGCTTATCTGACATAATGTGATTTGGTCAATAAGTTCAATTGCTTAGGGGCAAAGGTTCAGTTGTATTTATAATAGTAACTGCTTCGGAAAGTGAGAATGTTTATTGTCAGTTGTTCGGTGGCTTGATTTAGCTTATTTTGGTAGTCAGCCTCGGAATGTGTTTTCATTTTATTATCAGTCGGAAATTAAATAATACGTTTGCATTGGTGAAAGTGTGTTAACGGCTTTGCATATGGCCAAAGAGTGCCGCGAACAAACGAAGTAGCGGCCACTGTGTTACTGGAAAGATTTAGGCTATCTTGCCTCAGATAGCACAATTCGGAGACAAGTTGCTGCATATGCATAGAGGGCAGAAAGTGCAAAACAATATAGCAAAAATTTAACATGCGACTGTGCAATGCAAATAAAGCAATTTATATGAATCATATATTTGAAACAAATTCTTTTGCTCAGATTTTATAACTGGAAAAAAAGCATTCAAATTTGGTATGAGACAGGTACAGATTTTAAGTTTATTTTGTATTTATTTTACTTCCCAGACGTATCGAGGTAGTTTTTATTACTATTAAAGTTATGTTGATATGGACCTAAAATGTCATAAAGAAACCGCTACGCGTAAAAGAGCTACAGCGCTTGGAAATTGTATTAGCTTAATTTTTGTTATCTGTTAAGCATAATTACATAACATATGTATATTGATTAAAATATTGGGAAATGTCAAAATGAGACGTACAAGAGCCATTAAATGGTCAGGAAAGCTCTTACATATGGGACATTCCATATCAACTCGGCCACCCCTGTTTTTTTTCGCTCTGAAAAAAAAATGCATACCCACATTTTAAAGTGCTCCATGTCCATATAGTGACCCTTAAATATTTTTTCGTTACCATCAATACTTTTCGAGAAATCGCTGTTGGACAAAAAACTTTTAAAAATCATAGCATTGAAATGGTGCATGCAATTTGAAAGACAAAAAATACGGTTATCCTTTTTTCAAACATATTTTTCATAAACAAATACTAGACAAATCTAGGTTTAATATTAAGCGGGTTTTTAATTAAAAAAAACGGTTTTTCATTTTTTTGTTGTCTTAGGGCCAGTCGATATTTGCTCAAATTTGTTTTTGCCAGGTAGAGGAGGTTCAGATACATAAGAAACAAAAAATCTTAAAATGGTAAAAATGTGATTGCTAGGAAAAATTAATTTATTTTCATTGTTTATCCATTAATTGCTTTTGGAAAGGGGTATATTGGTTTTATGATCAGACTCAAAATTTAACACTGAATATTATTTAGGGAGACTAAGCGTGTTTTTTGATGTTTAGATGTAAGTTTATGGTACATAACGGTTTTAAAAAGTGGAGATTAAATTCTGACAGTGTAAGCGCACTTTTCCCAAAGAAAAAACCCTAAAATGTACATAGCCTGATGATCATAAAACCAAAATACCCCTTTCCAAAAGTAATTAATGGATAAACAATTAAAATAAATTAATTTTAAGATTTTTTGTTTCTTATGTATCTGAACCTCCTCTACCTGGCAAAAACAAATTTGAGCGAATATCGGCTGGCCCTATGAAAAAATGAAAACCCTTTTTTTTAAACTAAACCTAGATTAGTCTAGTATTTTTTTATGAAAAATATGTTTGAAAAAACGATTACCGTATTTTTTGTCTTTCATTGCATGCACCATTTCAATGCTATGATTTTTTAAAGTTTTTTGTCCAACAGCAATTATCTCGAAAAGTATTGATGGTAACGAAAAAATATTTAAGAGTCACTATATGGACATGAAGCACTTTAAAATGTTAGTATGCATTTTTTTTCAGAGCGAAAAAAAACAGGGGTGGCCGAGTTGATATGGAATGCCCCATATATAGAAAAGCTGACAAAAGGCCTAAGGCATGTACCTTATAATGTATGTATAATGATACCCTTTAAATACCCTCGCAGATTAGAAGTCAGAAGTCAGCGAAGAAGTCATTTCCCACCTTGTAAAATATATATATTGTTAACACCAGTTTACAAAATAAAAAAAAAAAATGAATGCTCCAAGCCTGTTGAAGCGATACTCTGGTAGAGTTGAATCCCCAGATCACGAAAATGGCTTTAATTCTTTTTTCTTTGGATACTTTTTTTTTTTAAGAATTTTTAAAGTTTTACAATATATTATTAATTTGATTTGGGTCATTGGTACCATTAAAGGGTTATGCGGCCTCACGGCCTTAAAACGTGCTATAAAAACAAACCTTTTTTCTGCAGAAAAAATATCTCCTGCTATAACCCTGTACAAGAGCGCCCCCTTCAAATCGATATTACTCCTGAATTTTAGTTGAGATGTGGTCAAGATCTGAAACCTTTTTTTTCCGCAGAAAAAAAGGTTTGTTTTTATACCACGTTTTAAGGTCGTGAGGCCGCATAACCCTTTAATGGTACCAATGACCCAAATCAAATTAATACATTGTCTATTTATGTATATAAAGGCGATTATTTAGTTTGTATCTTACTTCAACTTAAATTTGTAAATTTTTGTTTATTTAACAAAACTTAGCTATTTTTTCATAGCTTAATCCGACTGTTCATCACATCAAGCAAAGTTAACAGACCATCTAAAGGCGGTGTCCAACACTGTACCTTTAATCTAGTAGACATCTGGCCAAAAATTTTAAAAATTTCTCATTTTACTTAACTATGAAAATCCACGATAAATCCATTTTTCAACGGATTTCTGGCGTTGTAGGAGTGTTTGATACTTTGGGCGGTCAACTTTAGAAAATCACGTTTTAATTTTCCAACGGATTTGTTTCGAGTTTTTAGGATGCTAGCGGCATGTTAACATTTGAGTTAACGGATTGAAATTTCCACTTTTTTCTAGTTTATCGACCTCCAGCACACAAAGTACTTATCCAATATACATAAGGTGTATAAAAATCGTAGGTTAGCTTATTACCTGTAAAAAAATACATTCGACTAAATTGGTTGGCTACAACTCGAGCTATGAAATGAGAAACCTAGAATTTTTTTGTGTAAAACTTTAAAAAATCTTTAAAAAACACGTATCCATAGAAAAAACAAGTGGGAAAGCTACAGTCGAGTGTGACCGACTGTGAGATACCCGGTACCCAAAGCATTGTGGTTGAAATTAAACAGCACATGAACAAGGGAAAAACAAAATGTTGGCAAATAAAGGCAAATATTGCTAGAAACATGCTGAGCTACACTCAAAGGAGACAAATGTTGCTAGGAACATGCTGAGCAACACACAACAAAGACAAATGTTGCTAGGAACGTGTTGACCAGCACGCACGTGCTCTTTCTCTCTCTCTCAGAAACTTTATTGTTTAATAACTTCTATGTTTATCATCCGATTTTACTCAAATTTTCAGAACACGTACACGATTGCCAACTTATAAGGTGTATCTATTTACTTTAAGCAAAGATCACGCCTTTAGCTTATATACAGTTTTTTATCATTTTCGGGGGCGGAAGTGGGCGTGGCTAAATTTTAAAACAAACTTGATCTGCGTGCAACAGATTCCAATGTTGTCACCAAGTTTGGTAACTCTAGCTCTTATAGTCTCTGAGATCTGTTGTTTCACACGGACGGACGGACGGACAGACGGACAGACGGACATGGCTAGATCGACTCGGCTAGTGACGCTGATCAAGAATATATATACTTTTACAGGGTCGGAGATTTCTCCTTCTGCCTGTTACATACAATCTCGGTTGGCACTAACTTATAATACCCTTGTACCCTATGGGTACCGGGTATAAAAATTGAAGCTATTTTCGTGATCTGGGGACTCAACTCTACCAGAATTTCACATCAACAGGTTTGGAGCATTTTAAGTGTAAACTAGTATAATCAGCATTAACAGACAACAAAGTTCGTCTGTCCGTTTATCAGTCCGTCCGTCCGTCTGTCTGTTTCTACGCAAACTAGTTTCTTAGTCTTCGAGAAATCTTAATGAAAATGTACAGATAGTCTTCCTGTTATTGTGGGCAGTAAATAAGTCGGAAAGGCCATACAAATCTGACTTCTATATAACATTATTTCAATGTGAACAAATGGAAAATTAATAGGAAAATAATTAAAAACTCGTATAGCTTCCATAGGAGCGATTAGAAAATTTATGTGACTACTTAGAAAAATCGATAAGACCCTCTCTTTATTTATACATCAATGTTTCGTACAGCATCAGTAATGTTCCTTCTCATGTAATCGAAATGGGCCGACTATGTCTATATGTAGCTTTCATAGTACCGGTTGGGTCAAATTGCAAACTGCAAGGGTATACGACTGGTTTCCGAAGTAAGCTTTATTTTTTCTTGCTTGTGTATTATTATAGTTTTAGCTGAGGAGAAGCACTAAGCTCAATATATACATAGTAATATACCTACCTTACCTACAATACAATTGTAGGTATAACATACTTACAATCATACAATTTCTTTCCAAAATAACAACTTTATTATACGGAGTGTATAAAAACAGTTTAAATGAAGTTTTGTTAGTATTCATTTTATTAACTAAGCCATTTATAATTTTCTGTGGGATATATTTCCTTAATAAAAGCATTATATAGTTTATAGATTTTACACTTCATATCAGGGATTGTAAATAGTGATTATTTTGTTATTTTAATTAAAAAAACAAGTCGGAAAGCAAGTTGAAAAAAAGAAAATTTTGACAATTTAAGACAAATGTTGCTAGAAACATGTTGAGCAACACCCAAAAAGACTAATTTTGCTAGGGACATGTTGAGCAATACGCACGTGCGCTCTCAACATAAAAGAAGAAGAAACATATACAGAATCTTTATTGTTTAATTACTTCCATGTTTATCATCCGACTTTAGTAATATTTTCAGAAAACGTCCGGGGATGCCTACTTATTTATGTCAACTATCTTTTTAAGCAGTAGGTCACGACTGTAGCTTAAATAATGTTTTTTATGATTTTCGGGGGCGGAAGTGAGCGTGGCAAAATTTTTGAATCAAACTTAATCTGCATGCAACTGATTCCAATATTGTCACCAAATTTGGTAACTCTAGCTCTTATATCTCTTATAGTTTCTGAGATCTGTTGGTTCACATCTGTTGTTTCACACACTGTTAAGACCTTTGTACCCTATGGGTACCGGGTCTTAAAACCGCAAGGCTGCAGGTGAGGAAGCTTGACTGTAACATAGATTTATTAAATAACAAGAAAGGAAGCTAACGTCGGTAACCCGAAGATTGTATAGCCTTGCAGTCTGCAATTGGATCATTGAAAATCGATCCATTTTGGTAAAGTTGAATAAATATCGAAAATTTTACATTTTTGTAACATTTATAACACGTTTTAATGTAAATCAGCTAGCCAAGTGCATGGATGGAAAAGAAGCCGGATTCAAATGCACAATGCTTGAAATGAGTTGGGTGAGTTTGCATGGAAAGCCACTCAGGTATGAGTGAGTGCCCAGTGCCGCAATTTTGGCTTCGAGAATCGATTACATCTGTCATACTTCGAATGCAGTTAGCATTCGAATTCATACTACAACATGCTTTAATTTTCCATAAGCTTGACCGCCTTTTCTGCTAGTATACCTATAAAGCTGTCCCAAAATATAAGACATTTACACACTGAGTTTTTGTAAGAAACTGATTTAATCAGGAGCGCTCTCCGCTTTTTATAGATCCTAGCTTAGGTAGCTAATATCAAATCTTATTCTAGACTTATCGCTGGACCAACGGAGTGGTCTCTTTATCCATTAGCAAGGGATACATTTTTGAGTGCGATAGGGGTGAACACAGAATTCGTGTATCCCACGCAGCGATTCAAATTACATGTACATATTGTGCTAGGCCCGTTTGGCCGCTTTATTTAAAGATATGCTGAGATCCCACGCAGGGGTTCAGTTTACATTATTTGTGTTACGCTTAACCTGCCGCTATGTTTAGAGTCATGCGCACATGCGCTAAGCAGCGTACAGCTGCATTGATTTGTTAAAGATAAATATATATTTATATTTAAACGTGCTTAAGTCTGAGCAATACCTTCAAAATCGCCTACTTTAAATCGAGCAAGTAGGCGATTAGCCGAGCACACTTCGTGCTGTATTACCGTCCTATATACTATTGCATATAGGATTGTAATGCAGATTTTTTACTGACTGGTATACCACAAATATAGGATTGTAATGCAGATGCTTTACTGGCTGGGATTTCAAGTGTATAGGATCGTAATGCAGATGCTTTACTGGCTGGCATACCACATATACAGGATTGTACAGATGCTTTACTGGCTGGTATACCACGTATATACGATTGTAATGCAGATTGAACCGGCTGGAAATAGTTTTATATTTCTGGCAAATAAAAAGATATTCCGCACACAATTTTTTCAATATTTTATATATTAGTTCTTAATCAAACTAAGAAGAAGAACAAAACTTATAAAAGTATTTACAAATTTGATAATATTAATGCGCCCAAGAGCTCATCTTTAAACTAAAAATAAATTAAACGTATCTATTTAGGATATAGGATTATTTTATTTCTCTGCTTCATTTTCCTTATTGGCACCCTCAGTTTGTTTATTGTGTTTTGCTTTTTCATCGAATTTCTTTTTTGCAATGCGACCTTTGTTGATCTTAAATGCATCCGGAATAAGTTGGATGTAGCACCTTTCATATAAACCATATTCATTAACAGCATCTATATGTAAAAAAAAACAATAGGAAATTAGTCTTTTAATAACCAGTACTTAAGTTTCAATACCAAACCGTCATTTTTATTAGTGCCCATAATATCACTAACACATAAATTATCTGTATAGACAAAGTCCTCAGTCAATGGATAAATATTCTGGTGTCCCTCATTCGGACTACAGGAAATATTAATATGAAATATGAATAAAATGCTCTTAGCAACACACCCGACACACACTTCTACTTGCAAAAAGCTGGGGAACAGAAACTTAAAAAAAACACACACAGTCGCAGGTGGCGAACACAGAAATAGTATAACAAAGCACAATAACATAACCCGAACAATTGCTGGAGCTTTGACGGTCAGGAACAAAAACAACTTCCCATTACAGTCCTGTGTTTTAACAGCTGCAGAAACGATTTATTACGAATGTACCTTCGACGATGCATCTTGTAGAATTGCCACATTTGGTCGTAGCCACTGGAAACACAACTTGCACGACACTCAATCGACTCAATTCAATTCGAATGCGTTCAGTTCAAAGTATTTTCTGAGTGATGTCATGCAGATGTCTAAAGTAAACTGATCGCTTCTTTGGCACCTATATGATATAGTTGCCCGATCCTTATTGTTCACACGTGAACACGTATATATGTATATATATATATATATACAAATCAATCAAAAAGGCAAGAAACGTGAAAAATATAACTTCAAAACAACCACTGAACCTAGTACAACCTACTACAACTACAAAACTAACAACAAACTACCGAAGCCAGAAGGAAGATCAACAACAGCAGTAATAATTATCTTCAGCTGTGACAAGGGGCAGCAGCGGCAATGTCTACAGCAGCAGCAACAAAAAAAACAGCGTAAACTACAGCGGGACCGTCAACAGCACCATCTACTGCAGCGACAGCAGCATCTACAGCAACGGCAACAACAACAGAAGCGACGGCAACAGAAGCAGCAGCAGCAGCTAAGTCGGATTAAAATTTATAATTTTAGAAAAAGTAGCATTTTTTAAAATATAATTAAGATGTTGTCCCCGGAGACTATTGCTCTCATAAAGAGACAGGTAGAAATTACGAAAGAGAGTACCCAGCCAACCAGTGGAGTCCGCAGGGTGCTCCTTTAGGACTCCCTGTGCGGAGCTCAAACCCTCCTAGAGAGGCTCCGAAAGGTGTCCTAAGGGAGCATGTTTGCGGGAGAAAATGGCCTTTTCAATTTATATGAAAACAGTGCTCCTTTAGGAGTCCTAGAAGGAGTGTTTTCGGAGTCCCAAAATGCTCCTGTAGATAAACCGCAAGGACTCCGTGCGGACTCCTCTATTAGCTTATAGATTTTTAAAAAAGGAGTCCTTAAATCGTCCAAAGATAACCTAACCGACACTGCTATGTAAGTTAATATGTTACTGTTAAATGGATGTAAATATTATAAATGTTTTATAAAGCAACTTACATTTCTGAAACACAATTGTTCCGACTGGGACTCGAACACGTGACCTTTAGATTTAAAGTCCAGCACACTAAGCATGTCGCCATTCAGGTAAATCAGAGAATGCTGATGAAAACAAATGCATACTATACCAAATTATGCTCCCTAAACTCTCCGAGGAGCTTTTTTGGAGTCCCTTTTCACTCCAACTTCGGAAATTGCACCTTTTTGGAGTCTACTTTCGCTCCTACTTTAGAGCGCTCCGAAAACGCACCTTTAAGGTGCTATTTCGGAGTCCCTTTTCGATCCCACTTCGGAGCGCTCCGAAACGCTCCTTTAAGGTGCTATATCGGGAGTCCCTTATCGATCCTACTTCGGAGCGCTCCGAAAATGGTTGGCTGGGTAGGCAGTTGGAAGACCTTCCAAACCTAAGTTTGGATTTAATAAAACATTTCGAACAGCTTGAAGCAGAATGTGCTAGAAATCATACTGCGCTATTAAGAATTGGAATAGTCGATCATGACTACTTCAAAAAGAAACATTATGACGAAATGATGTCTTCATTTAAAAGAATCCAAATTAAAATAGAGCAGATCATGCAAAAAGCAGAAACAAAAGAGGTGGTAGCCAGAAGTAGTAGGAAGGTTAGTCAAGAAGCCTTAGATAAAGCAATAGAGCAGCTACAGAATTACACCAGTTTACAAAATAAAAAAAAATAAATGCTCCAAGCCTGTTGATGCGAAATTCTGGTAGAGTTGAGTCCCCAGATCACGAAAATGGCTTTAATTTTTTTTCTATGGATACGTTTTTTTTAAGATTTTTAAAGTTTTACACAAAAATTCTGCTCATTTCACGTTTCTCATTTTATAGCTCGAGTTGTAGCCAACCAATTTAGCCGTCGAATGTTTTATTTTACAGGTAATGAACTAACCTTTTGATTTTTTCACACTTTATTTATATTGGATAAGTACTTTGTGTGCTGGAGGTCGATAAACTTGAAAAAAGTGGAAATGTTAATCTGTTAACTCAAATGTTAACATGCTGCTAGCATCCTAAAAACTCGAAAAAATCCGTTGAAAAATCAAAACGTGTTTTTTCTAAAGGTGATCGCCCAAAGTATCAAACAGGCCTACAACTCCAGAAATCCGTTAAAAATGGATTTATCGTGGATTTTAAAGTTAAGTAAAATGAGACATTTTTTAAATTTTGGCCAGATGTCTACTAGATTAAAGGTACAGTTTTGGACACCGCCTTTAAATGGTCTATTAACTTTGCTAGATGTGATGAACAGTCGGATTTAGCTATGAAAAAAGCTAAGTTTGGTTAAATAAATAAACATTTACAAAATTTAGTTGAGATGTGGTCAAGATCTTACCCTATTAGTTAAATTGGGAAATCGTTTTTTTTTCATTTCAAGGGCGCCGGGATTCCTTAAGTCTTAGCTATTTATTTTGCAAAATTGTAATATTTATAATAATATAAAGTAACACAGAAATATTTGTTTGTTTTTAATTTTATTTGCAATAAGTAATATCGATTTGAAGAGGGCGCTCTTGTACAGAATACTGCTGCTATATTTTTTCTGCAGAAAGAATGGTTTGTTTTTATGCCACGTTTTGAGGCCGCGAGGACGATTAACCCCTTAATGGTATCAATCAAATTAATACATTGTCTATGTATGTATATAAAGGCGATTATTTAATTTTTATCTTACTTCAACTTAATTTTGTAAATTTTTGTTTATTTAACAAAACTTAGCTTTTTTTCATAGCTAAATCCGACTGTTCATCACATCTAGCAAAGTTAACAGACCATTTAAAGGCGGTGTCCAAAACTGTACCTTTAATCTAGTAGACATCTGGCCAAAAATTTAAAAAAATTTCTCATTTTACTTAACTTTGAAAATCCACGATAAATCCATTTTTTAACGGATTTCTGGAGTTGTAGGCCTGTTTGATACTTTGGGCGATCACCTTTAGAAAAAAACACGTTTTGATTTTTCAACGGATTTTTTTCGAGTTTTTAGGATGCTAGCAGCATGTTAACATTTGAGTTAACAGATTAACATTTCCACTTTTTCAAGTTTATCGACCTCCAGCACACAAAGTACTTATCCAATATAAATAAAGTGTGAAAAATCAAAAGGTTAGTTCATTACCTGTAAAATAAAACATTCGACGGCTAAATTGGTTGGCTACAACTCGAGCTATAAAATGAGAAACGTGAAATGAGCAGAATTTTGTTGTGTAAAACTTTAAAAATCTTAAAAAAACGTATCCATAGAAAAAAAATTAAAGCCATTTTCGTGATCTGGGGACTCAACTCTACCAGAATTTCGCATCAACAGGCTTGGAGCATTTTGAGTGTAAACTAGTGTTATTTAAAGGAAACATTTAAGGCAATTGAGGAGAAAAAGAAAGAAACGTTTGTCATTAGAATGAAAATGATTAAATTCTACTGGGACAGACTAATTAAGTTGAAAAAAGTCGACCAGATTGATGTCACAAATAGGAATTATGATGCTATTTTTGATGAGTTAGAATTCGAAATAGATACTGTCACAAACGACATGAAAACAAAATTAGAAAAAGTAGTGCCAAAGGTAGAAGTTGCAAATCTGAAAGTTGATGATTTGCCAACTCTACCAAAAATACAGGTTCCCACATTTTTTGGAGATTTCAAAGATTGGGACCTGTTTTATGAGTTTTTTAATGAACTCATACATTTAAGGGAGGATTTGAGTCCGACCTTAAAATTTAATTATTTGAAAAGCTCACTTAAGGGAGAAGCCAGAAATGTGGTTTCTCACTTATTGTTGGGCTCAGGGGAAAATTATGGCGCCGCTCGGGAATTATTAACCAAGCGGTATGAAAATAAAAGAAAAATATTTTCAGAACAATTAAATCACCAGCTTGATCTTCAAAACTTGAATGTTGAATCAAGTAGGCAATTGAGTGTGTTTATTGACACAATAAATGAGTCAATTCATATGATTAAGTTAAAGGCACAACTTTCTGATGAGATAGATATAATATTTGCACATATTATTTTGAGAAAATTTAATAAAGAGGCTCTTCAATTATATGAAAGCCATATTAAAAAGACCAAAGAGGTCCAATTATTATCCGACGTTATAGAATTTTTAGAGAAACGACTTAGTTCGGTAGGCTCAGTTGAGGTTGAAAATCCTATTACAATAATTGTAATGAATAAAGAATATTCAAAAGGCTGTTGGCCCATATGCAAAGGTTTGGGACACAATATATTGCAATGCTACGTATTTAGAGCTTTAAGTCCATCCGAACGGATGGAAAAAGCTAAACGGGCAGGGTTGTGTTTTAAACGTTTGACACTCTTATATACACAAAGGTGCAAGAGCGAGATTTCATGTGGTCATTGTAGGGGAAATCACAATAGCATGCTACACATATTAATAAAAGTTGAAAAAGTAAATACTTGTTTGACGTCAGACAAGGCATTATTAGCTACAGCTAAAGTGCAGATAAAGTCCTTTCAAGGAAAATTTGAAAATTTTAGAGCTTTGGTTGACAGTGGTTCACAAAGCACAATTATTTCAGAAGAATCAGCGCAGATTCTAAAATTACCTAGAATTAGGTCTCAAACAGAGATCAGTGGAGTATCTTCCACGGGAAGTGCATCTCAAAGCACAAAGTAGTTCTGTTAATTAAAAGCAAAAGTTCCCCAAAAGTCTTAAAAGTGAAAGCAATAGTACTTCCCAAATTAATGAAATCTCTTCCAGTCAACACAATTGATGTTGACAAGGCCAAATGGAAGACTTATAATTTAGCGGATCCTGACTTTAATATGCCAGGCCTTATTGATCTGATTATTGGATCAGATCTGTACACTCACATTCTTCAGGGTGGAGTTGTTAAAATAAACAGCCTTCTTGCTCTAATAACGGATTTCGGGTGGATTGTTTCTGGATATTCAAAGTCCAAAGTAAGGAAATCAGTCGTAACAAGTACGATTTTGATGACCCAAAATTGTGGAAGTATCACTCTCAAGGATAAACACAAATCAAAATCATTCAAAAGTAATATTCAGGAAAAATAATTTTCAAATAAAACTTTAAATGAGAAAAGTTACCGTTCTTTTATTTCCCAGGCACGACCTCACTTCGGAGGTGTTTGTATTACTGGGGTTAAATCTAAAAATTTAAAGGATAAAAGTGGTCGTCAGATAATTCCCCCGACAGGACCTCACTTTGGAGGTATTTGTATAACTGGGGTTAAATCTTATTTAGGAAAAGCAAAGGGCGACAATACTTTTAAAGATATCAAAAGGTCAAATCAGATTATAGAATACGTTCGTTTTTCTCTTACGCACACAAATGCAATTCACATGTTATTGTATTTGATCTGAGGCTTTCCATGTAAGGCTTGAAGTGCAAGCGAGAGCGCGGAACGAGCGACAAAGAAGCACAATCGGCCTTTGCGTTCGGCAGCGTTCGACATCCGTCTCTCTCCTACTTGAGTGAGCGATGCGTCTGCGTGGACAGCTGCTATTCTATAGTACATTTACATGTTTTGATCGAGTATCAAGTGCAGTGAAAAGTGAATTTGGTGTCAATTGTTTATAGCAACGATAATTACAGCGAAAAAGGTAATGATTCTTTCGATATTAATTATATATTCAGTGATATATTGTCGAATATTCGTGCTTTCATCATTAAAATGAATAGCATCGGTCCGCAAGTGCAGCGATTGTAGGTTATGCTATAATTGTCAAAATTAAAGCAATAAGTTAACAGAACTATATCACGTTGAGTAAAAAATCGATGGCATTGCTATTCAATCGAAATAATTATCGAGCGTAGCTATGATTTAAAAAAATTAAAACATAAATATTAAATCTTCCACATATCAACACAACACCGTGTCTGAAATGACAGGTTGGACCAGCCATCTGTCAAAGGGAACATTTTCTCCTATATCAAACACATTGAGGCGGGCTTTATAAAAACTAGATTTACGAAAATTTTAATGTTTCCAAATTTTATATTTTAAATGTAAGATTTATAAAAAATAATTTAATCATTGTTTATTCTTATAATGAATTATTTAAAATTATTACTTTTTTACCCATCGGCTTATCGATGGCTATCGGCCGGTAACTTTTAAAATTTGAGGCTGACTGCATCGGCGGTAACATTCCCCCCCACGTAAACAGCTTTAGGGGTTAACTTTTGCTCTGAGGCGATGTCCAGCACTGCTATTTTCGTTGCAGGCCGTACCATAGTGCAATGTTGTGTTTTTATGGAGGCTGACCGTACTTGACCATCCTTCGCGGTGGTGACGTCTATAATTCTCCCTTTGTGCCAGAGATTCCTTGGTAGATTCTCATCCACTACGATGACGATGTCCCCGATTGCAATTGGAGGTCGCTTTGCGAACCACTTGGATCTCCTAGTGATTATCGGGGTGTATTCCTACCCACCTCTGCCAAAATAGATCTGCTAAACTTTGTGCCTGGCGCCAGCGTTGTTTTAAACTTGTGTCGCTGGTAATCGGCGGCTTGTACCCGTCTGCTGATCCTAGCAACAAGTGGTTTGGAGGAGTGTCGTCCTCCTCAGCTTCCAATGATACAAATGTAAGTGGACGAGAGTTTATAACATATTCGGCGTTCATCAACGCATTTCGCAGACTCTCGTCATTATAGTTGTTATTCGGACACAAAGATTTGAGCACTGCTTTGATAGAACCACTAACCATACAACATATAGACTACTCATTTCATACAACGAAAATGGACACAAAGGATAGCCCCAGGCTTTAGCGGTTTCTGCTCTGCGGCTCTCTCTCTTCGCTCTCTCATTCTTATGCACACTGATGGCGAGGATCAGTCGCAGAGTGGCTCATCTTCAGAAGGTTGCTCTGCGCATGAATTCTTCTTTATATGTATGCGTTCATGCATTCGTACACGGGTGCATGTGTGCGATCATTTCATTTCGACCCAGCAAGAATATTTGGTCTTTGCTACTTTTCATACTAGGTACCCTAACAATATGGGCATATTCACTTTTGGGTTAATTGTAAAAATAAGAATGTTATATGTTATAATATATTTCTTAATGTTTCAGCATACATTTCATATTTGTTTACAAATTCAAATCAGTGGCAGCAGTGAAATGTTTTGCATATATGTATGTATTCGAATGAATAAAAATCCATCTAGTGAGATAGGAACAGGGCATATTGCAGTCGGTGTCACTTAAAACACCGACTGCTCTTATGTGGTTGAGAAATCAAATCAGCTGTTATTGTTGTTATGCGAGCGGATGGTGCCTGCATACCCTACCGACGATTGCCTTTTAAGGGAGCTTTTTCAAAACCAAAAAAAAATTAATTTAGATTAAATTTCTAAAATACTTTTTATATTTTTGTAACGGTAAATGGAACAATATACAAATCTTAATTTTTTATTTAAATAATATTTTAATGAAAATTATTTAATAATTTTAATTGTACCAATATTTTTAATATTGTTGTAAACACACTGATTTGCCACTGATTTGAATTTGTAAACAAATATGAAATGTATGCTGAAACATTAAGAAATATATTAAAGCATATAACATTCTTATTTTTACAATTAACCCAAAAGTGAATATGCCCATATTGTTAGGGTACCTAGTATGAAAAGTAGCAAAGACCAAATATTCTTGCTGGGTCGAAATGAAATGATCGCACACATGCACCCGTGTACGTGAATGCATGAACACGCATACATATAAAGAAGAATTCATGCGCAGAGCAACCTTCTTGAAGATGTTCCACTCTGCGACTGATCGAGCGAACTCACGCAATCAGTGTGCGGCATAAGAATGAGAGAGCGAAGAGAGAGAGAGAGCCGCGAGAGAGCGACGGGACCCGCCGCTAACAGGCCTGGGGCCTGTCGCTAAGAAATTTTTGTGTTCATTTTCGTTGTATGAAATGAGTAGTCTATATGTTGTATGGTTAGTGATAGAACGAATCAACCGTTCCCAGGCGCCACCCATATGCGGTGCAGCAGGTGGATGGAATCGCCATTTGATCTCATCGTATTTTATAGTGAGGCATTGGAAATCCACGTTTTTTAGTTCTTCTTTGACCAGCTTTTCTGTTGCCTTAAAATTCGTTCCATTATCCGAGAATATCTCTCTTGGAGTCCCGCGACGCGACATGAAATTGGTAAGGCACATTATGCAAGAGTTCGTGTCCAGGCTATAGGCTATTTCGATGTGAACAGCTCGAGGAGTGAGACAGGTACAGATGACACCCCATCGTTTTTCTTTGTGTCGGCCAACAGTGACGAGGATTGATCCAAAGAAATCGATTCCGGTATAGGTGAAAGGTCTCTCGAAGCTGGCGATTCTGGCGTAGGGTAGTGGGGCCTTTGCGGCGGCTTAGGAGTTACAGAATTATTTTTACAACGTTGGCACGCATTCCTTGCCGTTTTGCATGCTACTCGCAATTGGGGAATGTAAAATTTGCTTCGGATTAAGTTAATCGTTTCCTCATGAAGCATGTGGTGATTCTTCTCGTGAAGATCCTTTATGATCAGGTATGTAACTCTGTGTCTCTTCGGTAGCACGATTTGGTCGTCGTTTTGGTTCAAGGTGCCAGAACGTCCTTGAGTACGTAACAGTCCTGCGTCGTCGATGTAAATATTTAGGCCCAACAGAACGCTAGGTTTCTTGAGATATTCATTGTGTTGAAGTAAGTCGAGTTCCGGTTTAAATTTATCTCGTTGGGCCTTCCGCATAAGCAGGTGCTTTGCCGTCGCGATGAGTTCGGGTGTGAGTGTCTTTACTATAGGCTCTGCTTTGCACTTTGCTCAGATTATTTGCACGAACAGAAGAAATGTTGCTGTCGCTCGATACAGGTGCTTCCAATCTGAAAAGAATTCCACATTTAAGTCTATCGCATTTGGCACTACATTTCTTATCACCAGAACGACTTTTCGCGTTTCAGAATTGTCGGCTTCAGGAAGTGAAGTGGGCTGTTTGGGCCATGAGCTCGTGGATTGCTGGTGAAATTTCGTCCCGTTCACCCAATCTTCAGTGTTCGGTTTTAAGAGAAACTTCGTGGCCATGTCTGCAGGGTTCAGCTTAGTCGGCACCCATCTTCATTGACTTGCGTTTGTAGTCTCCGTGATTTCTCCGACTCTGTGCATGACGAAAGCATAAAAATTTCGAGGATCCATGGTTAGCCAAGAAAGTACCGTCCTCGAGTCGGTCCAGTACGTGCATTGATTTATTTTTATGTTTCGAGTATGTAGCACCTTTTGCGCAAGCCTAGCGCCGGTTAGAGATGCGAGAAGTTCCATTCTAGGTATGGACAGCGGGGCTACTTTACTCTTAGCGGTGACTAGGGATATGGTGACTTGATCGCCCTTGCTAACTCATAAATAGCAGACTGCTGCATATCCAAATTCGCTCGCATCTACGAAGGTGTGGAGCTCGACGAAGTCTGCAACTTGGAGTAGGGTGAGTAATGCCGCGATACTTGGACTGATGCGGCTTGGGAAAGCAGTTCTTTCCATTTGGACCAGGTCTTAAGCTGAGGTGCCAGTATTGTGTCGTCCCAATTCCTAATGGGTCAAAGATGGACATCAGAACCTGCAGCACTTCACATTTTGTGGATTGAACTTCCTCAAATAAGATCTCTCGCTTTATTCTCGCAAACCTGAAGAGATATCTAAATTTGTCAGTCAGCGGGTCCCAGAACATACCTAGAATTTTCTCAGGATCTCCGAGTTCCTTGGGTGCTTGAGTGGTGTCAGAGTTTTCTGTCAAGTGTCTTAGAACTTCGGGAGAGTTAGATGCCCAATTTCGTATGTTAAACCCGCCGGATGCGTGTATCTCTCGAACCTTTGAGGACTCCTCAATTGCCTCTTCTTCGTCATCCAAACTGTCTATGTAGTCGTCGACATAGTGCGCCTTAGTTATAGCTTCGAATGCTCGTGGGCTTTGGAGTTCGTAATCCTCTGCATTTTTGTCGCGAATGTAATGGGCTATGAACGGCGCGCAAGATGTTCCGAATGACATTGCTTTCATTACGAAAACTCTGTTGGCTTGAGTTTCCTTGTTGAACCACAAGAAGCGTTGGGCGTGCATATCTGATTCTTGTATTTGGATTTGGTGAAACATTTCTGCGATGTCACCACAAATTGCAATTTTGCCCACTCGGAAGGCCAATAAGACATCTGTAAGTGGATGCAGGAGGTCGGGCCCGGCAAGTATAAATTCATTCAGAGACTTTCCGTGAGATTTGGAGGCTGCATCCCACACCAACCTAATCTTTTTTGGCTTGTTTGGGTTGTGGGTGATAAATATCGGAAGATACCAGACTCGATCATGTTGTGTAAGTGTCTCCTGGTTGAATATCTCAATGGCATATCCTTTGTTCAGCAAGTTGTCTATCTGAGTATTAATCTTGTCGTATAATTCGACATCTTTGTTAGTTTTCATTTTCAGACAGTTTAAACGTCGAATCGCGTTGTTGTAGCTTTCCGGGAAAGTCGGGTTATTCTGGCGACAGGGTATACCTACTCTATAATGTCCGTCCACTTTAACGCAAGTTTGCTTCATTGTTTGAATGGCTTTTTCGTCGTCGCTCGGGCGGAGTGTTCGTGGAGCGACCATGTCAACATTAAAGGATTCTCTGACAGTAGCGCCAGATTGTTCACGGTATGGACGTTGTTTATCCAGAATTTTTTACGGGTGTCTACTCCGGAGACTCGGATGCTAAGCTGCACGGAATCGTGTTCCATTCTGGTGGTTTGATTGCTCTATTGCATGCATATGGGGTCTGGAGTTCCGTGCAAGTCCAGGCGCCTGAAGAGAGCTTCGTGCATGAGTGTGATTGAAGAGCCTTCATCCAAAAAGGCGAAAGTGTCGACGGTGAGGTCTCGGTTGTGTATTGTTATAGGCACGATACGAAAGTATTGCTGGCTGGTGGTGGCTTTTACGTGATGGGAAGTAACTATATTATTGCTTGCGCCTCCTCTATGTAGAAAAGGATGGTGTCTGGATTCGCATCCTCCGACTCCACACACTTTATGAGAGAAGCATTTCCGACCGTGAGATTTTAAGCATTTGAAGCAAAGTCTATTTACGCGAACAATTGATTGTTTTTCTTCGTAAGGCAGATTTTTAAATATTTCGCACATAGCGGTTTGGTGATCCGCATTTTGGCACACGATGCAGCTGTAGCGGTCAATGTTTATTTGTCGATCCATTTCGACTTCGTGTGGCGCTGCCGTATTGTAATTTGTGTGAGTGTGTAAATTATTTGGCTTTGTGTATGTAGTTGGTATTACGGTAGATGCTGCCTCAGCCATTAAGTACAGCCAGTCGCTAAACGCTTTAACGGTCGCAACTGATTAACCTTTGGGATGCATTGCCCACGTAAGTTTGTACTGATTCGGGAGTTTTTCCACCAATTCCCTCACAAGCATTGGGTTTTGCAGATGGGCATCTAGATGGCATGCTTCCATTGTTGCGCATATGTGGCGAACCGCCATTGCGTAGTCAATAAGCGAGTCCAGCATCTCCTTGTTTACCGATATTTTCTTGGCTTTGTCTATCAAGCGATCCAAGATCTGTTCAGGACGTCCGAAAAACGTCCGGAACCATGGCTGGGAGAAGAAGTTGTCTCTGACTAGGTCATATGCCTTCCCTTTGAGGCATTTTTAAAGTCGTAGCATGTTTTCCACATTTGAAAAGCCAGCCACGGCGGTGCTGTTCTCGAACGCACTTATAAATGTTGGCCACTCGTCCGGACTGCCTGTGAATATTGGCAGTTCCGCTGGTAGGATTTGGCGTGCTGCCAACTGGACGCTGCTGGGGCTGGTATACGCAGACATACTTATGTGGCTCGCTCCAGTTTGTTGTGATAACATGCTGTACTTTTGCTCAAAGTATTTTTGTTCGGATTGTTGCTTCTCCTCTAACATCTGTAACATAAGAAAGTCTAGTCTGAGTCTAGTACTGTACTTTTTTGATTATGTAAACTCAGTTTTTCTCCGAGCTCGGCATGGGGTGTAGCGGTTGCTGGAGACTTATGCGCTTTTGTAGGCACAGTCAAGGGGTCCCCTCCAATCTTCGATTCGAGCTCGCTTAGCGCATCTTTCCCGACGTTGGGTGTCAATAAGTCTTGTTGTATGTCTTTGGCGGCAGCACTTTGGTCCATCTCGCTGATTTGATTTGCGTATTCGCGTTTGTGTCGCAACAGGGGCAACACAAGCCTTTAATGTTATTGTCACTTACGCAAGCGAAATGGTACCAGCTTTTGCAATATTCACATTGAACCCAGGCGATGTCTTTGCCGACACGATTTTTTTTTGCAAACGAGGCAGTCACTGTACTCGCGGTCGACTATATTTATTGCGTACACTTTTTATTGAAAATGGTAACTTCGCTTCTCTAACATTTTGGGGAAATTTATTTGCTTGCGCTAGCTATGCCCCTACTCACAGCCGTAGGCGGAAAGCAAAGGTTCCCAATATTCGTTTTAAAGTTTATTAATTATTTGTGTATTCACTTTTTGCGCAGTTTTGTGTTCGTATGCGTTCGTATGCGTATGTGTGTATACTCTGTTGCGTCTGTGTAGACGCATGCTACGGAACTTAAATGTTCTTATAACGCAGATTTTCAAACTAAGCTTAAAGTTTCTGGGTTTGATTAACGAATTGTGCACTTTACTGGCGCGAACGGAACTTAGTTGTTCATAAACGCTCGCTACAGATCAGCTAGTATTTGCACACGCGGAACTCGATTGTTCATGGGCGCGACGCAATACGCAATAACCATTTGCTAAGTTTTAATCCGATATCCTTAAAAACAACGAAAATCTGCTGGAGGTAAAAGCTATAGTTGTCCGATCTAAATACAAATTTGAAAAGTGCAGCTATACTTAAACAAAAATACCATTTACTAGTTCGATATTAAAAAAAAAAAAAAAAAATCGGCTAATTTGGCTCGATGGTTCCTATGGCATCTATAAGATGTAGTGGTCCGATTTGGATAAAATTTTAAATATATGGCTTAATAAATTAACAGAATATATATTTAATTTAAGTCCGGTATCTTAAAAAAAACGATAATCGGCCCATTTGGCCCAATCGTTCCTATGGCAGCTATAAGATATAGTGGTGCCATTTCACCCGTTCCAACATATATACTAATGGCAACAGATGGCTTAAAAACTGAAAGACTAGTTTGCATAGAAACGGAAAGACGGACCGACGGACATGGCTAGATCGACTCATCTGATGATGCTGATCAAGAATATATATACTTTATGGTGAGAGATCTATCGCTGCGTTGCAAACTTCTGGTCCAAATTATTTGTAATACCCTGCAAATGTATAATAAGTATGGGGGAAAAAGTGTCGCGTGCGTCAGTAATTCAAATTAAATTTTAAAAAACTACTCCATATTTTTAAGCCATATATAACTAAAAAATGTTTTTTTTTTTAAATTAATTTATTTATTTTACTTGAAACCTTATATGATTCTCGAAAGCGAAGCGATATTCAACTTTCGTGCTTTAGCGGACACATATGGAACTTAACTCAATATAGACATTAAAACTCTGTTCCAAATTAAATAAACCTTAATTATTTAAGTATTTCACTCACTTTATTACAGTGTAATGGTGCCCAAAGCCTTGACTCGAGACTCAGACAATTTCTTTTGTAACATAAATCGTTTTTTTTACGTTGTGGCAAAATTTTTGAACTCGCAATGGAAAATTATTTTTTTTGTGAAAATAATTTTTGCGAACAGCAATATTTTGTTAAACAATTTTTGATGTAGTTATTTTTTACACATATACGCATATTTTTGTCGATTTTTAATCTTATTCACTTATCTTATCTCTTTCAGTGCAGCAAATTGAATTAATGTTTTCGCCTTATGTTTATACGAGCACCTCTAAAAATACTTTTGTTGATTGTTGTTCTTATTTTATTCCAAACTATTCATTTATTCTACGTTTTTTTCAGTGCCACAAATTGAAAGAAAGGTTTACCTAAACATATATGTTTTCGCTTTACTGTTTTCACTTGAATTTTTAAGACGTTTTGAAGCGCCCAAAAGAAGTTTCAGTTTAAAAATGATAATTTCGTCGTTTTTCAACGTATATCTACTCTGTTTAAAATTTCAGTTTTTATTTTATGAAAATTTGACTCCTTTATGATGCCGTAATGTATACACAGAGAAAACGTAGTTAAGTGAAATTTCGCTTTAGAATGTCTTTCTAAAATAAACATTAAATAAGATTTTTGGTCACAGAATGGTGACCATTTGGAATGAAAGTAGCATAATCACATTTTCTTCTTCTTTTGAGAAAATGTTTTCTGTTTTCAAGATTTTGTACACTGTATGTTCAATATTCTTATACCCTTGCAGGGATTTATAATTTTGTCCACAATTCCAGAAGCACCTCCGACTCCATAAATATTCTTTTATGTATTATATTATATTATATTGTATTATATTCTTGATCAGCATCACCAGACGAGTTGGTTTAGCCATGTCCGTCTGTGTCTGTCCGTTTGTCCGTGTTGGTAAACAGATCTCAGAGACTATAAGAGTTAGAGCCACCAAATTTGGTGACAGCATTCAAATCCGATGCATGCAGATCAAGTTTGTTTTAAAATTTGGCCACGCCCACTTTCGCCCACTGGAAATCACAAAAAATATTATAAGCTATAGTCGTAAATACACTAACTAAATAAATAGTATTGTGCGGTCGTTTTCTGAAAGTTTGAATAAATTCGGATAATAAACTTCGAAGTTATTATGCTATAAAGTGGGAATTTGAAGATAAGGGTGTTGCAAAGCTGCATGTAGCCGACCGGCTCAAGGGTTCGATCCCAGGCGCAGGCGAAATTTTCTTACTATATTTTCTTCAATATTTTTATGTTACTATTATTTTTTTTTCGCCCAAAAAATAATTAAAAGATAACTAAATTTTAAGCTAAAAGTATAAAAAAGAAAAATAACTTTAGTTTTCGTTGGAACTAAACACGGACTTTTGCAAATTTTGTCCTGGCAAATGATACCGCCAAACTCGCCAAATAAGGCCATGCAATCAACGGCAATCCAACAATTTCGCAATTTTGCTGAACTGTCAAACGTTAGAACAAAGACGACCCAAATCGAACTCTAGCCAATAGGTGAAAAGAGGGGAAATGATGACACTAGCTGGGAACACATTTGTGTTCCATTCCGGTGATCCATAGCACAGTCTTTGGTATAAAAGACCCCGGTGTAGCAGTACCAGAAGATAGTCAAAGTCAGAGTTAGGAACTGGAAGTCTATTCAGAAATCTGAAAATCAATCAACCAACTTGAATGCGTGCAAATAGCATAAGTGTAAAAGTCGGATAGACTTTCGCAATTTTGACCGCGGTAAATTTACGGTGCCGAAGCAAATATCCTTAAGACTGTTATGCCGAGTGCAATGTGAATCCTAAAGGACTTGAGTTAATATTACCACGCGTAAAACAATCCTACCGATCTTTCAAAAGTGAATACTAAATACACTGGTCGACAAGAAAAATGCCGGCGAATAAGACCCATTGATTCTGGTAGATCCGAACCGGTACATTACTAGTCCGAAACTTAAAACATCACTTTAAATCGGGTCAGTCTCATGCACTGCTTGAATCGGCACTTTTCAAGGCTTAATAACTCCCAAACCTTGCCCAGAGCGGGTATTCAGCTTAAAGAGCGTTGGCCTTTCTACTTCAATATTAAACAAGAATATCCAATGGAGACCTCTCGTTCTTTAGTTATAACGCATTATACAAACTTAAATTTGTCACATATTTTGCTATGTTGTAGCCCTGATATTTCAAACATTTTTGTTAGAGACTGCTTTGGGTTCGGAACATTGATATTTCTTCAAACTTTCCAAGAATTAATTGTTATCAAGTTGAATACATTTGAACAAATTCAACTTTGTATATAAATATGATAATGAAAAATGTCCAGAGAATGTGTTGTCGGCCCATAAAACGTTTGTTTTGTGTGCCTAAATTATAATCCCAAACCAATGTTTCTAACCAAAGCCAAGACTCTCACCAGATTTGTTAAGTTTCAGGGCTACAACATAGCAAAAATATGTGACAAATTTAAGTTTGTAAAACGCATTATAACTAAAGAACGAGAGGTCTCCCATTGGATATTCTTGTTTAATATTGAAGTAGAAAGGCCAAAGCTCTTTTAAGCTGAATACCCGCTCTGGGCAACGTAAGGTTTGGGAGTTATTAAGCCTTGAAAAGTGCCGATTCAAGCAGTGCATGAGACTTTGACCGCGATTTACTCAAAATTGGTGGGTGATGGAAACTTTTCAGTTTCGGACTAGTAATGTACCGGTTCGGATCTACCAGAATCAATGGGTTTTATTCGCCGGCAAAAAAAAAGGTCGATTTTTGTCGACCTGTGATATCAATTTGGAGTTCCACTATGTACAGAATAAACCGTGCAACTAACGATAAAAAGGCCATGTTTCCGTGTCACTAGGCTTAGCCTAAATCCTGCAACGACAACGCCGAGGCTCATTTCAGCTCCAAGCGCTTCCAGGATTCTGGACATCACCAAAGCGGACACTACATCAATAGTAAAAAGCCGATCCCATACAACAACATAAACAATTTCCTGCACTTGTCAACACATTTTTCAACACCAACACCTATAACTTTTAATTTAGTGAATGAATTTATTACCCCCAAACCCGTATCACGATATTATATAAATATATGCTTAATTCTGCTTAACTTTTGCAACAAGTAAAACTTGTCTGATATATATATATAAATATGATCGTCCCCCATGATATTACACACACCATACCTAATAAAATATCAGCTACAAAGATACACTTACATACATAACATAACATAAGTACACATTTAAATATTATTTACACTCATTCAGAATATCACATGCTATACAAAACCACATTTCAATACACATTCATGTCCAATACACTTTTGCCCAACCTTTATAATAAACTTGTAATGCGAACTGAACCAACAAAATGCATTGGTAGAAATCCATTAAAAGGGGGACATTGGTACGAATGGAATACAGGGACAAGAAAATGACATAACTTTTGACGAACGACATGAACAATAGGGGATCGTATTGCACGGCCCGCGACTATCCAACGGCGCACGAAGTTCCCCCGAATGGGGAGGGAAAACGGCCAAAACATAGCCCGATTGTTTTCATGATCAAGCATAAATCCGCTTGCGGGGCAAAGTGGACAGAAAGACAGACTGACGAACGAATTCTTCTATTTTCTCAGGCACGTAAATAATAGTTCTGATTACGTTTGGAGAGGATAGTGGCGTCCAAAGAGCCCACCCTAAATCCGGCAAGCTCAGCTGCACAAATCGTGTCTGCTATCCGGGCGGCCACTTCCTCGGCCCTATGTCCTCCAAGGACTGAGGCACAACGACACCACCGACGTAACAACAGCAAATACCTCCATATCGCTGCCCTTATGGACCTACATATTTGCAAATGCATTTTATGGATTTCACCGAACTGCAGAGCTCAACGTTAATGTGTGCTTTGTAGATTTCACTCAGTAAGGCTGAAATGACACATTCAATTTCTAGCCTCAATTTTTTGTCTCAATTTTTCCCTTATGGGATTTCTAATGAGTGCGAGTGAGACGGCAACAATTATTGACGCTAGCGGCAGCGCTGCTCCCAAAATCTATTTCAATAAAGAAAATCTAATATATATAATGAAAGTGGGTTTTCTTAGATTTTTCTTGTAACCTGGCAATGATATACGCAGATAATGGTAATTTTGCATGAAGTCACTGAGACAATTTATTTTTTCGTCTCGATAGAAACCAATTTTTATTTGACATGACATAAAAGTGTTACTGTTTGTATTAAAAATCCTTAAAAAAAACAAAAAATACTAGCCAAATTAAGCAATATGAAACTAAAAAGTACATTTGTGTTCACCACACAATAAATTGATGCTAGAAATGTAATGTGTCATTTCAGCCTAATGGTGATTGCGAAACCACCCAGCGATTGTCAATTTCAACTATTCTACCGTTTGACATGCGTAATTGATATGATTGACCACCATGGTCAGTGTCTCTATCACGATAAAATGGATAACCATTGATATCAGTGACTGTATCATTTATAAAATTTTTTGGAAAACTTTTCGTACTTTTTCCATAGTGTATGCACTGCGCCGTCATGCTTATAGCACTGCAAGGACCATTGATCTGTAAGCGGTAACAATGTCATACAATTCTTGATAGATATTGTGATCCGGAATTTCATCCGAAATAATTTGATCAATTTCTTCAGACTGTATTTTGTCAACCAACCAAATCAAAATATGTGCGTGTGCCAAACATCGTTTTTGCCATTCGACATAATATATTTCTTTGTCTTATATTTAAGTGATATTCATCTCCTCTTTCCTTAAATATCAATGGATTATTGGGTCGTAAGAGCGGTTAATGTCTTTAATCGAATGCAATGTGTTATCTTTGCGATGGATACGTATATCTCGACGTGCAAATACGTCGCCAGCCATAACAACTGCAACTTCCTTAATGGCTGGTGCATTATAACGGCCCGCGTGCTGCCCAGATGGTACTTTGTCTGCTTTGTTGAAGATTGTATAGTTATCGTTTTGCATTCTGTTTGAGACGGTATCGAACAACTGGACCAACTGGTTGTTATTCTGTAAAAACGTTCTTAAGATACCCACAATTTCTCGCTCCTCAATCTGCTCGATATGGTTGTATTGACAGCGTACTTTTATTTGCTTCTCTTCTTCACCCATGAAGTAGGTTTGCTGGAATTTTGGATCGTCATCAGGCATCGGTAATAAAGGACTAATTTGATGATACACTTGGCTCTGAATCTTAAACGTTGATTGAAAATTGCAACCAGCTCTAAACAAAGTCATTTGAAACCGTGAAATGATTTTGCGTATTTTACGAAGAACCAATTTAGATTGAGATGTAGTTCCAGCTAATAGTGCTTTCAGTGGTTCTGGCGGCGAATTCAACGGTGGCAATACAACTTTCCAGATACGCAGCAAAAACCGGCAGACTCACCTGTATAATTGAGGCATGACAGTGTTGGCTTTGTTTGTTCATAGCACCGATTACAATTTGTGAACGTGACGAATAGTAAATGTCCGACTCATATTCAAACTGTAGCGAACTACGAATAATTTCAGGCTAGGTGTAAGGGTATGTGCCTGAGCGCACGAGAACAATGGTCCGACTGCAGCTTGTCGGAAAGAGGGGTGGTTTTGCTTCAATTCCATATTAATTTAGAAGTTAGAAAACTCATGCTGAAGTAAAAAAAAAGTTAGTTTTCTTAAGTGGGTCAAAGTTTTCTGACCCGTCCTACCATTGGTCATCTGATCTGATCTTCCCACTTTAGCAGATGACCCCATCTTTTCGATAAGACCCGCCTACAAGGGCTTTACGCTAGCTGTGAGAAAATGTTATATTTAAGACATTATAAATAATTTATGAAATGTAAAAAGTAAGAAAATTCTTAGAGCTAGACATATAAACGGAAATAAATTCAATATCAAAATCAATCAAAATGCGCAAATAATAAAAATAAAAAAACTAGGAAACGAACAATAAATTTACTAGCATCAAAACTCTTAAGCAATTAAGGTTTGGGAACTGTGAACTGGAGAGGCGGATTTGTGGTCCTAATAATACGATCGAAAATTTAACATCCAAAAAAACCCACGTAGAAAAATGAGACGAAGGTTGGCCAGAATTAATTTGAATATTATTATTTATTTGCCTTCCTCGACTGGTCGTAAATTAGATCTATGCCTAACAGCTGCTCTGGCGTTAAGTTAAAAGTAGACTCAGTCTCTTTTGTCTCTACGACCTGTTTAGTGACACTTAAAACAATAATAAAAACTACTATCAGTTAGTCAGAAAATAAATAATTGCTGCGACGAATCTTCCACATTGGTGATCCTGACGTGATTGCATTAATCGCAAAGCGAGAGTTGTATGGAGTTTACAGTTCCGGCGATTTTATTTACCAGTGTGAAAAGTAAGCACCTCGAAGCTACATAACCCCAAAAGATGGTGAACCATCTTTTGCCCCTGAAGCGGCAGCAGACGTCTCAGCGGGTACAACCGGCACCCATGCAGATGCCACCTCTTCATCACCTACGACAACCGGAGCCCTACCCATTTTTGCAACCCCACGTGCCAACTCAACCTCAAAATTACGAGCCGATTGCACTCCAGCAACTCGTCGCTTTTTATCAGAGCCTGTCCGCTACGCCGCAACCGATTGCATCAAAGGCGGACGGCGTAGAGCAGACGTCTGTTAAGCTCAGCAGAGTGTCGTTGAGGGCTCTCCGCACTTAAAGGGCAGCCGAATGTGTTTTTCACAGTGCTGGAGTCGCAATTCACAAGTCTGCGCATAATGGTGACGACATTGAACATTGTTTTCATAAAAACATCGATAAAACATCGATGTTTTCAAGAAAGAAGAAAAAAAAATTTGCTTACAAATAAATTAAAAAACTCTTCCCTTACTTGTGTGATGAGACAAAAACATCGATGTTTCCCCACAAAACATCGATGTTCCCAAAAATTTTAAAAACATCGATGCATCGATGTTTTCACCGATGTTTCTCCACCTCTTTAGCCAAGGTGTCGATCGACCCCTCTACTGCTATTCGCTCCGAACAAGCTTCGACTCTTGTTCGACTTTTGATCTTGATCTCAGCGGACTTGGCTTGTGTAAAGCGACGGCGTGGAGTGGCGGGGAGTGTTGACCATCACCTCGAATTGGCTTATGCAGTCACTAACGGTAATAAATTTGTGTAAGGGCTTCTCGGTGGGTGGCATTTTGTTTTTGACGTGATAACGTCTTATAAATCGATAGAGCAGGCTGCAAAAAGCATGACTCATGCGTCGTTACCTCTGCCGCTACACAGACAGTGCAAACGTGACGTTAGGAGCAGCAGCAGAGAAGAGAGAGAATGAGAGGTCGAGTGGCTAAAATTTAATGCTTTGCATTGCTCTGGCAACCGCAAAGTCTCGCGCGAAGCCAACTTCGTTTTCTCTTACGCACACATGTCATTGTATTTGTGTGGACATCACTGATCTGAGGCTTTCCATGTAAGGCTTGAAGTGCGGAACGAGCGACAAAGAAGCACAATCGGCTTTGCGTTCGGCAGCGTTCGACATCCGTCTCTCTCCTACTTGCAGAGAGAATCTATACAGAGCCGCAATTTTTGCTGTCGAACATTTTCCTCTGCCGACGTCGACAGATGTAAACAGAGCTCATAGGGTGTTATTGTTGTTAAATATGTAATTCGAACTGTTTCGAACGCTTTTGAACACATTCGAACACCTTTGAACGCTTTCAAACCTGAGAGTTATTTAATGAATTATTTAATATTTCAGCGTTTCAGGAGTATACTTCCTAAAGGATTTTGAAAGTAAAATACTTTCTTATTATTTTGGATTAATAAAAATATTTATTTATGTAAAAATATGTACTTCTGCCTAATTTTCAAGCATAATAAGGCTTGGGAAGGTTGAGCATGATTATAATTGAACAGAACCGGTCTGTATTTTAAAGGTTTTGTAAAAATACTAGTATTCTTACAAAAACAGGTGGAACCCAACGAAGAAATAAAACCCAAATGCTTGATGTGACGTCACGCAGATTGAGAGCGAACAGCTCGCTCAACCAATACTCGTAGCCAAAAAACCCATTCGTATACACCAATACAACCTGACGTGTTCGACGTTTCGTTAACAGAGCGATTCCATAAGCAAAGCAATGATAAAGTTAACATGACTTTGCTTATGGAATCGCTCGTTAACATGACTTTGCTCATGGAATCGCTCTGTTAACTATAACATAGGGTTGTAAAATCCATGCGCAACGGACTTAACAATTGCAAATGCTTGGCTATGCATAGAAATGGTATATTGGTACTGGATAGTTACTTAAAAATTATTTCTTTAACAAATATAAGTAAAAAAAAACATTGACATAATTGTATTTATGCGTACAAATAAATCTAACTTGATCAATTTCATTGTGATTTCCAATTACCTCCTTCTCTATATACATACAAATCTATTAAACAAATTAAATTAAAATTTTCTTTTGAAAAATGTTACCATTCCATCGGTATTTTCTTAAGACGTTGTCACGTTCAACTATCGTCAGTAAACCGACTTTACAGACAACCAATTTTTATTTTATATGCGTATGTAGGACGGAACACCGGAATGACACAATGGAGTGTGTGGAATCGAAACACTGGTACGTGTATACAAGAACACTGGAACGTGTGGAATGGAACACTGAAATTTGTGTATCGGAACACTGGAATGTGTGGAATGGAACACTTGAGTGTGTGGAGTTGACCACTTATATATTTATATTTTTAATTTCGGATTAAACTGAAGCAAATGTTAAAAAACGGAATAAAATATTTAGAGTGGAAAACGGTCACACTGGTGCCTTTTGCACCTTATGCACCGACCGTGTTCAATCACTGCAGTTAGCGAAGAGAACAGTTCTTCAACTTTGCCGACGCTGATGTATGTACATATGTAGGAACTATAAATATATTTATATATGTATTTTTGTATGCTTGGATGTAACACCGCGCAGAATAGTACGGAGTTACTCAAAAAAATATATAATAAAGTCACCGTCTCTGTTCCGACTTTAGAAATACAACAGTGGTTTTTTGGGATATACGTATTTATATGGGGATAGAAGTGGACTGTCATTGTTGTAAATTTTAGTTGTATATATCGGAATATTGTTTTATATTTGGACATATATAATTTTGTTGTTGTATTACTGGATGTATGTATTAGTGTAGTTCGATATGTATAGACTTAATTTTTATGTACTTTCAGACGTATTATTTTCGAATATTTAATTTTCCTTCGGAGCAATTTCTTTTCAGTGTAGTGGACTGTATGGAAATTTGTATGTACGAGGTGTGTTCAAAAAGTATCTTGAATTTTAAATTTTCGCGGGTTACGTATATTCGAATTTCGATTTTTTTGTGGCGTTTTGTTGGTACTCACGTCTCTCACTTATGCCGACAAGCTCGGGCATTTTGAATGATCACTTAATTGTTGACAGCTGCTTTGCTTGCACGTGTTTTGGATCGTCTTCGATTTTTAGCTATTCAAAAAAATTGATTAAGGAACGTTTATCAAATATTGTGTGAAAAACGAAATTAAGTGCGCGGATGCATTTCGAATGTGGACTGTGACATACGGAGAAGCTACCTTGGACCAAAGCAACGTTTATAGGTGGTACAAAATGTTCTCAATAGGTCGAGAAGATGTGAACGACGAAGAGCGTACCGGACGCCCGACAAACGAAAAAACTAATGAAGTGGAGAAAATGGTATTGGCCAATCGTCGAATCACCGCTAGAGAAGTTGCTGAGGACATAAACATATCAATGCTCGTGCCATTCGATTCTTATCAATGATTTGGGCATGAGACGGGTCGCCTCGAAATTCGGACCAAATTGCTCAACTGCGACCAAAAACAGCATCGCATGAACATTCCTAATGAGATGTTGGCCTCTGTCCGCGACGACCCAAATTTGCTCCAGAGTGTCATAACTGGTGACGAATCGTGGGTTTATGGCAGTGTTGTCCACGAGCCCGACTCGCGAGTCTGCGAGTTATTCTGCCATCGCTCTGCCGCGACACCGACACTGTAACCCTGAGGTGCGCACACAAATACACACAAATCTTTCATGTCATTGTATTTGTGTGGACATCACTGGTTTATGGCTATGACGTGGAAACCAAAGCTCAATCATCTCAATGGAAGCAGCCGCACGAACCAAGACCGAATAAGCGCTCCAATTCGGTCGAATGTGAAAGTTTAGCTGGCAGTAGGGTAGAACGGTCAATATGGAATATTACCTGCAAGTTATGCGCAATTTGCGCGAAGCAATCCGCCAGAAACGCCCGGATTTGTGGAAGAACTAAAATTGGCTTTAGCACCACGATAACCCCCCTGCTTACACATCGTTGCTTGTGCGCGACTTTTTGGCCAAAAACAACACACTAATAATGCCGCAGCCACTGTATTCCCCAGATCTGGCTCCTGTGACTTTTTCTTGTTCCCTAAACTGAAGAGGCCCATGAAAGGACGACGTTACGCTACACTTGACGAGATAAATACGGCATCGAAGGAGGAGCTGAACGAGATAAAAAAATGATTTTTTGAAGTGCTTCGAGAATTGGAAAACCGTTGGCACAAGTGTATAATATCTCATGGGGATTACTTTGAAGTGGACAAAATAGATATTCATGAATAAATAAATAATTTTTGAAAAAACACAAAATTCGCGATACTTTTTGAACACACCTCGTATATTGTAGTTGTATGTATTGGAATATTTGGACATACCCGTTGTCATCGTGCCGACATCGGCTTCGGCCGAACCGACGCTCTCATTCAATCGTGTCAAAACCGACTCAATTCTCTCTTGCTCAAAAATGACGTTGATGACAGTTCAATGAAATGCTGATGAAAAGTTGTTGAACCATTGATGAAATATTTATGAATTATCGATAAAAAGTTGATGAACTATTGATAAAATTGTTGATGAATCATTGATGAATTGTTGATGAAAAGATGATGAAAAGTTGATGAATCATTAATGAATTTGTCAATGATGACGGCCTAGGACATGCTAATGGTAATTTCATCAGTAGTTTTTTTCATCGAAGATTCATCAACAACAACAACATTTTTATACCCGGTACCCATAGGGTACAAGGGTATTATAAGTTAGTGCCAACCGAGAATGTATGTAACAGGCAGATTAAGTTTGTTTTAAAATTTGGCCACGCCCACTTCCGCCCCCGAAAATAATAAAAAACGGTATATTAGCTATAGGCATGATTTTCGACTTAAAGTATATAAATAGACTTAATAAGTAGGCAATCGTGGACGTGTTCTGAAAATTTGAGTAAAATCGGATGATAAACAAAGAAGTTATTAAACAATAAAGATTCTGAGAGAAAGAGAGAGAGAGCGCACTGCTTAGGAATAATTTCGCGTGTCTGAGAACTTAGCTATTGGGTGGCAGTAGCGAAAAAAAGGGTTGCGTGCTTTCGAGCGCAGTATTAATTCGTAATGCAGCTGCGTACAGCTGCAGAATTAGTCTTTTTTGAACGTTGCTCAACATGTTTTTAGTAACATTTGACTTTATTTGTCAACTTTTTGTTTTTTCCATGTCCGTGTGCTATTTAATTTCACGGGCAATACTTTGGGTACCGGGTATCTCAAAGTTGGTCACTCGACTGTAGCTTTCTTACTTGTTTTTTAATGACTTATAGAATTCATAAGATGACGAACGGCCATGTGTTGCTTTTGCGTATGGTGGCTTATTTTTCCCTGCGACAAGAAACTCGCAATCTTCGCTTTTAGCGCTCTTGCACAAAGCTAGGAGCGTAAAAATCTAAAAATAGAATGCGCTTGCTTGTGTGAGTAAGGGCAACGAAAAGGCAAGTGCGCATGTGTGCCTTCTTGTGTGCATAGACGATTTTCGGGCTGAAATCATTTTTGGGCGGAAACGAATTGTATGCATTAACTATTTTATATACTTTATATATTAAATAATGTTTTAATATAATATGAATATATCATCGATGCATCATTGATTAATTTGTCACTGATGACAGCCTAGGACATGACCATGTTAATTTCATCAACAATTTTTATAGAATTTCATCGATGATTTATCAATAACAACGAAGTTTTTTTGATGAATCATTGATGAAACGATGATGACAGGTACTGCAGGGTGCGTATGTACATTCGTATGTTTATATTAAATATAATGTACATATGTATAAATTCGGTACCCAGGGAACACCACGGGGAGGCTATAAAAATTGTAATGGGGTCATATATTTATATGACCTTCGAGTAGACTTGAAATGTTTTACTTTTACACATTAAAACATTTCCATGTTCACCACCTAAGCTAGTTTCCTAACTATTGCTTTTCATTATATATTTCCTATTTCTTTAATTGTCTATCATATATTTTTTAAATGTTTATTTACACATACATATTATTACATAATTTATTTTCATATATTACACCAGTTTACAAAATAAATTAAAAATGCTCCAAGCCTTTTGATGCGAAATTTTGGTAGAGTTGAATCCCCGGATCACAAAATGGCTTTAAATTTGTTTACCCGGTACCCATATAAATTTGGCCACGCCCACTTCCGCCCCCGAAAATAATAAAAAACGGTATATTAGCCATAATCGTGATTTTCGGCTTAAAGTAAGTAGATAGACTTAATAAGTAGTCAATCGCAGACGTGTTCTGAAAATTTGAGTAAAATTGGATGATAAACATAGAAGTTATTAAACAATAAAGTTTCTGAGAGAGGGAGAGTGAGAGAGAAAGAGAGAGAGAGTGAGAGCGCACGTGCGTGTTGCTCAGCATGTTCCTAGCAACATTTGTCTTTGTTGGGTGTTGGTCAACATGTTCCCAGCAACATTTGTCGCTTTTGAGAGTCGCTCAACATGTTCCTAGCAGCATTTGTCTCTTTTGAGTGTTGCTCAACATGTTTCTAGCAATATATGTCTTCATTTGTCAAAATTTCCTTTTTTCAATTTTCATTTTCACCCACAATGCTTTGGGTACCTGGTATCCTACAGTCGGTCACACTCGACTGTAGCTTTCCCACTTGTTATTATTTATTTACATATATTAGGTATGAGAAATTAAGACCATTATGACCTCAAATTAGCTAGAACACTTCATTTAACTAGGTCGCCAATTTAAACATTGACAAAAAGGGACAACACGCCCAAAAATCGTTCGCATTAAACAATGCATTTACGGCAAATCGGCTACTTACACCCGCCACCCGCTTATGAAAAGCTAGATGTACTCCAAAGTCACACACAAGAGGAGAATAAATAAACTTTCCCCCCTCTGGCCCACCAACATTAGCACAGCCGAAAATTGATAACGTAAGAGTGTCGCTGCGATTCTCAAGAATAGATTCAGCGATACGTGTGTTAAATAGGCGCTAACTTTGGGAGTTGTTCGAACAGCAAAATTCACTCGAACTGGTATCGATCGAAACATGTCTGGACAACCCGCTGTACATTCAGAACTGTGTGTGATCTTGGAATATAATCGAGTCTTGATTTACTTATGAGAAATTAAGCCGATTATGACCTCGAGTTAGCTAGAACCATTCAATAACATATATAGGTCGCCAATTTAAACATATTATTATATTTTGTATTATTTATTTACATGTATTTTTATACCCGGTACCCATTGGGTACAAGGTATGATAAGTTAGTGCCAACCGAGAATGTATGTAACAGGGCAGAAGGAGGCATCTCCGACCCCATAAAGTATTTATATTCTTGATCAGCATCACCAGCCAAGTCGATTTAGCCATGTCCGTCTGTCCGTCCGTCTGTCCGTCCGTGTGTCCGTCCGTCTGTCCGTGTAGAGCCACCAAATTTGGCGAAAGCATTGGAATCTGTTGCAAGCAGATCAAGTTTGTTTTAAGATTTACCCACGCCCACTTCTTCCAACCCCCACTCCCCTTCAAAATCATAAAAAACAAAGCTAATATAACAGCTATGCTCGTTATTTTTGGGTAAAAGATAATAGATGAAGTAAATGAGTAGTCTTGAGCGGTCGTTTTCTTAAAATGTAAGTATAATCGGATGATAAACATGGGAGATATTAGCAATAAAGTTCGAATATTAAGACTTTCCCCTAAGGCAGCTGCGTAGCCTATAACCGTCTAGCTCGTGGGTTCAAACTCTGACCGCGCCCAAAACTTTTTTGTTAGTTTTTTTTCTGTTTTTTTTGTTCGTTTCTTCCTTTTTTTTGCACAGTTGTTTTTTATTATTTTGCAAAATATTTTCAAAAACCTTAATGTGTATTTTACACACATTAAAAAACAGATCAGATGGTGCTTTTAATTTTCCGAAATCCGAGTCGTTCGAGAAGTGTTTTTTCTGGAATAAAAAGCTTTGAGGGAGCTGTCAAATGCTCGTTTTCCATTATGAGAAAAAATATGCATTTATCGCAGCTAGATCCTTTTTCAATATAACCAACAAAATAGTAACTGGAGGTTAGTTCATCGGGTACATCATCGCACAGAAAATTATCCATATTTTGGTCAGAGTACCTCACATTGCCTTGTACAATTTCTGTAAATGATACAGAATATTCTTGCTGCTGTATTTTTTCAATGCAAGGCTGATATATTACACTAATTTACAAATTTATATTTTTTTTTATATAAGCGTTGAGACCCACTTTTTCCACTAATTTTAAGCCGCTAAACAAGCTGAGCTCACTAAAAACAAGTAAGAAAGCTACAGTCGAGACTGCTCGACTGTGAGATACCCGGTACCCAAACATTTGACGGTTTAAATACTTCTTAATTAAAAATTACATCGCCGCTCGAATTAGCTCCCGACTTAATAAATTAGCCCAGACGTCTTAGCGATGGGCAAGCGTTTTTTATGCAAGAAAGTTCTGAGTTCTAAACCCGCCCATGTCAAAGAATTTTTTTACATTTTTATTTCAGACTCTTATTCATTTTTTCTCCTCTTTATTCAATTAACACATTTTATACCAGTTCGGCAAAGTTGGGTTATAAAAGTGAATTTTGTTATTCTTTGACATTTCTTGGTCACGCTCGATCTTTTCTGTAGCTTGGCGAAATTTTTTTGGTCAGCAGTCGATCTTTTTTCTCTTTCACACACACTTGTTTTGTGCATCTCCATTACAATAAACAAATTAATACATTTTATATCAGTTCGGCAAAGTTGGGTTATAAAAGTGAATTTTGTTATTCTTTGACATTTCTTGGTCACGCTCGATCTTTTCTGTAGCTTGGCGAAATTTTTTTGGTCAGCAGTCGATCTTTTTTCTCTTTCACACACACTTGTTATGTGCATCTCCATAGAAAAAGTGTGAAGTGTGATAGAAAAAGTGTGATGGACAATTGTTTTTATGCAAGAAGTTCTGAGTTCTAATCCCGCTCATGCAAAAATTTTTTTTTACATTTTTATATCCGATTATTCAACTAATAAAATTATATCAGTTCGGCAAAGTTGGGTTATTAAAGTGAATTTTGTTATTGTTTGGCGCAATTTTTTTGGTGAGCAGTCGGTCTCTTTTCTCTTTCACACACATTTCTCTATTACAATAGAAAGCATCTTTTCATTAAAAAAATGTAGAGGCATTAGATGTTGACAATCGCTGGCAATTTCTTTTCAGTATTGCCAAAATTAGGTTAACAGTTGTTGAAGCATACTTAGGATGAAAATGGCGCTTCATATGAAATATAGGTAGTGGCCCAGTTGTCTAAGCGGCCGATGCGTTAACGTTTTGCAAAATTGGCCAGAGCTCAATCCCACGAACAACAATTTTTTTTTTTTTGTATTTTTATTCTAAAATTTTTGCGAGTTGTTTTCCGGGTATAATAACATAGGAAAAAGGAAGAAATGCAAAAAAACTGAGAAAAAAAACAATAACAAGTATTGGCGTGGTCGGGGCTCGAACCTACGACCTAGACGGCTACAGGCTACGCAGCTTGCAATAGCAGCGTCTTAGGGGGTGTTTTAAACTTCTAACCTTATTGCTAATATCTCTCATGTTTATTATCCGATTTTACTGAAATTTTCAGAAAACGTCCGCTCAAACCTATTCATTTATTGTATCTATTAACTTTAACCCAAAATTAACGAGTATAGCTTTTTTTACGTTTTTTTATCAATTTTGAGGGCAGAAGTGGGCGTGGCCAAATTTTAAAACAAACTTGATCTGCGTGCAAAAGATTCCAATGTTGTCACCAAATTTGGTAACTCTAGCACTTATAGTCTCTGAGATCTGTTGTTTCACACGGACGGACAGACGGACGGACGGACAGACGGACTGACGGACAGACGGACATGGCTAGATCGACTCGGCTAGTGACGCTGATCAAGAATATATATACACAAAGCACGCTTTTACCCTTGGAAAACAATATTGTAGCACAACTGCAATATGATAATTTCATTGAATTCGCCATAACTTCAAGAATTTAAATTGAACTCTTTTAAGACATAGGTATCCCTAGATCCGTTTGCTCAAACTTATCTAAATCTTTTTTTTTTTATATTTTTAAATAGTAAATGAAAACAAGCTATAAACAATATTGCCAAAAATATTGCTTGTTTTTTTACTTTCAGCGCTTATATCTTCATTAATAAAGCTCTAACCACAAAGGTCCAAGTGTTTTCAAAAAGGTATATCTATTGCCTATTGGATAGTTTTAATTTCAATTAAGTTCGACAAACAGTTTTCTATATCTTATCTTTGAAATTTTTTTAAGTGAGTTCAGCGTGTTTAGCGGCTCAAAATTTGTCTGAAAATGTGTGTCTCAACGTATATATTTTTTGCTGTAAACTAGTTTTATTGAACCGAACTCTACTGGCAAAATAACATCATCATCCGATTCCCAATTAGACTTTTGAGAAACTTGAAAAATGTGCTAATTACTGTATTAAATTCATCAACTGAAGGGTTTCTACAGTTACTTTGCACGACCGCACGCAAATATATTTTCGAGTGGATCCTGGTTAACTCGACTAGTTAAAAAGAAAAGTTGGTCCGCGTGGACTCTAAATAAATCATTGACGAGTCCAAACATATCCTCAGTAGTTTGGAGCAAGCCATCAATACAATATATATTATTTCCTTGATATTTAACGTTTCTTAGGTATCCCTGCATTTTCTTTAGATTATTTCAAACAATATTGTTAATTTGAAATGCACATTTCATTGGTTTTTTTGTCAGGTAATTCTCTTCTATTCAGGCAATCAAAGTAATTATTAACTTTTTGGACAAATGCAGCGGTAGAGGCTGCCAATTTAGTACTATTTCGATGGAATTGCTTGTTTTGGTTACAAGTTTTAATTGCGGCTGCAACAGTGTGACTAAAAGTCTGGGTTGCCAAACATACCCGCATTAGCTCAAATCTAGTTTGATTAACGTGACTTCTTGTTAATTTAGTCATTCTCTTTACTGATCCCTGTTCTAAATCGTAAATCTCTAGTTCGACATCAAAATCAACTTGTCCGTCAGGGTTTTCAAACTTAGCTTTCAGGAAATTATTTCTTATAGATTTAAAATAAATGCGGAATGTTATACAACATATAAGATTTCTTCTTATTGAAGCTAAAATAAGATTTACATTCGTGACTTCAAGTAATGAGGTAAATTTTCTATCGTTACCTCCTTGATCAAAAACAACGCCCCTTATTTTAAACCCAATATTTTCAGCAATTTTAACGTTTTTAAAAATAAGGCTTTTTAGGCATTTCCCTTTTATATTAGTTAACACCCAGAATGCTAACTGCTTAACCAAAGTAAGAGTATCGCCACACGCGCAGAAATCTTAAAAACAACAAATAGATTACGAGTGTTAGTAAGGCATAAGCACCGATTTCCCAACATATAAAGTTATTGGCCGGAATGTTTCCCAATATGTCCCCAATTGGGTTCAGCGCTGAGTTTTCACTTCCTACCTTACGATCGTGGGAAAGCTTTAACGCTGGGTGATTGAACCCAACACCGAGTGCATTTGGCGGCAACAATTATTGCCAAATTACATTGGCCAATTAGAATAAGAAATGGTCAACTGCACCGCGGCAGCAGCAATATCAGCGACAGCGACCAATTAGGACCGACCGCATCAGCGACAACAGCGATGTTCAACGATGGTAGCAGAGAACGTCAGCACAGGCAGCAGCAGCGGCAGAAGCGGCAGCAGCAAACCAATGAAGCATAGGTTACATTATTAATCATTAACATAAGAAAAATTAGTTGTAAAATTGCACTCAATAAAGAAAGTTTATATTTGTTTAATAAAAATATTATTTAAAACTTTTAACTGGCGCCCGAACAGGGACCTGGTATAAAGTTCGCGAAGGATACAAGTTAAGCAGTAAAGAAAATCCTGCCGGTTCGGAAAAATTATTCTGCCTAATCCGTACGAAAAAACCCGACCACCGAAGCCCGGAAGTGCCACAATTAAAGTGCCGTTCCAGAAAACGCTACTAAGTGACACTTCTACAAAAAGGACTTGTACCCGGTGGACATACCAGGCCAAATTTTATCGCTGTGATTCCCCCTAGTACCCGTTCGGAGGGAACGTGCAAAGAAAGGTGTAAAGGAGGTAGACCCGCATTCTGGAGAAATAGCTGCAACGCGGGACAAAAAGGAAAAACACCAAGATTACCGGCACGAGAGCACACCGAGATATGATTATCTCGAACCTGTGGTTCGATCCATTTATCGGGTACAACCTCGACAATCGGGTCAGAAATTTGTGGACCCGATTATAATTATTAAATTAGAAAACGTGCGCGGAAAGGCGGAGCTGCTGAGAGCAATAGGGGCATACAAGCGAGATAAGAAAACCCAACTCAGCTTTCAGCTGATAGGGTTTGAGTCGCCAGCGCTGATTTATCTTAAACAGTTGACCAAACATAATTATGAGGTCTTCAAAGAGGCAATGCGACTCAAAAAGCACAAGCAGCTTACAGCTGTTTTCACACGCCGTGAAGTGGTCTACGTGAAGCTGAGCGACGGAGAGGAACCTCGATATGTTCAAAGCTCGCTCGAGCTTTCTGAGCTGACCAACGATGTGGGCGGCACAGATAGGAATTCATTTCGAGAATAATCAGTTTTACTCAATTTGTCATGTTAAACTTTCACTCATAATTATACCCTTGCAGAGGGTATTATAATTTTGCCATGATATTTGCAACGCAGTGAAGGAGGCATCTCCGACCCCATAAAGTATATATATTCTTGATCAGCATCACCAGCCGAGTCGATCTAGCCATGTCCGTCTGTCTGTCTGTCCGTCTGTCTGTCCGTCTGTCTGTCCGTCTGTCGGTTTCTACGCGAACTAGTCTCTCAGTTTTGAGCTATCGGGCTGAAATTTTCAGCATAGTCTTATTTCTTTAGCACGCAGTATATATGTCGAAACGGCCGAAATCGGATCACTATATCCTATAGCTGCCATAGGAATGATGGCGAAATTAATGAAAAACAATGTTAACTTCTCTGTTTTCAACGAATTTCTATAAATTTCGAGATATAGTCGTTTTTTATAGTTCTAGAATTACGGTTTTAATTTCATTAAGATCGGACAACTATATCATATAGCTGCCATAGAAGGGATCGGTCGATTTATATGAAAATGTAAAATTCTACATGTAAAATGTAAAATTTTACAAAATTTACATAATTTGACATTTTTTTTTTAACATTACCAAAATGGATCGATTTTCAATGATCCAATTGCAGACTGCAAGGGTATACAAACTTCGGTTTACCGAAGTTAGCTTTCTTTCTCGTTTTTGTATTTATTAGATTTAAAATTAATGTAGGTCGCTTTGTTTATTTTATGTGCTCTGCAATGTTTTATCAATGGTTTGTTTCATACATAATGCGTGCGCAACTGGTAATATTGTTTAGGCATTTGAAATGGAAGACAATTTAGAAGTCATAAATGTCCATACCCTATTGCGAATAATTGCAAAACAGAGATCTGGCCTTAAAGTTTGTCACTTAAACGCTCAAAAGTCTGACGAGGAAAATTGAAGAGTTCAGATATATGTTTGTGAATTCTGGTGTAGACGTCATATGTGTATCTGAAACGTGGTTTGTTAAAGATGTCTGTGATACTTTAATTTCATGTGATGGTTACAATGTTTACCGTGCGGATCGTGTCAGTCATGGGAGGGTGTAGCAGTATATGTTAGCAAAAAATTTAAGTGCAAGTTTATATGTAAGCATCCCGATAATAACCCTATTGAATATTTATTTCTTGAAATTATAAATCAATTTGCAGCAAAGAAAATTCTTATCGGATGCATTTACCGCCCACTTTGCAATATTAATTATTACGAAGTAATTAATTTGCTATCAGATATAACACTAAGTTATGCAGACATTTTATTAGCTGGTGATCTCAATAGCAACATGTTGCGGGAAACACGTCTCAAAAGTGAAATGAAAATATTAGGTTTAAATTTAGTAAACTCAGTGTCTCCAACACATTTAAGCAGAACATGCAGCTCTTTGTTAGATGTCTTCTTCGTTACTGACATTAAAAAAATGTATTTGTATGACCAACTCATTGTGCCTTCGTTCTCCATACATGACCTTATATATTTGACCTACAACTTTGACCTGCAATACAATGACGAATCGATAGTATTTAGAGACTTTAAGAACATTGATTATGAAATGCTTATGGACGAACTTGACAGATGCAACTGGAATAATATTTACATATCTTCAACGGTAGACCAGCAGCTCTCAATACTACAAAACAACATCAGCTACCTGTATGATACGTATGTTCCAATTAAACGCAAAGTGATAAAATATTCAGTTAAACCATGGTTTAACAATGAAATTAAGCAGGCAATTAAATCACGGAACGATGCATATCGAAAGTGGAAAAGGTATAGGACTCCACAACACCACGGACACTTTAAGTTATTAAGACAGACCGTAACTAAACTAATTGAATCTGCGAAGACAAACTTTTGTAGTCGTAGATTCAAAAATTCAACATCTACTAGACAAAAATGGAAAGAAATTAAGGCATTAGGAATAGGTAAACAAAAAGCAACAGCGGTACAGGAAGTTGACATAGAAGAACTGAACCTAAGGCTGTCAGAATGCAATGTACCTGAAATCTGCAATAACAACATGTACCTGAGATCAGTACCTGAAAATATCTGTGATAATAGGTTTAGATTTGTGTGTGTCAATCAGTGTGAAGTGCTTGTCAATATTCTTAAAATCAAATCGGACGCTGTTGGACTTGACGATATAAGCCCTAAATTTTTAAAATTAATACTTCCGAAAATCTTACGATTTATTACGCACATTTTTAATACTGCCTTTACAACATCTATGTTCCCAGACTGTTGGAAAATCGCCAAAATTGTCCCCGTCCCAAAGGCAAACAAAGAATATAGGCCCATCTCAATTCTTCCATATTTGTCAAAGGCCTTTAAAAACATAATGGCAGCCCAAATTAATTATTTTATACACGAAAATGCTTTACTAAATCAAAGGCAATCCGGATTTCGGAAAAATCGCAGTTGCACGTCAGCAATCATAACAAGTAAAAAAGCTACAGTCGAGAGTGCTCGACTGTGAGATACCCGGTACCCAAAATACTTCTTAATTAAAAATTAAATCGCCGCTCGAATTAGCTCCCGACTAAATAAATAATTTGTCATATATTAAATTGGGACCCAGGGAACACCACGGGGAGGCCATTGCATATAAATGGGTAAAACATTTATTCATTTATTACAATTACATTCTATTACAAGAAACAAATCGCCTTCTTATTGAAAAGTGTGGAAGCTTAGAAGTAACAATCGCTGTGTATTACGGAACATAGAGCATAGCCCAGACGTCTAAGCGGTGGGCAAGCGCTTTTTATGCAAGAAAGTTCTGAGTTCGAAACCCGCCCATGCCAAAGAATTTTTTTACATTTTTATTTCAGATTCCTCTTTAATTTTTCTCCTATTTATTCAATTAATACATTGTATATCAGTTCGGCAAAGTTGGGTTATAAAAGTAAATTTTGTTATTTTTTATAATTTCTTGGTCACTTTCGTTCATTTCTGTAGTTTGGCGCAATTTTTTTGGTGAACAGTCGATTTCTTTTCTCTTTCACACACACTTATTTATTACAATAAAAAGCATCTTTTCATTAAAAAAATGTAGAAGCTATTAGATTTTAACAATCGCTGGCATTTTCTTTTCAGTTCTGCCAAAATTAGGTTAACAGTTGTTGAAGCATACTTAGTATGAAAATGGCGCTTCATATGACATATAGGTAGTGGCCCAGTTGTCTAAGCGCCGATGCATTTACGTTTTGCAAAATTGGCCCGAGCTCAATCCCACAAAAAACCAAAATATTTTTTTTGTTGTATTTTTATTCTAAAAACTTTTTCTAGTTGTTCTCCGGGTATAATAACAAAGGAAAAAGGAAGAAATGCAAAAAAAACAGAAAAAAAAACAATAAAAAGTATTGGCGCTGTCGGGGCTCGAACCCACGACCTAGACGGCTACAGGCTACTCAACTTGCAATAGCAGCGTTTAGGGGGGTGTTTTAAAATTCTAACCTTATTGCTAATATCTCCCATGTTTATCATCCGATTTTACTGAAATTTTCAGAAAACGTCCGCTTAAGCCTATTCATTTATTGTATCTATTATTTTTAACCCAAAAATAACGAGTATAGCTTATTTTACGTTTTTTATTATTATTAAGGGCGGAAGTGGGCGTGGCCAAATTTTAAAACAAACTTGATCTGCGTGCAACAGATTCCAATGTTGTCACCAAATTTGGTAACTCTAGCTTTTATAGTCTCTGAGATCTGTTGTTTCACACGGACAGACGGACAGACGGACAGACGGACATGGCTAGATCGACTCGGCTGGTTACGCTGATCAAGAATATATATACTTTATAGGGTCGGAGGTTTCTCCTTCTGCCTGTTACATACATTCTCGGTTGGCACTAACTTATAATACCCTTGTACCCTATGGGTACCGGGTATAAAAATATCGAACGATATACGTGACTATGCTGACAAATCCTATGTGACGCTTTTAGTACTTCTTAACTATAGTAAAACCTTTGCCAAATTGAAAACTCGATTCAGATTTTCAAAGACAGCCGTTAAACTTATGTCATCGTACCTACTAAATCGTCGTCAATCTGTTGTAATGTCAAATGTCTCGTCTTCGTTTGTATTTTTAAAACGTGGTGTGCCTCAAGGTTCTGTTCTTGATCCGTTGCTGTTTACTCTTTATGTAAATGACCTTCCCTCCGTGTTGTCTAATTGTAATGTTCATATGTATGCAGATGATGTCCAGATGTATGTCAGCCGTCCCCTAAATAGAATAAATGAGGGTGTAAATATATGTAATAGTGAACTTGTCCAAATTAGTAACTGGGCCAAAGATAACGGCCTAGGACTTAATCCGGCGAAATCCAAATGCCTAATAATCTATAAAAATAAAGTAAATAGTGATTCGATCCAGCCCTTAGTTCTTAACGCCATTCCAATTAAGTACGTAGACAAAGCTACCAACTTGGGTTTTGTTTTCAACAGTACGCTGAGCTGGAGTGATCATGTTAACGCAACTATAGGAAAGACGTATAGTTTACTCAGATGCATCTACTCCATTAAAAACTTTTTACCCACAAATATACGTTTGCTACTGGCCAAATCATGCCTAGTCCCAACACTTTTCTATGGGGTTAAAGTATTTGCAAACTGTGATTCAATCAGCCAGCACAAAATTAAAATTGCTTTCAACAGTATTGCAAGATTCGTATTCAATCTGTATCGATTCGACCACGTTTCTAGATTTGCTTACAAAATATTTGAACTACACCTGGCAGACTGGATGAAAATGAGAGTGTTAGTGTTCCTGCAAAAATTAATGTTAACTAAAGAGCCAAGCTATCTCTACGAAACGCTTAAATTCTCCGCTTCGCGGAGAGCAAATAATATTATTCAAATTAGGCACAGATCCCTACTCTCTGAACGACAATATTTTATAAACGCTATAAGGCTATGGAACCAACTCCCAAACTCCCTTAAAAATATTAGCAGTGCAGCGCAGTTTAAAGAAAAACTTAATTCGCACTTTAAAGATAATAGTATAACATAAAAACAAAGCGACCCTAGTCTTAGCTTTAATATAAGTATAATTAAAATTCGATGTAGTACTTAACAAAGAACAATGATTTCATATTAACTTTTCCTGTGTGACTATCGCATTAAATTATAAGTTTTATACTTGTAGCGTTAGGAAAAACTTTAAATAAAATTAAATTAAAAATTAAAATTAAGTAAAAATTCCAAACAAAAAAGGAGACAATAATTGTCAAGCGACAAACAAATTCAATGAAAAGGAAAAGAATAATAACTATCAAAAAATTAAATTAATAAACAAAGAATCAAAGAATTTTTAAATTAAATTAAATCGATCGCTAAATTTTATATAAAAAATTTGTTACCTATCAAATTTAAACAAAAATTATTTAAGGATTAAAAATCTAAATTCAAAATTAAGAAAACACAGAACAAAAATCTAAAAATCAAGAATCTAAGTTGTAAATCAAGCTTTATAATTTTTACAGCACAAAATAATTAATTATTTTCACCCCGAATTCTGAGTAACTATCAACAAATTTTTGAAATATAAATTCATCCCTTTAATCAACTGTTCAAATATCGTGACCACAAAACATAACTAAAATGCCAGACCAAGATTTAGCAGACCGACTAGGCCACTTAATTTGGTTTCTAAGACGTCTTTTATTATTTCTTCGATATCTCTCTCAGTCGCGCGTTGCTAGTTGTGGAAGGTTATAGAGAGATCTCGAAGAAATAATAAGAGACGTCTTAGAAACCAAATTAAGTGGCCTAGTGAAGGAAATAATTAAACCCAATAATTATTTTTCGCCATATACAGACCAAACAATCAAACGAGAACTAGCACACAACCTTAGTGAATTAGATAAAATACCGGACATTTTACGATCGCTTAGAGAATTTGCAGGAAACAAAAGTGAATTTTCCTCATGGAAAAGAGCGTAGCATGAGTTTTAAAAATCTATGAAGGTAGAATAGATTCGCCAAAATATTACGGCATTCTTTTGGCAGTCCACAATAAAATTACGGGACAGGCAGACGCAGTGTTAGAACCATACAACACCCCACTCGACTGGCCAGCTATTATGAAATGCCTAACATCGCATTTTGCCGACAAACGAGACCTTCAAACCTTGCTCAAGGAAACAATACTACAATACTACAATAGTATAATATAGGCGAACTTCAAGAAGAATTTACTTGGCAAATTGATACCGAACAACAAGAATACATTGATATGTCCGAGCTCTATTTTTTAGAATAAATCGTTCCTCACTACCTTACTTTAAAGTAACGACGGGTAACGGAAAAATCTTAAAATTCCTAATAGACACAGGCTCAAACCAGAATTACATTCAAGCACAACTGGTACCACACCCAAAACCAAACGAGAAAAACCTTTCAGTCAGCTCTGTGGGAGGCAACAATGAAATCACACGATTCTTAAACTTTCCAATATCTCAGATAAACCAATGAAATTTTTTTACTAGATACACTAAAAACATTCCACGGCATACTAGGAAAGGATACAATGAAATTATTAGGCGCAATTATAGATGTCAAAAATGATACACTAATTCTTGAAAATAAAAGGAAAATTAAAATTCACCAATTAGCCGCACAATCCGTTAACACAATAGGACCACGAGTCACAAAAAATAATTATAAAAAACCTTGTTCAAAGCCACAAAACTTATTCGCCGACCCAGGCACAAAATTAGCATACACTACTAAAGTGGTAGGAGAAATAAGAACTTCATCAGACTCCCCAGTTTATTGAAAACACTACCCATACCCAGCTTCACTAAGACAGGAAGTAGAAAAGCAGATAAACGAAATGCTTGAAGATGGCATTACCAGACCTTCACGTTCTTAGTATAATGCAACCGTTTGGGTAGTTCCAAAAAAGTTAGGTCAGTCCGAAGAAAAAAAGTACAGACTGGTAATAGACTACAGGAAACTCAACGATGTCACTATCTCAGATCGGTATCCTATTCCAGAAATTGGCGAAATTATTGCACAGCTAGGGGATAACAAATATTTTTCAGTGTTAGATCTTAAAAGTGGATTTCATCAAATCCCACTAAAAGAAACAGATATCGAAAATACAGCCTTTGCCGTAAACGGTGGAAAATATGAATTCACCAGGCTTCCATTTGGTCTTAAAAACTCACCATCTATATTCCAAAGAGCCTTGGACGACATCCTAAGGGAATACATAGGGAAAATTTGCTATGTGTACGTTGACGACATAATCGTTTTTAGCAAAAACGAAAAAGAGCACGGTCAGAACAGTGAAAAACTATTTTCAACACTACAACACGCAAACAAGAGGGTACAAATAGAGAAATGTCATTTTTTCAAAAACGAGGTAGATTTCTTAGGGTATACAATCTTACAAGACGGAGTTAAGACAAATATTGACAAAATAAGAGCAGTTTCAAAATTTCCGGTCCCAAAAACGTTAAAAGATCTACGATCTTTCTTAGGCATGACAGGGTATTATAGAAGATTTATAAGAGAATATGCAAAAATAGCCAAACCACTAACCATTCTCCTCCGAGGAGAAGAAGGTCGCATATCAAAAAATAAATCAAGCAGGACAGCTATTAACTTAGACAAAGAAGCAATAAATGCTTTCGAAAAACTAAAAAATACACTCATCTCCCGAGATCAGCTTACAACCGACGCGTCAAGTTATGCAATAGGCGCAGTCTTAGAACAACACCATAGACCAATAACATTTATCTCACGTACACTCTCAAAAACCGAAGAAAATTATGCAAACAAACGAAAGAAAAATGTTAGCCATTGTGTGGGCACTTCGAAGCCTAAGACATTATCTTAAACGGAATTTTTACTTCCGAAGAGGTAATGGGAAAAATACAAAATATTTATCCCACATATTTCAGTTCATATAAAGTAAGTAGATGACGTCACGTCCGAATTACAACAAAACGAGTTAATAACTCTAGAACACAAGAGAGAGCATAGAGATGCGTAAGAAAATAAAATACAAATACTTAAGAATTATTTTTTCCCACAAGCTCAAAAAAAAATTCAAGCAATAGTTCAGTCCTGCCAGACCTGTAAAGAATCTAAATACGATAGGCATCCGCCAAAAGGCGAATTTCAATCAACACCTATCCCCAATTGTCCAGGATAAATAGTCCATGTAGATATTTATAACACAGAAAAAAACAGCATATTAACAGGTATCGACAAATTTTCCAAATACGCTGAAGTAAAAATTTTACAGTCAAGGGCAGCTGAAGATATTAAAAACCCCTTAAGAGAAATGCTTATCGCTTTCGGTATGCCGAAATGGGTAAAAATGGATAACGAACGTTCTTCAAGTTCTGCAGCTATAAAATTCATGCTAGAAGATCAACTTAAAATCTCAGTGCACACCACTGCTCCATACGCATCAACAAGTAATGGACAAGTAGAAAGGTTCCACTCGACACTATCCGAAATTTTAAGGTGCTTAAAAGAAGACAACGGGAACATGGTATTTGAAGATTTACTTTTCCAAGCGGTCCAGGAATACAACAAATCAATACATTCAGTAACAAGAGAAAAGTATATAGACATTTTTTTTAGAAACACAATAGCTAATACACCAAAAGATATAGAAAATCAACGAGAGGAAATTAGGCAGAAAATTCAAAAGAAGCAACTTTATGACCTAGAATACTACAATAAAAACAAGAACCTACCAAAACATTTCAGGCCAGGCGAAATAGTACACGTTAAAATCGATAAAAGATTAGGGTCAAAACTAACACCTAGGTATAAAAAAGAAAAAGTAGCAGAAAATAAAAACACCACCATTAAAACTCAAAGCGGAAAAATAATCCACAAAAATAATATTAAAAATACTAGAGAAACTCAGAAGCGAAGGAATTGTAGATTCTTCCCTGAATTATGGATTCGCCATCATCCTATTTGTAGTTATCGTAGGACTGATCACGCTATTCATGCGAAGGCGCAAACCAACATATGCATTACCAGCTCTAGCGAAAACAATTGAAGAGCCATCCCCTTCCGGATCTGTACTCTTTTACGTAGCGACCGAGGATAGTCGCGTTTAAGGGGGGAGGAGTTAACACCCAGAATGCTAAATGCTCACGAAATTTTTAATTTAATTTAAAATTTCCCGTATAACAAATACGCATATGTGATTGATTGGCTGAGTACAAACATTCGTGGTCTCCCGGCTGTAATTTTTGTATGCTATTTCACTTTTGTAAAGATGATGGACTGGTAAGATTTAATTCCAATGAGTCTTTTGAAAACATATATGTTGATGTAGACCTGTAATAAATGCTGTGAGCAAACAATTTTTCGGAATCATTCCATCTCATAATTCTTCCCTTCTTTTTTTCAAGAAGCATTTTTGCCAATATCTTTTTGTTTCCAGTTAAATTCATATTATAAATTGCAGAATTTCGCATTTGTTTTTTATCCGAAGTTGTTTTAAAAGTAAAATATTTATTTTGGAAAGTTTCCATTGTTTTTGGGTTTTTGTGGCACTGGCGACAAGCTTCAGCAGGGGACTGTGAGCAGTGTTTTTTTCGTGGAGGCTATCTTACAGCATTGAAATCAATTTCATCATTATTATCAATTTCATTATTATTTCAACTGTAATCTTTGATTAGGTTGCGATCTGGGATTGTTCCTTTAGTCAGATATTTTATCCCAATATCATCTGGTGAGAAATGATCTTCGCATAAAAACAGTGATGAAGTGGTCGCCACAAAATCTTCAGAAAATTTTGATTTTTCCGCCCATTTAATTAAAGTTGTTGGATCCGTTCCTGGAAACCTAAACAGCTTAGGGGCGGGAAAATTGCGCCTAGATTTTTGGCAGTGGGACCGGATGCACTTGTTTCCACTGATATGTGCTCGTTTCTTTTCGGCAATCGCCATAATTGCACTCAAATTGTCTAATTTGAACTTTTTTATCTCAAATTAATCTATTAAAAAGGAGAAATGAGATGATTGGTGACTTCTATCTTATTTTTTAGGAAAATGTAATTTCATAAAACATGAATTTTTATTTTTAAACTAGAAATGAATTTCTGTTTTCAAGGCTTCTTATAATGTTGCAGTAGAGACGTGCTACTTCCGTCGTAGCCCAAACATAAGTGTCTAAGAGTTGGCCGGCAACCATCACTCCATGCTAGGGACGGGAAATGTATGGGAATTTATGCGCACAAGCAAAAAAATAATTTTTAAAAAAATAAATGAAATTCTGTTCTTAAATGCAAAGCATTGTGGTGAACATGAACATGGAATGTTGACAAATGAAGACAAATGTTGCTAGAAGCATGTAGAGCAACACTCAAAAGCGACAAATGTTGCCAAGAACATGCTGAGCAACACTCAACAAAGGCAAATGTTGCTAGCCACATGTTGAGGAACACGCAAGTGCGCTCTTAAAATCTCTCTCTCTCTCTCTCTCTCTCTCTCAAGAAGATGAAAAAGTATACGAAGAAACTTTATTGTTTTTATGTTTATCATCCGATTTTACTCAAATTTTCAGAACCCGTCCATGTCATGTACATGTACATGTCTCTTTTGAGTGTTGCTCAACATGTTTCTAGCAACATATGTCTTCATTTGTCAACATTTTCTTTTTTCCATGTTCATGTGCTGTTTAATTTTACCCAGAATGCTTTGGGTACCGGGTATCTCACATTCGGTCACACTCGACAGAAGCTTTCCCACATGTTTTTGTATCATCCCTTTTATGATGACTAAAAATATCTTAATGATAAATCTGAATAAGTAACTTAACAAGTCCCTTTTATGATGACCAAAAATACCTTAATGATAAATCTGAACCCGGCTGTCCACTTCGAATGATAAAATCCTCCATACTGCTTCAGAGCTGCAGATATAAGGTCCATACAGATATTTTTCACTTCATAAGGTGTATGCTGAAAGTGGCTTGATCGCTAAAGCTACTAATGTGGGCGGACTATTGTGAATATCAATATCATTGTTTCGAAAATGCAAGTAAAATAAATAAATAAAACGAACGACCTTCTTTCTCATAGTTCTATGGAAGAAATTTCAAGAAAAGATGTCCAGTGATATTTTGATTCAGCGACGTTAGAAATTAGTTTCTATTGTACCCATGCAAAGCCGGGAAGGGTCTCTAGTATATATAGTTATATAACTGTTATGAAGGAAAGATTAAAAAACACATCTGTAGCATACATAAAGAACCGTTCGGTGAGAATGTATTAATCACCATAAATATATATTTAAAAAAGTTGTATTTTATTGCTTTTGATATGTATATATAATATATGTAGGTTGATTAAATCGTACAATACATTTTTTTAATGTGATACGTGAAGAAAGCCTGCAATTATATTGAAAATAATAATATTGTTTTTGGATGCAATAATTAATAAACGTTATAAAAGTATTAAATGGGAAACTACAATTATATATGTTCATGTGCTGTTTAATTTCACCCACAATGCTTTGGGTACCGTGTATCTTACAGTCGGTCACACTCGACTGTAGCTTTGAACATGGAAAAAATGAACATGGAAAAAAGGAAATTTTTACAACTGAAGACAAATATTGCTATAAAAATGTTGAGCAACACTCAAAAGAAACAAATGTTGCTAGGAACATGTTGGGCAACTCTCAAAAGCGACAAATGTTGCTAGGAACATGCTGAGCAACACCAAACAAAGACAAATGCTGCTAGGAACATGTTGAGCAACACGCACGTGCGCTCTCTCTCTCTCTCTCTCTCTCAGAAACTTTATTGTTTAATAACTTCTATGTTTATCATTCGATTTTACTCAAATTTTCAGAACACGTCCACGATTGCCTACTTGTTAAGACCGTCTATTTACTTTACGCCGAAAATCACGCATATGGCTTATATACCGTTTTTTTAAGGTTTTCGGGGGCGGAAGTGGGCGTGGCCAATTTTTCAAACAAACTTGATCTGGTGCAATAGATTCCAATGATGTCACCAAATTTTTTAACTCTAGCTCTTATAGTCTCTGAGATCTGTTGTTTCACACGGACGGACGGACAGACGGACAGACGGACAGACGGACATGGCTAAATCGACTCGGCTGGTGATGCTGATCAAGAATATATAAACTTTATGGGGTCGGAAATGCCTCCTTATGCCTGTTAAATACATTCCCGGTTGGCACTAACTTATAATACCCTTGTAACCTACAGGTACCGGGTATAAAAACGTGGGAAAGCTACAGTCGAGTGTGACCGACTGTGAGATACCCGGTACCCAAAGCATTGTGGGTAAAATTAAACAGCACATGAACGTGGAAAAAAGAAAAATGCTAGAAACATGTTGAGCAACACTCAAAAGCGACAAATGTTGCAAGGAACATTTTGAGCAACACGCACGTCCGCGCTCTCTCTCTTTCTCTCTGAAACTTTATTGCTTAATAACTTCTATGTTTATCATCCGATTTTACTCAGAACTTACGTCAGAACACGTCCACGATTGCCTACTTATTAAGACTACCTATTTACTTCACGCTGAAAATCACGCATATGGCTTATATACCGCTTTTTTAAGGTTTTCGGGGGCGGAAGTGGGCGTGGCCAAATTTTAAAACAAACTTGATCTGCGTGCAACAGATTCCAATGTTGTCACCAAATTTGGTAACTCTTGCTCTTATAGTCTCTGAGATCTGTTGTTTCACACGGACAGACAGACGGACAGACGGACATGGCTAGATCGACTCCGCTAGTGACGCTGATCAAGAATATATATACTTTATAGGGTCGGAGGTTTCTCCTTCTGTCTGTTACATACATTCTCGGTTGGCACTAACTTATAATACCCTTGTACCCTACGGGTATAAAAAGCCGACTGTTCGGGAAGTCCTCGGGTAATTTACTTCCAAAATAACGTATATTTATGCGTTCTTAGAGAAGGGACAGGTGCACATGATATTTATTTTATAACTTCTTTCTTTGTTCTAATATACCAACAAAAGAACACTTGATTGTTGCATACATCTATATGTATTATATCATAGTAATTTTTTGAACTCTCGTTGGCGGCATATAGAACCGTTTCAGAACAGTTCTTTTTAACAACCCGTTTTACAAAGTCCGACTGGACATACGGTCGTCGGCTGTCACTGTATGCGTACGAGAGAGCGGCTGGCTCTAGAGCGCTCTCTCCCTGGTTTTTGAAAAAATTTCAAGAGAGCCTGGAGCCAGCTCCTAGAGCCAGCACAAAAAAAGTGGGCAAAAAAATCGTAAGGCGTTACTCATCGTGATAATTAAAGAGTCTTTGATTTTATCAACCAGCCGACATCGGCTTCAATCGTGTCAAACCCAACTCTCGTTGGTGTTGGTGTTGGTGTAAAACTGCCAAATCGGTTATATGGCGGCTGAAATAATGCCCCAAAGTATATAAAATTTGGTAGGCCATCTAAAACACGTATAATATTTATACAGTACAAATTTCAATTTAACTGCTTCAAATTTTGAGTTTATGCCAAAAAAAACGGAAAAAATCATAGTGCAGTGGAGGTGTAGGCTGCACATAAATATATATATATATATATATATAGATAGAGCGCTCTCTCCCTGGTTTTGAAAAATTTCAAGAGAGCCTGGAGCCAGCTCCTAGAGCCAGCACAAAAAAGTGTGCAAAAATCGTAAGGCGTTACTCATCGTGATAATTAAAGAGTCTTTGATTTTATCAACCAGCCGACATCGGCTTCAATCGTGTCAAACCCAACTCTCTCGTTGGTGTTGGTGTTGGTGTAAAACTGCCAAATCGGTTATATGGCGGCTGAAATAATGCCCCAAAGTATATGAAATTTGGTAGGCCATCTAAAACACGTATAATATTTATACAGTACAAATTTCAATTTAACTGCTTCAAATTTTGAGTTTATGCCAAAAAAAAAAACGGAAAAATCATAGTGCAGTGGAGGTGTAGGCTGCACATAAATATATATATAGATGTATATGGATTATATATGGTAGTAGGGAATCTATGTTCCGTAAAGCTTACCCTCTTTAGAGGTCCAACGACGAGAGATCTCCCGGTCGAATCTTGAACTGTAGAATTGGAGTCAAATTATATTTATATTTATGTGGCATTACGAGTGTGGAATTAAAAGTAAGGTAATAAGCAAAAAAAAAATTTGATAAAATAAGTATCAAAAATGTAACTCGGGGAGCTGAGTCGCCGCTGATTTTGTGACGATAGTGTCGTTGATTAACCTCGGCGGATGTAGGGAGGATTGCACGTTTGCATATACATTAAAAGTGTTTATATATAAATAAATATATTTTTTTTTTTGTGTGATTGCATGGAGTCAGCATTTACTGCTCAAATATGGATTGAGCTCTGGGAGATTTAAGCACTGGGGCTAAACACTTCAATTACGATAAAATAAGTATCAAATATGTAACTCGGGGAACTGAGTCGCCGCTGAGTTTGCGACGATAGTGTTGTTGATTAACCTCGGCGGGTGTAGGGAGGATTGCACGTTTGCATATACATTAAAAGTGTTTATATATAAATAAATATTTATTTATACCCGGTACCCATAGGGTACAAGGGTATTACAAGTTAGTGCCAATCGAGAATGTATGTAACAGGCAGAAGGAGGCATCTCCGACCCCATAAAGTATATATATTCTTGATCAGCATCACCAGCCGAGTCGATTTAGCCATGTCCGTCTGTCCGTCTGTCCGTCTGTCCGTCCGTCCGTGTGAAACAACAGATCTCAGAGACTATAAGAGCTAGAGTTACCAAATTTGGTAACTCAAAAATTATAAAAAACGTAAAATAGGCTATACATGTTATTTTCGGGTTAAAGTTAATAGATACAATAAATGAATAGGTTTGAGCGGACGTTTTCTGAAAATTTCAGTAAAAGCGGAAACATGGGAGATATTAGCAATAAGGTTAGAATTTTAAAACACCCCCCTAAGACGCTGCTATTGCAAGTTGCGCAGCCTGTAGCCGTCTAGGTCGTAGGTTCGAGCCCCGACCGCGCCAATACTTTTTTTTTTTCTGTTTTTTTTTTTTAATTTCTTTTTTTAATTTCTTAATTTTCCTTTGTTATTATACCCGGAGAACAACTAGAACAAAATTTTAGAATAAAAATACAAAAAGAAAATATTTTGTTTTTTTGTTGGATTGAGCTCGGGCCAATTTTGCAGAACGTAAATGCATCGGCTGCTTAGACAACTGGGCCACTACCTATATTTCATATGAAGCGCCATTTTCATACTAAGTATGCTTCAACAACTGTTAACCTAATTTTGGCAGAACTGAAATAAAATTGCCAGCGATTGTTAACATCTAATAGCTTCTACATTTTTTTAATGATACTTTTTACTTTTTATTGTAATAAAAAAGTGTGTGTGAAGGAGAAAAAAGAATGACTGTTTACCAAAAAAATTGCGCCAAACTACAGAAAAGAACGAGCTTGACCAAGAAATGACAAAGAATAACAAAATTCACTTTTATAGCCCAACTTTGCCGAACTGATATAAGATGTATTATTTAAATAAAGAGGAGAAAAAATGAATAAGAATCGGAAATAAAAATGTAAACAATTTTTTTTGGCATGAGCGGGATTAGAACTCAGAACTTTCTTGCATAGAAAATGAATGGCCATCGCTTAGACGCCACGGCTATGCTCCATCTTCAGGAATACACAGCGATTGTTACTTCTAATCCTCACACTTTTTCAATCAGAAGGCGGTTTGTTTATTGTAATATAGATGCACAAAACAAGTGTGTGTGAAAGAGAATAAAGATCGACTGCTGACCAAAAAAATTTCGCCAAGCTACAGAAAAGAACGAGCGTGACCAAGAAATGATAAAAAATAACAAAATTTACTTTTATACCCCAACTTTGCCGAAAAAATGAATAGGAATCTGAATTAAAAATTAAAAAAAATTAATTCTTTTGCATGGGCGGGTTTAGAACTCAGAACTTTCTTGCATAAAAAGCGCTTGCCCACCGCTTAGACGTCTGGGCTATGCTCTATGTTGCGTTATGGACAGCGATTGTTACTTCTAATAGCTTTCACACTTTTCAATAAGAAGTCGATTTGTTTCTTGTAATAGAATGAAATTGTAATAAATGAATAAATGGTTTACCCATTTATTTGCAATGGCCCCCCCGTGGTGTGCACTGGGTCCCAATTTAATATATGACAAATAATTTATTTAGTTAATTTGCTAATTTGATGGCAATTAGTTGTTTTCCGACAACCAAGAACGACATGAGGTGAGGTTAGGTTAAACCAGACGGCCCTCTCGGGGCCCCTGCATATGCAAAATGCAATATGCAATATGACGCTTAGTTGTCCGGATGGCTAAGTATGAACCTATAATTTAGGCGATAATTTAGGAGGTTTTAAAGTCCTTAAGGATCCAGTTTTTTTCCCGCGATAACAAGTATTTTACAGTGACAGTGACCCGTGAGGATTCTTACTAACAGTCTGCAGTCTTTCCGTGGTAGATGCAGTAAGTAAATGGCTGAGTTTTTCGTTGCGGTTTTGCTGATGATTTTTGAGATTTTTTGCCTAGTTACCATCGATGCCCATGTGGCTGGGAACCCTGTACGCTGACGACTGCATGGATCTTATCGACGCTTGACTGTCTACTGTCTGCGCGGCCTCCACCGCTATCCTAAAGGCGAAGACTTCCGCCTGGAATATGTATCCAATGTGCATATGCTTTGTCTCGTTTAGCTATAGCTCTCTTAATGTCATTATTAAACCAAGAATTTATTGAAATCTTGACCCGTTTTTCCCTAATAGGTACGTGTCTGTTGTAAAGATATTCAATGTTAGCGTTTAGAAAGTTAAATTGAGAATCTGTTGATGGAAACCCGTAAATGTTATTCTAATTACAGTGGCAGACGTCATAGTTTAGCATATTATAGTCAATATTTCTAAAGTCTCTATATTTAAAGGTTTGCTCAGTGCGGTCAATTTGAACGTTGTAAGTCAAGAAAATAAGGTAATTTTTTGAGAAATTCGGCACAGCGATTTTGTCATAAAGGAGAACTTTGTCATTATCGTCAACAAACACAACATCAAGCAAGGTATTCACCGTGCTGGTGTAATGGGTTAACATCACAGAGTTTACAATTTTTACTCCTAAAGATTCCATATCATCACGTTAGTTTAATTCGTCCAAAATTTTACTGTTTAGGTCACCTGCCAGAATTATGTCAGTATATCTATAAGAAAGGCTTGCTACTGCGTTGATAATAGTCAAGTAATTAGTCAGTTTGTTGGGTCTATACATGCAGCTGATTAATACCCTTGATCTGCTATTTCTTACATTAATTAGCTCAAGAAAAATATATTCAGTGGGATCATCAGCCGATTATATTACTAACTACTTTGCATTTAATGTTTGATCTGACATGTATTGCCACTCCTCCTGCATGCCCTACACGATCCGAGCGGTAAAGATTATATCCAGAGCATTCATACAATTTACTATTTGATGTTGCAAGAAACCAAGTTTCCAAGGCGCAAATAATATCTATATTCGAATTGATAAATAGATACCTAAACTCTTCCATTTTGTTACACAAACTCTGGGAATTTATGTGACATATTTCAAGACCATTCTTTTGATTACTTAAAATACAAACCAACGCATAGCTAGTCATATTGGACATCTCTAATATTAAAATTTGAAACAATCAAAATCAACAAAATTATTGGCACATTAAAAACACACACAGAAAACATAAAAAATACTCCTATCGAATGAACTCTTAGAGAGACGAAAATTACTAAAAGAGATAATAAATTACTCTTAAAAGCTAAGAATAATATTTGGACAATGGAAATAAAAGAGAGATTATTGGCGAAAACTATTATTAGCAGCAGCATGGGAGGTACCTTCGGCGAGCGGAGTGCCAATTGCGGGAGAGTGCCAATTCAGCGCCAGTGATCGACGAAAGCTCATCGGGATGCTGGATGATGTACACATCATCTCTCCCACTGCACTTCACGTGCACAATCCCACGTCTCGTAAATACAGCTGCGAGAAATTTGTGCTTTTTCATACGAAGGGCTTCTTTGAAGATAAGGAAATTACCTCTCGAGAGTTGCTCGTTTACATAAAGCGCAGCCGGCGAGTCAAAACCCAACAGGTGTATGCTCAGTTGTTGTTTTGTTGAGCGTCGGTAATCACCTAGCGCGCGAATAAGTGAAACCTTTTCCCTCGTGGACTGCAATTTTATAATAATTGGTGGGTCAACCAGAGTGTGCTGTGATTTTCGGACCCGGAAAATGTCGCGGACTCTCGGGGCAGGGACAAGGTTCATCGCAAAGCACAGCTTATTGAATAGCGGCCGCAATTTTTCTCCTTCAACAAAGGGAACCCCGTGCATTCGCACTGCACACGCCTCGCTTTCGGCCCGCTGTGCGTCAAGCCTACCTTGCACAGAGCAAACTTGGGATTTCAGGGAGCGCAGCTCCTCAACTTCCCGCTTCAATTGCGACATGCGATCCGCCATCTGTTTCATCTCTGTGGTGACACCCAGGAGCCGTTCCTGCAGCACTCCGAGCATCCTCTCCTCGACCTCGCGGATGGTGGATTTTATGAGCTGGGCTTGCTCATCGAAGCGACTGTTCATGGCCGCGATCAGCATTGGTGGGGCTGCGTCATGTGTGGCATCGGAGGGGCGACCTCGCTTAGCACCAGAAGTTTCCTTCATGCGCTTTCCCTCTGGCAGAACCATTTTTTCTTCTTCTTTGTGAGTGTTGTGCTTTGTGTTTATGGTTCTCCTTCCTTCTTCCCTTGTGCTTGATTGTTTTCGCTGTTGCGTTTTTAAGTGTTTCTTTGAGCGGGTTTTAGTTTGTTTGTATGTCTTAGCGTGCGTTTAAAGATTAATTTTCACTTTAAATACTTTTATTGTGCTTTTCAAAGAATTTTTAATTAATTTCGATTCGTAGGTGCAAAAACTTTGTTAAAAAAAATACAAATGATTTGCGAAAATATATTTGAAATTTAATTCTTTTCGGGGAGCGCAGGAAAACACGTCTGATTTACACAATGGCGTTTGATTTATAGCGACATGTTTCCTGCAGGAACTAGGCGTTGTGCTGCCTTTCCTGCAGTAAGTTGCGCGTGGATATCTATGGGGTCGATTCCGAGTATAGATTCGAGCGCTTTTGTTGGGGTAGACCTCAGCGCCCCTGATATGCAGAGCAGTGCCTGCCGCTGAGTTTTCTCCATAAGGCTGTTTTCCGTGGCTTGCCACCACAATAAGACACAATACAGCAGAGTCAGACGCACCACCGATATGTAAATCCAATGCATTAAAGCAGGTGATAGGCCCCATATGCAGCTAAGCATCTTCTTGGATGCGTATAGCGCTATGGTGGCCTTTTTCACCCTCTCCATTATATGGGGTTTCCATGCTAGCTTGCTGTCTAGAACTAAGCCGAGGTATTTGGCTTGTGTGTTTCGAGGTCAGCCTGGTTGAGTTGACTTTCGGGGGGATCCATAGCGGTACCTTGTATCTCTTGGTAAAGAGAATGAGGTCCATCTTGTCCGCGTTAATACTGAGTCCTGTTATTTTTGGGGCTTTCCTTTCGAATCTCTTGATAAGATCGTCGACCACCATATTCCATATGAGGAGCGACAGAACTCCACCTTGTGGTTTGCCTCTGTGCGCCCACTTCACAATGGATCTTACCCGCTTACAACTTAGAAGGTTCCTTATCAAGAGGTTGATGGCAGGGTGCGTACTGGTCGCTTCTTGGCGCTCCATTATTGCTTCAGTCTTGACGTTGTTAAATGCACCGGATATGTCCACAAACACTCCGAGAGCATACCTTTTATGTAGGGCTCTCTTTATTGTGGATACTAACTATTGCAGTGCCGTTTCTACTGATTTCTCTTTGGTGTAGGCATGCTGTTCGGTTGACCTTAGTTTCACCTACATCATTTCTAAAGTGTAGATCCAACAGCTTTTCGAGTGTTTTTATTAGAAATTGTGTGAGGCTTATCGGTCTGTTATACTTGGGGCTGATGAAGCTGCATTTTCCTCCTTTTGGAGGAGGACAATCCAAAAGGTCCTCCATTGGATAGGGATACAGCCCGTGCTTAAGCAAATTGGGTTTATTGCAGAGAGCCATGGGGTAGCACGGCCTGACATATTCCGTCTAGTCAAGGTGCTTTTATACCCGCGATGGAGACTATATCCCAGTGAATTCTTCTAGAGGATAATAGATCAGTTAGGGGGGTTTCTTCTTCAGTTACTAGGGCCTGATGCACATAAGCATCAGAAACCGGCGTGCATCCTGGGAAGTGTGATTGCGTTAGTGCTGTTAGGGCTTCTTTGCTGCCCTCAGTCCACTGTCCGACGCCGCGTTTAAGCTGACTCTGTACGGTAGGTTGCTTTGCTAACAACTTCCGGAGTCTAGCCATTTCTGGGACCGTCTCGATATTGGAGAAAAAGCTTCTTCACGAGTTTCTTTGCGCCCTGCATAGTTCCTTCTTGTATTCCATGAGTAGGGCTTTGTATTCCTCATTGAGGATATCATTTTCGTCTGATTGGCAATTCTGAAAATTTCTCTGAGGTTGTTCCTTTAGTGCGATAGGTCCTTGTTCCACCTTTTAGTTCTCGATACTGGGCATGATGCGTGGTACGCTTCAAGTAATTCCTTGGAAAGGGTTCCTAGGGACGATTCTATGTCTGCCGCGGATTTAACTACGCCCGACCGAGTAGCGACCCTTGTCGTGTTTGTCTTTTCAAACTTTTCCCAGTTTGTATTCCGCTGGTTTCTGTATAAATTCGAACAGAATGTACTTGTGGTCTAAGAAGGATGGTCTCTGAACGACTCTCCATCCCGATACCGGAGTACTTTGTCCCGTAAAGAGTCTTATACCTAGTACGCTTGACGTGGAGTGAAGTGGAGCCCAAATATGTGTGCTCCCCCCCCCCCCACGTTTGTCACAGATAAGTTGGTGAAAAGTATAAATTCTAAGAGTGACTATGTTAGGTACGCCGTTTCTGGCCAATGTCGGCGGAATATTTTCGCAGATGAAAATAAAGGGGTAGCAATATCCAAGCTCCAGACACGGACACTGCTAAAATGCGCACACAATCCAACTGGAACTCCAGCCGATGGGTGCAAAGAAGGGGCGGAAATGGTGATCCGGTGATCCATAGCCGAAACTTGGAATACCCTTGGGTATAAAAACCCCGGATTACCAGTACTAAGGTTTTGTTAGGGAGCTAAAAGCTGGAAGCCGACGAGGAGATTCTCTGCCTCTAATGCTAGTGCCCTATCTGTTAGTGAAGTGAATAGCCGCCGTACTCAAACACTGCCGAAATAAATCCATATTTGAGCAGTAAATACTGACCCCATCCAATCACAAAAATATATGAATGTATTTAATTTATATGCAAATTTGCACTCCCCTCTCTACCCCTGGAAAGTGAATAAAAGTGAAGACGACTCCATTGTGGAATAACCAGCGGCAACTCAGCTCTCCGAGCTTAATGTTACTTAAGTTTTGTTTATCACTTTTTTTTTATGTATAAATTTTACATTTAAACCAACATTTTTAAATACACCTAAACATGACTATATGTTTTCCAATTTCTACAGCCCAAGATTCGACCGGGAGATCTCTCGTCGTTGGACCTGTAAAAAGGGTAAGTTCTACAGAACATAGATTTCCCACGAACAATTCTAAACATATATAAATATATATACTAGCAATCCCATAGCAGCTTCGCTCACTGTAAACATAATATTGCCCTGAGGAAAGTATTATAACATTTGGTCAGATATTTATGTTTCTTATAATTGATATATATAATTGATACATATACTTTCACACTGCGCTGCAAAATGTACTAAATCATTAAAATAAAAAAAAAAAACAAGAAATACAAAAAAGCTATAGTCGCGTGTTCTCGACGGTGAGATACCCGGTACCCAAACTTTCACTTCCCGAACAAACACTCAGTCGAACTAGAACAATCATTAATTAAAACTGTTCGCAATAAAAATTACGCTTTTTAAACTATTTATAAGCTTAATATCTGAAAACTCGACGAAACACCAATACTCGCTCGATCGCAGCTAACGAATAATATTTTTTGACGCGTGCCGAATGAAAAGTCATTGGCTCTCCTTTTTGCTTTTAAGAGAAAAAGTGTTCAAGATATTTACTGCGACAATTGCCGTAAATTACATAACATAGGCTGTAGCCTAGAGGTCTAAGTGCCAGGCATTAGTTCAACTCACGCTCATTCCAAAGAACTTATTTTATTATTTTTTTTTTACTTTCATTTTTAGTATTTTCTTTTTATTCAATTAATTCATTTTATTTCTGTTTTACCGAATTTGTTTAAAGCAACGAAATTGAACTAAGTGAATATAGCTACTTTTTGTCATTTCTTGCTCACGCTCTTTCTGTTCTTTCATTTTTTTGTCAACAGTTGTCAAAGCATAGTTAGTGTGAAAACGGCCGATCCATACGTAATATCAGTAAGATCGCCTCGAGTTTAATTCCGACAAAAACAAAAATTATTATATTTTTATACCCTTGCAGAGGGTATTATAATTTTGCCATGATATTTGCAACGCAGTGAAGAACGCATCTCCGACCCCATAAAGTATATATATTCTTGATCAGCATCACCAGCCAAGTCGATCTAGCCATGTCCGTCTGTCTGTCTGTCGGTTTGTACGCGAAATAGTCTCTCAGTTTTTGAGATATCGAGCTAAAACTTCCATTAGGTGTCTGGTAGACCCTATCTTTAAATTGCCACTATATTGCCGATACATTCAGTAGGATCTTCCATTCAAGACATATTCCAACTTGATCTTTATTTTTGATTTGTATAATAAAAATCAAAAAATAACTCTTACTGTTTGAAGTTTGTATACCCCTGTAGTCTGCAATTGGATCACTTAAAATCGATCCATTTTGGTAAAATTGAAAAATATCGAATTTGGTAAATTTGTATAATTTGTACCTATACGTTTTGTATTTTACATGTTGAATTTTTCATATAAATCGATCGATCTTTCTATGGCAGCTATATGATATAGTGGTTTGATCATAAAGAAATTAAACCCGTCATAATAATAAATAAATAATTCAAGTACGTTGAAAAACAGAGAAGCTATAATTTTTTTTACATTAATTTCGCCATCATTCCTATGGCAGCTATAGGATACAGTTTTCCGATTTTGACCATTCCGACATATGTATATACTGCTTGCAAAAGAAATAAGACTATGCTGCCGATAGCTCAAAAACTAAGAGACTAGTTCGCGTAGAAACCGACAGACAGACGGATATGGCTAGATCGACTCGGCTGGTGATGCTGATCAAGAATATACTCTACGAGGTCGGAGATGCCTCCTTTACTGGATTGCCAATATCATGGCAAAATTATAAGGGAATACATATTAAAAACAAAAGTTATTTTTTTATTTTAATTTTTAAAATTAAATACAATAATTATTTGTAATTTTTGTTTTTAAAAACATATTTAAAAGTTATAATTGATTTTTATAATATAATATAATATAATAAAACTTATATTTAAATTAAATTAAATTTTTAACCACAGTGTTAGGAAACTGATTGCATCATACACTCAGCATTTCCAGTTCACAGAATTTTAATGGGATTTAACGTTTTAGTAACGGTGGCCTGAACATCGGCATCAAAGATTCTCAACGCTTAGTTGAGTTTTTTCATAATTTTTTTGGTGTAATATTTTTACAAGCCCATATGCAATTAAACCAAAGGCTGTGTTTCTTTGGCTTCAGTGGAATTGAAGTGTTGGCTTTTTACTGACATTGTGCTTATATTAAAATTTCGTTTTTTAAAAAACCCACAACAATTATATATACATTATATTTTTAAGGCGTGCTCTAAACGCTCCATTAAGTGACTTAAGTAGCATGCGCATTAAACTGGTCATATAAGTATAAAATCTATAAAGGAAAGTGAATTGCCGGCAGCGTGCCAAATACTGGCCTGAGGTCTTGCCAAACGGTTTTAAATTCATGTACAGGTAAAGCTTATATAATTCAATCAATTACATATATTCAGTATGTTCCCTACAGCAAAATGTTTCGAATTGGCGCTGTGCTCTTGATTATCTGCACCTGCAGTACACTGTCTGCGGACATCCTAATGGCAACACAAGGTAACTATATCTTAGGATATACGCAAATTTTTCAGATAACTTTTAATGTTTGAAAAACATTAAGATTCTTGCAATACTTTTTTCAGGCGGTACAAAGTCTCACAAAATACCTTTTTGGGAGCTGGCTAAAGGGCTAATCGCCAGGTATGTACATATGTATAGTTAACTCAAGAAGATCGTCTTGAAAAGTGATTAAAGAAGTACTTAAGTTGGAAGTTACCTTATTAAAAATAATGTGTTCTTATAATAGATAGAAAACGTAGCTGACAGATATATGTATGTATAAATAATGAAATACATAACATACATAAGTCACATAATACAATGGTATAAGAAGTCCAATATAGTATATATATGTATATAAGCAATTGGAAAATATAAAAACAATATTAAGTTCTATTTGATACTAGCTGACTCGGCGAACTCCGTTTCGCCACCAGATGGCTTCGTTTTATGTAGCATTTCGTTTGGTGATTAAAAGATGAAGAACAATTTTTTTTGTTTTATATTTGAAAAGGAAAAATTTTATTTCATTTCACAACAGTAACGCATTCATTTCGATTACAAAAATGAAGTGTTATAAAAGTGTTAGTTAAACTTTTCTAAGTAAATGAAAGTGAATCCAAAGTAAATACTGAATCGAAGCGTTATACGTGTCCGCAAATTATCCGTTTTATTAAAGTGCTCTTTGGTTAACCCATGGCATTCGTTCCAATGCTGTTTTGAACATATTAACCACAGCATTATTAGCGTGAAAAAATGCTTGCAACTGTTAAATATTTCGCCTCTTTAACTGTTGTATTCCCTGTATATTGCTGATCCACCATCGACGAAATGAAATATATTTGCAGAAATTGATGCGGTTCATCTGGTGTTGGCACCACTGAACCATGCAAATGATCCTTGTATATCCTTGATATCCTTGTAGCTGTAATTGCAAACAATCATTTGTTGAAGAATACGGTGTAACTTCTGATCGTGTGATAATACAGTGTGTGGTGTATATGTAGTTGTTATGTGTTGCAATTCATTGTGTTGGTGTGAGTGATTGGTAATGTGTGTTGTATCTTTTACCTTGCAAGTCGGCATGAAGCCGCCTTCTCGAATGATATTAACCCCAAAAGAAGTCATGCGAAAGCAGTTATTGTATTCAAGGACATGTTGAAGAAAATGGATGGAATCGGGAACAGTTCCATCGAACAATGGTTTCAGTGGCTGTGGTGGTGTAAGTAATGGATCCAGTTTGACTTTTCCAGTTGCGCAGCACAATCCAGTCGTTTCTCTTTTGAGCTTTTACGCATTGCAATATCGGCATATAGTCGTCATTGATCCAAAATTTGCATTATCACTGAAGTTCGCAGTGGGATCATATTGGAATGCCCAGCGATTGTATGATGCCAATGATCTTTTCTCTTATTATATTTTGTCTTTCTTCGCTTAAGTTCTGTGTTCGCACGTCGTCCTCTAGGCATTTTGGACTATGGACAGAGTGGTGAATTTAACCTCAAATGCACGATCCACATAATTTACTTATTTCAACTTCCCAACTTAAAGACAAATCCCTGCAGTTGCAATTGAATAAAAATTTGCACAATATACGTGATTGATTAATGGTTTCCAATTGAAATATTAGGAAACGAATAACTTATTTTTTAAAATTTTTTTTTACAATTTCATAGTAAACAAAATACCGTTTTGTCACATGAAATTAACTGAGCAGAGAAGAATGAGTAGCTGTCAAACATTGTACCACGGACCGCATGCTGTATATTAGAGATGGCACTGCATGTAAAGAAAGATTTTCCCGCTTGAGTCGCGAAAGTATCGCGGAAGAAGCGCGGAAGAGTCGCTGAAGTATCGCGGCAGTATCGCGGAAGAGTCGCGGAAGTATCGCGGAAGTACCGCGGAAGTATCGCGGAAGAGTCGCGGAAGTATCGCGGAAGAGTCGCGAAAGTATCGCGGAAGAATCGCGGAAGAGTCGCGGACATATTGCGTCCATCATTTCAATGTATCCGTACATTAATAATTTGAGCCAAAACAGCACGACGTATTCGTGAATACCTTGAAAGATTCACTACAGGTACGGGGTCAACAGATCTATTTCGTGCATGACCTGCATCTGCACTCCGTGATCGTCTTTGTAATACCCCATTTGTACTACGCGTTTGCCTTCCTATATTTTGTCGCCTTAGTCTTGAGAAAATAAGGAAAGTACACGCACATATATATAGTACACTTTAACAGTTTTAGACTCACCATTTATATAAACGACAAAAAATGTTTGACGAAAATCACCTGACAATAATATCAAAGCAGCCGTTTTAGTTAGAAAATGTTTGTATGTGAAAAAGAAAAGGGCTGTTTTTAGGGGTTTCCCGGCAATTATTCGAATATTCCGTAAGAACCATCCTTGGACTTCAACGAACATTTTAAAAAAAGAATTGACCAAATTGGTCCAGGCGTTGTTGAGTTCTGCGCTTAGCAAGACATTTTGCGATTCATTTTTATATACAAGATAAGATATGTATATATATTTAAAGATCGAAATTCCTGAAGAAATCTATGAGCTTCATTGTATACCAGAGACCGGAAGAGGTGCACCGCAACTACAAGTACACCGCACTCATACATGGTATTTTCCAAGCAAGAGTTAAAAAAGTGTTGTGTACGGCTAATCGAGTGGCGGATGATCCTATCGATAGGCTTGAAAGTAGGAGGGAATAGTTCCGATCTATCGGTAGCGATCTAGCCATAAGCTGATCGTTCGGTGGGAACGGGGCTGCCAACCAAAACCAAAATGGGACTTTCGCAACACTGCGAAAAGGTTCGTTCCCCCGATCCGAAAGGAAATACGGAGAATAACAGAGTTCGAACTCGTAAGTTTTCGAGCTTGCGCTTCCTCTGTTGTACTAAGCAAAGGAGATTTGAGTGCCGAAACGTTAAGCAGTGCGGTTCAGCGGCTTAAACAAGTGTTTAAATGACAAAAAACTTATTATGAGAACCGCCTCGCATTGCCGCTCAGTGAATTTAATTTAATAAATACTATATTCAAATAAATTGGAAGCGGAATCGAACATTGGGAAGCTGGATCGGCAAGCCGTATAAGAAGCCGACCAGACCCAGTATCTCAAGGAGGAGAACGCCAGTCCTTTTTCCCGCCCTGGCGATTTTTTTTTTGATGGCCTCAAAATTTTTTTTACGTGCGGCCTGATATGGATGTTATGGATTTTTGTTGGCTGCCTTTTTATTTTTTTTTGAGCTGCCAAAGCTAATGGGCGTGAACTTTCTGTCGGCACTGTGGCGGCTATACAGCAAAAGTTGCGGCGATTGAGCATTTTTTATTGCTGCGGAGAACCGACACGCCTTCAGAGAGGTGGCACCGGGAGCCACCAAAGGCTTCAGTCATTTTATTTTTTAGTTTTTAGTCTGTTTAATTCTACCCGGTACCCATAGGGTAGAAGGGTATTATAAGATAGTGCCAACCGAGAATGTTTGTAACACCAGCTGAGTCGATTTAGCCATTTTCTTCTGTCCGTCCGTCCGTCCATGTGAAACAACAGATCCTAGAGACTAAAAGAGCTAGAGTTACCCAATTTGGTGACAACATTGGAATCTGTTGCACGCAGATCAAGTTTGTTTTAAAATTTGGCCTCGCCCACATCCGCTCCGAAAATCATAAAAAACGTTATTTAAGCTATAGTCGTAATATTCGAATTAAAGTAAATACATAAACTAAATAAAAATTATTGTGCAGTCGTTGTCTGAAAATTTGAGTAAAATCGGATAATAAATCTGGGAGTTATTAGGCAATAAAGTGGAAATTTTAAGACAGGGTCTACCTGACAACTAATGCTTGTTGCGAACCGGGTCCGTTGCATGTTGCCGACCGGGTCGAGGGTTCGATCCCAGGCGCTTGCGATATTTTCTTACCTCTTGTTCTTCAATATTTTTATGTTACAATAATTATTTTTTTTCAACTATTGAATAAAAGAAAACAAAAAGTGTAAGCTAAAAAAATAAAAATAAGAAAAAATAATAATAATTTTAGACAATTTTAGACGCTTAGGCAACTGGTCCATACTCTTTCATACTAACTATGCTTTGAAAGAGCTTGAGCAAGAAATTACAAAAAATATCCAAAATTACTTTGTTCAATTTTGTTGCATTAAACAAATTAGAAAAAAACTGAAATTAAATGTATTAATTGAATAAAAAGAATATGAAGTAGACATCTGCATGAGTGGCAAAAAAATCACATTCAAATGCACAAAGCTCAAAATGAGTTGAGTGAATTTGAAGCAAAGCCAAACTGAATTGCATGAGTTGAGTCGCTTACGTACGACTCAGATGCACAAAGAATAGAGAAAGAGAAACGAATGGAATGAAGTGAGAACTCTGAAAACTGAGACGCTGAATTCGAATGATTCGAGTTGCAACTGCAAATACACTAAACATCAAACTAAGAACAAAATAAAAATAACGCGGACTACAAATACATACAGATACACATTTGTCGGCTTCTTTTATTGAGGTGTCCATGTTTGCGTCTGCAGTTGCGTCTGTTTGCGAACTGAAGGTGGTCCCTGAAAATTCGAATTCCTACACAACAACTCGAATGATTCGAATATAACATGCATTGCCAAATACATTCATTTCATTTTTCGCTTCATTCCTACTCATTCATTTCGTTCAACGTCCCAAGCTATGAAGCAAAACGGGAACGCATACTCATACAACGTCGTTTCATTTCTTGCATTCCACTCATTCCATTCCATTTCATTCGAATGTACTCAATGAAACGTATGTTGTGAGTGGTTTCATGCAGATGTCTAATATGAAGGTAAAAAAAAATAGAATAAAAAAAGTTTTTTGGAATGAGCGGAAGTTGAACTCACGCTGTTCTTGCCCGGTAGTTAGACCTCTAGGCTACAGCCTATGTTATTTAATTTGCGGCAAATGTCGCACTAAATATCTTTAACACTTTTTCTCTAAAAAGCGCTCATACAGGTGGGACCCAAAAATCGTTAGTTAAATGTGGGAGTCCAAAATGTCCAAAAATATCTATTAATGTTTTTTTTTTTATTATTTGTCAACAAATTTTAAATCGGGTTTGTCCGTCTTGTAAAGGAACATATACTGTGTTAAAGATAGCTAAGGACTAAGACGGTTACCTTAAGGGGCTACCGTGATCTGGAGTAGAGCTGGGTAATAATCGATTCTTAGTGCATCAATTTTTTTCGATCTTTTAAAAAAAAAAACGATTAAATCGATTAGGTTAAGTTTAAGAACATAAATAACAAAATAATTTGTTTTCATAACATAAAAAGCGAACAAAAATTACGTTTCCAGAAATGGTTACACAGCCAAAAGCCACTGATTCTTGCTTGTAAACAGAAGCTTGTTTACAGTTTTTGGTTTTAGAGCGGCGCGTCTATCTGTTATATTCTTTTTCACAGAGATGGAATTTAGCTGATGAATGCTTCACGATACATCGGTTCTACCAAAACAGAAATGATGTTTGAACGAAAATAAAAGAATCGATAGTATCGATTATAGAATTGATTCCCAGCTGTAGTCTGGAGGGCTAAAAAAAGGCCTATTTTCGTGATTTTATTCAAGGATCCTGCGATATTTTTACAATTTGTTTGTAGAATATTATAATATAATATTTCAACTACAATCTGTCAAATTTTGAAAAAAATATATTAAAAAACGAGAAAGAAAGCTAACTTCGGTAAACCGATGTTTGTATACCCTTGCAGTCTGCAATTGGATCATTGAAAATCGATCCATTTTGGTAATGTTAAAAAAAAATGTCAAATTATGTAAATTTTGTACATTTTACATTTTACATGTAGTATTTTACATTTTCATATAAATCGACCGATCCCTTCTATGGCAGCTATATGATATAGTTGTCCGATCTTAATGAAATTAAAACCGTAATTCTAAAACTATAAAAAACGACTATATCTCGAAGTTTATAGAAATTCGTTAAAAAACACAGAAGTTAAAATTTTGTTTACATTAATTTCGCCATCATTCCTATGGCAGCTATAGGATATAGTGGTCCGATTTTGGCCGTTCCGACATATATACTGCGTGCTAAAGGAATAAGACTATGCTAAGCTCAGCCCGATAGCTCAAAAACTGACAGACTAGTTCGCGTAGAAACCGACAGACAGACAGACGGACATGGCTAGATCGACTCGGCTGGTGATGCTGATCAAGAATATATATACTTTATGGGGTCTGAGATGCCTCCTTCACTGCGTTGCAAATATAATGGCAAAATTATAATACCCTCTGCAAAGTTATAATGAGCCGTTGAGAATACCTGAATGGTGACCACCTCAAAAACAGTGCCTTGGTGGTAGTTATCTTTTTTCCGTCAATTTTCATCTAAAATCAAAAATCCAAAGTTTTTCTTTTAGTGTATGTGGCTTTCTTGTCTTTGAATGAAGGATTTTTATTTTTATTAAAAAGTGCATTTTTTGAAATTTTTTTTTATAAAAAATGTAATTTTTTGCATACATTTTCACCCTATTTTGGCCTATAAAATAAGTTGTAATTAAAATAATAAAAATCCTTCGTTCAAAGAAAACAAAAACATGTCTAAAACAAATGTTCAAAAGGAGAATTAAATCGATGGAATAGTTTTCGAGAAAATGCAACTAACGACTTCAGAAAAACTTCAAAAAAAAGTTTTTGAGAAAAACGCGTTTAAAGGCCCAATTGCCTATTATGACGCATTCGTCACACTGTGCTTTAAATTTCTCCCATTCCTAAAATTTTCCTCTGAGCGACTTTAAATTTTTGGACAACATTCCTCTCACATTTTTATTATTATATAAACATTTTTGGGAAAAATGAGTTTTTTGAAGTGTCAAGACCAGGATAACCCCTTTAATATGGAGTGGGAGAGAGGACCTATGTGTTAGAATGGCCACAGCTCTTTTAAGCTGAATACCCGCTCAGGGCAACGTAAGGTTTGGGAGTTATTAAGCCTTGAAAAGTGCCGATTCAAGCAGTGCATGATACTTTGACGTGATGATGGATACTTTTCAGTCTCGGGCTAGTAATGTACCGGTTCAGATTTATCAGAATCAATGGCTTTTATTCGCCGCCACAAAAAAAAGTTCGATTTTTGTCTACCTGTGATATCATTAATGAACTGAAATTAATATTACAAGCAACACTCTACTAACATTAAAAGCGATTAAAAAAAATTATTTTTTTTATATGTAATTATTATTATTTTAACAGACCTGCTAAATTTTTATTAAATATTATTATTTACTGCTCAAATTTTATTAAGAGACTATCTCCTGAAAAGTCAAAGAAACTTTAGGAAAGCACATCTCTTACCATTTGCCCCGACCGCGTTTTGAACTCTTGATCAGATCAACTGGTTGGCAACGCGCACGCCTTAACCGCTACGCCATTCATCTGCGTACGCGTGACAGCCTTAAGAAGTCATTTGAGGAAACTTTGTTGAAATCGGATTTAATTACCTTTTCTTTTTAATCGAAGGGCTTAAAAAACAAAAAAAATATTTAAGGGGTTTAACCAATTTAAATAAAAAGCAATTTCGGTAAAAAAAAATTTTCATTGCCCTAATCCGGAGTCGAACCGCCCTCCTCTTGTAGATCGACAAATGCACAATCCATTAGTGCTCTGAGCTACGAAATCCGCAAAACTATCACAAACGAGTCCGTTTAAGAACATTTAGCGAGACTTCTGTAAACGCTCGCTTACTTGTAACGTTTCCGAGCACGCATACGAACCTTTCTGCTATAGTCTCGCTTTTATATCGCCTGCTGGTCCACTGGGTAGTTAGTTTTGACTGTTTCGTGTTTTAGTGGGTCGGGTTAAGATATCCACGACCCAAACCAATGAGCTAGCCGAGACATGGCCCAAGCCGATGGCTACACGCTTAGGACCAGTGTTGATCATAACAAAAACAGCCCAAAAATGGTGCGGTGTTTTTTTCTTTCTTCTCTGTTTCGTATGCGGTGTCAAGAATGATCGCCAAGAATTGATGCGATGCACTGTGGATGCAAAAACAACCCTTAACCCTCTTAAGTTTTTATGGTGTCAAGTGTTCTCGCACCGTACTTTTGTAATCGTGTGCTTGTTTTTATCTGTTTTGTGAATGTCTTGTTAGAAAATGTATACCAACCCAACATGATTTTAAAGATTATATAATTATGAGCTAATTTATAATAAGTAATATAAAATAACAAAAACTGGTATATCATTTTTTGTATTTTTCTCAAATAACAATTTTATTCTTAAAATAGATAATTTATATATTTATTTTTATAAAATGACTGATTTGCATACAGCCATCTCCCTCTAGATTAATTTTTGATTGGTCGGTTTTTCCCTAGTCGTACAAGAAGGACGCTACTCGGTGCAATCAGTACACAGTAAAAAGAAACACAAAAAAAGGATGTGTGAGATAGCCGGTCATACAAAAATCGGAGTAAATTTTTTAGGGTGTTTTTTACGACCGCGTATTTTTGTGAATGTGTCGTGCCGGACTCACAAGCTATGCGGTGTTTTACCACCGCAACCGCATATTAGGAGGTGTTAGTAACACCGCCACCGCATTTTAGCGAGTAAAACAGTAGTACTCCAAATAGGCACCGCTGCCGATCTCTGTTATATACCCATTATTTAGGAAATGTCCGTCTTTTTTCAATTTTTTACAAGCTTCAATATCTCAATATCTTAATTTGTTTGCCCTTGCAGGGAATTATAATTATGACCAGAAGTAATCAACGTAGTAAAGGAAGCATCTCCCCATAAAGTATATGGGCATATCCGCCAAGTGGTCACCCAAAGCCGAAAACTATAAAGTTCATAAGCATCGTATTTTTTTGTGCATATATATAAGCAATAAGAAAAGCTACAGTCGCGTGTGACCGACTGTGAAATACCCGATACCCAAGGCATTGTGGATGAACTTAAATAGCACATTAACATGGAAAAAAGAAAATGTTGGCCAATAAAGACAAATATTCTAACACTCAAAAGGGACAAATGTTGCTAGGAACATGTGCGATCCCAACATCTCTCTCTCTCTCTCAAGAAGTATACATAGAAACTTTATCGTTTAATAACTTCTATGTTTATCATCCGATTTTACTCAAATGTTCAAAACACGTCCGCGATTGCCTACTAATTAAGTTAATCTATTTACTTTAAGACGAAAATCACGCCTATATCTAAAATAACGTTTTTTATGATGTTAGGGGGCGTGCAACAGATTCCAATGTTGTCACCAAATTTGGTAACTCTAGCTCTTATAGTCTCTGAGATCTGTTGTTTCACACGGACAGACAGTCGGACAGACGGACATGGCTAAATTGACTCGGCTGGTGACGCCGATCAAGAATATATATACTTTATAGGGTCGGAGATTTCTTCTTCTGCCTGTTACATACATTCTCGGTTGGCACTAACTTATAATTCCCTTGTACCCTATGGGTACCGGGTATAAAAAAAAACTTTAAATCAACATTTTCAGTTTTTTTCGTGTAAAAATTCGACTGAAAACTGAAAAAACTACAATTTTTCCACTTTCAGGACTTAAAGGCATTTTTAGAAATTTCGTAGGCAACACATACGATATGCTTGAATTTTTTCTATGCATTACCTCATTAAAACCTATTCAGAAGAGAATTAGTGGTTTTTCTAGGAAATATGAAATTTTTCATGGGAAACAAATCGGGAAAAATAATACGTTTGTGACCGGTACTTAATTCAAGAAAAAACAAGGGAGAAAGCTACAGTCGAGTGTGACCGACTGTGAGATACCCGATACCCAAAGTATTGTGCGTGAAATTAAATAGCACACAGGCATGGAAAAAACAAATACAGACAAATGTTGCTAAAAACCTGTTGAGCAACGTTAAAAAAGACAAATTCTGCAGCTGTACGCAGCTGCATTACGAATCATCCGATTTTACTCAAATTTTGATAAAATCGTCAGCAAATGCCTACTTATTTATTTTATCTATTTACTTTAAGCCAAAAATTACGACTATAGCTTATAAAAAGTTGTTTACGATTTTCGGGGGCGGAAGTGGGCGTGGCCAAATTTTGAAACAAACTTGATCTGCGTGCAAAAGATTCCAATGTTGTCACCACTCTAGCTAACTCTTGCTCTTATAGTCTCTGAGATCTGTTGTTTCACACGGACAGACAGACGGACAGACGGACAGACGGACATGGCTAAATCAACTCGGCTGGTGATGGTGATCAAGAATATAAATACTTTATGGGGTCGGAGATGCCTTCTTCTGCCTGTTACATAAATTCTCGGTTGGCACTAACTTATCATACCCTTGTACCCTATGGGTGCCGGGTATAAAAACAAATGGAGATATTTTCCCGTGAATAGACTTAAAAAGTAAAGTTATCGCTTTAGAATATTTTGTCCAAATTCTCAGATTTCCCAAATTCCCAAAGTCGCAGATTATACCAAAATCGAATTATGTATATTTAGCGCACGTTCGCGACCGCATGCTGATTATTATGAAAACGAAAACTCGATGAGCATTAACACCAGGGAAGGGCAAGTCCTTGCTCTTTGCTGCTCCCAGTGCTGTTTTCGTTATGTTTTTCGGGAGGCGCCAGCAAGTCGACACAGACGGTCGATGCTCGCGCTCAGCGAGCCGTGAAATTGTACAATAACAATGCCACTGAAATTTAGGCGGCAGAGAGGCGGGGAAAGGGGTGGTCGACGATCGCTCGAAATTGCAAAAACAAATTTTACGCGTGCGGCCGACGCACATGATTCGCAACGGTGGCGGTTGCTTTGTCTATTTGCTCAGTTGCTCATTTTGTTATAAGTCGTGCCCAACTCTAAGCAAAGAGCTAACAAAATGCTACCGAGAAGCAAACAAAAAAGTTTTAAATTTTTGTTTTCTATGTTTTTTAGGTATTAAACGCGTTTGAACTTACATTCGCGACCCGTGGAAATGGCAAAAGAACAATGGGGAAATAAATTGAAAATAAAATTGTACGCATTGTAATTGTATTATTTTAGCATACTTAAATTTATTTTATTCGCCGGGCTTTGGGCATTATATATATTTTTTTTTTATTATACTTTGCTGTTGTTTATTGAATCTTCTCCTTTAGGAGACTAACAACATTTGTATCAAATCTTATATAAATAACCTATCTAAAAGTAATATGACTGGTACAGAGTTAAATGTCCCTGATAATTATTGCTGGGTTGGAGGATCGTTTCGATGCAGGCGGGTTCTGCTGGAAACCCGAGTCAAGCCTCTTGCCAGATGATTTGGGTGCACAGTAAGTTATTTTTTGTAGGACGCCTTTTGTTTGTCTATTTCATCTTTTACTGCAAGAATGCCGAGATCCCTGTGGATGTATAGGTTGCGAATATACCATTGTGCCCCAGTGATAGTTCTTAGGATTTTCGATTGTGCTCGCTGGATAATGTCTATGTTGCTGCTGCTCGCGTCCCACTTACAACTGGGAGCCATATGTCCAGATAGGCTTGAGAGTGGAGTTGTAGAGCAGGACCTTGTAGTCCAGACGCAGTGGCGATCGGGCGTTTAAAATCCAGTGGAGGCTGCTGGCTTTTAGTTTTAGATGGAGTTTCTTGCATGCGATGTGTCTTCACCAGGTTAGTCGTCTGTCGAGGTGGACGCCGAGATACGTTACTTCGTTGACTTGGGGAATCTGCGTACTATTCAAGAATATTGGAGAGCACGTTTGCCTGTTGTGTTTACATTTGTTACGTACGCCGGTTAGGGCGACGTGATTCATACGGGTAACACTGAAGAAAATCAAGAATAGCCAATGCAACAATTTTGCTCTGGCAAATGACACCGCCAAACTCGCCAAATTAGGCCATACAATTAACGGTAATCCAACAATTTTGCAATTTTGCTGAACTGTCAAACGTTAGAACAAAGACGACCCAAATCGAACTCTAGCCAATAGGTGAAAAGAGGGGAATTGATGACACTAGCTGGGAACACTTTTGTGTTCCATTCCGGTGATCCATAGCACAGTCTTTGGTATAAAAGACCCCGGTTAAGCAGTACCAGAGGAGAGTCAAAGTCAGAGTTAGGAACTGGAAGTCTATTCAGAGAGTCTGACAATCCATCAATACCAACTTGAATGCGTGCAAATCGCATAAGTGTAAAAGTCGGATAGCCTTTCGCGATTTTGTCCGCGGTAAATTTACGGTGCCGATGCAGTCCTTTTAAGGAAGCAAATATACTTAAGACTGTCGACCGGCTTACAACATCCCGTCGAACAATGCCGAGTGCAATGTGAATCCGGAAGGACATGTGTTTCTAATACCACGCGTAAAACAATACTGCCGATCTTTGTCGTGTCAAAAGTGACAGAATAAAAGTACAGAATAAACCGTGCAACTAACGATAAACAGGCTATGTTCCCATGTCACTAGGCGTAGCCTAAATCCTGCAACGACAACCCCGAGGCACATTACAGCTCCAAGCGCTTCCAGGATTCTGGACATCACCAAAAAGAACTCTACATCAATAATGAAAAGCCGAACTAATACCATCAACGCTACAATAATCTGACAACAATCATAAAAAAGCAAAATCGCAAAAACATAAACAATTTCCTAAATGTATAAACGCATTTTTCAACACCAACACCTCTAACATTTAATTTAGTGAATGAATTTATTACCCCCAAACCCAAAGCACGATATTATGTATATATATGCTTAATTCTACTTAACTTTTGCAACAAGTAAAACCTCAACTCTAGAACGAGAGCTCTCAACGATGGAATAACCGAGGGTGAGTCAACGGGACATTTGCCCAATATTGTCTGATATATATATATATGATCGTGCCCCATGATACTACACACACCACACATGATACAATATTAGCTTTAAAAAAAACACTTACATACATAAGTACACATCTAAATATTATTTACACTCATGCAGAATATCACTTACTATACCAAACCACATTTCTATACACGTTAATGTCTAATACATTATGGCCCAACCTTTATAATAAACTTGTAATATGAACTTAAACCAACAAAAATGCATTGGTAGAAACCTATTAAAAGGGGGGCATTGGTGCGAATGGAAGACTGGGTCAAAAAAAAGACATAACTATAAACGAAAGACATAAATGACGAACGACATGCGAATGGGGAGGGAAAACGGCCAAAACATAGGATAGTGGCGTCCAAAGAACCCACCCCAAATCCGGCGAGCTCAGCTGCACAAATCGTGTCTGCTATCCGGGCGGCCACTTCCTCCTCCAAGGACTGAGGCACAACGATACCACCGACGTAAAACATTTTTGTTCGTTAATTTTAATACGCCAGTCAGATAGCCACTTCTCAACTACCATGAGGTGATTTGCTAACTGTGTTGTTGCTCGGGTTGGGCACCTCGAGCGGCTTAGGATCGCAGTGTCGTCAGCGAACGTGGATGTTGTTAGCCGCTCGTTCGTAGGGATATCCGCTGTATAAAGGACAAACAGACTAGGCCCAAGTGCACATCCTTGTGGAACTCCAGCTTCGATAGTGTAGTCGCCAGATGTTGTTGCGTTGCACCTTACTGCGAAAACTCTGTTGTAAAGATACGACTTAAGTAGCTTATGAGTATATGTAGGCAACTGTATTTTGATTTTATGCATGAGTCCATTTAGCCAGACTCGATCAAAAGCTTGAGATACATCGAGGAATATTACGCTGCAGTATTCCCGATGCTCGAAGGCTGTGCGTATCTCTGATGTTATTCTGTTGACTTGTTCGATGGTTCCATGGTTTTGACGGAAGCCAAATTGGTGGGCCGGGATAACGTTGTGTGCTTCCAGATATGGTATTATGCGTGTTAGCAGGCATTTCTCGAACAGTTTGGACAGACACGATAATAGACTTATGGGTCTGTAGGATGACGGGGCTGTGTGGTCTTTTCCGGGCTTCGGTATCATTATGATGACAGATTTTTTCCATTTCCTTGGGTAGTAGCCGAGACATATTATCCCATTGAAGATTTTACAAATAACCTCTATAGCAGAGTTTGGAAGTTCAATTATCATTTTTGGAGTTATTAAGTCATCGCCCGGAGCCTTTTTTGGTTTCAGGTTCCCAATGACTTTTGCGATCTCATTCGGCTGGAACAATGTTGGTATAGACAAAGAATTAGTTTGAGTTTGCGGTAGGATAAGAGGACTAGTGGCCGGGTTCGGCTGGAAAACGCTTCGGAGGTATAAAGCAAATGCTTCGGCTCTATCTTCGACGCTGCGGGCCCAGCAACCTGATGATTTCCTTATCGGGGTGACTGTTTCGATTGGAGAGCTTAGGTTTGGGTGAGCCCTCCACATTTGTTGGGTTGTTCGTCCTGTCCTTGTGGTGTTGAAATAGTGGCTGCTGCAGTGAGTACGTCTTCAAAAGCATCAGTAGAGCAGTCGATATTCGCTTCGATGTTGAGCTGAGGGGTTAGTTCAATGTGGAACTTACATATTTCTTATATTTAAGCCAGTTAGTTCTGTGCGACATCAGCCTGTGGGGACGATCGGTAATTTCTGGGCTTTGAAGAAGAGTTATAAGCACTGGCGAGTGGTCTGATAAAAGATCCGAAAGCGCTTTGGCACTTATTATGTTACGTGAAATATTTTTTGTCAATGCAAAGTCTATTAAGTCTGGCATCTTTCTGAGGGCTGCTGTCCAATATGTGGGGCTACCAGGGGAAACATAGTATAATTTGTTTCTCAAGTTAATGATTGCATTATATAATTGCCTTGTTTTGGGGGTCACGAGACGCGATCCCCAGTGCGTATACTTGGCATTATAGTCTATAAAGCGATCTTCAAGTGAGTTGTATAAATCGATGAATTGACCTTCAGAAATTGTAAGGCGAGGCGGGCAGTAGACAGCGGCTATGGAAAGGTTGCCGCTACCTGACTGTACTTTAATAGAAGTAGCCTGCAAGTAATCAGTTGAATACCTTTGGTGAAAATGGTGCTTGATGCGTTCTCTGATTAGGACGACGGTTCCGCCGTGGGCTTTACCATCTGGATGATCTGTGCGGTAGAAGGAGTAACCTTTTATTTGAAAGTTGTATTTGCTTGTGAGGTGCGTCTCTCCAAGCAGCATAACGTCGATATGATGTTCATTCAGGAACTGTGTTATTTCAAGTTTATGCCGTGAGACGCCATTGGCGTTCCACATGGTTATTCGTAGACTAGACATCAGTTATTTGGACTGCTGAGCTACAAGCAACTGTATCACCATGTTCTGGTTTTGAACAAGTGTTTGCATGGTCGTTTTCATGAAGGACATTAATTCCGTCAGACTTTGTTGCACGGTAAGCATCATAGCTTCCATCGTGCTTTGTGGCTGTCCTGGGGCTTGTTGAACGTTTTCCAGAATAGACTGTAGTGAGTTTTCCATACCTGTTCGAAGGGCATCGGCGTAGGAGAAGCCCTTCTGGGCATTCAGCGGACCAAATGAGGATCTTGCGGCCTCGGGCTCGATTCCTTTTAATACTACTTGCAAGCCCTTGCTGCTTTTTAAATGGTACGTGTAATAATTTTTCTTAGCTTCATCCAGGTATTTGGACACTGCTCGGAAATGTTCTTCAGATTTTGTTTGTAGTTTCGTTTCTTGTATATTCCCTTTAGTAAGCGAAACAACATGAAAATTTTCATCCCCGACCAGCGCAACAATTTTGTTATATTATTATTCCATTATATGGAATACATAAATTTTGGAATAATGGCAAATCCCACGTGTCACACGTTAAATTCGTACGTAATTTTGTTAATGAAAATGCAAAAGTACGATGAATTAAACATTTTGGTTTTCGGGCCTGGTGGACCTCCAGGATTTGCCCATATGTAATATCAAATTAGCGTCTTTTAATTAGATATGAATTCGTGTATTAAAATTGGCACATTAATCATTGTATTACAGTGTAATGGTGCCCAAAACCCTACCTCGCTAGTCAGCTAATTCCTTTGGTGGCTCACAAATGAGCCACACCAGTGCGATCAAATTGTTCTTTTTAATCTAAACTTGCCATTTTTAGAGTTAATAGCTATTTTTGTAATACCCTATTTAGACTACCGCTTAAAGTCACAGTCATGAAAAGATGTTGCGACTCTGTTTAGACTTGGAAACCGCTTAAGCCTAATACTCACCAGCGCTAAACCCCTAGCTAGCTGAAAGGGTTTCATATTTCTAGTGTGACCACGTTTCATGGCGTTCACCGAAAATCCATACGAAACGGCTAAACGTCCATACTGTCAGCTGTGTTTGTTTACAATTCAAATTAAACGCCGCCAAGCCGCGTACCCACAAATACGTGCAAAAAGAAGAAATTATTTATTTATTTACTTAGATTATTATTTTCAATGTAGCGGTGCCAGCTCCCGATGCCGCCGAGCTGCTCCTGGCGATCTGCTCTTGGCCCTGCAGCTGCTGCCACTGCTGGAGATCCAGCTAGGGAGTGTTGAAAGAAAGACATCTTTGTGTGTCTGGCCTCTTTCGTCTGCTGCTCCTTCTCCTCGTCCAGTTGGCTGCTGCTGGATCTCTTCGCATTGTAGTCGTAGGAAACCTGCGACGTGCCGCATAGTTGGGCACATCCACGTCCACGACGACTGCTGCCACAAACTTGGCGCTTCAGTCGCCGCGCGCGGATGACATGGTGGGACTGACCTCTCTCCATGAGCTCTCCACGGAACCCAATGGCGGCTGCTTGCCCAGTCCGTTCCATTTGCCACTTCCATTTCTATTCCCGTTGCCACTTCTCCTTCTTCTCCTTGTATGCTTCGAAGCACCAGCATTTTGGAGTGGCAGCCAACTAAGAAAAGAATCCTAGTAGGCGACCACTGGGGACGAGCAGAGGAGAAGCAATAAGCAATTCCATACATTTTTATTTTGGGATTTTGGCCCTTTCCTATTTTATTTGCTTATTTGCCTGTTAAATTACATTTTTTAAAACTTAATTTTATTTTAATATTTTTGGTTTGTATTTATTTTATGGTCGAGATCCCACATTCAAACTTTTTTAATTGTATTGTAAATAAATTCATTTTCCCCGTTTCAAAAACCTGCAATACGGCTTTGTTTCCTATTGCCTGTCTCCACTTCGCAAGAGTATTATCAAATATTTCCTTCCTCCCGAGCCACCCTGGCTAATGGTCATCCGATTTAAAAGACCTAACGCGATGTTCATTCTAGTATATACTATGTATATTCTAGTATTTCTCTTAGCTCATCTGCGTAGCGACCTTACTAAGAGGCGCCGAAAAAGTGTATTTACCTCTCGCTTGCACTCATTTGGTTGCTAAATTTTAGCGCTAGTGAGTACGTAGCTTTAAGCGAAAAGCTGTTGACTCTAAAAAGTAAAAAAGCCGAGTGAGAAGAGAAAGACAAATAGTAACAAGCACCTTCATATTGCTGAAAATCCCAAAAGCGCCAAGCAAAAATTACCTAAGTATTGGACAACACACTATATATACCAAAAAAATACTATGTCAAACTTGCAACAACTTGCTGTTGCGGCTCTTTCCCTTATCTTTCTAGTACATGCACAGCTTATGGGAGGAAAAGTCGATTTTACGAATTTTTTGAGTTGTTGCGGTTGAAGTCTAAGCAGAGTATAAATAGGGTATAAAATAAAAATGACGATTGCACCTTCAACTTCAAAAGTTTCTGATTCTAAATTTTGTGACAATTTCTAATTCTCAAGGCTGGCCCTTAGTTTAGATTTAGATATTTTACAGCCTTTTTACACAGCCGCTTAAAATCGCGTCAACTATTTTTCTGCTGTCCTGAACCCAGTATTCTTTCTATAACTAGTACCCATTTAACTATATAAGATAATGTATAATTTAAATACACCAGGTCTTATTTTGACCAATCTTTATGAAATGGCTATTCTTATAATAAGTGGTTGATGCGACCTTTTCTGTACCTTTCTGACACATGTGTTATTTGCGGAAAAACAAGTCCTTGCTGCGATTTTCGGGAGTTGATGCAGATGCGCCTCTGTGTAAAAACACTTTTAGTGCCGGAAACGAAACTAGTTGAATTCTGTTTGCCTGTTTTCAAATCAAAAAGTGGATCAAATAAAAAACAAAAATACTAAAACTTTTTTTCAAATTAAAATATTTTAAGTTTTCAATGCTTACAATGGCGACCTATATTTGTTATACCTTTCAATATTATAAGTTTTGTTTCAGGGTTTTAAAGTTTATTGCATTTGTGCACATGTTCCTATATTATAAAAATAAATGTCTCTTAAGGTTGCTAACATAGCTCCCTGTTATTTTTGATTTACAAATTTTACACTCCGACACATTTTTTTCGCTGTCAAATATATATAAATTGCAGTACAAAATATTACGCTTGCGACCCATTTTGGAAGTTATAGTGAGACGTGATAAGTAAAAGTGGCAGTGATTGCTCCTGCTCCAAACAATACTCCAAACTATTTTTTTTGCCTTGGTTCGTTCCCTTAGATGAACTTTATACGATGGTTAAAGAATAACTTTAAAAAAATGGCCACCAAAGCCGCAAATTGAAAACGAGTTTTATTTTTGAGCAAAAAAAAAAGTTCTTGTTCCACAGCTACATTCAGCTCTATTCTCGAGAATGGTCCATTACTTTACATGGGTTTTACATGGTCCGTTCAAAATCGACAGACCATCCGTTCACCATTCGCCCCGAAGGTTTCTATTCATACTAAAAAAAATACCGAAAAGTATCGATTATCGACGATATTTTGTGAGTGTCACAGCTATTTGAAAACTTGCAAGGTAAGCACAATTTCTTATACGGCTGATACAGGGCACAAGTTTTCATTAATTAGCTACTTCATTAGAACCTTGAAAGAGACAACTATCAGGCAGGCTCCGGTTTTCACTTTCACAAGATTCTTTCGTTTTCGTTTTCGAAAACGAAAATCGGTGCTCCCGTTTTCACTTTCACAAGACTTTTTCGTTTTCAAAAACGGGCAAGTTTGTCTTGTCGAAATGAAAAGTAAATGCCTTTTTCTACATCAAATCGGTTCTTAATTGCAAAAGGAAAAAAATAGTTGACTTGTTGGTCTATTGATGTTTGTTTCACACCATCAGTGGATCAATCTAGTTCGTAATTACTTTATAAAGAATTATTTTCTGACCCCACCTCGAATTCGCAAAAAAAATATTTGCCGTCGGCAACGACAACTTTCGTTTTGGTTGCCAGTGCTGCCGTACTGTTGGTGGAACCAAACAATCTGGTCTAAATGCTTGTAAAATTAAAAGTAGGTCATTAATTATGTTCAAAGAAGATAAGAAAGGTTTTAATAAATAAAACAGTTTAATTTTATTGTTTAAATGGTACTTTTACCATTTAAAAAAGGTATAAAATTTCCTGTTAAAGAGTGGCAGCGCTACGGGACCGATAAATAAACAATTTCTGCATTTATTTGGGTTTAAAACAATCAATTAAAAAAAGTAAAGGCATTCAAACATTCCGTTTACTTCTCAAAACGTCCAAGTCAACTGTTTGAGCAATTAAAATAATTTAATATTTCGATAACAAAACGATGACAAAAAGTTTGTGAAAACCGGAGCACCTAAAAACGAAAACGTACGATTTTGGTCTAAAACGAAAACGAAAAACTAAAGTGAAAACCGGAGCCTGCCTGTATATGTCTTTTTTGGTTCGGATTTTTTTCGTAATGCGACTACGGTCACACTGACTTAAAAGGTAAACAATAACAATGGCCGGAATTCGCAGTGCACAATTTATTCATTTCTGAAATCCTAATACCAATACTCCTGCAAAAATTATTATGAAAACCATTAAACTGATTTTTACAGCGTTTCTTGTACATAGATTTAGTTAATTCATAATAATTGCGAAACTTCACGGCGAAAAAACAATGCCACCGAAAACTTATTTATTTTGTGTATTTATCTTGCTTTTGTGCAGAATAGTTGCTGAAAATTATGCTAAGCCTTCAGCAAAAACCAATATATTCTGTGAGACCGTCTTGTCTAATGAGACACCAATATACTTTTTAGATATAATTTAATAAATTTGAGACGGTATATTCTATTGAACTCATTTTTTTGTCTGGTATTTTTTCGATAAACCGATAAGTTTTCAATTAATGAGCAAATAAAGTATTAATCTCTCATTGAAAGTGCCGTATAGTCGTCTTGCTCGCACTTAGGCAAAACTCTATGCTCTAATGCTATTACTGTTTTTTTAAATATTAATTTGTTTTGCATAAAGATGAGTGGATAGAAGCGCAAACGCTCCATTACTTGGGCGCCGCATCATAATGCGCTCGTATTGGATATGTGGATGGAAAACACGTTTCCAATGCGGTCGCCACAGAAGAACAACCATATATACCAAAGGATGGCCGAGAAGCTGGTTGAAGCCGGCCTAGAAGAAGTGGAGTGAAAGGACGTTATGACGAAAAACGACAACCTGACCAGGATGTACAAGAATGAAGTCAATGAGCAGGCTACCACTGGAGGATCTATTTTCAACAAGTCCATCGGATTCTTGGAAACTTCAAGTCCATGAACATTCCGAAGTTTGTCAACGAAAGAATATATATATCTCTTTCAATAATAAAGAAAACATATAGCTAAATTTATAAATGTTTTGATTTTATAAACAACGCCTGCTCAGCTGTTCTTTCCATTCACATGTCACCGGAGAATGTAGATGGAGCTGTGGAACAACCGACGGTCCATTTTCGAAATAACGGAGCAGTGGAACAAGGCTATACGATTTTTATTTTTTTTTTTGCTCGGCTATAATAATTACGACCTGTAAAAATACTCAAAAATAATCTTTTTTTTAAGGAAGTTTAAAAATCATAAAATAATGGTGAAATTTTATTTTTATAATGTGGCTTATAACGGATACGGACTCTTCATAAATGTAAATATAGTGCATGTAAAAAAATGGGTATATAGGATCTTTGCTGCTAATTTTAATGAGTAATATCTCGAGAAAGCGAATATTCCCAAGTATGTGTTATATACCAAAAGTTGACTCGGCTGGTGACGCTGATCAAGAATATATATACTTTATAGGGTCGGAGATTTCTTCTTCTGCCTGTCACATACATTCTTGGTTGGCACTAACTTATAATACCGGGTATAAAAAAAGCTTTAAATCAAAATTTTCAGGTTTTTCATGTAAATATTCGACTGAAAACTGAAAAAACTACAATTTTGCCACTTTCAGCACTTAAATTTTTTTGTAAGTTTAGTCGTTTAGAAGTTATGGGCGCGCGAAATCTATTTTTGTATATGTTTTCCAGCCAAACTAGCTGGAAAACCATAAAGTGGTAGAACAAAAGTTGTTAAGCTTGAGCTGTTTAATAAAAAAGTGATTTCAGGACTCTGATACGAAGATATCATTCAGACCGACAAAGAGACAGATAGATAGACAAACGCCAGGACAAACGTTTTCATTTCGGAAAGGCCGTTAAAATCTTGTTATTGAATATCTTTTAAAAAGAGTATCGGCTCGGGTTATATACGGTGTCGTTCGATGCGTATTTAAAGCTTAAATACCTTCCGATCAAGATATAAATAGTTTTAATAGGACTGTCGCTGCAGATTTTCAATTCTATGGCTCTTTGCGCACCACGGGTAAAAGCGAAATAACATGCGATCGCTTGGTGCGATGCCGCCGCACGCGTCAGTAAAGAAAAGATAAAAAGATACTGAAAATATGAACTAACTATAACTTTATCGTTTCCCCAATGAATATTATTTTTTAGTGAATTAACTAATGTTATTGTGTAGGCTAAGGTGCCTGGCATGCAGTACTTGAACTGTCTGCCTTGTGTCGCCGCAACTAGAACAAGAACCAGTTGGACTATAGATGGTGCACATGAGGGTCTGAAGACTCAGCGACAGCCTCTGTTAAATGCAGCCAAATGAGTAACGCTTGCATTGTGGTCAAAACAATTACTGATTTTATTGAGGAAACTTAACGGTATTTATAGCTAAACAAAGTATAAAGAATATGCTTATGTCAACGAAATTGTGTGTAAAGTAATGTGGGTTACTGTGTATTATGATCTATGCAGAGATGGGAACGGTGCCCAATTCAGCATAATATGCATTTGCGCTTGACCTGACAATCGCTACTTTTGTTATTGCATATACATATTGCTGAGACTTAACATTCTCCCTGCCGTTGAATAGGTGTTCAACCATCGCTAATGTTGAAAGCAAAACTGCGTGGGGCAGGTTCCAGCAACGACTGCTCAGCGTTTTCCTGAGGCTTGGAAGTTCGATATCGTGGCTTCCATTTGCTGTATTGCCGTCGTAGTATTAATGCAATGCTCACTATAATTGATACTGCTAAGGCCACATAGGCAGCTACTTGATGGTGCTGCACAGTGCTGAAGTGATTTTTCCATGTTGTATCCTTCAGTTTGGCCAGTCTTTGTTGTAGGACATCTAATTCGTCTAGTTCGGATACTCGGGTTGTAGTTTCTTGAGTTGGTTCTGATGTTTCTTTTACGTCGAACTTGGTGATGTTGCCGAAACGAACATATGTTGATTTCGTTTCGCTGATCGTAGTGCTGAATGTGATAACACTAATTTTTGAGTTGCGCGCGGTGCAGCCTGTGGAGAGTGATAGTAAGGCCGTTCCTTGAAGGTGTACTGTGGAAGGTGTTCCTTTGCATACAGCTTGAAGCTCTATGGGACTGTGTGTTGCGAACATCCATCTGTTCCGTTGATGCGTCTTTGTCCAAATCAGATCGGATTTTGTTTGATCAGTCTCACATAGTGTTTCAGTCTTGTTGTTAAACAACTGAAATTCACACTGGTTGTCCGCGCTAAACGTAGCTTGATGATTAAAGCATATGTGCTTATCGTTTGGCACTTTTAGACATAACTCAAATTCGTCTTCAGTCAATCCCATAAATTGATCTCTATGAGCATTGACGGCAATGATATTTGTCTTGATATCGAGTCTATGCCAGCTTCCTGCCTTCCACGCCGGGATGGGGATGATGCTGAACACTTCCTGCTGCGCTGCGGATACCAGAGGAAGTGTAATCTTGAAGATTACATGATCGGTAGTTGTTGTGCCTTCAGCGTGCATAATTCGGTAGAGCTGGATAGCATTTTCCGATGATATCGGTAACATTTGATCTGGTAGAAGATGATCACGAATTTGATCAAGTTGATATCTTAGTTGCTACTAGCATGGGACTAATAGTTCGGTGGCGGACATCAGTAAGGACGCTAGCTATCTCATTTTGCATCCGCTGCATCACCGTCGCCAGCAGGGTTAGCTGGGCTGTTAGGACCATGAATGCTTGCTGTAGATACTCGCCTTCGTATTTGCCTCTCTCTCTGTTGATGATTGCTAGTTGTTGTTCTAGCGTCCTGATTCGATTGTCGTTGGCCGAATTGCTTTTTCTGACTACATTTATAGTGAAGTCAAGAACAGACGTTTGATTCTTGAGCAGCATCATCAGCATATCATCGTTGGCTTTGACTTCGTTTATGACCTTGGCCATTTCTTCTGCATAGTTTGAATCAAGCACGCCAAATAATGAGTGCGCTACGTTTCCGACTATACCAAGTGGTGATCTGCGCTGTCGGGAATGGTTAATCAAATCATTTCCAGCTTGTAACTTGCCATATAAATGTTGAAAATGCTCAAGTATAGAGTTACAGGCATTTGCATTTCGTAGTTCTGAACACTTATGTTTTAGTTCAGTAATCCCGTCAGATAGTATTCTCATATCGGTCCAATATGGTTTCAAGTCGTAGTAGACGATGATGGTCCATTCTGAAATTGCCTTTCTGGAAGTGCCGAGTCTTTCGTAGAATATTCCGGGTTTATTTGTGAACTGCGTCACATTTATTGGTTGTCCCATTGCCAGCGGGAGGATGAGTAGCATTGCCAGCAACGTTGGAAGGATCGGAAGCTTCAGCTTCTTTCTCTGTGTTGGGATTTCTTCCGGCATCGTTGTTTCTACGATGGGGCTGCGAGGACGTTTTGTGGCTTCTTCTTTCAGAAGCGGAGCAAGACGAGTAACTGCGCGTTTGAATATTCCAGAGGCGGTTTTAACGTCTACTACCCGGACGTGGTTGTCCTTGCCAGGATAGGTCTTTACTATCCTTCCCATTGGCCAGCTCATCACCGGCACGTTGTCTTCCTTTACGAGAACTAGTAGTCCTTCTTTGACATTCTGCGACATGGTTTTCCATTTGTTACGCATTTGAAGTTCTTGTAGATACTCCATGGACCACTGAGTCCAGAACGCTTGCTTTAGTCTGAATACTAATTCCCATCTTTTCACCAATGTTTTTTTCGGGTGAGGCGAGGTTCACATCAGGAGGAGCGGTCAATGGCTCAGCAATCAGAAAATGCCCTGGAGTTAGAGCTGATGTATCAGTCGGATGTGATGACATCGGGGTAAGCGGCCGTGAATTGAGGATTGCTTCAACTTCAATGATCACAGTGTTGAGCTCCTCAAATGTTAGCAACGACGTGGCTGTGACTGATACCAGTAGTCGTTTTGCTGATTTTACCGCGGCTTCCCAAAGGCCGCCAAATGATGGCGCTCGGGGCGGTATGAACTTGAATTCCACTTGCGATTTGTTGCAATGGTGGATAATTTGGGCCTGGGCCTTATCCGAGAAGATCGCTTCTTCTAAGGTTTTTAATTGATTATTGGCGCCGACGAAATTGGTTGCGTTATCGTAGTGAATGGTCTGGCATTTTCCGCGTCGACTCAAAAATCGTCGAAGATCGGCTAAGAATGCATCCGTCGTCAAATCACTCACTAGTTCCAGAAGGAAGGTTGCCCATAATTTGTTGCATTAAGTTGGGTCGTGCCTTTGTACATTTGACACAGCAATGTATAATGCTTCTTGCCATTGTTTTATCATTGACAATCCAGTACTGCTGTCTGGCAATGGCTCGTAGTGATTGCGCTCCACAATGCATGTTCTCTTCATGCATCTCTCGCAATAGCATCCTCACAATCGGATCATTGTAAGGAAGCAGGATTTGGTGCTTCGCATTATATGGAAGTTGAGATTATTCTAATCTACCTCCAACTCTGATAAGTCCGTCCTTCCCTAGTATAGGGGATAAGGAGATGATCGAGCTCTTTTTGTCCACGGTCTCGTGGTTTAGCAGCTGCTTGTATTCAGCAGCGAAATCAATCTGCTGAATGGTGCGGAAGATAATAACCCTTGCACGAATCAACTCACCGACACATAGTGTGGTTGTAGTGGTTCTGTTCCTTTTGTTACTGAATCTCATCATGTATGCTACAATACGTTGCAGTTTATGAAAGGAGTTGCTATGGTTACAGTGGTAGAGTTCTCCTCCAATCTGATCTCGACATGTTGGCAGGCTTACTTGTTTTGACCGTCGTTCCAAATCGCTGGCAACGATGGTTGGTACTTTAGCCCACTTGTCACAGGAACCGTGTAGCCAGAGGTTATGTTCTGCTAATTTGCTGGCGGCAATTCCTCTTGATAGTACGTCTGCCGGGTTTTTTCCTGATGAGACAGGACGCCATTGCGATCGGTCAGATACAGCTTGGATTTTAGCGATCCGATTTGCAACGAACGTGTGGTATGTTGACGCTGATGCGTTTATCCAGGACAGAACCACAGTTGAGTCAGTCCAAAAGTACCCAGATGCCTTCTCACTAGTCAGGCGTAAATCCTTCCTCACTCTATGAGTCAGTTCAGCGCCTAATACTGCAGCGCATAGTTCTAGGCGAGGAAGCGTTTCTTTTGCTGCTGGTGCCACTCTTGATTTGGAGCACAGGAGCCGGACCGACACTTGATTATTTTTGTAAGTGGCTCGTATATATACTGCCGCTCCGTACGCTCGCTCTGACACATCGACGAACGTGTGTTTCTTGAGTGATTGGCACTTTTCCATCAAAGATATGCCTCGGGATTTGCATAGTATTTAAAGCTTGCAAATCAGAGCGATAATTCTTCCAATCATCCTGAAGGTGGGGTGGGAGCTCATCGTCCCAACCCAGGTTTAGTCCCCACAGAGTTTGCATAAATATTTTTGCCTTCACTACAACAGGGGCAAATAGTCCTAGTGGGTCGAATATTTGTTCAGATTCAAAACTTACAACTCGTTTGGTAATAGTTGAAGCTTCCCTTTTTTGGGATCGCCCACATAGTTGATCCTTTTGTGGTATCCATAGAAGACCCAAGGTCTTCACACTGTAGTGTTTCAGTGTTTCGTCTAGCTTGACATTGTTGACAATGTCTTACTTAGGAATTTCTGTTAATACTTGTTCGTTGTTCGAGCACCATTTTCGGAGCTTGAGTCCGGATGGCAACAATATTTGGTTTAATTCTCGTTGAATTTGGACTGCTTCCGGAATACTGTCTGCTCCAGTGAGACAGTCGTCGACGTAGAAATCATGCTTTAACACGGATGATCCAAGCGGTAGCTTATTCTTGACCTTCTCGTCCAAATAATCCAAGCATTTTGTAGCTAGGAATGGGGCTGATGTTGTACCGTAGGTGACGGTTTTGAGTCGGTAATACTTACGGTCGTCAGATGGATTCTTTCTCCAGACGATTAATTGATAAAATTGATCATCAGGGTGCCTCTACACTTGCCGATACATTTTTTCTGTGTCTGCTGTGAACACATATTTGTGAGTGCGAAAGCGTAGCAAGATTGCAAACAGTTCGCTCTGGACAGTGGGTCCAGCATGCAATATATCATTTAAAGATTTATTGCTTGTGGTTTAACAGGAAGCATCAAATACTACCCGTAGTTTTGTTGTGCTGCTTTCAGGTTTAAGCACACAGTGGTGTGGGATAAAGTAGTGATCCGCTGGTATGTTTGAGGGATGTACTTGTTTCATATGTCCAAGTCCTTCATACTCCTCCATAAAGTCCACGTACCCTTTCCAGATTTCAGGTGAAGTTCTCCGCTCCAGTGCCAGGAATCTGTTTGTTGCAGTTCTTTGTGATGCCCCCAGGGCTGAAGATTGTTCAGAAAATGGGAGTTTGACAATGAAATTTCCATCAGCTGCAACTTGGAGATTTCCTACAAAATGTTTTTCGCAATGATCCTCCATCGGTGATCGGAGTTTTTCTTCAGTTTCTAGAGTTTCTAAAGTCCAGAAGCGTTCCAACAGCGTATCAATTTCTTCATCTGTAGCTGCAGCTGCACAAATTGCAGCTAAGTTTCGCTCCGCCGAAACTTTTCCGGCCACAATCCATCCAAGTTTTGTATTTTGAAGAATTGGGCCTCCTGGCTTTAATAGAGTCTGGTTCGGTAGAAGCAATGAATAGTAGTGCTCGGCTCCGATAAGCATGTCAATCTTTCCTGGCTTGTCGAAGTTTGGATCAGCTAGGGCAATGTTGCTCGGGACTTGTAGATTTGTAGAATTTAACTGATAAGCCGGTTGATCAGCTTTGATGTGTGGTAACACAAAGGCTTCAACTTGTTGAGTAAAGTCATTATGCATCGATTTCATCAGAACATTTACTCTGGCTCTACTAGTTTTTGGATTGCCTCCAATTCCCTCGATACGTAGTGAAGTACCGTGGAGTGTTAGTGATGACATTGAAGCCATTCGTTCAGAAATCAAATTTATTTGTGATCCTGAATCAAGCAGAGCTCTGAAGGTCGCAACCTGGCCATTGCTTGCTTTTACTGCCACTTTGACGGTGGCGAGTAGGTTGTAACTTTTGTTGCTTGTTGCACCTACAGTAAGCGATTGTGGCTCGGTTGCTGCCCCTGATGTGGTTTCAAGATGCAGCACTGTATGGTGTTTTTTGTCACATTTAAGACACGTGCGACCTCAGCATTCCTTTGCCTTGTGGTCACTGCTAAAGCAATTTACACACAACGGTTGTTTTTGCACCCAATTGAGTCGTTCGGGTACTGTTTTGTTGCAGAAGTCATCGCATATGTAAAGCGGATGATTCCTTTTGCAAAACGGACAGTTTGATACCTTTCCAGCGCTGGCAGAGGTACATGTAGATTTTATATGCTCCCTTGTCGCCTGTTGGCCTCTTTTTTCTGTCTCCAGTACTCGAATTCGTTGATCCAGGAAGCTGACCATTGTGTCCAAGCTTTGTAGCTCTCGAGAGCCATTTAACGACTGTTCGTATAGGGCTTTAGTTGCAAAATCAAATTTTTGCTTTATGATAACAATCAATATTGTATCCCAGCTAGATACATCGATGTAATGATGCCAGGGACTCAATCGTTGTAATGTACAATTCTTTTAATGACTTCGGATCGTCACTATTTGTGCGTTGTTGCAGGAGTCGATTGAGAATCGTGTCTGCTACATGTCGGGGATTGTTGTAAGCGTCAACCAATATACCCCATGCATGCAAGTAATTTTCTTGCTTAAGATCGATATGCCTTATCAACCTTTTAGCCTCTCCGGTTACGGTGGTTTTGGGATACCACATTTTCCGTACGGTGGGCATATTAGTGTCATAGACCATGCATTTGAATATATAGAAAAATTGAGTCCATTTGAGCAGATCTCCATCGAATTTTGGGATGCTGACTCTGACTCTTCACATCTTCGATGCTTGATGTATTGCTTTTTGCCCCTAAGACCGCTTGAATTTCCTTTTCCAGTCTTAGGAAGGACTGCATATCATATCCTTATTTAATTGGGTCATCGTATTGATAGAACTTGGTATACTCAGTGGTTCTATATTTTTCAGGAATATTGAGATGGTGCGTCGCAAACCGATTCCATGCGTCATCGATGGCGGCCAATTTGGTTTGGTAATACGTGGGTTTTAGTTTCCTCTCCGCTGAATCCTTTTTGTAGTTGCGGATATATTTCGAGATCTCTTGACTGATCTTTTCTTGCAAGTCTAACGTCTCGGCGACTGCTTGTTCTTCCTTTGTATTAGCCATTATAGTGTTACTTCACTTCTGACCCGTTGGGAGTGTTTTATTTGGTGAAAAGCTGGATACGCTCCTGTATCCGTCGATGGTCGAAGAAGTTGAACAATGACTTGAAAGATTTCTTCAAAGTGTCGCCTTGTTGACAACTCTGAGAAGTGTGTCCAGGATCGTTTCCTGTAGGGATCACTGAATGTGATCAACGGCTCGAAGTTCGAAACCAAAAGGATATTGAAATCCCTCAAAGTGTCGCCTGATTGACAACTTTGAACTTGTGACCAAAGGATGATTGAAATCCCTTAAAGGTCGGATGTTTCCTGTGATTAGAAACGGCTAGAAATCTGAGCTCTGAGCCAAAGGATGATTGAAATCCTTTAAGGATCTAGGATGTTTCCTAGACCGTCGGGGTCACCAAATGCTATTGTGTAGGCTAAGGTGCCTGGCATACAGTACTTGAACTGTCTGCCTTGTGTCGCCGCAACTAGAACATGAACCAGTTGGACTATAGATGGTGCACATGAGGGTCTGAAGACTCAGCGACAGCCTTTGTTGAATGCAGCCAAATGAGTAACGCTTGCATTGTGGTCAAAACAATTACTGATTTTATTAAGGAAACTTAACGGTATTTATAGCTAAACAAAGTAAAAAAAAAGAATATGCTTATGTCAACGAAATTGTGTGTAAAGTGTTGTGGGTTACTGAGTATTATGATCTATGCAAGGATTGGGAACGGTGCCCAATTCGACTTCTTCATGTCAGCATAATATGCATTTGCGTTTGTCCTGACAATCGCTACTTTTGTTATTGCATATGGGACATTCCATATCAACTCGGCCACACCTTTTCTTTTTCGTTTTGAAAAATAAAATGCGTACTCACATTTTAAAGTGCTCCATGTCCATATAGTAACCCTTAAATATTTTTTCGTTACCATCAATACTTTTCGAGATAATCGCTGTTGGACAAATAACTTTAAAAAATCATAGCATTAAAATGGTGCATGCAATGAAAGACAAAAAATACGGTTATCCTTTTTTTCAAACATATTTTTCATAAAAAAATACTAGACTAATCTAGGTTTAGTTTAAAAAAACGGGTTTTCATTTTTTCATAGGGCCAGTCGATATTCGCTCAAATTTGTTTTTGCCAGGTAGAGGAGGTTAAGATACATAAGAAACAAAAAATCTTAGAATGGTAAAAATGTGTTTGCTATAAAAAAATTATTTATTTTCATTGTTTATCCATTAATTACTTTTGGAAAGGGGTATTTTTGTTTTATGATCATCAGGCTACGTACATTTTAGGGTTTTTTTTTCCCACTTTTTTCCACTTTTTAAAGCCGTTATGTACCATAAACTTACATCTAAACATCAAAATACACGCTTAGTCTCCCTAAATAATATTCAGTGTTGAATTTTGAGTCTGATAATAAAACCAATATACCCCTTTCCAAAAGCAACTAATGGAAAAACAATGAAAATAAATTGATTCTTCCTAGCAAACACATTTTTACCATTCTAAGATTTTTTGTTTCTTATGTATCTGAACCTCCTCTACCTGGTAAAAACAAATTTGAGCGAATATCGACTGGCCCTAAGACAAAAAAAAATGAAAAACCGTTTTTTTTTTAATTGAAAACCCGCTTAATATTAAACCTAGATTAGTCTAGTATTTTTTTATGAAAAATATGTTTGAAAAAAGGATAACCGTATTTTTTGTCTTTCAAATTGCATGCACCATTTCAACGCTATGATTTTTTAAAGTTTTTTGTCCAGCAGCGATTATCTCGAAAAGTATTGATGGTAACGAAAAAATATTTAAGGGTCACTATATGGACATGAAGCACTTTAAAATGTGGGTGTGCATTTTTTTTTCAGAGCGAAAAAAAAAACAGGGGTGGCCGAGTTGATAGGGAATGTCCCATATACATATTGCTGAGACTGAACAACCAATACTTTTTTAATTTTGGATTTTTTCAAAGATTTATAAAACCTCATTTGGCTAAAAAAATTTTTTTTTGAAGATCTAAAGATATGTAAGATTATATTAGGTTAGATTCTAAACCGTTTATAACAGAACTTTTTTATTGCGTCTGTACTATATGTTTAAACGACACACAAGTGAGGTGGAAGTGGTGAAGCATAGCTAGAGCCTCCAAGTAGAGCTGAGCTCCTTTTTGATCCACACCCTCTGATTGTCAATGCTAGCTGCGTCAACCTTAGCCCCACTCTGAATCGTTTAGAAACTCTAGGATAGCTGGCAGGCATCAAAGTGGCTTGTTCTGATCCTGTTTTTTGCTGGACACTTGCAGAGCAGCTGCTCCGGTGTTTCTTGTTCCATTTCTTCTTTGAAGCTTCTGCAGCTTGTGTTGTAGGGCAGTCCCACCTTCATTGCATGCGTTCCGATCGCCCATAACCTCCGTCCGATGACCTGTAGAGACTGCTATGATCCTACTGATATCTCTTTTGCTATTTGATATCAGTTCCTTCGTCCGATACTGTCAAAGATCGGCCAACATAACTTTGATCTCTTGTTCTCACTCTTCTTTGCCCATTCCCTGTTGGCTGTCCTTCTGAAATGGTCATGGATCCTTGACTGGATCGAGTTTAGCGAGATCGGTATACTTCTGGTTTTTGTACTTCCAGCTGAGCCTGCTCGAGTCAGCTCATTTGCTTTCTCGTTACCTAGGAAGTCTCTATGTCTCGGCCCCGAGATAAGTTGTACGTCGTCGTGCTCGGCAAGGGTATTAAGGGCTCCCTTGCACTATCTGGGAGTTCGTTCTCGCAACTGTAAGTGAGTTAATTGCTGCCGGGATATCCGAGTAGATCCGAACCTTGGTCTCCCTGAGGTCCCGTTGTATGGAGAGACTGGCTGCCTCCAATACAGCCAGCACCTCAGCCTGAAAAACCGCTGCTGAATCTGGGAGAGTGAACGCCGCTTCAATCTTCTTCTTCTTGTGAAGAGCATTAGTTCTGTTTTGCTGGGGTTGATACCTAATTCACAGGATTTCGCCCACTTGTTTAGACGATCCAAGGCACCCGTCATTATTTCGCTGATAACGTCGGGGTATGGTCCTAATACCAGCAGAACTATGTCGTCTGCGTATGCCACTGCTTACTCCTCTCATATTGAGTTCATTCAAAATGTTGTGCACATTAATCAGCCAGAGAAGGGGCGATAAAACCCCGCCCTGAGGTGTGCCTCTCCTCACTACCCTCGTGAGGTGAGTGCCACTCAGTTCGGCTATTAAGTTCCTGCTCTTTAGCATAGCTACAATCCATTGTCGTCGTGGGCCACGTACGCCGATGCAATAACGATCCCGGTCCCATCTGCTCCCGGTCCCGTCTCCCGATCCCGGTCAAATCTGAAACAGAGAAAAGCATTAAAATGATTCTTAATTACTACCTTAATTACTACTTACCTGATATCGTCCTACCCGTCGAGCTGGTGTACAGTAGTGTATATCCGGGGAGCTTCAGACCAGATACCTGCTTGTCCCTCGTCCACGGCTCTTGTATGAGGGCGATGTTGATATCCTTCTCCCTGAGAAGGATCGTGAGATTGGCTGCGCTTCAGGTTAATCTGCACGATTCTCGACATCGATGTTGACTGGGGTTGCGTCGGGGGATTTATCGTCGATGACCATATCGTCCAACAGTTTGTTGTTGTCATTGACCTCTTCCAAAATCTTGTCCGGTTCGGCAAGGAAGACCCTGATCTTCGCTTTCCTTATGCCGTACCGGACTCTGTGGTTCATTGCTTCCAGCTGCGGCAGGCTGCGCTGATTTATGCGAAGAAGGAACGGCTGGCTCGACTTCATCTCCTTACCAGTCCTCTGTATGGACATCCGGGTTCTGTGCTCGCAGACACTGGATCACCCTTGCGTGATCAGTATGCCTCATTGGCCACCAGATGCGGGCTCTGAGTCTCCTTGGAATCTCCCTGGCGTGGACTAGCCTTATATTAAGGCCAGAACATGTGTCGCTTAACTTTGCAACACATTCCGGCAGGAAGCTCCTCGAATTGCCATCGTCGCACCTGATTACGCGGTGCCCTCTGACCATGTCTGAAGAGTCGTATCCTCGAATTCGGCGATCCTGCCCTGCCCTCAGCCTCATTCTTAGCGATCTTGCTGAGAATGAAACGGGCTCTGTTTGAACTCGATTTGTCATCAACCTGTCATCAACATTTTATGCTTTCTTTGTATCAGTCTTTCATCAACCTTCATTTATAAACACTTCCAAATTGAATTTTATTAATAATATTATTTGAGTTTTCATTCATTTTTCCATAAATTAATAGTAAATTTCATTTACATTTAAAAAATCGCCCGACCTGTCAGCATCAGAGGTATTCGTAGAGGTATTTGGTTCCCTGTGCTTGATAACTGCAAAAGTATCCTGTCCGAGGGTTCTGTCGGATCCAGTGCTGCCATTTAAGCTTATTTTAGGCTTGATTTGGCAAATTTGAAAATGAAAAAGCTTGTAAAATAGGCTTACAGCCTGTTTAAAAGTTCATATGGCATATATAAGCATTAAATATGTTCGTAACTTTAACGAAATATTTTATAATAAATATATTTTTTACGGCATTAAAGTACAGAGCTGGTTCTTTTTTTTTACGCACCAGAAATACGGAAGAAGTGCGTTAGATTTATATTATTACATGGGCCTTGTTGCACCGCGACCAGATGAGGTCTTTTGTGCCGGCCGGTAGGATTAGGGTAGAGCCTCTCTACCTAGGCTTCTGACAAAGGAGAGCATTTTGGTGGGATCTATCTGTTCCCAAATCCTGTAGGGGGGATAAGTTCACCTCCTAGTTGTTGAAGTCGACGTCTGATTAGCGAGGGCCATTCACATAGAGCATGTTCTGATGTTTCTGGATCCAGCTCACAGAATCTGCATGTGCTGGAGTGCGAATCTCACTCCTTTTTAGATTGATGATGCGTTTAGATCGCGACATCTGGGGGAAGATAAATTGTTTGGCTTGTGTCAGCCCTGCACGTTCGGTCCTCCCCTTTCCCAAAAAGTTTTGATTATTGATACACTCTAATGTTCTACCGAAAAGCCTATAGTAAGCGAAGTGTGCTCGAGTGGCTTTATGGTCTTCTCAAGGTGTGCGTCAAGTATAACTCCTAAGTAGTTGGCTTCAACCGAAAAGTCAATGGTGGATCCCTTTAGGAATGGTCTTGTTAGAGAGAGAGACATTTTCCTGGTAAATGGAACTAGAACAGTTTTAGACGGGTTTATGGACAGTCCTTTATCCTGACACCATCTATTGGCTTTATTAAGGGCTTGCTGCATGCCATCCGATATGGTTTGCTCATGCCAGCCCACTATTTTTTTTTTTGTTGGACGTTGATATGCACTACGGTCAGTACACTCAAGTGGCCCTTCAAAGCCAAGCACGTGCTATTAGGCAGCTCGATTGCTATCTTGCATGTGTACTAAATGGGTTAAGATTAATGTTTTTAGTTTAGGAAGGCTATCTACAGATGAGGTAATTTTGTACAAATCATTATAGTTTGCACATAATACTCGAAAGTGTTCATGCACTTCATACGATGTTCTGCATTGGTGCAAAACTAAAGGCAGGTAGGATCTTGAAATTCAACTGACCCAATAGATTGCTGCTTTCCACGTCACCACGGATCAAATTATACATAAAGACAATGCCTAACATCGTTCTACGGCTTGCTAAGGAAGGAAGGTTAATCAGGAGAAGTCTACTAGAATACGATGGCAACCCAAGGTTTGCATCCCAGTTTAAGCCACGAAGAGCGAAAAGTAAAAAGTTCTTTTGAACAGACTCAATGCGTTTGCCGTGAACGTCCCACTGGGGACTCCAAACGCAAGATCCATATTCTAAAATAGGACGAACTAACGAAGTGTATAAATTCTTCGTGACGTAGGGGTCATCGAATTCCTTTAACCACCGTTCAATAAATCCAAGCACACCCCTGGCTTTATTCACAATGCACGAAATATGATCAATAAACTCCAGTTTAGGATCTAGGCGGATACCCAAATCGTCAACTAAAGTGATCCTTTCCAAAGAACAGCAGCTCAGCGTATAAGTCGCAAGCATGGGAGAGACACGTTAGAATGTCATCAGCTTGCATTTGAATCCATTTAGGTTTAATAAGTTAGCATTGCACCATCGTTGAAAGTTATTAAGATCTGTTTGTAAATCCGACTGGCAAGCGAGGTCCTTCTATTGCACACAAAGTTTAACGTCGTCAGCGTACATGAGTACTCGGGAGTTAGTCAAGACTTTGGGCAGGTCGTTAATAAATAATGTAAAAAGTAAGGGACCCAGGTGGCTCCCTTGTGGGACACCAGAGGTCATTCGAAGAACATTCGACAACTTGTTTTTAAAGAGGACCTTTTGCGTATTGCCATTCAGATAACTTGAGATCTACCTAAGAAGATCGACAGGAAAACCCTTTAAGTCGAGTTTCCTAACAAAGAAGGAAATGATAAACGGAGTCAAATGTTTTACTGAAATCAGTATAGATCACATCTGTCCACCCTTGAAAGCCCCTTATAATGAAAAAAGTGAGCTCCATAAGGTTAGTAGTCGTTGATCTTCATTTAATAAATCCATGTTGGCATGGAGAAATTACTGATCTACACAGGTGCTGCAAATGGGGAGTAATTACGTTTTCGAAAAGTTTTGAGATGGCTGACAACTTAGAGATTCCTCTATAGAGGACTAACAACTATAGTTGTTAGCATCCACTTTGCTACCTTTTTTGTGGAGAGGAATCACGAATGATTCCTTCCAAATAAGGGGAAATTGGGAAGATTCTACGGATAAGGTAAACAATTTTAGAGGGGTACTGCACAGGGACTCGGCACAAGCACACAGCCTGGTATTCCGTCGGGACCTGGCAAATAAACCGGCTGAACACGTAGAAGATCCAAAAAAAGGGAGCTTTTGTTTAAGCTAGGACTAAAGATTAGGTTTTATTTGGGCATGCTATAAGAATAGGTTTGGTTTGAATCGGATGACGGAGAATAAGAAGTTTGAAAAACTGAGCAAAAAGATCGGCGATTGCCTAATCATTGTTTGCTGTCATATTTTCAAATAAAAGTGAGGAAGGATGTGTAATAGGCTTACTTTTAGTGTTGACAAAATTATAAAACTGTTTTGGGTCCTGCGCAAACTGAACCCTACAACGAGTCAAATAGTTTTTATAACATTGCGCGTTAAGCACGGTAAACTTTGACCGAGCCGCTAAATAGCGAGAATGAACAGCTTGAGAACCGTTACGTTTAAATTTAGAATAAAGATTGGACTTGACATTTTTGAGGCAAATCAACTCTTTACTAAACCAGGGAGGCTTATTTGAGATTGACGGATAGTAACGGAAAAAAGATGTTCATGGCATTGTAAAAAATATCCATGGCACCCACCATGTCAGTGCACATGTAGAGATCGGAGCAATCAAATTCAGATATGAAATTATTCAGCCGTCGAAAATCCGCCTTGCGAAAGCAGTAAACTTTCTTATCTGGCCGATCAGACTTATTCTCCATAGCAGTCCCAATATCGATAGTCACATCGAAAGTAGGATGGTATGGATCTTCGGGTTGCGTTAAGGGCGGGACCCTAACCAAACTGACTCTTGCCGAAACAGAGACAAAGCAGAGATCTAGCAAGCGATCTAAGGAATTTTGTACATGGTTGACTTGAGACAGCGAAATGTCAAACAAGCCATCAATAAAATCGTGACGTGCAGTAGTTAACAGTGTGTTAGAGGATTCAGTTTTGGACCAAATAGCTCCACGAATTTTAAAATCACCTAGAACAATAAAATGGTCCCTATCCGAAAGTCTATTGGAGACCGACTGGATAGCGGAAAGGTAGTTCCAATAAATAGGAAGTTCCGACAAGGGAGGAATGTAGGAACATGTAATAAAATTAAAACTACCTTTAAATGATAGCTTAACACAAAGGAATTCAACATCGTTGCATTTCTCGAAAGCTAATACTTCAGACGTGAGGTTTGAGTTAACTGCAATGAGGACCCCGCCTCCTCGCCTGGAAGGCCGATCAAGCCTGTACACTGTGTACACAGCTGGAAAAACTTCGGAGCTTAGGATCTCCGTCTTCAACAAGGTTTCTGTGAACACAATCACCTGTGATGCAAAGGAAACTTTATCAGAATAAAATTAAGGAAGCTTACTACCTAACCCCCTTGCATTCTGATAGGTAAGAAGTGGAGAATTGGTTAGTTTTTTGGAGCTGGCACAGTGGTTTTGTCCGGCCTGGGTAGACTAATTCCTACAGGCCGTCTTTTCTTTTTCTTGGCTTCGTACTCCTTAGCAACAACATACTGCGGCCAGAAATCGGCAGAGCATATTGTGCTAAAGAGTTCGTCAGGGACATTTATTTTGAAAGATTAAATATCCCTAGCGTAAGAAAATTTAAATTTTTCCACCTTAATTTTATCGGACTTGGTTCTGTCTCGAATAAAGGCAGTAACATCTTCAGATGTTTGAGATGGGTGAAGCTGAGAGACAAATATCTGCCTCGTTGGTGGTACTCCAATAAGGGCTTTTGGCAACACAGACTGGTTGGCTGTATTACCAATTTCGGCCGGTAATCCAGGCCTGTCACCCTGGGGAGCATTCGGGACGGGGATCTGAGGGGTCGTTAATTTTGATTTTGACCCTCCAGCGGACTCAACGGACAACACTGGATCTGCGGTCCCTGTCACGGCACATTCGGAGACCGAATTTTTCCAGCCAATACTAGGGTCCCCTGCAGAAATTGCTTTCTTGCAGGTTTTAACAACACAGACAACACTAGAAGACATTATAGTGACTTACCACTGTACCAGTCAGAAGTTAAAAGAAAATAAGAGTAGTTACGTGCACTAAGAGAGAAAGAAACAGAGAGCAAGCAAGAGAGCGAGAGTTAGGGAGCTTAAGAAGTCAAGCTGTAATATCGGCGTAAATGATAAAGCACAAAAAGGAATGCAAAATGCAGATAAACGAATCGCTGCTTATTAATAAAAAACAGCTGCATGCACACGCAAAGTAAAACGGTGATTTATTATTGACACAAGATAGAAGATTTAACTAAATCTCCGGTGGTTTATAGCAAAGATTTTACACAAATACGAGGCGCAGAACGAAAACACGACCGTTCACTTTGAAAGAGAAAACGACTACTATATAGATGACTAGATCATCAGCGTAGCCTTGAGTGGGGAACCCTAAGTTGTTGAGCTTAAACAGTAGCTCGTCGATAACCAGAGTCCACAAGAGAGGAGAGAGTACTCACCCTTGAGGGCACCCCCTTGTGGCTGTGATTGAGGACATTTTTTCGCACAAGAGAGGCACCTAGTACTATTTGTTGAGCGCCAATGGCCTTTTCAATGGTTGTTGTAAGGCAGTGAATGGCAGTCTTGTTTGATTTACCAGCTTGGTACGCATATTGGTACTTATGTAGGGGAAGATGCTTGAGATTCACCTCCCTGATGTGCTGGTCAATTATCTTCTCCATAGTTTTAAGAAAAATGGAGCTAAGACTAATCGGTCTATGGGACTTAGGCAGTTAAGAATCTTTCTTTCGTACCTTAGGAATAAACACAACTTTTACTTTAGCCCATTTGCTAAGTACAAGTCCAAGCACGAGACTAGCTCGGAATAAACGGACCAGGGGGAGTGAGAGTTGGTGCAGTCCCCGCTGCAACAAGCATGGACAAATTCCATCCGGTCCAGGGGATTTGTATGGACTAAAACTTTGTATAGCCCATTGTACGCTATTTTGATAAAACAGTCTAAAGGGCATGTTTTCAACACGTTCTGATTGATAGGGGGTTCCCTTCCCTCAGCCCCATTGGAGTCTTGCTCCATAGCCACGCACCCAGAAATGTGAGTAGCCAGGAGTAGACTTCTCGTTTCCTTTGGGTTGTTTGTGTGTATTCCATCTGGTTTTTTAACGTACAGATGCCGTTTCAGTGGTCCTTGGAGAGGGCTTTTTGTAGCATGACAGCTTCCGGGAGAGTTGAAATCTGCCCGCAATGTTGGCGCCACGTAGCCCGTTTTGACCTTCTCAGCTCTTTATTGTAGAGCGTTAAAGCAGATTTGTAGGAGTCCCATGTCGCCTTCCCACTCTTCGCTTTATTGAAGAACCTTTGCGCAGCCTTTTTAAGATCGTTAAGGCTCTTATTCCACCGGGGAACAGCCCTTCTTACGAACTTTTTGTTCGCAGCTATCGTGATATGCCGATTCAATGTCTGCATGAAGCACAGTAGCCTCACGCATCCTCAGTGATGAACTGTGATTGGGAAAGATATGTTAGATTTTTGTTAATTAACAACGCCGCTCTAGATCGAGGTTGGTCGTTTGCATATAGCAGCTTACCGGATCTTATCCATGGCTCCTGGATAAATGCTATGTCCATTGTAGCAAACCTCTCACAAAGGACGTCAGATGCTATACATGGTGGAGGTTTGCTTGGAGACATCTGCCCCACGCAAAATACAGCTGGTACGCTAGCGACTTCAGCCAATTGGCCGAGACTGGGTCCAGCGCTATTGTGATGATGGCCAAATTTTGCCTCATCTCGCGTTAGATTTGTAAAAGGATTAATAGTGCAACTTCGAATAATTAATTGAACTAATTTGGTGTATATAATATCTGCTTTATTATTTCAGACTATCCTATAATTTTCAGACTTTAAAAACAGTTAAAATTTTTTTCAATTAATAATATAATATGTTGCGAAGCCGAAAAATATATTCGAGTTAATCAAAATATGTGAATATTTTAACATCACAAATATAGATTATTTAAAAGATAAAATTAATTTAATTAAATGGAAACACATTAATGACACTGTTAAATTTTTGGCAGACTCACAGCTAATAAGGCTCTGAAAACAATAAGCCATTGGAAACCCTTACTTTATTTGACTGCCTGTCGGTTTCTATGCGAAAAAACTGAGAGACTAGTTCGCTTAGAAACCGATAGACAGACGGACAGACGGATATGGCTAAATCGACTCGGCTAGTGACGCTGATCAAGAAAATATATACTTTATAGGGTCGGAGATTTATCCTTCTGCCTGTTACATACATTCTCAGTTGGCACTAACTTATAAAACCCTTGTACCCTATGGGTACAAGGTATAAAAAAATTTTACACGTAAAATTAAAAACGTATTTGTGTTAATTTCTTTGCTATAAACCACTGGGGATTTTTTTTAAGCTTCTATCTTGTCTAAATAATAGTTCACCGTTTCACATCGCGTCTGCATGCAGCGGTTTTTGTGTATTACTAATTCCATTGATTGCAAAATCTGTTTTTATGCAGACTCTGCAGAGATAATATAAGTAAGTGCCAACCGAGAATGTATGTAACAGGCAGATAGGGGCATTTCCGACCCAATAAAGTAAACGAGTCGATTTAGCCATTTTCGTCCGTCTGTCCGTGTGAAACAACAGATCTCAGAGACTATAAGAGCTAGAGTTACCAAATTTGGTGACAACACTGGAAACTGTTGCAAGCAGATCAAGTTTGTTTTAAAAATTGTCCACGCCCACTTCCGCCACTATAGGTTTAATTAGGATATCGGTTTGATTAGGATAAAATAAATAAGTAGGCACTCACGGACGTTTTCTAAAATTCGGATGATAAACATGGAAGTTATTAAACGATAAAGTTTCTATATTGAGGGCGCACGTGAGTGTTTAACATGTCCCTTTTTTTTTTTTTTATATTCCTTTATTACCTATCATATATATACAGACTTAACAAGTACAAATAGACATGAAATAGGGGGCCATAAATGCGCGGTATCACCGCAAGGTATTGCTTCGCGCAAATGTAGCCACCTAGGCTGTCGTTTCTCTCCTCTCCTTCTCGGTGGCGCGCAGCTCTCGCAGTACACACGCTGCGTAGGCTGCCGTCGCTTCCCAGTTCTCCTCGTTCATCAGCATGAGGGGCACAAAAGTTTCTGGCCGAACTCTTGCCCCTGTGGTTTCCTCAAGCGTTTGACGCTCGTGGCCGAATCGGCGACATTCAAATAGAACGTGTCGAGCGTTCTCATCGATCCCGCTTCCGCACTCTGGACATCCGTCCTCAGTGTCGTGTCCGAAGCGCTTTAGGTAGCTTCGGAAGCAGCCATGTCCACTCAGTGCCTGGGTAAGGTAGAAATCCACCTGGCCGTGCTTCCTGTTTATTCAGGGCTCTATGCTGGGGATGAGCTGGTGTGTCCAGCGTCCCTTGCTGGACATGTCCAAGGCAGCCTGCCAGTTAATGATGCTCTGGCTCCTGGCACTCCTTTTCACCTCGGATTTGGTCCTTTGGTCCGCTTGGTTGCCTACTAGAGCCGCTCTAATCTCCTTGGCCTCCCGCACTAGTTCACACAGGGGAACTTGGCCTGCAATGACGAGCGCTGCGTCGTCCGAGATCGTTCTAAAGGCACTCGCTATTCTGACGGCACACAGGCGATACGTCGAGATGACCCCTCGCATGTAGCTACTGCTACCAGTGGCCTCGGCCCACACCGGAGCAGCGTACAACAACTGCGACTTGACAACTGTCGCGAGGAGCTTACGTCTGTCCTGTTTCGGACCCCTGGTGTTCAGCAGGATCCTGCAGAGCGATCCTGTAGTCCCACTTGCCTTCTTGTTCACGAACTCCAGGTGTTCGCGATAGGAGAGACGGGTGTCCAGCATGACTCCCAGGTACCTTATGGCACGCTGAGATGTTACTGTTGTCCCTCCGATCTGGATGTGCGCCGACTCCACTGCTTTCCTGCTTGAGATCAGCACCGCTTCAGTTTTGTGAGCGGCCAGCTCTAGGCCCGCCACTTGTAGCCACTCCTCCACTGCTCGGATTGCGCAGTTCGCAGCTGCTTCCGCGGCAGCAACTTCCTTGGCCACCACAACCAGCGCCACATCGTCTGCAAAGCCAACTATGTCGGCGCTGCTCGGCAGTGGAAGCTTCAGGACTCCGTCGGACATCGTGTTCCACAGCAGAGGGCCCAGTACCGATCCCTGAGGAACTCCGGCTGTCACCTCGTATGTCCTGGGGCCCACAGAGGTTTCGAGGACCAGCTCCCTCTTGCTTAGATAGCTGTATACCACATTCAGCAGGTACTCTGGAATGTTGAAGGACCGTAGACTTCCGTCTCCGTGACCGGGCATATCGGGCTCCCAACTTGTCCCGTCCATCGGGGGATGGAATGGGGGCGACCTTCTGGAAACAGCACTTGGACAATGCTTTCCAGGGCAGCCGGGTCTGTGGGCGACCTACTGGCGGCATTCACGCGTTTGACCACCGTTTTATAGGCTCTTCCCCATGGATCATTTTCCAGGTCGTCGCAGAGCTTGAGGTAGCATTCCCTCTTGCTATCCCGTATCGCCAGTTTGAGTGCCTTCTTTGCACTCCTGAAGCTCGTGTTGAGGGTAGAGAGCCTTGCGGTACCTCTCGCTCTTTGGACCAACCTCCTGGCTCGAAGACAGGCCCTGCGCAAGCTAGAGATTTCCTCACTCCACCAGTACACTGGTGCGTGGTGGTTGCGATAGGCCTTTCGCTGCTGCAAACTTTGGTCCTCCAGTCTAGCTGCCAACTTGTTCGCGGCTTCATCTGCCGAGTCCAACTCGGAGACAGCCAAGCCTTCTAGGGCACTGGCAAAGCTGTTCTTGGTCTGGTCGTCGGCTGACTTTGGCACAGTGAGCCGCCAACTGACAGCAGAATGGCCTCATGGTCGCTGGCCGTGAAAACCTCGCCTATCCTCCAGCGTGTGCTACGGGCTAGGGAACTGCTTGCGAACGATAGGTCGATTATAGAGCCGGCCCCAGCTCTATTGAAGGTGTGCTGGGAGCCCTCGTTCAGCAGCACGATGTCCAGCGACGCAACTGATTCAAGGATGGTTCGACCCTGGCGTTGGTGTAGAGGGAGCCCCATTCCTCGGCCCAAGCATTAAAGTCGCCTCCTATCACCACATTGCTCCGTCCTCTCAGGTCGCTGCTCAGCTCGTCCAAGATCCTGCTAAAGGTCGCCAGTGATAGACTTGGGGCCAGGTAGCAGCTGTAGAGCCATGTGCCGCCTACCTTCGCTCGGACGAACCCTTCTGCTGCCATCGTGTCCCGCATGAGTGGTGCGCCCACTCCGCAGAGCCACAGTGCCACTTTGCCTGTTCGATCCGTGACCCAGTCGTTGCTGCTTTCTACCCTGTAGGGCTCGCTGAGTATCGCCACCTCAGCGCCCACTTCTCGCACCGTCTGCTTCAGGAGATCCTGCGCGGCCCTGCAGTGGTTCAGATTCAACTGAATCAACTGCATGCTTGTCGAGGTTTCCCGGGCCCGCTGGTTGTGGCTGAGCAGAATCTGCTTCCTGCCTGGTGCCTGGTCTCCTTAATGCCTGCCGCAGAGCAGATGAAGCATGAAGGCTCCCTGCTGCAATTGGCTGCCTTGTGCCCCTGTCCACCACATCTTATGCAACAGTCGCTCCTATCAACTGGGCTCTTACAATTCGCTGCAATATGCCCGGTCTCCAGGCATCTGAAGCACCTTGGGGCCTGCTCTTTCCCGGATCCTACAGATGGTCCATCCGATCCGCACCTCGCCCCGATGGAGGACGGCTTTCCCCATGGAGAAGGGCAAACTGACCACTGCCGTCTGCGACTCCGCGTAGCCTCGGCGCAGACTCCGAACTCTGATGCGCTCCGCATCGATGCCATATTGGCTCGCTATAGCAGCGCAGACTTCCTGCTCCGTTGCGATGAAGTCGATGTCTCGTATTTCCAATACAAACAGCTTCGTCTCGTCCGACATGGCTCGCACTGACGCTGCGTCGCCAAGCACCCTCGCGATGCTCTCCTTCATGGCCTCAGCGCTTTCTGCGCTGCCTTTGGCCACCTCGAGCAGAAGGTTGCCGTTTATGGTGCGGCGTACCTTGGCAACACAGCTTCCCAAGTCCGACAACTGTTTGTCTTCCCTTCGGGTCACCATGGCTAGTACCTCGCTGTACGATTACCCGCTCGCCTGTACCACGACCGCATCGGGACTTGCCACCTCCCACCCGGCAACCGGAATTGCGGGGCTCGCGGTCTTCACGGTTGTCCTGGCGCCGGCTGTCTTGAGGCCCTTTTGGGGGGTTTCTTCGGGTGCTCTTGGGAGCCGTGGCGCTTATTTGCTGAGATGGGCGCGTGGATGGTGGGGCCAGTTGAGCTCCGGATCCTCCAGCTACCGTTGGCTGGCTTATCCTTCGCAATGGCTCCGTTTGCGCTGCAGCCGCTTTCCTCCAGACCGGCGTTGTCTGCTGCTCCTTGTCAGCGCTCTGCATGCTTCGAGCATTTCGCGCACACGATTGAAGCGTCCTGACCATCCTCCTGATGCTGTCGTCCTTGTCGCCCTCTCTGTGCGCCTCAAGGATGCTCGTGTGAAGCGCCTTCATGCGCACGAACGTCTCCCTCGTGGCGACAGTTATGTGGCGCGCCGACTTGTCCATCATCTTTGTGGACATCTCCTGCAAGAGCTTCCCCAGCTCCAAGAGATCCTCGAGGCAGCTTGCCTCATGGGAGGCCTTGCTCCTTTTGGCCGGCGTTGTCCTCTGTGAGCCTGCTGGGCTCGCAGGATCTCGCGACCTCTTTGGGGTTTTCCTTACCTCCGGGTCTGCGTTCAGCCCTTCTTCTAGGGTTGCAGGGGTGCTGGCGAGCGGGCGAGCTTGCTGCCCCTCTTAAAAGCCGCTGCAGCACCATCAGTTCCTTCTTCCCTCGGTTGGCGGGGCGATCTAGCCACCGACGATCTGCCCACGAAGGGGTTTTCTACCTCCTCTATCAGGGCTTCCTGGTTGGCTAGAGGGAGGCTCCCGCGCTGGCCACAAATTTCCCCTTGGCTTACGATGGGGATATACCGCCCTTCTCGGTCCCCAGTGCCCTTTCGATGGGCGCCGCCGTGGCGGAGGGGTTGGAAATTAGCCCGATCCTTGGCCTTCTACCCTTTGCCGTCCCTGTAACCAGGTGCCTGAGTTTGAACTGAATTTCAAAATTCAGACAGGGCCCGCGTATTTTGCACTTCCCAACACTTTGTGCTGTTAAGCGCGGGGGACTGCGCTGTTAAGCTTGGAGCCCGGTGTTGTTCAACACTGTAAACAGCGAGATCAGCTGTTGAGTGGAAAACGCGCGGGTGGCAGCTTGTGGATGCTGTGCGCGAGTGAGAGGCTTTCGTGGTGAAAGACCTTGACTCGGTGGACGCGAGAGAGGATCCCCCCCCATGGTCCACGAACCGTCCAGCAGCCTCACCAGTCAGAGACTAGGGAATACGTCCGGAAACCCCGCCGTAACAGTGCCCTGGTACGTACCTCTATCCCTGAGTGTCTCACGCTAATGCACAGTGCACTTTTAGGTCGCGACCGTAGCTACACTGACTTAAATCGGGTAAACTTTCGGAGCGCGGAGAAAACACAACCTGGTGCTAAGTATCACTTTCACTGTCAAGTGCGTCCTTCGCACGTCCTTCGCGTGTGCATGCAGCTGTTTTTGTGTATTAAAAAACAATATTAATTGCAAATTAGTTTTGTGCAGCGATTTGCTTATCTGTATTTTTGCATTCCTCTCTGTGCTTTATCCGTTACGCCGTAATTACAGCTCGACGGCTTAAGCTCCCTAACTCTCGCTCTCTTGTTCTCTTTAGTGCACGTAACTACTCTTATTTTCTCTTAATTTCCGACTGGTACAGTGGTAAGTCACTATAATGTCTCCTAGTGTTGTGTGTGTAATTAAAACCTGCAAGAAAGTAATTTCTGCAGAGGACCCTACTATTGGCTGCTGGCTGTGTGACAATGTCGTGCACGCCAAGTGCATTGAATGCACAGGCCGGCTGTCTGATAATTTTTCGAAAAATATTGGATTGCGCTACTGCTGTGAGGCTTGTCGCGATGTTGAAAGGGAAATGATGTCACTTATAAACTTAAAATGGCTTAGTTTTCGGCGCTGCTGACTCACAGTTTAATGGCCTTAAGCTTTTAAACGCGAAAAAAAGCTGACTTCGGCGATGACTGATGATCGGGGCGAGGCCTCCGAATGTGCCGCGGAGGGCAGCGCCTCCAATTATAGCCGTCGTGTCCGCTGAGGGGTCACAATCAATGACCTCACAGAACCCCACCCAGAAAACTCCCCAGGGTATCAGGTCGGAATACCGGCCGATGTTGGTACTACAAACGTAGCACCGAAAGCCCTAATAGCTATTCCACCTACGAATTAGATATTTGTTTCGCGGCTTTCCCCTAATCAAACATCTGAGGATGTTAGTACCTATATCCTAGGTCGCACTAAGCCGATGAATCCAAGATTAAGGTGGAAAAATTCAAATTTTCTTATGCTAGGGATATTTATCTTTCAAAATAAATGTCCCTGACGAACTTTTTTACACAATTTGCTCTACAGCCTTCTGGCCTAAGTATGCTGTTGTTAAGGAGTACGAAGCTAAGAAAAAGAAAAGACGTCCTGTAGGGTGACTATCGATATTGGGACTGCTATGGAGAATAAGTCTGATCGGCCAGATAAGAAAGTCCACTGCTTTCGTAAGGCGGATTTTCGACGGCTGAATAATTTCATATCTGAATTTGATTGGTCCGATCTCTACATGTGCCCTGACATGGTGGGTGCCATAGATATTTTTAAGTTTACCGTGCTTAACATGCAGTGTTATAAAAACTATTTGACTCGTTGTAGGGTTCAGTTTGCGCAGGACCCAAAACAGTTTTATAATTTTGTCAACACTAAACGTAAGCCTATTACACATCCTTGCTCGCTTTCATTTAAAAACACGACAGCAAACAATGATCAGGCAATCGCCGATCTTTTTGCTCAGTATTTTCAAACTACTTATTCTCCGTCATACGATTCAAACCAAACCTATTCTTATAGCATGCCCAAATAAAAGCTAATATTCAGTCCTAGCTTAAACGAAAGCTCCCTTCTTTTGGATCTTCAACGTGTCAAGCCGGTTTATTCGCCAGGTCCCGACGGAATACCAGGCTGTGTGCTTAGGTATTGTGCCGAGTCCCTGTGCAGTCCCCTTCTAAAATTGTTTACCTTATCCTTAGAGACTTCCCAATTTCCCCTTATTTGGAAGGAATCATTCGTGATTCCTCTTCACAAAAAAGGTAGCAAAGCGGATGCTAACAACTACAGAGGAATCTCTAAGTTGTCAGCCATCCCAAAACTTTTCGAAAACGTAATTACTCCCCATTTGCAGGTCCTTTGAAGATCAACGACTACTAACCTTATGGAGCTCACTTTTTTCATTATAAGGGGCTTTCAAGGGTGGACAGATGTGATCTATACTGATTTCAGTAAAACATTTGTCTCCGTTTATCATTTCCTTCTTGTTAGGAAACTCGACTTAAAGGGTTTTCCTGTCGATCTTCTTAGGTAGATCTCAAGTTATCCGAATGGCAGGACGCAAAAGGTCCTCTTTAAAAACAAGTTGTCGAATGTTCTTCGAATGACCTACTTTTATATTATTTATTAACGACCTGCCCAAAGTCTTGACTAACTCCAGAGTACTCAAGTACGCTGACGACGTTAAACTTTGTGTGCAATAGAAGGACCTCGCTTGCCAGTTGGATTTACAAGACGATCTTAATATCTTTCAAACATGGTGCAATGCAAACTTATTAAACCTAAATGGATCCAAATGCAAGCTGATGACATTCTCACGTGTCTCTCCCATGCTTGCGACTTATACGCTGAACTGCTGCTCTTTGGAAAGGATCACTCTAGTTGACGATTTGGGTATCCGCCTAGATCCTAAACTGGAGTTTATTGATCATATTTCGTGCATTGTGAATAAAGCCAGGGGTGTGCTTGGATTTATTAAACGGTGGTCGAAGGAATTCGATGACCCCTACGTCACGAAGAATTTTGACACTTTTAGAATATGGATCTTGCGTTTGGAGTCCCCAGTGGGACGTTCACAGCAAACGCATTGAGTCAGTTCAAAAGAACTTTTTACTTTTCGCTCTTCGTGGCTTAAACTGGGATGCAAACCTTAGGTTGGCCCTCTTATTCTAGTAGACTTCTCCTGATTAACCTTTTTTCCTTAGCAAACCGTAGAACGATGTTAGGCATTGTCTTTATGTATAATCTGATCCGTGGTGACGTGGAAAGCAGCGATCTATTGGGTCAGTTGAATTTCCACGTACCATGTAGAACCACAAGATCCTACCTGCCTTTTGTTTTGCACCACTGCAGAACATCGTAAGAAATGCATGAACCCTGTAGAGTATTATGTGCTAATTATAATGATTTGTACAAAATAACCTCTTCTGTAGATAGCCTTCCTAAACTAAAAACAATAATCTTAACCCACTTAGTACACATGCAAGATAGCAATCGAGCTGCCTTATAGTAGTTTATATTTCCTCGCATTCTTTTACCTATACTTTTCTTTTGCGCCTATTAACACCTAACCCTAAAAGCCCGTGCTTGGTTTTGAATGGCCACTTGAGTGTACTGACCGTAGTGCATATCAACGTCCAAGAGAAATTTTAAGAGAATATAAGTCACGTTGCAGGTCATTATAAAAGAGTCGATTTGAGTATGGTAGGCAGATCTTGACATCATCAGCATGCATTAGAATAGATATTATTAAAAGCATTGGATTGCGCTACTGCTGTGAAACTTGTCGCGATGTTGAAAGGGAAATTATAGCTTTTATGCGACAAACTAAATATGGTGTTAAAGAACTACTAGTTAGTTTTTGATAAACTAATGAGGGGCTCTCGGCGCTGGACTCCCAGTTGAATGGCCTTAAGCTTATGATCCCTCAGAGCCCCGTACCGAATGCTCCCCAGGGTAGCAGGCCAGGATTACCGTTCGAAATTGGTAATATAGGCAACCAGTCTTTATTGCCAAAACATGTTCTGCTCACTTTTGACCTAACTATGTTGTTGTTAAGAAGCTCGAAGCTACGCAAAAGAAAAGACGGGCTGTTGGAGTTAGTTTACCCAGGCCGGACAAAACCATTGTGCCAGCTACGTCGTCCTCTCCAAAAAAACTAACTGATTCCCTCCTTCTTTCGTATCAGAATGCAAGAGGCTTACGTACTAAGCCTCTCAAATTGTATTCTGATAGTCTTTCGTTTGTAACCCATTGTGTTCATAGAAACCTGGTTAAAGCCAGAGATTCTTAGCTCCAAAGTTTTTCCAGCTATGTACACAACGTACAGGCTTGATCGGCCTTCCAGGCAAAGGGGCTCAAGGAAGGTTTCATTTCACGCATGACCCAAAAAAGTTCTATAATTTTGTCAACACTGAGCGTAAGCCTATTACACATCCTTCCTCGCTTTCATTAAAAAAAAAAAACAACAAACAGGTCGATCTTTTTGCTGTTTTTTCAAACTACTTATTCTCCGTCATCTGATTTAAACCAGGCCTATTATAATAACATGCCCAAATCCAATTTAATCTTCAGTCCTAGCTAGAGCGAAAGCTCGCTACTTTTAAATCTTCAACGTGTCAAGCCGGTTTATTCGCCAGGTCCCGATGGAATACCAGGCTGTGTGCTTAGGTATTGTGCCGAGGCCTGGTGCAGTCCCCCTCTAAAATTTAAATTATCCTTAAAAACATCCCAATTTCCTCTTATTTAAAATAAATCATTTCTCTCCATAAAAAGTTAGCACAGTGGTGCCTACAACTATTGAGGAATCCCTAATTTGTCAGCTATCCCAAAACTTTTTTAAACGTAATTACTTCCCATTTGCAGTACCTTTGTAGGTCAGTAATTTTCCCATGATCTATACGGATTTTAGTAAAGCATTTGACTCCGTTAGTCATTCCCTTCTTGTTAGGAATCTTGACTTAATGGGTTTTCCTGTCAATCTTCTTGGGTGATCTCAAGTTATCTGAATGGAAGGACGGAAAAGGTACTCTTTGAAAACAACTTGTCGAATGTTCTCCGGGTGACCTCTTGTGTCCCGCAAGGGAGCCACTTGGGTCCCATACTTTTTACTTTATTTATTAACGACCTGCCCAAAGTCTTGACTAACTCCAGAGTACTCATGTACGCTGACGACTTTAAACTTTGTGTGCAATACAAGGACCGCGCTTGCCAGTCGGATTTACACACAGATCTTAATAACTTTCAAACATGGTGCAATGTAAACTTTTTAAACCTGAATGGCTCAAAATGCAAGCTGATGAAAGTCTCACATGTCCCTCCCAATCACTTAACTTAAAATTGGAGTTTATTAATCATATTTCATGCATTGGTCAGTTCTTTGCTTATTATAAATATATCTTGCCACGTTATTAAACTCTACCTGCAGCTTGCGCTGACTTACGGCGCTGCAGTCACTAAATACCTCTAGTCCATACAAAAGTACTGGTATGGATAAATTTTTGGAATTGTCTCTTTTATTTTAGTCGGCAAGAAGTCTTTGGTTAAGTATTAGTTTCTAAGCATTGCATACATTTTGCTCAAAGATTTATTAATATGATCATCCCACGTCAATGTTTGATTGAACGTAAATCCTAAATTAATTGCAGTTTTTACATATTCAATGCTAACATTATTAATGAATAAATTTGGCAATGCATCGGCAGCCATCCCTCTCTTACCTACAACAATGCATTTTGGTTTTTTCGGATTTATTCCTAGTCAATTGATTTTCGCCCACTGGCTAACAATTTCCAATTCAGTTAGACAGACACATACATTTATTAATTCTACGAATAGGACGACTTACATACATTTGAACATCATCAGCATACATGTGGATCATTTATTAATATAGGTTATAATGTTCGAGTATTAATAAGGTTTAAGTAATGATAAGGTTATATAAACAGCGGATTTTATGGCAGCACGAGGTTTATGTAAGCTGGCGACGATTTTAAAACGACTGGACCACGACGAGTTTACGGCTTTTGCGACTGCTATCGACTTCAACTGTAGAGTGCGGCTTTCTTTAACTGCTGACGGTTTTCTTTAACTGCTGACGGCTTTCTGCAACTGCTAACGCCTTTTCTTCGGCTACGGCTTTACTTCTGCTAACGGCTTTACTTCTGCTTGATTTCACCACACGACTGCTGCTCTGCTTCGGCTCTGATGACTACTCCTACTGACTCCGCTCCGGAACCACTGGCACTGCTATCTCACCAGCAAACCAGTACTGCCAACTCCTCTATGTATCGCCTTCTTACATACATATTACTAGGTAAATCATCTACATACACTAGGACGACAGGCACACCACGTTTCAGACAAAGAAAAGACAAAAACACATTATTTATGAAAACCGACCGTACACTATTGCTCAAATACGAACAAATAAGTGTCACTAATTTTCAAAAAAATGACATAGAAGTTTTAACTTAATACAAAGATTTTAGTGATTTACCGTGTCAAATGCTTTACTATAATCTAAGAGAGTCAAGTTCTGGGCTTATACCAGCGGTCGGCACGGCCCTATCCCGCGAGATAGGATTTTTCTCAGTCGGCGTCGTGGAATGTGAGACACAGTGGAACACATGGATCTTCAGGTTGCGTCAAGGGCGGAAAGAAGTCAACATTGACTTCTTATATTTCAATAAAGAAAATCTCATATCTATAGTAGGAAGTGGGTTTTCTTAAATTTTTCTTGTAATTTAGCAATAATACATCGCAGACAATTTATTTTTTTCGTCTCAACAGAAACCAATTTTTATTTGACTTGACAGAGCTGTGTTACAAACGTATTAAAAATCCTCAAAATAATCAAGTACATAAAGATTACATTTTCTATTAGTGTGCTTTGATTTCGCCGAGTTCGCCGCACAATAAATTGATGCCTTGGAAGTAGTGGTAGATTCATAGAGTTCGGTTTTCGTAATCGGCTCACGGCCTGGAAAGGATCAACGACGATCGGTTGTGCTTTCGGAATCAAACCCTAGGCCCGGTCGTGATCACTAAGCCCGGTTTTGGCTTACGAATCAAACCCATCTCAGTAAGTTCCCTCCAAAAGTCAAGTATCCGGCTTCCGACCCGGAAACGACACAGAGTAGAGGCATAACGAACCAACAAGCCCTAAAAAACGGCTAAAACCCGATAGCGACACGAAGCCGTTACGAAGGAATTCGAGGCGACCCGAAGCTACCACGAAGCATCACGAAGCCGTTACGAAGCGATACGAGGCGACCCAAAGCGACACGAAGCCGTTACGAAGTGATAAAAAAACGGACGGTCCAAACTAGCCGGTTTTCGTTGCTTTAATAGATATCGGGCTAAAACCTAGTAATTGCGCTTTTAATTGGAATATTGTCATACATTTAGCTGCCATAAAAACAATCGGTCCAAATTAGCCGAGTTTCGTTATTTTTTATGATTTCGTATTTAATCGATTTATATGATTCCCTAATTTCGTTGCTTTTAAAGATTTCGGATTAAAACGATATATGGTAGGTAGGAAGGTATAAGTGGTGAGGCCCTTGCTAGAGCCTCCAAGTAGAGCAGAGCTCGTTTTTTGTTCCACACCCTCTGTTTGTTCATGCTAGCTGCGTCGTCTTCAGTCCCACCCTGAATCGCTGAGGAACCCTAGGATTGCTGTAATCTTCAGCTTTCCTACCTTTTTCAGTTATTCTAGCTGGTAGGCACCAAAGTGGCGTGCTCTGATCCTGTTTAGTGGTGGACACTTGCAGATCAGATGCCCTGGTGTCTCCTGATCCGTTGTGTCTTTGCAGCTTCTGCAGCTTGCGTTGTATGGCAGTCCCATCTTCATTGCGTGCGTTCCAAGCGCTTAATGAACAGTGGACACTGGAGGAGTCTCGCTGATATCAGTACCACTATTGGATATCAGTACCACAGTTCGATTACCACCTAAAACCGGCCAACATTGCTTCGATCTCTTGTGCTCTTTCTTCCTTTACCATTCCTTGTTGGCTGTCATTCATACGCAGACGACATAGTTCTGCTGGTATTAGGACCATACCCCGACGTTATCAGCGAAATAATGACGGGTGCCTTGGATCGTCTAAACAAAAATATGTTTGAAAAAAGGATAACCGTATTTTTTGTCTTTCAAATTGCATGCACCATTTCAACGCTATGATTTTTTAAAGTTTTTTGTCCAACAGCGATTATCTCGAAAAGTATTGATGGTAACGAAAAAATATTTAAGGGTCACTATATGGACATGAAGCACTTTAAAATGTGGGTATGCATTTTTTTTTCAGAGCGAAAAAAAAACAGGGGTGGCCGAGTTGATAGGGTATGTCCCATATACATATTGCTGAGACTGAACAACTAATACTTTTTTAATTTTGGATTTTTTTCAAAAATTTATAAAACCTCATTTGGCTAAAAAAAATTTTTTTTTTTTGGAAGATCTAAAGATATGTAAGATTATATTAGGTTAGATTCTAAACCGTTTATAACAGAACTTTTTTTATTGCGTCTGTACTATATGTTTAAACGACACACAAGTTAGGTGGAAGTGGTGAAGCATAGCTAGAGCCACCAAGTAGAGCTGAGCTCCTTTTTGATCCACACCCTCTGATTGTCAATGCTAGCTGCGTCAACCTTAGCCCCACTCTGAATCGTTTAGAAACTCTAGGATAGCTGGCAGGCATCAAAGTGGCTTGTTCTGATCCTGTTTTTTGCTGGACACTTGCAGAGCAGCTGCTCCGGTGTCTCTTGTTCCATTTCTTCTTTGAAGCTTCTGCAGCTTGTGTTGTAGGGCAGTCCCACCTTCATTGCATGCGTTCCGATCGCCCATGACCTCCGTCCGATGACCTGTAGAGACTGCTATGATCCTACTGATATCCCTTTTGCTATTTGATATCAGTTCCTTCGTCCGATACTGTCAAAGATCGGCCAACATAACTTTGATCTCTTGTTCTCACTCTTCTTTGCCCATTCCGTGTTGGCTGTCCTTCTGAAATGGTCATGAATCCCTGTCTGGACTGAGTTAAGCGAGATCGGTATCCTTCTAGTTTCTGCACTGCTAGCCTGCTCGGGCTAGTTCGGCTGCTTTTTCCTTACCTGGGATGTCGTTATGTTCCGGCACCCAAGTAATTTATATGTCGTTGTATTTGGCAAGATTTAAAGGCGCACTTGTATTTTGCCACCGAGAGTTTATTTTCACGGCTGTAAGAGATTTTATTGCCGCTTGGCTGTCCGAGTAGATCCGAACTTTCCTATCCCTGAAGGCCGCTTCAATCCCCCAGCTCTCAGCTTAGATTCCAGCCCCTACCGCGCAGCTCATCTTAGAGCCATCGGTTTAGAGTAATAACGCATCCTGCTACCTTGTCGTTGATCAAGTCTTCCCTTGTCGGGTATAAGGTCGTGCACCCGTTACCAAGCCCCACTTCCGTGTTTATGTATTTTAATTATTATCTATAAGGGTATATAAACTTCGGCATGCCGAAGTTAGCTTCTTTTTTGTTTTAAAAACTGTGCACTGAATTTAATTTAAATTTTAATTAAAATAAAGGTTTTTGTAAGTTACGGTCTAAGGGTTTTAAAAAGTATTTATAGCAGGCTGATCTCAAATATTACCCCAAACTTATCCAAATCACACATACACCAATACCTTTTATTTATCATCTAGTCAGAGTACAGATCGCTTATTATTAAATAACTTTCCGTTCTCAGGGGTCACAATATTACCTTCCTAAGTGGCTTCCCTGCTGACTTTCACATTGAAGGCCTGCACGAGATAACACCAGCCGGCTTAGTTGAATACATTCAGAACTATACCAATTGGGATTTACTGGGCTCACGAATGGCTGGAGAAATGCCCATTAAGCCATGGGATGGTCTGAGATATGCTTTTGAAGTAAGTTAAATTTAAAAATTGTAAAAAGTTTTTGTATAACGAAATGATAACATAATTTAAGAATAAAACCGTCGAATTTTCGAACTATCCATAATTTCGGAAATCAAAGGACTTTAATAAAAATGTATAATACGTATGTATATACATAATTCTTTGAACATTATTTTTTAAGTAGCATAAAATCTTTGTAATAAACCATCTTTTGTTTTCTTAATATATTCCGATGATTTTTTTGGTATTATTATTAATTTAATGTCATATTTAGGTTTGTGGTATGCCTGTTTTAATTTTTCAAAATTTCGTTTATCCTGTTAAATTTTCGTTTGCCGACTGAAGCTAATCAACTAAATTCTGCATGAAATTAATTTTTTGAGAGCAGCCTAGTATCTGTAGTATCAGTCCTTATGGCTGATGCTATTTCGAATAAGATTAACTGACACTACTTGTAATGGAGGATAGCAATTTCTTTATGCTCAAACCATTAGAGCTTTTATAGAGCTCCTAATTGGTTGTCGTAAAACTAATGATATGCTGGAATGTACTGGGAGTCAAGATACAGTTTAATGGCCTTAAGCTATTAGATGACTCCCTTAACGAAAAATAAAACCGGGGTTGGGACGGAGCACTTGGGTAACTCCCAGGAACATACCTCGTCTACTAATCACACAATTCCTAAAAACAGTCATAGGCCTTAGTATTGAATATAGCGATTCAACCACTAAAAAGAAACCTGTCCTCCAGTGATTTTTGTTGAGTCCACTATGGGGTCACAAAATTCCAAGCTTAAACTAACAGGGTAATCGGCTGGGACCACTAGCTGAAGTTGGTAATGCAGATATTCGGGGGTGCTGCAGGAGCAGCTGGTGAAATTAAGGTGAATTCAAAACCAATTCGATTCATTTTCAACATTCCTCAGAACTATTAGGCTTTTCTTTTTATTATACCCTTGCAGAGGTTATTATAATTTTGCCATGATATTTGCACCGTAGTAAAGGAGGCATTTTCGACCCCATAAAGTATACATATTCTTGATCAGCATCACCAGTCGAGTCCATCTGGCCATGTCCATCAGTCTGTTCGTCCGTCTGCCTGTCTGTCGGTTTCTACGCGAACTAGTCTCTCAGTTTTTGAGCTATTAGCTATTTTCAGCATAGTCTTATTTCTTTAGCACGCAGTTAATATGTCAGTACAGCCGAGATCAGAAAACTATATCCTATAGCTGCCATAGGAATGAGGGCGAAATTAATGTAAAAAAAAAATTAACTTCTCTGTTTCTTAACGTATTTCTATAAATTTCGAGTTATAGCGGATTTTTACGGATTTAGCATTACGGTTTTAATTTCATCAAGATCGGACAACTATATCATATAGCTGTAATAGAAGCGGTCGGTAGATTTATATGAAAATGTAAAATTGCACATGTAAAATGTAAAATGAGTAGGTAAATGTTGTACAATTTTACAAACTACGGTATTTTTTAAATTTTACCCAAATGGATGGATTTTCAATTATCCAATTGCAGACTGCAAGGGTATACAAACTTCGGTTAACCGAAGCTAATTTTCTTTGTTAATACTTAATCACCATCACGCAGAAGTCAAAGACTTGAGGAACTGAATTAAGATCTGACAATATAAGCCAAATCATGGCTATTTGAAAGTTACGATTTTCAGGCAAGGGTTTGTTATCAGTAGTTGATTTCTTGTATACATTAGAGGCGTTAAGCGAACTAGTAGCACTCTTTGCCAGCAACCTCATTGAAAATAGTGCTAGAGAATGGTATTGGCGACTTTTTAAGAGCAAGCCTACGCCTTCGTGGAGTACCATGTAGAACCACTAGATCCTACTTGCCTTTAGTTTTGCTCCACTGTAGAACCTGTAGAACTGTAGTACTATGTGCAAATTATAATGATTTGTACAAAATAACCTTATCTGTAGATAGCCTTTCTAAACTAAAAACATTAATCTTAACCCATGTAGTACACATGCAAGATATCAATCGAGGTGGAGAGTAGTTTCCTCGAATTCTTTTACCTATACTTTTACTTCGCGCCTATTAACACCTAACCCTAAAAGCACGTGATTGGTCCTTGTGTGACTTTTATGGGGTAACGTTAAAAGCAAATCTACTGCGGGAAAAACAAAATTAAACCCCATACGAAACCTTAAAAAGTGTTTCTCAGTTGGTAGCCTGGATCGTACACGCAAAATCTTTATGCAAAGATGACATGACCCCCAAATATACCACGGCCATGTAGTTTAGTGTCCGAGTTAGAAAACCCGGAAGGGCTTAAAAGGGGATTATGAGGAGAGGACGAAGAATATAAAACATCTGCACTTGAGATGAACTGCAGAAACTGAAAAGGCCATCGCTACCAGGAATGATTAGATGATCGTATAGTTTTCTGCAACGGGTGTGGCAAGCCGAATACTTATCCCTCTATTGTAGAGGAACTCGACCAAAAAACCAACTACAGCGTGCACCGCTAAAAAGTGTACGCAGACCGATGATATCCAAAGGAACCAACACGGATGAACTTTAACCCGAGTTTTAAAATAATAAGTCTTAAATATGTTTTAATTTAATCTATTTTAGAATCGAAGGACTTATTTTTTTTTTAATTTTTTAATGAATGAATTTTTACCACTCCTAGTGTTGAAACTTGTTCATTTGTACCCTATGCTCGGTCCTAGAAACGTCATTAAGATTTCAGAAACCAAGTAAGAGGGAAGCGCCAGCTTGTACGTTAAACTGTAATAAGTACATTTGAAGATATAAGGCCGTATGCGGAGGTGTTAGACACAGGAGCCTCTCTAAGTTGCATAGGCGGCAAGTTAGTAGCGGCTTTAAAACAGGACGGTACCCCATTTTAGTCCCTTGAATCAAGGGTCGCCTGGTGGTAGATATTTCGGTGAATTTGTTTGTAAAGTGAAAATTATTTATTTATTCTCCTGAATCAATTTCATCCCCTTCAAAGTAATCCCCTCCCGATAAAATACACTTATGCCAACGTTTCTTCAAATCCTCAAAACAGGCCAAATAGTCCCTTTCCGGTATAGCCATGAGCGCCCTCGTCGATTCCGCTTTTATCTCTTCAATCGATTTGGTCTCTTGAGTTTTGGGAATAGCCAGAAGTCACACGGAGCCAAATCAGGAGAATACGGTGGTTGCGGAACGATATCCGTCGAATTCTTAGCGAAATGGTCACGAAGAACGAGTGCATTGTGCGACGGTGCATTATCGTGAAGGAAAAATCCAAGAGTTGTTGGCCCATAACTCTGGTCTTTTTCGACGAATTGCTTCACGCAAACGACCACAACGCTCAAATAATATTCCTTGTTAACAGTTTGCCTAGGTGGAAGGAATTCATAGTGCACCACACCACGAAAATCGAAAAAAAAAACTGGTCATCTGTTGACGTCGATGGTCGTCCGGAGCGCTCCTAATCATCAACACGTTCCCGACCCTGTTTGAAGTCTTTGTACCGCTTATAAACATTTTTCTGGGACATGGTAAAATCACCAAAGGCCTTCCGCAACATCCTCAACGTTTCCGCAGCCGAAATTTCATTCTGCAAACAAAATTTGATGGCACTTCTCTGCTCAATTAAATCAGACATTGTAAGAATCGACAAATGCACTCTTGATGGTAAACACAAGCGTAAACATAGTACTGATTACTGACATTGACATGAAATTACCGCCAGATGTCATCAACAGTCCTGCCAACTCTAAAAAAAAAAATCTAGTCCGCCATCTTAAGCCCGCGAATTTTAAATTAAAAATTTACCTTACTTTTTGCCCACAGTGGTATATTTAGTGTCATCCTGAACTGGGGATTAGTATCCCGAGATGAATTTCTTTGTAACTTTTCGCCTTCTACGCGCAACAAGCCCCCCTTATTCGGCTATGATACAGGGCACAAGTTTTCATTCATTAGAGGTTTCATTAGAACCTTGAAAGAGACAACTATATGTCTTGCTTGGTTCGGATTTCTATCGTAACGGTCAGACCAATTTAAAAAATGAACAATAATAATAAAAAGGTAAACAATTACAATGGCCGGAATTCGCACTACATAAATATCCATATCTAGAGACGTCATGCAAACACTACTACAGAAAATAATATGGAAACCCTTAAACAGATTTTGGCACCCGCTCTTGTGCATGTATTTAGTTAATTTATAATAATTACAATTTCACGCCGGAAAAACAATGTCGCCGAAAACTTATTTATTTTGTTTATTTTTGTTGTTTTTTTACAGTACAGTTGATGAATATTATGAAAACCTTCAGCAACAAGCAATATATTTTGAGAGACCGTTTTGTCTAAAGCCTAGAACACAAAAAAAAAAACAATGTAAAATCAACTATTTTATTGTTAAAACCGCGCCAGCCTAAGAAAAATAGTTAACTTACGCCAAATAGTAAGGTTACCATAAACTAGAAGATTAGACAGGAAAAATAGTTGTTTTACCATTTAAAAGTAAAAATAAAATAAAGAGTATATTGACCATAAAAAAAATTTGGATTTACATGTTGATTCATGTATAGATCCAACATTCTCCAATTAAGATTAAATTTCTTAGTTCTTAACATTATTTTATTAAGTTTTTATTACAGTTAAACAACTCCTTGTGAAAGATAATTTTGTATAATCTGTTTTTATAGGGTTATAATTTATTATTTGTTATTTAATCATATTAAGGGCCGGTTCCTACCCTGCCTGTTAAACTGCCTGACAACTACCTGTCCGGAAAACTTAGTCACCAGATAAAAACAATATTATTTCCTGCCCTTAAAAAATTTATCCGACTGTGAAAGAATAACATAGCACAGTTAGTTTACTGTTATGTATCGATTGGTGCTGTAAAGCACTGAACTGTCACTTTTGTGAAAAAATATACAAATTGGAAAAATGTTGGGAAACAAAATAGCGGAAAACACCTTCAAGTCGAATCCTGGAAAGTTTTGCTCTTAAGTCTAAGTTTCTAAGCCGGAACTTTATCTGGCCTCAAAAATTTAACATTGAGGGTAGGAACCGGCCCTAAGCAGATATCATATTAAGTTGATACTCACATTTAAGAACCAATTCCATCGACCTATAATCGAACCGGGGTCTCAAAAAACTCATACACAGTCCGGCCGCCCAACCAACTGGACCACGGATTCAATATATGGCACGGACAAAATACATGATTGGGCAGTTTGTTCAAATTCACTCAAACTCCAGATTAAGCCTTTCCGTTCTGCATATCGCGGTTGGCTCAGAGCATGGAGCGTACGTTTAAAAAACCATAAGTTAGGGGCTCCTTAAAATAGATGTCGTAGATTTAAAATAAGCAATGTTAAATTTGAATGTACTGTCTGTTAAGAACATTGCTAGAAATGTTAAATAAATGAAATGAAGGAGACAAAAAGATAGTTATTTTATGAAGAGTTATGAGCTTGAATATGCAAAAGCGAGGTCCGAGTAAGACAACTATATGGACTGAGTGTGGCGCAATGGCGTTCTGGTATGAAGGCGATAAAGTCTGATAGAAAGTGCAAAGCAGAAACGACGTTGCGACTCACTACGCGGCATAGACAAGCGGTAGCAAAAGAATGGACAAAGATAACGAAACCCCAGCTGCTACATCACAAGTGCGATCGGCACGTCCCCTGTTGTATCCTGAAAATGTGTTACAGGCGCTTCTGGAATCGCAAAACCAAAAATTAATGCAATTGTTAAAGACAATGCAAACGCCGGCAGCAACAACAAAAAAATCTCGAAGTTTCGATTGCGCTGCCAACGTTCAAACCTGAAGCCTCTGGCGCAGACGCGGCGGCGTGGTGCAAAACTGCGGATATGATTTGAAGCGAACATCCACTGGAAGGGAGTGCTCTACTTATGGCGCTTAGCAAATCATTAACTGAAAGCGGATCGCAAAGGTTGCCTCAAATTTGCTTTCCCGGCATAGTTTGGCCGCAATTTCAAAAATTGTTCATACACAGATATGAGGATATAGAGACACCAGCCGCCATCTTGTTAAACATTTTAAATGGCCGACCAAATACCAACGAATGCTTGTCTGTGTATGGAAGCCGTTTAAAGACTACATTAATGGCCAAATGGCAATCTGTGACCACCGAAGAGATAGCAGTTTCAGTTGTGATGGCGCATGCCTTGCAAATCGTTTTTGCAACGTTTGCTTTATACAACAACAATAAAGACGCGCAGTGAAATGCAGCAGCAGTTGGCAAGCGTGCGGAATGTTCTGGTTCAGACTCTGGACCTGCAAAGAAGAAGCTCAAAATGCAAACCCAAATCAAATGTCATTATTGTGGCAAACTTGGGCACAAAATGATGGAATGCCGTAAGCGCAAAGCAGATGACAAGGGCGAACCAAAGGCAACCGGGTGTAATGGTAAGCCTACAGTAGGAAGATCAGGTGCGGAAATCTTGGCCACATTGCGTACATTTGTACGAAGGGTGCAACTACATCAATTGGCAATGAAAAGCGAGTAGATAAAGTGCAGTGCTGGAGCCCCAAAGGAAGATCTACCAGAATGGTGAGCCGTATCAATTCTTTTTTGATTCTGGTGCCGAATGCTCTCTAATTGAAGAAAAGATATGTAATAAGTTAGCTGGTAAAAGATTTTATAATATGGTAGTGCTAAGAGGAATTGGAGAAAATACTGTAAAAAGCAACTTACAAATCTTGGCAACAATTCAAATTTCTAAATTCAACTTAGAGGTTCTATTTCATGTTGTAGATAACAATTGTCTGAAACATAACATAATGATTGGACGTGAAATATTACAGCTTGGTTTTGGTATTACGATTGATTCAGAGAATTTATATATGTTTAAAACTAAAAATGTAAACGTTGCACTATGGGGCGTCTAGAACCAATACCGCGAAAAAATGAAATTTTTTTTTTTTAAGATATTTAAAATTGTGTAAATGCCACTTTAAAGATAATTATATTCTGCATATAAATCTGAAAGAAAACGAATATGCGTCGATTAGTTCTCCCACAACATGCTTTTAAAGTAGAGGCTTTGGAATAAATTTTTGCAAAACTATAGAAATAATACAGTCAAAGGCGTTTTAAAATTGTCTTTTTTTTAAACGCACTGTTTAATTCAAAGTAAAATTATTATAACTATAAAATTGGACCTTACTTAATATGTTAATAAAAATAAAACCGAATTGCTTTATATTATCTATTTTTTTTTTATTTAAATACTAAGATATACTGTTTTTTTTTGTTATTGTTGGACATAAAGTAGTGAACGCCGTCGAGTTCCGTTGTTAAACTACTTTTAAAAAAAAACTTTTAAATATTAAACTTAAAGTCATAAAAAATTAGCCTGCCCTTTTGTGCCTTTTCTGAGAAAATCCTCTTTTAGTTAACGAAGATATTTTACAAAATCTGAATCTCGTCAGCCCTGTTTTCGTAGCGCGCACTTACAATATGAATCCCTAGTATAGGCGGCTAATGAGGTGTTTGCAAATAACTTTGTTTTGGTTGAGTTTTCTTATAACATTTTGTATTCTTGACCCAGAAATAATTTAATTCGCACTTCCACCAATTGAACAATAGACCGAGGAAGTCTAAAAGCACGAAACAAGGACTTCAAACATTTTTGAGGAAAGTGCAGCCGACAGAACTCAAATAAGGATGTTTTAAATAGATTGCTGATTAGCTCAGATCCTTTAATTTCAAACTTTTTTAAGAGCCCTAAAAAAAAAATTACATAAAATGCCGAAGGCGGCTCTTGATTTGTTAAAAATTACACCTAAGGAACAACACGAGTATGAAAATATGTTTGATTATTCTGAGAGTGATAGTGAAGATAATTATGATGAATAAATGTATATAAAAATGTTGGGTGTATATAACACTAGTTTACAGCAAAAAAATATATACGTTGAGACACACTTTTTCAGACTAATTTTGAGCCGCTGAACTCACTAAAAAAAAATGTTCAAAGAACCGTTTTGAAGATATTCGCGAAAAACCAGATTTTTTATATTACGCTAAAAATATCGAAAACTGTTTGTCAAACCTTTTTGAAATTAGTACTATCCAATAGGCAATAGATATACCTTTATGAAAACATGTGGATCTTTGTGGTCAGAGCTTTATTAATGAAGATATAAGCGCTGAAAGTAAAAAAACATGCAATATTTTTGGCAATATTGCTTAAAGCTAGTTTTCATTTACTTTTTAAAAATAAAAATAAAATTGTTTAAATTAGATTGAGTAAACGGATTTAAGGAAACCTAAGTCCTTAGAGAGTTCAGGTTAAATATAAGCAAATTCAATAAAAATTCTTGAAGTTATGGCAAATTCAATGAAATTATCATATTGCAGTTGTTCTACAATATTGTTTTCCAAGGGTAAAAGCCTGCTTTGTGATTTTGTTTTTGAAAATTTGTAGGACTAACGGTTTTCGATATTTTTAGCGTAATATAAAAAATCTGGTTTTTCGCGAATATCTTCAAAACGGTTCTTTGAAAATTTTTTTTAGTGAGTTCAGCGTGTTAAGCGGCTTAAAATTAGTCGGAAAGGTCTCAACGCTTATATAAAAAAAAATATAAATTTGTAAACTAGTGTAATGGTTATATTATTGGCTAAATGAACTAGAATTTAACTAGAACTTAAAACATTATTTTAATTTTAAAAACTATTCGAGATTCTAGACAATTTTATTGAAAAAAAATAAAAATATGGAAGTTTGGCACTATTATTCCTATGACAGCTATATTATATAGTTGTCCGATCCCAATAAAATTAAAACCGTAATTCTATAATAGTAAAAAATGGCTATGTCTCGGAGTTGATGTAAATATGTTGAAAAACAACGAAGTTATAATTTTTTTTCCTTGAATTTTTAGATCATTCCTATCGGAGATATAAGATATAATCGACCGATTTTGATTTTTTTTTTTAATGAAATTAAATCTAAAAAAAATAATGTTAAAGTTAGAACATGATCTTCGAATAAATAATTTAGTTATGCCAAAAAAACATTAAAAAAAAAATTTTTTTAGTGTAAAAAAAAAAAAAAATTTGCACTAAATAATTTCATCTTATGATGTTTTTTTACTAACTTTATTACTTCTAACAATACCTCATACAAGTTTTTGCTTCACGGCTCCGCTGATTTAAGTCGCTGTTTTGCCATTTTCGCCCCATAGTGCGTTGTGCATGAGGAGTCTGCAACAAACAAGTTGATTAAGTCGATTATTAACAATAAAGAGCTACAAGAATGTGAAAAGTATATGCTAAAAGATATTTTAAATAGGCACTCAGGTAGTTTTGTAGATTGAATCCCGAAAAAGCGTGTCACAACTGGTGACTTACAGATCCGTTTAATAGACAGTAATAAGACAGTTCAGCGGCGGCCATACAAACTAAGTGAAGACGAAAAGAAACTAGTTAGAACTAAAATAGAAAAGATGACAGAAGCAAAAGTAATTCGTCCAAGTTGTTCGCCATTCGCTAGTCCAATGCTGTTAGTGAAGAAAAAAGATGGCAGCGACAGATTATGCGTAGATTACAGGGAGTTGAATGCGAATACAGTGTCAGACAAATATCCGTTGCCACTAATTTCTGATCAAATTGCTAGACTGCGTAACGGGAAATACTTTTCAAGTCTGGACATGGCTAGTGGATTTTATCAGGTTCCTATTAGTACTGAGTCAATTGAAAGAACAGCATTTGTAACCCCAGACGGGCAGTACGAATTCCTTGCTATGCCATTTGTGCTGAAAAATGCCTCTTCCGTTTTCCAGCGAGCAATTGTTAGAGCATTAGGTGAGTTGGCATACTCATTTGCAGAAGTCTACATTGACGATGTCCTATTGTCCATTGTGTTGAAAGCTTTATCAAGTGCAGGATTTTCCTTTAACATAAAAAAAGTAGCTTTCTTCAAACTGAAATAAAGTACCTCGGATTCCTAATCAAAAGTGGTGAAATTAAACCCAACCCAAGGAAGATAGAGGAACTGTCTGCCCTAACTCAACCAGTGTCAGTTATTCAATTAAGACAATTCATAGGCTTAGCTTCATATTTCAGGCAATTTGTTCCTAGATTCTCTGAGCAAATGAAGCCTTTATATAAATTAACTTCCAAAAGCAGTGGTTTTATTTGGAAAGAGCAGCATGAGGTGCTGCGTCAAAAGATCATACAAGCGCTGACAAGTGACCCGATATTGGTCATCGAACTGCATACAGATGCAAGCTCAGCTGAATATGGTGCAATGCTGGTGCACAGAGTTGACGGGAAAGGCAGTGTGGTTGAACACTACAGCAAATGTACTACGGCAGCGGAATATAAATATCATTCTTAAGAGTTGGAAATTCTGGCCATGTTCAATGCTGTGAAACACTTTCGCCATACGAAATTTTAAAGTGTACACAGATTGCAATTCATTGAAGGCAAGTTAAACAAAAATATTTTTAACTCCAAGGTTGCATCGTTGGTGGGCATACCTACAATCATTCGATTTCGATGTGGAGTATCGAAAAGGAAGTAAGATGGCACATGTAGATTTTCTGTCAAGGAATCCAATCCCAACGAGAACAGATCAACCAGATAGAATGATTGAGGCACATGTTGATTTGGCAGAGATATCGGATAATTGGTTAATTGCAGAACAGCAACGGCATCAGAGCTTAGTCGACATTGTAGCTCACCTCAACAGTGGTGAAATGCAGGAAGACATTGCGAATACGTATAAGATAAGAAGTCGTTTATTGTATCGTAAGATACAAAGAAATGGCAAAACTCGCTGTTTGCCTGTGATATCGCGAGCATTTAGATGGAACAGTATTGGTTTGTAAATATGTCGAAGTATACGCGTAAATTTGTAGAGAATTGTATGACCTGTAAGATATCCAAGTGTTCGTCAGGTAAGGTGCAATCGGAAAAGCATCCGATTCCCAAAATTAAAATACCATGGCATACGATTCACATAGATATTAGCGGCAACTTTAGTGGAAAGAATGATAAGTGGTTGCCTGGATAGAGCGTCTGTCACCACATTTAGCTGGCCTTTTCTGTATGCTATCTCGAAGTCATACTGCTGTAGTTCCAAAGCCCATTTCGCTATTCGGCCTGAAGGGCTTTCTATGCTATTTCACCATTTTTAAGCCATGTGGTCTGTGATTACTTTAAAATGGTACCCCTCCAGGTATGGTCGCAGCTTGCGTACGGACCACACTATCGCCAAACACTCCTTCTCCGTGGTCGAATAGTTCTTTTCGGCACCATTCAGCGTTCTACTGGAGTAGGATATTCTCCCTCCTTCGTGTTCTGCGTGAGAACTGCTCCTATCCCGTAGTCGCTAGCATCCGTCTGTAGCACGAACATTTCGCCAAAATCTGGACACGCCAGTATTGGGTCTGCTACCAGCTTCGCTTTTACTTCTTCGAACGCGTCTTGGTGTTTTTGGGACCATTCCCATTTAGACCATTTGGGACCATTCCCAGATAGAGCAGTTCCTTTTGAAAAAACTGACACTTTTCCGCGATAATCCGCAAGTTGGCTTCCTTCAGTCGGCGACAGACTTCCTTAAGGTTCCTATGTGTTCCCCCTTCGTCCTTCCGTTCACTACTATATCATCTTTATATGCAAATGCGTGTGGGGACATTTCGGGCCCTATTACTTTGTCTAGTGCTCGTTGGAATGTGGCTGACGCCGAGTGCAGTCCAAATGGCATCACTTTCCATTAAAACAGACCTTTGCCCGGCACTGTAAACGCTGTAAACTGCCTGCTCCGTTCCTCTAGGGGGATTTGCCAGAATCCACCCGTGAGATCTAGGCTGCTGATGTATCGTGCTTCCCTCAGTTGGTCCAATATGAAATTTATCCGTGCCATTGGATATGCGTCCTTTATTACTTTTGCATTGATCTGCCTAAAATCGACGCATAATCTCCATTTGCCGGTCTTCTTTCTTACCATTACTATGGGGGAGCTATACGGACTTTTGGAATGCTTGATGCATCCCATTTGCAGCAACTCATCCACCTTGGCATTGATTTCTCATTGTACTTTCGGATTCTTCGGATAATATCTCTGCTTGATCGGTTTGTCGTCCGTGATTGTGATGCTGTGTATGGCTACGTTTGACGGTCCTTTCATCTGCCTGAATTCGGCCAACTCTGCCTCCAGGAATTTCTCCTCTTCACTTTCACTGGCTTGCTGAGGCCTTTCGACGACGGCGACGGACAATCTCTTCTAGCCATCCATTGTTCCGTTTCCTCGCTGGTATCGCCACCTTGGTGTCCTGCGCACTTCACTTCTGCGCCAATGTTGGTGAGAAAATTCCAACCCAAAACCAGCGCGTCGATTATTCCTGGGAGTATTAGCAGTTGTATTGTCACCGTTTCTGTTCCGAGTCCGATCTGTACTACCATCTGCTCGTTGATCTGAACTCGGCTTCCGTCTGCCATGTGTACTTGTCGTTTAATGGGCTCCCTTGTTCCGGCTCTTTGTAGCGTGACCGCCAACGTTTCGCTTATAAAGCTGGCTGTGGCTCCCGTGTCCACCGTTGCTCTGACCTGGACTCCTCCTATCAGCACCGTTGCGTCAGCTGTGTTTCCTCGGCTGTTAAGTTGCCCACTAATTTTGCGAGGCGGAGCCTCTGCTGGCCTCTCACAGGCTGGGATTGCTGGGAGTTTCCCGACGGTTGGCAGAAGTTGTCGTCCTGGCATCTTCTGCATACCGCACTCTGGTCTGTCCTTTGCGGTTGCTGGGACCTGACCAGCGTTTTCCCTCCCTGGGCAGCGTTTTCCCTCTCGAATTCTTCTGTCTGCTGGTCTTGTTCCTCGAATTCGTCCGCTAGTGCCATGGCGGCATCGAGGTCTCTGCAGTCGTACGGCCGCATGAATATGCGGGGTGCTGGCGTGCTGTTTTCAAGTATCCTTGCCAGTATCTCCCTTTTTGACATACATTAGGGTTTGTAATTCGACCATGTATTCCTTAAACCTTTCGCCGTATCGCTGCTTTCTTTGCCTGACCTGGTCTGCCAGCTTCTCCATGTACCCTCTGGGCAGGAAGAAATTTTGAAAATCGTACGCAAATTCTCCCGAGCTTTTCCACAGCCTGTTGTTCGCGATGAACCATTTCAGCGCGTTGCCTTGCAGGAGTTCTGGTATCGCTCTGGGGATCAGGTTATGGTCGAGGCCGTATGTTGCGACATACCACTCCACTTGTTCTAAGAACTCCAAAGGCTTGTCGTTTCCGTCGAATTTAAAGTTCCACTCGCTCACTTGTTTTGCTACCTTTGCGTAGTCTGGCTTGCTTAATTTCTCCTCCGGGCGTCTCTCCCTGCTCGATTCCCTGCTTCGGCCTGTGTCCTGCATGCTTGCGACATCTAGGCTTGCTATTAGGACATCTGGGTCTGCGAGCTGTACCTTAATGCTGGGGATTTTTGCTGAATTTTTCCTCCAACTTAGCCAATGTTTCAGCCACCTTTGACGAACTCTACGAACTCCGCTAAGGTTTTCCCCATGGCGTCGACAGGACCGATGAGCTGGATGACCTGAAGCTTTGCCACGCCATCGTACTCTTCCTTTTTTATGTTCTTTATCCAACTTTTCCCCATCATGCGTTCTTGTTCTTATCTCTTTGTTTAGACAATCACGTTTTGGGTGCCAGATGTAACGAGCTGATTTCTTAGGTTTAGCTCGCAACGATTATGTGCGGCTAGCTCAGTCGAGATCGTGTGCTCGTCCCACTAAATTTATATTACGTGATTGCCCGCCCAGAGAGAACGCCTTGGGTTAATTTAGAATTCAGTTGTTTATTTTAATTCAGTTGGATACTTGTATCACAATTTCGGCTGCGTCCTGCTCCTCCAGGGTGCGGCTGCACTCCTTCCTCGCCGATCGCTTGGTTGTCTTGCTGCCGAAGCTAGCAGGGTGTATCGCCTGGCCTAAATCTAGCCACCCCGAACGCCCACTTCGCGGCCTCACTACAAAGCTAGCAGAGTGTATCGCCCAGCCAAAGCCTAGCCACTCCGAACGACCGCTCTGCAGCTTCAAGTACAGGGCTAGCAGGATGTATCGCCCGGCAAAGACTAGAAACCCTTATCGCCCGCTCCGCGCCTTGGTCTGGGATATCGTCGACACGGTGTATCGCCCGGCAAAGCCTAGCCACGCGCGCAACCACTCGACCATCGCTTTCTTCCACTGGTCCTTGCCGCAGGACCTCGCTGTTCCTCGAGCTGTTGTCGGTTTTACCTTCCCGACTCTCCTTGACTCCTTGACCGTAACCTTTCTACGCGACAGATCTCAGCGTTGAAGTCTCTGCTCGGAAGCCTTGCCACTTCAAGCTCCGAACTTCTCGACTTTGCTTCTTGATCTTGGTGTACTTTGTTTAACCTTCACTGGCTCCGTTGACGCACTCGCTTGAATCCTCGCACTCGTACTGGTTGCCGTGCGCATGCGTCCTCCGCCTTTTATAGGCTCCGCCAGTCCCGTTACTCCTGCCGGCGTCGGTCACGCCACCCGGTCCAAAGTCCGGTAAATATCGCGTGACCGGGTCCAAAGTTCGCCAGAGTCCCGCTATATTAGCGGCGTCTCCTCCTTGCCGGCCAAAGTCCACGGCCGCTGATCACGCCACCGAGTCCAAGGTCCGCCAGAGTCCCGCTATATTAGCAGCGTCTCCTTTTGGCGGCCTCGCAACTCTCTGCCTGTTGCTAGGCAGCTTTACCGGGACCATCTTCCCCGTCCCCCTGGCCCGCTCGTCTGCTGCTGCTGCTGCTGTTATTTACAGCGCTGCTGCTGCCCTTAGCAGTGTGCATCTCCTGCACACTGCTTTGTGGGGAGTTTAAATTACAACTCCTCCCAAGTAATACGTCATTGTACTGGTTAATGGGTTGACGAAATATGTCCACCTATACCACACTTTAAACTTAGATGCAGAAAGCTGCATAAGGGCAGTAAAGACAGGTATATCACTCTTTGGGATGCCTAATCGTATTATTGCAGATCAGGGCAGAAGCTTTGCCAGTAGTGTATTCCGTGAGTTTTGTTCAAATAGTAAGATCGAGTTGCATTTGATAGCTACGGGAGCGAGCCGTGCCAATGGGCAGGTCGAGCACGTAATGAGCACAATGAAAAACATGTTGACAGCAGTAGCGACAGGCAAGCGATCATGGCAGGAGGATTTAGGAGATGTGCAATTAGCCATAAACTGCACCACTAATCGAGTAACCAAGTTTAGCCCCTTAGAGTTATTGATTGGTAAAGAAGCCAGACCATTTGGCATGTTGCCTGTAAATGAAATTGAAAATGAAATTGATCTAGATGATATAAGAACACGAGCTAAAGATAATATCGATAAGAGCGCAATGTATGATAAATTTCGATCCGATAAAAATAAAGCTAAAATTGTAAGGCATAAGGTTGGCGATCATGTTTTGCTTAAATGTGAAGAAAGGCACCAGACGAAACTGGATCAAAAGTTCGTGGTAATTGAATTATTGGAAGGTGACCGATATCTTTTAAAATCATTGACTAGCAAAAGAACGTATAAGTATGCTCATGAGAGTTTGCCAAGTAATGCCAAGTAATCATAATGGCGTGGAAATGAGTGCAGATGATGATTACGGTAAAAAAGACGTAAATCATCAGATGCCTACCGTTTAGGATGGTAGGAACATCTTGCATAGGGGTTAGGTCCAAGCAGCAATCGTCAAGGCGTAAATTTATGATATTTGTGTTTGTGGCGGACGGTTGGCCTGGTGATGCAACAGCTCACCAGATGTGTATAGCGTCGCAGAGTTGCGGCAAGAACCCAAGAACTATGCGAAGATAAAATCGAAAGCCAAATGGGCGAGTTTGTGTCGAAACTGACATTTGAGGAATGAGTTTGAATGAATCATGAAGAGTAAAAGCAAAGGAATAAAGACTTGAGAAATGAAATTTACCGTCTTTAACTGTGACGAAGAAAGCAAGATATGATGCCGAACTTAATTGTAAGTTAGGTTAAATATTACACACGAAGACGCGGAGGATTTTGGTAATGTTGAAAAAATATCAAAATATGTAAGTTTTGTAAATTTTACATTTTACATGTAGAATTTTACATTTTTATATAAATCGACCGATCGTTTTTATGGCAGCTATATGATATAGTTGTCTGATCTTAATGAAATTAAAACCGTAATTCTATAACCGTAAAAAAATGCTATATCTTGAAATTTATCGATATACGTTAAAAAACAAAAGAGTTAAAATTTTTTTACATTATTTTCGGATTCATTCCTATGGCAGCTATAGAATATATTGGTTCGATCTCGGCCGTTCCCACATATATACTGCGTGCTAAGAAACTAAGACTATGCTGAAAGTTTTAGCCCGATAGCTCAAAAACTGAGAGACTAGTTCGCGTAGAAACCGACAGACAGACAGACGGACAGACAGACAGACGGACACACAGACAGACGGACAGACGGACATGGCTAGATCGACTCGGCTGGTGATGCTGATCAAGAATATATATACTTTATGGGGTCGGAGATGCCTCCTTCACTGCGTTGCAAATATCATGGCAAAATTATAATACCCTCTGCAAGGGTATAAAAGAAAAATATTATACCCTTGCAGAGGGTATTATAATTTGCCATGATATTTGCAACGCAGAAGGAGACCCCAAAGTATATATATTCTGATCAGCATCACCAGCCGAGTCGATCTAGCCATGTCCGTCTGTCTGTCCGTCTGTCTGTCTGTCCGTCTGTCTGTCGGTTTCTACGCGAACTAGTCTCTCAGTTTTGAGCTATCGGCTGAAATTTTCAGCATAGTCTTATTTCTTTAGCACGCAGTATATATGTGGCCGAAATCGACCACTATATCCTATAGCTGCCATAGGAACAATGCGAAATTAAGGTAAAAAATTTTAACTTCTCTGTTTTTCAACGAATTTCTATAAATTTCGAGATATAGTCGTTTATAGTTCTAGAATTACGGTTTTAATTTCATTAAGATCGGACAACTTTATCATATAGCTGCCATAGAAGGGATCGGTCGATTTATATGAAAATGTAAAATTCTACATGTAAAATGTAAAATTTACAAAATTTACATAATTTGACATTTTTTTACATTACCAAAATGGATCGATTTTCAATGATCCAATTGCTGACTGCAAGGGTATATAAACTTCGGTTTACCGAAGTTAGCTTTCTTTCTCGTTTTGAACTATTTTTCATAGTAGGTTAACATATAATATACTTTTCGTGTGTACGCACTTTTACAGAAAAGCAAAAACAAAATACGTGTAAGTCATTAAAATAGTATGTTTTTATTTTTTTGGGTTGTTTTATATTTTTTTATTTTTGGTGTGGACGCACTTGTCAGAAAACCAAAACAAAATACATCCAAAATTTGTATATAGTATTATAACTTTTTTCCTAGGTTGATTTTACATCGTTTTTGTTTTTTTTTTTTGTGTGCAGGTAGATGAAAAGTGTTTCCAAGCAGTGAGAGAGGGCGAGGGGTCAATAGTCGAGAAACGCTTTTCGGCTGTGCTGTTTTAAAGGCCGGAACGCAGACGAACGAAAATAATACTAGAAAGACGCAGGAAGAGACTTTTGGTATTTTGACAACGGGGTGACGAAAAGAAAAAAATGCAATAAAATATGTCGTTCTGAACTATTGGGCTTTTACTCTTTTTTATCGTTTCTTCACACATTTAAAAAAAATAGATCCCGCCAATTACAATAATTTACACAAAATCCGAATCCAGGAGTTTAGAAGAGCAGATCAAGTCATAGTAATTAAATTGGAAGAAGAAAATTCAATAAAAAGGGATTTCGGCAATATAAAACATTTGCATAAATAAAGGTCTGGAAGAAATAAGCTCCCTCGATGTCATATTTGGTTATGACTTTGATGAGCACGATAAGATGTCACGCTCGGGGACTGAGTATAGGCGTCAGCTCCTCAAAGTGGCGACGGCCACCGCCCGCTGCTACTGATATCTGGAAAAGGACATGTAAGGCAATGGATAGAACCAGAGCAGCTCCAGCGAAATGTATGCCATCAAGGATATGGTATTAAACAGTTAAGCACCACCACCCAGATGGTGGTAAATTCCACTTGGTACAAATGGAATTACCAGCAGCAGTCGGTAGAGCTGCCTTTGACCTCGTTGCTCTTGCTCGCACTTAGGTAAAACCCTATGGTTGTTGACAAGCCTCTAATGAAAACTCTAACGAATGATGTTTTTAATGTAGTGTCATAGGGCTATTACGAAAGTTATTAATCACTTTCCAACGTTGGAAAACTAGAACTTGCTCTCACACTTATTAGATACTGGTTCCGCCAGAAAGAGTCAAAAATGAAGTCCGTATGTGCCAGGATATTAGAAGCCCAATGCCGCTAATAGATGGGATTTTAGGTAAATTTGTACGTCAGTGGTGTCGTGGTGCCTCAGTCTATCAAGGACTGGTGGTCGCCCGGATAGCAGACACGATTTGTGCAGCTGAGCTCGCCAGATTTGGGGTGGGTTCCTTGGACGCCACTCTCCTCTCCAAACGTAATCAGAACAATTATTTACCTGACTGAAAAATAGAAGATATCCACAAGCGGATTTATGCTTGATCGCAAAAACAATCGGGCTGTGTTTTGGCCGTGTCCCCTCCCCATTATATATATATATATAAAATGTCCAGTTGACTCACCTTCGGTTATTCCATCTTTGAGAGCTCTCATTCCGGAGCTGATGTTTTATTTGTTGCAAAAGGCTAAGCAGAATTTAGGCATATATATATATATATATACATAATATATATAATATCGTGCTATGGGCTTGCAATTATAAACTCATTATTGACACATGTCCTTCAGGATTCACATTGCACGCTGCATTGTTCGACGGGATGTTGTAAACCGGTCGACAGTCCTTAGGATATTTGCTTCCTTAAAAGGACTGCATCGGCACCGTACATTTACCGCGGTCAAGATCGCGAAAGGGTATCCGACTTTTACACTTATGCGGCTTGCACGCATTCGTTGGTATTTCATGGCTTTCCGACTCTCCGAATAGACTTCCAGTTCTTAACTTCGACTCTGACTCTCTTCTGGTACTGGTAAGCGGGGGTCTTTTATACCAAAGACTTTTCCAAGTCTCTCTCTCAGACAATTTTGGACAAGATGTCCCGTTGACTCACCCTCTGTTATTCATTCTTTTTTTTTTTTATGAAAATATAATATATATTTAAGCATTTAGCGAATTTATAACACCAAATCATAGAACGATACTATATATATATATACATATATATATATAATATATATATATATTATATATATTATTGTATATAATATATATATATATGTACTAGCTAACCCAGCCACGCGTTGCAGCGGCGGACCCGACAGACACCCGTGATAGGGTGTTGTAAAAAAAATAAAAAACATTATATAAGGATTTAAAAGTAAACGTTTTATTGTTTATCATGAGAATCATAATTATTAACAAATCACTGTAGTGCTTTATGAAACACGATGTTTTTGTTTGATTACCATAGCCATAGATGTACTTCTCAGAACGCAGTTTGGTTGCTCTTCACTTAAGTACCATGTGATAAACGATATTTTTGTTTTATTATCATGCGCAAAACAAACAACGCAGATGGTCTTCCGACCCGTGAACATGCCACGTATAATTGGCCATGAGAAAACATGGATTTTCTAGGTTTAAGCCACAAACTTTTAAGGATTGGCCTTGTGATTTGTTAATGGTCATTGCAAATGCAAGACGTATCGGAAATTGAAGTCTTTTAAATTCAAAGGGCATATCGTTTGGGATCATCGGGATTCTCGGAATAAGAATTTCCTCACCTTTGAATTTTCCTATCATTATCGTGGCGTAAATGACATTGTTCATCAATTTTTAACCACCAAACGCGTACCGTTGCACAGTTTTGGTTGGTTTATGTTTCGTAGCATGATTATTACGGAGCCAACCTTTAGGCGTAAATTGTGTGGTGGTAAACCAGGCACGTCCAAAGAGTTTAAAAATTCAATGGGATAGTTGGTGGCTTCATCTTCATTTGTGACGCAGTCAATTGATTTGAATGAATGCTCTGTTCCAATTATCTTATTTTGAATTATGTAATTCAAGTCATCTACATCTTTATTCCTTGCCGCTAAAATTGCTCGCTCACTCAACCATTCATTATTTTTGTGGTTAGTAATAATGTTTGGAAATACATTGTTGATAACTTCTTCTTTTGATTCGACAAAATTACAGAAATAATTTGGAAATGATATAAATCCGCTCGATTCATCGACATGTACTTGACCATTACCGATAGTCAGCAATTGCTTCGAGAAATCTTCAGCAGATATATCATTAAGCAATGTAACTCTCATGTTTGTTGTCAGCTGCAGTTTCTTCACATAGCGCCATAGATTTGACGATTTGAGGCAAGCGTTTATTTCGTCGGCAGCCGTAGATCTTGGAATTACTGGCAGTGTTTGGCGGAAATCGCCAGACAGTAAAATCATTGCTCCTCCAAAACATCTCGAGTCATTGCGTAAATCTTTTAATGTTCGGTTAAGTGCTTCTAATGCACGTTTATGCGCCATTGTGCATTCGTCCCATATGATAATTTTCGATGCCGCTTAAACTTTGGCCATTGCTGAGTGTTTTGCAATATTACACGTTGGTTCTTCAATAGTTTGAAGATTTAACGGTAATTTTAATGCTGAATGAGCCGTACGGCATCCTTCTAACAATGTGGCTGCTATTCCAGAAGAAGCAACTGCAACCGCTATGTTGGATCTCGCCCGAACAGTTGCTAAAACTAATGACAAAAGGAATGTCTTGCCAGTTCCACCATTTCATCATCGATTGCCTTCATTATAGTATCATAAGCTTCCTTTTGTTGGTAATTCAACATGGGTACATTCGTTTGAACTACTAAATCTAATTCCTGGTGATCATATTCACGTTCCCGTTCCAATTCTCGATTAAATGCGTCATTCATTTGACGATATGGCGCTGGCATTCCCAACCTGATTAATAAATTACCGCACATAAGGTAACACATATCTTCGATCAAGAGTAAAGCACGATTATGTATCTCCTCATTCATCTCAATATCGTGATTTCTGGAACTGACACGAATTTGATGTAAAATATCTTCTGACATATTATCCTTGTATTTGTGCCACAGGTTACATGGGTTTGATGGAAAACATGTCGAAATTATGATAGCGAATAATGTGCGTATCTGACTTGGAGACGCAGAAATAATGGCTTCAGCGATTGTCGTATCCCAATGAGTATCGTTTTCTAATAATTTCAATTCTTCACATGCAGCACGATATGTTGAAAATATTACACCATTAACAGTTCGTAGTGTCTCAAATGACGTTGGCCCACGCACATTTACCAGTAACAACCGCAAATAGAAACATTCATCATTCTTTGGATGAACTGTATACATACGACCAAGAGCATCAGTAGAACGCACATCTGGATACCCAGGCACCGCATCGCCTTGCTTCCGTCTTTGAAAATTCTTCGATGAAGCATTCCAAGTATAATAACGTGGCATCTCCGAGTAAAGCAAAGTTCGTGCAAACAGATCGCTTTGGCAGATTGCAAAAACTTGTCAATGTAGTTGCTGGAGGTGTTTCAGCACGTTGCATAGCATTCGAAGCCGTGAAATATACTCGTTGACCATTCTCCAGATGCACCGCCAAATGCATAACAGTTTGATGACGTTCGTGAATGGGAAATGAGAGTATACGCCAAATCGCTTCATTACAGTTCACATAACGACCAACTTGATAGCGTGAAATTTCATCGTTGGTGTTCGAGGATTGCAATCCAAAACCGCCATATCACTGCCTTTCGTGACATATTTGCAAATATATTTTATTGACTTAACTGAATTGCAGTATTCAACGTTGCAATGTGTCTTGAACGTTTTAGAAATAAGTGGCGAATATGGAACAATCCAACTCTTGTCGACAACGAAATCCATTCTTTTCACTTTCGTTGTGACAGTTCGACCGTTGTCATCTGGTGATCGACGCCGATACAGCGGATAACCATCGTTGCCAGTGACAGTCTCCGCCGTTAATTTCCGTGGATATCGTTTAGAGCATTTTCCATCGACCATGCAAGGTGATTGGGGATTGATGGCACCACACGGTCCATGAATCATATTAGTAGTAACTACATCATGTAGGTCTGGATCGACTTCATGATCAGGAATCTCGGCACATATGATATCATCTATTTGGTCAGGCTGAATTCTTTCCACTAACCAAATAAGAATGTGTGCGTGCGGCAGGCCTCGCTTTTGCCATTCGATTGAATACATCCAGCATCGAGTATTTCCAAAGACGCGTTGTTTAACAATAAAGTTCATCAGGGACCGAATTTTTGCCTGAATATACGTGTTGTGATGTCGTGTCTATCACTTGATGTTTGTCCGGGAAGCAGCAATTGAGTAATTTCTATCCATTTTGGATTACACGTAAAAGTAATAAAGAGATCTGGCCGACCGTAATGACGCACATATGTCATTGCATCCTGTGCATATTCATGCATATGACGTGGACTACCAATGTACGTCGCCGGCAGAATAGTTAATCTACCAATATTAGCTGCATTTCCTTCAGTACTAACTGCATCACGTAAATGGATGTACTCCTCAGAACGCAGTTTGTCTTGGTTGAACCTAATGAATGTTAAACGTTCCGTTTCTATTTTTACATACATGTCAACGCAATACTGCTGAAACAATCGACGAAACCGCAGCAAATAGTTGTCAGCATTTTGACGAATCATCAAACGATATGCGTAATAATTCATTGAGCTAACTTTCTTTGTGGTTTCTTCACCATTCAATGGATTTATCATTTTAATATTAAAATAATATCCATCTTCTCCTTGCCAAAACATCAGCGGGTATTGCAATGCGTCATATGATCGATGAGTTTCAGATATATGTTGTAGTTGCCCAGTATTGCGACGTGTAAGCACAATATCGCGTTTTCAAATTGTTCACCAACAATCAGGATGGCAACTTCGTCTAATGTTGGAGCATTAAATGTGCGTTCGTGTGTTCCAGATGGTCGTTTATCTGCTTTGATGACAACTTTATAGTCATCATTTGGAATGCGCTCTAAAGCACTCTTAAACAACCTGACCAACGCATGATGTTCATGAAGCAGACAGTGCAAGTCTTGAAGAATTGCTCGCTTCATTCCTGCATTGATCCCTAGGCGTCGATCAAGTTGTTCTTCCATGTTGCCCATAAAATATATTTGTAAAATTTATTCTGTGTATCTTCGAAAGGTAGTAATGATCCAATTCGATGGTGAATCTGTCCTTGTATCTTAAATGTCGGATTAAATCCTCGTTCTTCGATAATATCTGCCCCAAATGACGTCATTTGGAAACAACCATTGTATTTTGAGTGTTTGCAAGAAAGTGGCGTGATTCTTGTGTTTCGCCACGAAGCAATGAATACAATGGCTCATGTGGCGGAGTCAACAACGGCAATTTCACTTTACCATTAAGGCAGCATAATCCAGCCGTTTCTCCGGAAAACTTTAATGCACCACAATACTCACAAACAACATCCATTTGCCCAATGCAAACGCTACGATGCAAGCTGTAATCGACGCGGCAATCGTATCGAAAAGCTGCTCGATTCAAATCAGCTCTTGATAAATATCCTCTGCGTCGCAAATCATCTATTTGTTGACCTCTGTTGTTCGCTCGACGATTCCGCATTGCCAACCGAGCTGTTTCACGGGCTGCTTCACTTTGCTCTTGTGATTGAGAAGCACGAAGTCGAGCCATACTTTCGCGGCGCTGTTCACGTGTATGTTCTTCAGTTCTTTCATTTGCAGTATTTCGTTGCTGTGTATACACTTGTTGCTGGCTTGCATGTCTTGTGCGGCGGCCGATGTTTCCACGTCGTCTTCTAGGCATTTTAGACTATGGACAGACTGGTGAATTTAACCTCAAATGCACAATCCTCATAGTTTACACAGATCAACTTACCACCTTCAAGACAAATGGTTGCTGTTGAAATTTAATAAAAGTTTGCACAATAAACGTGTTTCCAACTGAACTGTTAACAAACGAATAAATTTTACAACAAAACTGAACAATAAACGTGTTTCCAATCGAACTGTTAACAAACGAATAACTTTTACCCCAAAACTGAACAGATTACAATAAGAAGCTGTCAAACAATGTAACAACATGTAATCGAATGGTTACTTGATTAGAGATTTTGTTAAAGTTGTAAAAACTTTCCCGGTTTTTCTGCATTCCTGTTGAACATTTTCCTGAATTTTGTTTGTGGTAAACCTTTCCCTGGCTCTAAGCAACCTCCCTACCAATTTACACCCAAATCTGTTTTGCCGTTCTTGAGATATAAAATCAGTAACTAACACGACTTTCTTTTATATATATAGATATATATATATACAGTATAGTGCAATGATTTGGTGTTATAAATTCGCTAAATGCTTAATATATATTTTATTTTCACTCAAAAGAAACAAATTTTGCTAGGACCATTTTGAGCAACACCCAACAAAAACAAATGTTGCTAGGAACATGTTGCGCAACACGCAGGTGCGCTCTCAACATCTCTCTCTCTCTCTCTCTCTCTCTCTTTCTCTCCCAAAAAAAAAGAAGAAGTATTCACAGAAACTTTATTGTTTAATAACTTCTATGTTTATAATTCGATTTTACGCGAATTTTCAGAGAACCTCCACAATTGGCTACTTATTATGTCTATATATTTACTTTAAGCCGAAAAGCACACCTATAGCTAATATAACGTTTTTTATGATTTTCGGTCGAGGAAATAGGCGTGGCCAAATTATAAAATATAATTGATCTGCGTGCAACCGATTGCAATGTGGTCACCAAATTTGATAACTGTACCTCTTATCGTCTCTAAGATCTGTTTACCAACACGGACGGGCAGATGGACATGGCTAAATCGACTCGGCTGGTGACGCTGATTAAGAACATATAGACTTTGTAAGGCCGGAGATATCTCATTCTGCCTGTTGCATACATTCTCGGTTGGCACTAACTTATAATACCCTTGTCCCCTATGTGTACCGGATATAAAAAAAAAATTAATGATTAATTTTTGTTTTTATAATTTTGCTCAAAAATTATATTACTGTCGATATTATGCAGTATCGGGAGAAAAAAAATGTATAATTTAATCACTGTTGTACGAAATACTTTTTAAAATTTTCAAATTGTGGGAAATTTACTTAATTATTCTCACCCACAAACTAAGAATTTACATACCTTTTATCCCTATTTCCAAAAATATAGACAATACTGGAAGTTACGTTTTATTTTTAAGCCAAAAAATAAAAAAAGCAACTAAGAAAGCTACAATCCAGAGTGCTCGACTGTGAGATACCCGGTGCCTAAACTATTGGGCTTTACATTAAAATGCTATTTGAAATAATACATACTATATAATACTTATTTGATACTTCTTAAAATAAAACGCCACTTGAATTAGCTCCCATGCATAGAAAGGTCTGAATTAAAATCCCGCAAAATCCAAGAATTTTGTTAAACATTTTTGTTTTAGATTCCTATTTATTTTTCTGCTTTTTATTCTATTAATACATTTTATATCAGTTCTGTCAAAGTTGGGTTACGAAAGTGAATTTTGTTATTTTTTGTCATATTTTGGTCATGCTCGTTCTTTTCTGGAGTTTGCAATTTGTTTGGTCAACAGTCAATCTATCTTCTCTTTCACTCACACTTGCTTGTGCATATCCGATACAATAAAAATTCGCCACATTATGGATAAAATGTGAAAGCCACTAGATGAAACAATCGCCGCCTATAACGTTATATAGAGCATAGCCCTGGGGTCTAAGGGCTGGGCAATTTAAATACTGTTGGACGTTGATGCACTACGGTCAGTACACTCAAGTGGCCCTTCAAAACCAAGCTTGTTACGGTTAGGTGTTAATAGGTGCGAAAGAAAACTATCGGTAGAACAATACACCATATAGACTACTAGCGCGCATCTCGATAGCTACCTTGCATGTGTTCTAAGTAGGTTAAGATTAATAATTTTAGATTAGAAAGGCTATCTACAGATGAGGTAGTTTTGTACAAATCATTATAATTTGCACATAATACTCTAAAGGGTTCATGCATTTCATACGATATTCTGCAGTGCTGCAAAACTAAAGGCAGGTAGGATCTTGTGGTTCTACATGGAACGTGGAAATTCAACTGACCCAATAGATCGCTGCTTTTCACGTCACCACGGATCAGATTATACATAAAGACAATGCCTAAGATCGTTCTACGGTTTGCTAAGGAAGGAAGGTTAATCAGGAGAATAAGAGGGCAACCTAAGGTTTGCATCCCAGTTTAAGCCACGAAGAGAGAAAAGTAAAAAATTCTATTGAACTGAATCAATGCGTTTGCTGCGGAAGTCCCACTGGGGACTCCAAACGCAAGATCCATATTCTTAAATAGGACAAACTAACGAAGTGTATAAATTCTTCGTGACGTGGGAGTCACCGAATTCCGTCGACCTCCGTTTAATAAATCCAAGCACACCCCTGGCTTTATTCACAATGCACGAAATATGATCAATTAACTCCAGTTTAGGATCTTGGCGGATACCCAAATCGTCAACTAGAGTGATCCTTTCCAAAGAGCAGCAGATTAGCGTATAAGTCGCAAGCATGGGAGAAACACGTGAGAATGTCACCAGTTTGCATTTGGAGCCATTTAGGTTTAATAAGCTTGCATGCACCATGTTTAAAAGTTATTAAGATCTGATTGTAAATCCAACTGGAAAGCGCGGTCCTTGTATTGCACACAAAGTGTAACGACGTCAGCGTACATGAGTACTCTGGAGTTAGTCAAGACTTTGGTCAGGTCGTTAATAAATAAAGTAAAAAGTAAGGGACCCAGGTGGCTCCCTTCTGGGACACCAGAGGTCACCCGAAGAACATTTGACAAGTGGTTTTTAAAGAGGACCTTTAGCGTCCTGCCATTCAGATAAATTGAGATCCACCTAAGAAGATCGGCAGGAAAACCCATTAAGTCGAGGTTCCTAACAAGATGGGAATGATAAACGGAGTCAAATGTTTTACTGAAATCAGTATAGATCACATCTGTCCGCCCTTGAAAGCCCCTTATAATGAAAAAAGTGAGCTCCATAAGGTTAGTAGTCGTTGATCTTCATTTAATAAATCCATGTTGGCAGGGACGAATTGCTGATCTACACAGGTGCTGAGTAATTACGTTTTCGAAAAGTTTTGGGATGGCTGACAACTTAGAGATTCCTCTTTAGTTGTTAGCATCCAGTTTTCTACCTTTTTTGTGCAGAGGAATCACGAATGATTCCTTTCAAACAAGGGGAAATTGGGAAGTTTCTACGGATAAGGTAAACAATTTTAGAAGGGGACTGCACAGGGACTCGGCACA